>OX376373.1:55684613-56366118 GCA_947369275.1 Nemotelus nigrinus
TGAATGCTCTGAAAAGTAGATTAGATGTACTCAAAAATTATCTAATGCTGATTGACGTTTGATATGTAATGTATATAAAAATATATTTAATTAATAAAGATATATTAGCTGTGTTTAATGAGCTGCTCCAGGTTGAGATATTTCAGCAAAATGTGTTTCATGAGCAATTCGACTGCTCTAACTTGCTCGAAATTGCTCTGTTTCCTGTTGAGCCTGCTCTAAGCTGAACTAGAGCACGATTTCTGCTCTACTTTTTTGGTAGAGCAATTTCGGGCGGTAGAGCAACTGCTTGTCAACTGTCAAAATTGTGACTGAAGTAGAGTTAGTGAACTGACAGGTTGAAGTTCCGACAAGCGATCAACTTTGAGAATTGCCTCTCAATTGCTTGACTTTTTTGACAGGTGCTCTATTTTAATTTGCCTTGATATGCTCTGCTCCATTTTCAGAGTCATTAAACACAGCTATTATGAATAATGCAATGACGACTTTAGATTTTGATGTTGAGATAAATGTATGGTAAATGAAGTATATTACCGAGTGATTCAGAAAATGTGATGGCGAAGATGTCTTAACATAATCGAATCAAAGAAGTTACAGGTAATGCTTGTGTTTCAATTGGTTCAGGCAATGAAATTTTATCAGATATTTTAGTTATGAAACGTATGGTAGTAAATTTTCTTTATTTATTTTATTCCACACCCAGCATACCGATGATTGCAATTACATGTTAATGATATCTGTACGTAAAGTTAATTTGAATGACAAGATAAATGGATACAAAGGACCTAGATCCAGAGATCCTCAGCAGGCAATGTCGAGTGGTAATGCGAGGGTGGTCTGAAAAGTTTCCGACCAAACAAAGATTCTAGACATTTTTTCTTTAAATTTACCTATTTTCATTTTTCTACATAGTCTCCCTGTAAGTCTACAGGGTCTCCCTGTAAGTTTACACACTTTTCCCAGGGATGCTCCCATCCTTTTAACCCTCCGAGCGCCATTTTTAGATAAGGGAACAAAAAGAATTTGCTTGGAGCTAGATCTGGTGAGTAAGCAGGATGGTCCAGCAGATCAAACCGTAATTCGTGGATTTTTGCCATGGCAACCGCTGAAGTTTGAGACGATGCATTGTCTTGGTGGAAAACGAATTTAAATGTGGCCGTTTTCTGCACTTTCTGCCTGCAGCTTGTCAAGTAATGATGCGTAGTATGCTCCTGTAATGGTTTTTCCTATTTGAAGATAATCAATTAAGATATTTGCATGACTATCCCAAAAAACAGTCGCCATCACCTTCCCAGCCGAAAAACCGTTTTTGCTTTTTCGGAGCCGATTCGACTGTATTTTTGTTTCGGGCGTATAATGGTGTATCCAAGTTGCATCTACAGTAATTCATCGGCGCCAAATCTCTGAATTATTGCGCCTAAATTTCGTGAACAGAGCGTTGGAAATGTTCATTCGAACACGTGTTTGGTCTAACGTGGGCAAATGCGGCACCCAGCGCGCGGACAGCTTCGCATGCCTAAATCTTCATTCAGTATGTGATAAACACGTTCTTTGGACATATTCATAGCATCTGCTATCTCTCTCACTTTAATTCGACGGTCGTTTTGCACTATTTGGTGAACTTTAGTGATGTTATCATCAGTGGTTGCAGTTTTTGGACGTCCCGAACGTTCATCGTCTCCCGAGCTAGTACGGTCACGTTTAAATTCAGAACTTTCAATTTTTAAATTCAAACATTTCTCTGTAGTAAATGATGGTGCGGAGTCCCTGTACACAGAGCCTAACTCATATTTGATTTGCGTAGGCGTATTGCCTTTCAAAAACAAGTGTTCAATAACAGCTCGATACTTGATTTGTTCCATTTTCACAAAACCACTCACATCGACTCACACAAACGATTGTCAAACAACAGCTGCGCGTCCAAAATCGCTCAGATTTTGGTGAGTACTTGTCAAAAGATACAGAGCCACATTCCCTAGCTTTTATTGACGAGTGCTGCCATCTTCACGTTAAGGTCGGAAACTTTTCAGACCACCCCCGTAAATAGAATAAGAAATGACACTGTAAGAGTTTCTGAGCAACGAGTATCATGGGAAGGATTACGAAATTGTATGTCCTCAAAAGTAGCGTAGTTTGGGATGTTGAAGCAGAATTTCAAGAGAAAACACTAGTCGAGGAAAATATGGCGAATAAACAGAGTCTTTGCTCGTGTTGGAAAGATGGCTAGATGCTCCAGAAACTGACAACAGCAAAATGTTCCCAAAAGTCAAGATTTCTGGATTTGTTGCTTCGAGCACTTTTGGAGGAAAGAAAGGCGGAATTGTAGTTAAACACGATACAAGCAAAATTTACAAAGAATGATCGGATTCTTGGACAGCTTTGTATACATAGTTATGGGCGAAACTGAATAAATGTTGAAATGAATCCGATAAAATGAAAAAGTTAATCGAGTTCAGGAATAAGGCTTTTTACTCTATTCTGGCAATACTTAAGAAAGTAAAGCTTCGAGGAAGCAAGTCAATGATTATACCGTTGGTACGCTAAGGCGTTATGATATGCAAAACTTTGACCTACACACAATCTTATATATCTCAAAAACGGTTATGGTTACAGGAAAAAGTTCTAATCTTTTTTGTTGGAAATTTGCTAAGCTACAAATTCGTCATACATTGTTTGTCTGAAAACGTGACCGTTACTGAGATATATAGGAACGGTCACTTTTGGTGACCTTTGACCCCGTATAAAAAGTGACGCAGCACTCGGATCGATGGGGACTTTTGACATTTTGTTCAATACGCTAGTACTAATGTTCACACCAAAATTCAGCTTTCCCCTAATTTTTCTGAAGTTTGGCCTTTTTTATGTCGGATTTCACTGGGCTATTGGCCGAGCCCAGGCGAAAGCTGGCGAGCTCGAGTGTGTGGATGGTCCAGACAATTAGGTTAATCACAATATAGCGATTCGCCGCAGTGCGTTGCGGCAAACCGCAGTCAAAAAATTAGAATGCACTGTTTTGTATGGTAATACCCACAATGCCTGCGGCCAAATTTGCGGCAGCGGCAGAATTTGCCAAATTTCGAATTTTGCCGCACCGCTAGCGGTGATACCAACCGTAGATTGGCATCATCACTAGGTTCAATAAAGTCTACTTGAATAAGGTTGAATGGTCTGGTGGAATAGACAAGCGATGGCTGATATGTATTGTGATAAGACAACCCAATCCTCGTACAACAAGATTTAGCAATACAAAAGAAAAAAAATGAATTTGGTTGGTGCCTTGGTTGCATTGACGGCGACATTGTTGCTGCATTGTGGGTCGCCAAATTCAACTGCGGCATTCACGCGTCCCCCTGCGGCGCCGCTGCGACAATGCCGCTGTTTTGTGTTTACAACAAATGCCTTCTAGAAGTACGGGCCGTCAGGCTACGTAATCGTTGTCGCTATGGCGTCATGGCGATAGGCAATTTTGACATTTCCACGAGGCAGTGCCGACACACACGGAGATTTCACTTGCGGTTTTTAAGCTAAAATATGATTAAAAAGTTAGTTTTTTGTGCGTGGATGCGTTGTAGTAATAATATTTAGTCATAACTTGAATTTTGTGTCAATCAATTGTATCGACAGTGAATCGACACAAAACGTCACATAACCTAACACCAACTGATAAACATTTGGTAGCGAATTTTTCACATTATAACGCACGCACCGCATTAATTTGTGTTTTAGCTGTTCAGTAGCACTGTTCCGCGGATCTCACTTTGTTTTCACTTCACTCACTTCAACACAACCTGTACAATTTACGGACGTCCCATAAGACTGCGTGTGTTTTTCACGACATTTTGGCCTATTGCTGTGACGTCATCATTCTGCATTACGGCCCGTACTTCTAGGAGGCATTGGTCCAGACAAGCGACTTTAACAGGTCTCGTCGGCGCTCATGCGACTTCCGATCGGAATGGGTTTTGAGCACGAGTCAAAGCGATTTCGGACGAGCCGTCAAATGCCGTCCACATGTTGGCGGTCTCGTCTGACTTCGGCTCGCCTAGCCTCGGCCAATATGTATTTGCCACATTATAGAGTTATGTCACGGGAATTCTAACTCACCTAAAAAATGGCCGTGACAATATTTTCAACTGATAGAGAAGTCAAACTCTACTCACGGCATTCCAAAACTACTTTCTCTTTTCCTGCGTGGTGATTGGAAAATCACCAATAGAGAATGACATCAAAATGACGTCAAGTCGAAAGGTGTAGTGGAGATATAATATATTTATAAGTTACAGAAACGAGCCACTCACATCAAATTTATTTTGCAAATACATATTTGTGGCTCAAAGCAAAACATTTTGGCAGCTAGGTTCGAAGTATAACAGATTTTCAATAATTTCATCATTATTTGCTCCATTTAGCTTCTGATTGAGAAACGTGGATGCTTTGCGTCAAAAATTATAGTACGTTCTTTGTGTATTAATAAAAAATGCCTTCACTTCGCTTTATGATTTTTATTACCACAAACAATTGAGTTGAATTGAAACAACAATTAAAATATCTTAGCAAAAAGTACAGCACCTTTTTTACAATGATATAATTTCTTATAAATAAAAACAATTGTATTACAAAGTCAGAATAAAACAGTCAAACAAAAAAACTCATCAATCACACCTAATTCGAAATACTAGATGACGAATCAGACTTATTCTTAGACTTATCCGCTCTCATCTTCAAAATAACACTATTTAAAGACGTGAATTGTAAAAATCCCGCAGTTCCTGTTGACAAATCAATCGTCCGAAATCGTTCTGGGTTGCATGCGCAACCATTAAACACAAAATAATTCGAAGCCAATTCGAAAGCCACATAGTTGCGCCACGGAGTCAACACGTATATTCGATCCGATACTTTGAATCCAGCTGACAGTAGACTTTTTAGACTTTCATAGGATCCACATACAGATCCTACGACCGCCATTTTTTTGCTCTGTGCCAAACAGCCTGGACTTGCATCTCGTTTGTAGTCGTACAGAGATGTGCTTGAAAATAAGTTTTCAGCAAAGTCAAGCTCCGAATCAATATTGAATCCTGTGTCACTGCTTCCTCCAGAAATTTCGTCCTCGAAATTATTCGCCTTGAGTGAGTCGTGAGAAATGACAGATCTTTCATAATAGGGTGTCTTTACTTGGCATATTGCATCAAGATCATTACCCATGTCAGAAAATTCACTTAGAATTTCAGTTTCATTAGCAGATTTTTCCTTGAGATCTTGAATAGTTTTTGAAGTTTCTATGTTGGTTTTTTGAGAACTTTCAAATTTCGCAGACTTAATCGTACCCTCAGTTTCAACTTTTTTGTCATCAGACGAGTCTTGAATGCTTTCTGTCACATTTATTTCCGATTTACAGCGCTTCAGTTCACAAGAACTGCTACATCCTGAAGTATCACTATCACTAACTTTGACATTTTCGTCCCTTTCGGAAGCATCAGGAATATATGACGAGCACATATATACATTGCTACTAGATAAGTTTCCTTCAAAGTTTTGGGAACGATTTTCGCCAGCTTTATGTGATTTTATGACATCGTCACTAAAGCTTTCAACCGATCTACTACCCTTACTCGATGATCTTGAGGAGCTTACGGTTTTAATAAGATCTCTCGAACTGTTCTTGGAATTGCTCAGTAACTGCTTAAGGACTCTAATACGTCTGTCACATTCAGTATCGACTACAGATCCATTCAACGATTTAACTCTCCTGATTCGTCTGCCAGTGGAACTCCAGAGGCCTTTCGATCTCACGACCGCAGGAAGATTTTGCTCGACTTTCGAAAAAGTCCTTAAAGTGCATTCCTGTAATTTGACTATATTAACAGCATGAAGGATACAAGTACTTGGAAAAGGAATTTGTATTATTTCGGACATCAATGTGCGGCAAAGTGTGTCCAGATCGGTGAACATATGTATTGTAGAGTTTTTATCTGACTTTTTACTGGATCTTTTGTAGTGTTGCGTCCTATATGGATCCAATACGTAAAAATGGCTGTCACGCTTCCAAATACCATAAGACTTTTCACCGATATGAATCAGAAGATCGGTTCGAACCTTTTCGATAAACTGTCGTTTTATTTCGTCGGTACACTTCTCGGAACTCATACGGTCTACTTGATTCCAAACTGTTCGAACAACTGATGGAACTATTTCAATTGTAGCCACGAATTGTCCAATCTGGATGTTGGCTGGAATATTCCTTAAAAGCAGTTTTTTGCTATTATTGCATTTCACGCAAGTTTTATAAAAATCAAAGCCCAGCATCATGATTTGATCCAAGTTGTGAGAGTTCCATGTACTCGGTGGGTCAATTTTCGAGTACAGCATTCCCATTAAAGCGACCGATAGTCCTTGTTTTCCTGACGCCACTTTAAACTGCTCGTGATCGATGTGAAATTTACTATGCGTAGTTGCATGGTTTGAGTCGATTATCTGGAAACCGGGGCGTTTGTCTGCAATAAATTCGGTACTCACTCCACACCGTGAGACCATGGACTTCATCTGCATTGGACAGAGGGTATAGTTTGCATTCGGATCCAAGCCGCTCATTTTGCCTAGTAATGTTCCTAGATTTTCCGTAGAGCCTAGACAAATAAGACTCGCTGCTCCTGTTTCGAAATTTCTGTTCAGCTCTGGACCCCTCCCGTAACAATCAAAAATGAAATATGAGTTTTTATGCTTCCAAATGAAGAAATACATTCCTTCGATTTGACATAAGCAATGCTTATAGGTTTTGAAAAACCGATCCAAGCCCAAGCTAATTTTACAGACCGTTTGATTATTTGGATGAACTAAACTAACTGCCGGGCTTGAAACATCCACTTCCACTGTACGTTCGCAATGATTGAATTTCTGTAAAACTTCCTTCCTTATCCCACCTTTGTTTCGCCTTAATGATTTTTCATATACTTTTTTCCCCTTCGCTAATACACGATTCAGGACTGTAGTGTCCCATTCCGTTTCGGGTGAAATAAACAGTTCTGCGAATGCTATCAAGCATATGGCGAAAACTTGGAGTGGATCGGCATAGTAATGAGGGTCGTCATTTTCGTTAGGATTGCAATGGTTGATGATATTCGTACCGAATACAACTCCAACTGGTCCAGAAAGTTGAAGAATCTTGGCTTTGGAATCGAATGAAATGCCTGCAAAAATAAGTACATTCATAACTTAGCTGTTGGTGTCAGAATTTTTTAGGTTAGGAAATATAACTGGTGTGTCCCGTTGGAAACTTTTGGGTATCGTGTTGAAAATATAGTTAAGCGAGTGGAACATTTTAAATTCGTCTGTTTTCTCTTGACTCACGCAACATCAAGTCAGATTCACTTCGGCAGTCAAATCAATATCATACGACTATCCCTCTGAATGGTCACAGGGAAGGGATATTGTTTAATTACGGTTTTTGTGGTGGCCGAGAACATGGGGTTTGTCGAAGAAACAATTTCTGTGGGTACTTTGCACATAGCAAATAATTTGTTAAAGTTACAATCCACTTATGTACCCTGGAGGCACAGGGGCACGGTTCTTTACCTGGCGTTCTAATTTTTTTTATTCATTAAGGATATTCTTTAAAGGCATCTAAGACATCTATCGTTAGGACTTTTACTCACTTGAAGGGCAGTATCCTGCAAGCAAATTATTTCGAAATCACCTACTGGACCCAGATGAAGAGAAAAACGACTGTACTTTTCAAACCAGCGGTTTTCAAACCAATTCCATTCAGAGACACTTGTGGCACATTCTCCTAAAGATAATAGATATATAGTAAGTGTCCCAAACATCATCCCTGTGACTAATATAATCTATTTGTGTTTCTATGTAGGATACGAAGATCCTACTGCTCAAAAATGAAAAGCAGTTTTCAGCCTTTGTGCAAAATCTATATATTAAGATGCTACTCGGATGGCGGACGATGAATGAATGGCTGATCTTAACTCCTTCGGCCACTGTGCGGTTTTCGCGGTTCATTTAATTGTTGGTAGAGGGGGTTTCTTTTGGGAATTTCGGGTAGTAAACATTTTCACTATCATATTCTTCATCCTTGCTTGATGGCAAGAAACTGTCCCATTAGATCAGGTGGAACTAAGCTCTACGTGTTGGTAGAGTTAGCATCTTTGAGCGTGTTATTTTTGTTTGGGGGTGGAGGATTACGGGTGGAGGATTGGAGTTGGGTCAAGCTACCAAAGGAACGGACTTTTTAATACTTTTAGAATTTTTCGGGCACCCTCCGTAGCTTGCGGGATGCTCACCTCCATATTCGACGCACTTTGATTTCTGCTCTGGAAGTTTGGTGCGAGATTTATGATAGTGAAGACCGTAACATATAACATACCTAGACTGTGCACGACTGCCATTAGAAGAGTGGCTGCGTTGTTGGCAATTGTGGCATTACGCTTGGCCGGCTCTAGGATTTTGTGCCTCAACCTGTAAACTGCATGATTGATGGTCTGAATGTTGTAAATGTTCTTTTCGTGTCTCGGAAGGAGTACTTTGATAAATTTGGCTGGGCTTTTTCTGTTTTGTTTTTTTTTCAGGTAGAACATTTTGATTAGGTTGAAAACTAGCTTCTCGAAATCAATTTTTGGCCTTTTTAGGAGTGAGTCCATACATACCTCTAATATCATTGTTGAGTTGTTTTCTCTCTGGCAGGTAGTACGTTCTATGCTGAACCTTAAGCTCGGAGAATCATTTTGTGATGCGCCTGTGATCGTTGGAGACTTTGGCATGATTTGAATTCCAGGGTACACCCGTTTTGCTGAGTTAAAGTTCACATTTCTTTGTTTTAGAACTCGAGTCAGCCCAGTCTATCAGGCTGGCGAAGAATTACTGAGACTGTTTCGAGATAGTCTCAAGATTTTTCCTTCAGAAGAAGTTTGGGCATTAGGCTCTCCCCGAGTTTTTATGACGAAGTCGATGTTCAGGAAGTGTTATGATTTTTCTGCGACAAAGATTTTAAGTTCAGGGGTGGAAATTCCTCGTTTGGCAATAGTTTAGATTTGAAAGTCAAAAAAGTTTCTTTTTTGTTGGTCTAAGCCTTCTATTTAGGGCTAACTGTGTGGGCTTCCGTGTCCGGTTCTAGGTTTTCCCATTTTATGGACATGTTTGAAGAGCTGTCCTCTGAGCTGGACGATTTACCATATCCTGATGTGCTGGCTTCTTCAGCATTAGAGATAGAGACCGCCTCTGAAGACTCCTTTGCTTCTTATTTCCGGGATTAGCATTATTTTTTTATGAATTATAGCTTTTAGTTTTTTAAGTAGCTCATCGTTCTTCCTGCCTAATTATTCACTGACGCGGCGTTGCTCGATCAGCTTATCTTGGGGCTTTGAAAGATCTTCTAAGAGACTATTTAATGTATCATGAATTTAAAATTATTTTCCTATCTTCTTTCAAAGTTGTTATCAATTTGAATCTAATTTCTACATCTTAAAGGGCTAGGTGGGTTTTAAAATTTCAAAAAATCCTTTTTTTTTAGTTATTAAATAAATAATAGTACGACATGTCTAGAATATTATCCCAAAATTTTAAATCGATTGGAGTAAAATTCTAAGAGATAGAGCCTTCGGAAGTTCCGCCCATCAGGCCATGTCAGCCTGGCGCGTCGCAGGTATTATGAGGCAGCTGCTAAGCTATTGTTTGTCTCTCTCTCTCTCTCTCGCTGGCTGTGATTTTCTAAGGGCAATTAGTTTTGAATATTATAGCCGCGAGGGTTCTTTCAGGATATAAGTGTTCGTTGTAAATTTTTGCCCAGATTTTTTTTCACTTTTTTGCAAAATGCATAAAGTTACTAGAACTGATCTAGCAACGAGTGCTGAGAGAAAAAATAGACCAAAAAAGGGAACAATCATTTAATCCTAAAAGTGCAGAGATAAACGATGAAATTTCGCGAGCACGTCGCCGAAAAACCTCCTGTAAAATTTGGTCTCGGTTGTAAAATCCTGGTGGAGTGTAAAAAATGTGAGCCTAGATATATTTTATCGTGTCGAAAAATTGGTAAATCGTATGAAATAAATCGCAGGTTTATTTTTTTTATGCGGATATAAGACTTACCGGATGTAAAAAAATCTGTGTTTTAATGGATATAAGTTGTTCTTTCCTGAATAAATCAACGTGCGATCTGTATGTTGATAAATTACATGAATGTATCAAAACGGTTACCGAAGCACTTTTCATCTCAGCAGTAAAAGAAGAAAAAAAATTAACGAGTGTTGAAAACGGTGTTGAAGATACGACCAAGGACTAGCTAGTAATATTAAAGCTTCATCAATAGTTGCAATATTTTAACGCTCTTTTGAAAAATACGGCCTCAGGCACACAAATTATTAGGTTGCTGCAGATGAAATGGCCGATTTAGTAATAAATTTTTAAACAGCTGTAACCTTTTATAAAGACAATTTATTTAATCAAAATAGGTACCAATAGATGCAACGCACTTTTTTCAACGAGATACAAGTACATTTATTCCAGTTTTGTAGAAGTCCGCGTTTCTGGTTCGAAGAAACTCCTCGAAAGCATTTTTGACAGCAGCTTCATTATTATATCTTTTTCCTGTCAAAAAGTGATCCAAATGTTTAAAAAAAATGGTAATCTGATGGTGAGAGTTCTGGTGAATATGGAGGGTGAAAAAGAGTCTCATAGCACACCTCGTTTAATTTTTGGACCATTGTTCTCGATACATGAGGTCGTGCATTATCATGAAGCAGTATCACTCCATTCCTGTTGACAAGCCTAGGTTTTTGGACTATCAATTTCTGATGCATTTCATCCAGTTGAGCACAGTATTTCTCAGCATTGATAGTTTCGCCAGGATGCAGGAACGAATAGTGGATAACTCCAGCTAAAGACCACCAACAGTTACCACTATTTCGTTTGGATGAAGGCTTGGTTTTGGCATGTGTCTTGGCACTTCATCGGCATCTAGCCATTGGGCCGATCGGCGACGATTATCGTATAAAATCCACTTTTCATCGCAGGTCACAATTCGATGCGAGAACGGTTCATTTTTGTTGCGGGAGAGAAGTGAACTTGAAATCTCCATTCGACACGTCATGTTTTGCTTGGTAAGATCATGCGGAACCCATTTTTCAAGCTTTTTCACTTTTCCAAGTTGTTGCAAGTGGCGGCAAACTGTCGAATTGTGAACGCCTAATTTCTCGGCAAGATCTCTTATGTTTTGGCGGGGGTCAGACTCCACTAATGCACGCAGCTCGTCGTTATCGATCGATGGTCCTGGGTGTCCACGTGGCTCACTTCCAAGGTCCACATCTCCGGATCGAAATTTTTCGAACCACCGCCGAGTGGTTTGTTCGCTAGCTGTATCAGGCCCAAATGCGCTGTTGATATTCCTCGTCGCTTCCGTTGCGTTGTGCTCTAATTTAAATTCGTATAGAAAAAGTAGCCGTTTTTTGATTCACTTTCATGCTCATTTTCTCTTTTTGTTTTTACGATCACTATGAAGTGCAAAACAGAAATGACTCTATAAACCAAGGTAGCAGTATTTATACTTCAAAATGTCATATCATTTGCGCCACCTTGTGCCAACATAATACACTAAAATAGCAGCCAACTTTATGTCATTGCTAAATCGGCCATTTCATCTGCAGCAACCTAATATATTGGAGACGGGGATTCTAAAACTTATGGTTGCAATAAACAAGAAAGAATGCGTAGGACACGTACAAAAGAGGATGGGCATCCGCTTATGCGATTTGGTCAGTAAAACAGTAGAAGAAAAATAAAACAAGGCCGATACAACAATTAGAAAAAAAATTCTTTCTGACAAAGGCAAACTTAACGGCAAATTGATCGATAAATTAACAGCTTGTTACGGCTTGGCTATAAGAAGAAACTGTGATTCGGTATAAAATATGACGCTACATGGGCAACTTACTTTCATTATAACTCCACAGATAAAAACCCACAGCACGATAAATGTCCAAACGGTCCTGACTCTTGATGCGCTTGGCAGCGTGCTTCGACTATGAGAAATTTTTCATCATTCAAGTACCAAGTGACGTTTCATCAGCTATCAAGCCTATTTATTTATTTATTTATGAAGAACTCAGCAAAAAAAGGCTTTTGGAGCGGTGTGTTGGTGGCTTTACGCAAAATAGTAATGAAAGTTTGAACCAGTTAATTTGGAAAATTACTCCAAAAATGCTTCCTGCTGTTTCAAAAATAGTCGAGATTGCTGCATTTGTCGCTGCTGGCACTTTCAACGAAGGAATTTCAGCTTTATTACTTTTTATGCACGGTATGGACTTAAAACTTGGCCGAAACAGCCACGAGCATGCACGAAAAGAGAATGAGAACTAGGCGAAAAAAACTGACCCTGGGACTCGAGAAGCACGAATTCGTCACAGGCAAGAGCAAAAGGATGCCTTGGATATTGTCGCTGCAGCAGGTTCTTTACTTTATGGTGCCGGAATCAACGATTCTATGTACGTTGAAAGAAAAAAAATCTGTGAGTTATTTCAATTTAAAATTTCAATCGCGTTTTTCTCGAAACTATTTTTGGAATCTGTTGTCATGATTTCTCAAAAAACTAGGAGCCGATCTTGTTTAAATTTGACACACTTCTTTGAAACAGCATTATCTAAGGCTTGAATGAAGAAATTCATTTTTTCTTCATTAAAACTAATATGACTAGGCAATACGTGGTGCAAATTTTGCCAAAAAAAAAAATGGGACTTTTTGTTCACAACTGCGCCAAAAATTAAACTTTTAATTTTATTTCTTTTCCTTCGTTCAAGCACGAGCTATACTAACTATACTAACAGAAAACATTTAATTTCAGATGATTCTGTCATGAGTTATCCTGACAACGCCGTGATAACTTTTTTTATTGTAGGGTCAAGGGAAATGAGGTCCCAGTGGCAGAATTTTTAAAAATTTTAAATGAAAATTTCACAAAGTACTTGTTAGATATGTATCTTTTTTGTTGTTGAATTGTTTGAATTCAATATTTCATTTGATATAATAGAAAATAGAGTAAATGTATGCTTTTTTGAGCCTTCGAAATCCACCTAACTCCTTAAAGAACTTGTATCATGGGACCAAGCCATTCCTAAACACAAGCAAATATTGTACCATGGTATATTCTATCTCCTTTCAGCCCCAGAAACTGCTCATTATCTTAAAGTAACGTTTGATAGCAATCTTACATTTTAATCGCATGGTCGGTATCGCAAAAGGGACCCAAAAACGATGTGGACTCACTTCCTGATCCATCCAACTATTTGAAATCGCTGATTTACCTCATGTGAAGACTGGATAGACATTCATGAAGTGCTGGCGATATTTATCTTATAACTTAAATACGAATTATTAACGATGTAGTATTTTTCTATGTAAAATAATTATATTTTTCTTTAATAGGACATCGTTTACATGGGAGATATGTTTGGAAATTAAAATAATTACTCGCTTTAATAAACACACAACCAATTAGTTCTCATAATACTTACGATTCGTTACTTCTGCCTTTAATCCTTCGCCAGATGGAGGATTTTCGGACAATCTAGCATTTTTGACAGTCTGAAAAACTTTCTCCGTTGGATTCGTATACATTTTATCGGCATTATCGTTCGAAAATTGCTTTGCTGATTTATCACATTCATTTCTTTCAATCACACTTAAATGTAATCATTTAGTTTTACTAAGTATGAACGTTGACAAGATCTTACCGTTGATTGATTCTTTTCACATTTCTTTTAGACATTCGAGCGTCCACCTTGGTCATATTGTTTGTTTTTCGGCTGACTTTATAAGTTGTATTACTTAACAATTTCAACATGACAGCTTACACAATTTAACAGAAAAATAATAGTAAAAATTATACAAAACAAAGACAAATTTTAATTGATTTAAATAATAAATCTCAAACTAAATACCATAAAACGTGACAACAGGTTTCTAAAATATCTACATATAAATGACAAGTAACACAATGATTCAATGATTTTCCCAACCTCTAACCACGTGCTACTTGGCGTGATTTGAATACAGCAGCGCCAATAAATGAGCGATTTGTAAAAGAAAAAACACGTGGTTTCATTATATAATTTTATATTTGCCAGAAACCAAAACAATTTTCATTTAACTAATGTATTAACAATATTGCTTGCAAATGTCGTCAACTGTCAATTGTTTATAGTGCTCTGGAGATGGTCGATTTTTTCCTTTCACTATTTCCATTATTAATTTATGCAAATTGTCAAAGCACAAAAGGCCAGCAGTGCCTACACTCAAATCAACATTACGAAAACGGTCAGGATTGCACGTGCATCCGTCATACAAAAGATAGCTTGCCATACTTTTGAATACAACGTAGTTACCCCAAGCGGTGATTGTCAAAATGCGATCAGCAACTTGAAGGCCTGTTCGAATCAATTGGCATAGGCTCTGATAGCTTCCCGTTTCAGATCCAATAACGGCTAGGTTGCGAGCCACCGGACTATGTCCCGGGTAACTATTCGGAATGCATCCAGAGCCTTTGGGCCAACCACCCGGAGGTTCGATACCAAGCTGATAAGCCGCCTGCAAATCGGCCGGACTAAGACCTCCGTGTCCTTTGCCTTGGCCAGTAGTTGACGATCCTGTTGAAGAGCTTCCATCACCATCAATTGAACTTTTATCTGAACTATCGCCGTCACTTTCGTGTCCAGGCTTCTTTCCTTTACCACCGCCTTTATCGTGGCCTTTGCCATGACCTTCACCACTACTTTCACTATCGCTTTCACCTCCACCTGTGTGCTTATCTTTGCCTTTGCCTTTGTCTTTGTCTTTGCCCTTTGCCTCATCCTTATCTTTGTCTTTTTTGTCCTTGCCTTTGTCTTTATCTTTGACATCTTTGTCCTTGTCTTTGCCTTTGCTATGTTTGTCTTTGTCTTTGCCATCTTTGTCCTTGTCTTTGCCTTTGCCTTTACTACCCTTATCCTTGCCTTTTCCTTCAGCGTCTTCATGCTCATTATGCTTGTCTTTATCTTTGCCTTTTCCTTTGTCCTTGTTTTTACCACCACCTTTCTCGCGTTGTTTCCCATCACCTTCGCCTTTGCCTTTTCCTTTGCCTTGGCCTTTACCTTTATCTTTACCCTTACCCTTGCCTTTGCCTCCTTCGCCATCAGTATCGCCAGCACCATCGCCTTTGCCCTTGCCCTTGCCCTTCCCCTTGCCTTTACCTTTCCCGAGTCCTTGTCCTTTCCCTTTGCCTTTTCCTTGACCTTTCCCTTTGCCACCTCCTCCCTCTTCGATATCAGATTCCGAATCATCGCCTTCTTCTTCCCCGCCTTCTTCCTCGCTTTCTTCCTCGCCTTCTTCCCCGCCTTCTTCGTCATCGACATCCAGATCGGTCGTTGTCATTGAGTCGCTTTTCAAATCCATAGGTTCTGCTACAGTTTCAGTGAGTGGCGGTACATCCAAATCACACAGTCCAATATCGTAGTCCTCCATCGTACATTTCAAAGTATCTTCGCAGTCAATGTCGTAAATCGATTCGTTCAAAGATACAACTTCCGTTTCGTCCGTTTCCAGTTCTTGCGTGACGCAGGTCCGAGTTTCAGGTTCCAGTTTAGTTTGAATATTAACCTTGGTCAATTTGAAGATTTTAACAATATGTATGAAAAACTTGCATGGAGCCACCACCCCGATATTTCCCTGCGCCATTTCGCAGCATAGTAAGTTCAAGCTGCTAAACATATGAAACGTTGCATTCCGCTGCTGTTCCATTTTTTGCGCCGCTACCACAAGATCCATGGGATGAGGATTGAACAAGTAGAAGTAACCGTGTCGCTTCATTATAGCATACGTTCGCCGGTCAACTTGAACTAAAATATTTGCGCAATTCTTCTCGCCCATGTACACCCTGATGGCACGAGACAGTTCACTGAATCTGTGATTCGGCGATTGGATCCAATTGCCGCACACCACCTTCGGGCAAATCGTCATTTCAACTAAAAACTGACCAACCAAAAATGTCCGCGGTATGTCTTCGAATTTCAAACATTTTACTGGGCTGAAGTTAGTCCACGCTTTGCAGCGTCTGTCTCCGATAATTAGAACCCGATTGACAGTGTTCGAGTCCCAAGTGCATGGAGGATCGATTTTCGAAAAAACAATGGCGACCAGTCCCATCGCAAGGCCTTGCTTGAAACGGCTGTACCCGAAGCAATCGGTTCCAAGATGGTAGCTTGCGTGAAGTACTGCATGATCCGGGGAAATCACTTCGAACTCCTCTTTCCGCTGAGCAGGACTACAAATGATCGGCTGCTTGCAACACGGTAAAATTCTCTTCATTCTAATTTCGTACAAAGTGTACACCGCATTCGGTTTGATTCCTCCCATGTACGTGATCAGTGTGTCGATTTGGCTAATACCGCAGACACAAATCAAGGCGGCTTGTCCGTTTTTCCAGTCCCGTCGGCATTCCTCATTCCTCCCGTAGCAATCGAAAAGCAAATACGCAGCCGATTTCTTCCAGACCAAGAAAAACCGGTCCTGAACTCGTACAAGGCAATAGTTATAATTTCGCATAAACATGCAAAGACCAGCATCGAAATTATACACACGACTACTGGGCACGTCCATGGTCCCAATAATAATTGGTTCTGATATTGCAACTTCCATTCCATTCTGACATATGGTGAAACATTTCGGTATTTGATTCACTTCCTCCATTTTACCCTCTAAAATCTGATCGGCGCCTTTGAAAAGCTCCATGCCACCATCCAGGATACTATTCAACGTTAAAATGCTCCATTTTTCCTCGGGAGTTATATACGTCTCGCCAAATGCTATCAGGCATGTTGCGAAACCTTGAAGTCGCATTAACCTTCGCCGCTCTGCTGGTTCTATTTCTTTTTTTTCCAACGGCTTTTTGCCCAGAAAGTCATTTATACTCAATGCACCTAATGTTACTCCTACTATTGGATGTAAACATTTGATTGCCTTTTTCGAGATTTTTCTTTTTCGTTCGGTACATCCTGCAAGAGTGATAAGGCAAATTAATAAGCAACTAATGAAAAAAATTAGATTAGATTAGAAAAGATTTTATTTTTAGTTTTTTTTTGTACATTATTAATCTAATTTAAGCACTATTTACAATTTTTAAAAAAAATTACTTACTAGCGGCTATAATATTTTGGCCTGCTGGCTCTTGATTGTTTTATTTTTATTTATGTTTATCTTTTGAGTTTTTCTTTTAATCTTACACGCTAACTATCATACCCAGCCGTGTACAGTGGCTGGGATAGTCACTTAAAATCTACCTTATGCTATGACTTAAGTCTAACTTTTTTTGAAAATGGCAACTTTATTTGAGTAAACCAATAGCAAAACAATCATTTGAAGCTCGAATCACTGTGCTAATCATAAGTATTGTAGGGTCCTGGCATATTAAAGTTAGATCGCACTGCCTTTTCATAGTCAAAGTGTTAGGAGCGTCTGAAATGAGGTTATATTGATTCTGTGCGTTACATGTCTACAAATGATAGTCATATTGATTGTAAACATCCACTCGTGATGGGTTTCATGGGCAAGCAATTCTGAGTCTCATCTGTAACGGCAATTCTCACGTGGTACAAAGAGTAAAGAGAAAGAACTGAGTTTTTAGTGGTAGATGGCTCCATGGCTAAAAAGCTGCCCATTCTTACGTGAGACCCAACAGTAAACGGCTATTTTTCCCAGCTAATATTTCCAAGGTTAGGTTACGTCAGGTCGAAATTATGTCAAAGCGAGAGGTTTGCCGAAAATCACGCAAAGGGACATTAGACGCCCGTTGTATTACCATAGATGTACTCTTCTTTAGCCACTGAACTCTGGCAACCGTGCGGTTCCTTTGAGAACGTGAGAACGGACACTACACAGCGGAGAACTCTACAAGTTAAACTTAGCAGTAGTCTGGTGCGTTGTATGTCTATAGAGACCCAAGACTTTCTTGCGACCACAGAGGATGATTTTTAAGGACAGGACTTCCTGCAAGTGTTTTGCCTTAATAATTTTGACCGATCACGTTGTTATTTATTTACAAAATTAATAACAACAGAATACAAAGTCCAATTAAGGCAATGAAATGAAAAAAAGATTGAAAAAAACCCTAGCGCATCAGAACCGCTAGAAACACTAATGTTCGAAGAACAGTAGAGGATTTGTGCAGATTTTGAGTGTGTATTCTACCACTAGCTGCTTTTCCTACTTAAACACTATCATCATCATCAAACTCAGCAACGTCCAACTGGCAGAAATGAGGCAAGCAAACGTCAAAGACGTCGTTCCGAATCGAATTCTGCTGAGAATGGCCAAGCTTTTACGTATACCGGTCTGGATCGCGCCATTGCCGATAGCTTCCTGAAACAGCAGGAGCAATCCAACAGCAGTCATGCCGGTTATTCATCGGGTGAGTCACTTAGTGTATAGAAATTGTTGTGTTGTGTATAGAAATTGTTGAAGTCACAGTAATAATAGATCCTAAGCCAATTAAATATCGATAACTTCATCGAAAGTTACAGCGATAGAAAGGTGTTTGGGGTTGCCATCCGAAAAATGTGCAGACCTTAGAAAATTTAAACATTGTTTACTTATTTTCGTTGCAAATTTTCGCGATGTGAATACTTAATGCAAGCATTAATTGGTACGAAAATAACAAAAACGCCTGCTGCCAGCTCTTTACTAGCACCGAAGCCAAAAATATGTCACATCTGCCTAACGTTGAAGTCAACCTGCTCTTCGAATTTCGTATTGATCCGATCACTGCATTGGAAGTTATAGGGATACAAAAAAATTTAGGGCTACCATTCGCATAAGTTTTCAAATTTTCTAGATCTTAATATTTAGTGTTTATTTTCACTACAAGATCACTACGATTTGAAAATTCTATGATAAAATCGCTTACTAAAGATATGCCAAAAAATACAAAAATTACCATAGCTGGCAACCCTATCATTGTTTTTCCAACTAGATTTTTACCAAATATTGACTACAGGAAGTCTAATTTGCAATTCTTATTTCGTTGTGATTCCATGACTGTACTGGAAGCTATAGGGCAAAGAGCATTATTTTCCTGAGCGAATTTTCAAAATTTAAGACATCAAAACTACCATAGCTGGCAACTCTAACCAAATTTTTCAACGAAATTTCTATCAAGCGTGGCTTAAAGTAAGGTTCACTTACTGTGTGAATTTCGTTAAAATCGAATGACTAAATCAGAATTTATAGGGCTAAAAGCAGTTATTTTTCTTAGGGATTTTTCAAGATTGCATCACTGGTACAGAATTGCCCGAATTTCAAAGTCACTTCTATCAGGCCTGGTCCTATTTAATACCAATACATGCTGTAAATTTCAACTGTATCTGATAATCGGGTCGTGAGTTCCCGTGAACAGAAGTTTTTGATGCTAAAATATAGGTAAATTGGGAAAGGGTTACCGTTCTTGCCCGTAGTAAAATTTCAAATGTTTTACTTTGACTATGTAGACAAAGCATAAAATTTGTATATGAGTGGCTTTTTTTCCAAAAACCGACAATTTTTCAGGAGAATCGATGATTTGAAGGAATTTACTTTCAGCGCCTGCCCTTGCTACAGAGTTACCAACATGCTCATTAAAAGCAACACACATTTACAACTAAATAGTACCAATATGTTCTGAAAATTTCATAACGATTTGATAGCTCTGCCAAAAGTTATCGCAATTTAAAAATTTTCAAATTTTTCCTATCTCTTTTTGGGCACCTAGCGCACACATGGGGTTAAAAAAATTCCAAAACATTGTCCAATTCACATTTATTTTGTTAACTTTATTTTCGCAAAAGTTATTTGTGGACAAAATAATAGGTATATTAAAAATATCAGTAAAATGGCCGCCGGCGCCAAAGGGTCAAAGATTTTTAAATTTTTGTGAGCCCTGGCACTATGCTGCATATACACCAATGTATCCTGAAAATTCTAGTTCAATCGGATGGTGCGTTCCTGAGATTTTTTGACTGAAATTTTTTAATATATATACATATATATATATACATATATATATATATATATATATATATATATATATATATATATATATATATATATATATATATATATATATATATACATATATATATATATATATATATATATATATATATATATATATATATACGAGGTGTGGCAATTAAGTTCCGGGAATTCGTCAATAAAACACGAAAAAATTAAGTTTTAATCAAAAGTTTATTATCGACCTTCACAATAGTCTCCCTCTAACTCTACACAACGTTTCCAACGTTGCTCCCATGATTGGAAGCACCCTTGGTAATCCTCCGACGTTAGACCGTTCAGCACCCTTGTTACGGCTTCCTTGACCTCCTGTACGCCACCATGGTGAATTCCCTTGAGGTACGACTTCATCTTGGGGAATAAGAAAAAGTCGCAGGGGGCTATATCAGGGCTATAGGGTGGCTGCGGCAACGTTGGAATGCCTTTGTTTGCCAAAAACTCACGCACAACTAATGAGGAATGGGCCGGCGCGTTGTCGTGGTGCAAGATCCAGCCGGTTTCAGCGAGTTCGGGCCGCACACGCAAAATGCGTTTCCGCAGTCGCTCCAGGACGCTAACATAGAAAAGTCCAGTCACTGTTTTGCCTTCCGGAAGATATTCCTTATGAACAACGCCACGAATATCGAAAAAAATGATAAACATTGCCTTCAGTCGTGACTTCGACATCCTGGCTTTCGTTGGCCGCTCTCCACCCTTTTCCACCCATTGTTGACTTTGTCTGCGGGTCTCAGGGTCATATTCAAATATCCAGCTTTCATCTCCAGTGACTACTCGACTCATCCAATTTTTGCCCTCGTTCTCAATACGAGACAACAAATCTTCGCAGCTCGATTTTCGCATGTTTTTTTGTTCATCGGTGAGATTTTTCGGCACCATCTTCGCGCAAATCTTTCGCATGCTACAATTCTCGTTTAAAATTTTTCAAACGGTTTCTTCGTTTATGTTCAATTTGTCAGACAATGTACGAATGGTTTGGCGACGGTCAGACGTGATCAGCTTGCGTAGGCGGTCGACATTCGCGTCAGTACGAGACGTCACAGGGGCTCCTTCACGCAAATCGTCATCTACTGATTCACGCCCCTCTTTAAACCGCTTTCCCCACTCAAACACCCGAGTTTTCGACATGCAGTCATCTCCATACATCACCTGCAGTTTTCAAATTATTTCCGAAGGTTTATCGCCTAATTTCACCAGAAATTGGATCACGACACGTTGCTTGTAAAGTAAATCACTCATTTTCGTGACGCGACTTAAAAAAGCACTTCCAAAAAACACGCATAAAACACAAACTGAACGTGCGATCGACTTCAAACTTTGACTGGAACTGAAGAAAGGTCACTGCCCTCTAGACATGTATATACAAAATACGCAGTGTTACCAGTTTTCGAATTATAACTAAATTCCCGGAACTTAATTGCCACACCTCGTATATACTGTTCGAACATTAGTAAAAAATTTTCAACCCTCCAAAGCTTAAGGCGTGTATGAATAGTTTCAAATATTATTTAAATGTAAAGAACGATTGTGGCAGATGACCAAGCCCAAAATCATTGTGATGTGGCAAATCAATGCCTTCTAGAAGTACGGGCCGTCAGGCTACGTAATCGATCTCGCCGTGACGTCATGAGTTTAGGAAATTTGACATTTCCACGAGGCAGTGCCGATGTACACGGAAATTTCACTTGCGGTTTTTTGGTTAAAATATGAATAAAACGTTAGTTTTTGTGCGTGGACGCGTTATAATACTAATATTTAGTCATAACGTACACTTTGTACCAATTAATTGTATCGCGACAGTAAATCGACACGAACCATCACATAACCTAACACCAACCGATAAACATTTCGTAGCGAATTTTCCACTTTATACCGCACGCACCGCATTAATTTGTGTTTTAGCTGTTCACTAGCACTGTTCTGCATAAACCACTTTAGTTTTCATTTCACTGACTTTAACACAACCCGTACAATTAACATTTTCCCGCGGACGTCCCATAAGACTACGTGTGTTTTTGCGACATTTGTCCCGATGCTCTGACGTCATCATTCTGCATTACGGCCTGTACATCTAGAAGGCATTGGGCAAATACATATTGGCCGAGACCAGGCGAGCCGAAGTCAGACGAGACCGCCAACATGTGGACGGCATTTGACAGCTCGTCCGAAATTGCTTTGAATCGTGCTCAAAACCCATTCCGAGCGGAAGTCGCACGAGCGCCGGCGTGCCCTGTCAAAGTCGCTCGTCTGGACCGTCCACACACTCGGGCTCGCCAGATCTCGCCTGGGCTCGCCAGATCTCGCCTGGGCTCGGCCAATATGTATTTTCCACATGACACTTAGAGATCCTGACAAGGGGAGAAGAGTAATATACATTTGTACGCGCGAACAGTGGAGACTTCCTGAGACCTTTTAACTCCAACGAAGGAATATATATAAAAGACAAGTGGGACACATATGAGGAGTAAGGGATATTATATTTTGAGAATAAAGAGCCTGTGAACCTTCGCTGCACACCCTCGATGCCCTCAGAAATGAATACGAAATTTGGAGACCATACTTGACAAGCATATTCGAGGAACGAACTAACATTAGAAAAAGATGAAAACATGCACGTATGCCAACGAATTTAGAGGCAGAACTAACGACCAATCCAGAGACTCAGATGGCTTTAGCGGTGACTTCCTCAACATGGAGGTTAAATTTTAATTTAGGATTAAAAGCCAAACCCAAGTCTCTGAATTGATTAACGAACAAAAGATAGTTGTTGAAAAAGAGAATGTCAAAGGATGTAATTTGAGAGTGAATAGGTCATTTGTTTACATTTGCTTAGATTCAAGGACAAGGAATTGTGGTTACAACAATTGAGAAGAGCACAAAGATCATTTTGAAGTAGATTACACTCATTAGCTAATCTAATGACTCGGAACAGTTTTGAATCGTCAGCATACAGAAAACAAAGGGAGTCGATAACGGAAGGAAGGTAATTGATACAAATCAAAAAGAGTGGGGGACCAAAGATAGACCCTTCTGAAGCACCAGAAAAAAAATGAAAGTGAAATGAGGAAAGGTTGTTCATAATAACTTTACACCCAGGTCGAAAACCAATAAAGGAATGAGCTCAAACAACCAAACTGTCTGCGTTTATCAAGTCACAATCTATGATTGATAGTACCAAAGGCTACGTCCACTTATTCCTGACGTTCTAAGGCAAGAGCAAATGTGTTTGACAAGAGAATGAGGTTATTCAAAGTAAACTTCCCCCTCACGAGCCCATGGGAAACATACTAGAGAGCACAATATTTTCAAGAACTTTACGGAAAGCAAGAGAAAAGAGGGAAATAGGACGATATTTGGGGCACCAGCTTTGAAAATTGGACAAATATGAGAAACCTTCCAGGCAGAAGAATAAACACTGGGCGATAGGCTCAAATCAAAAAGGATAGCGAAGGGGACGTATAATGAGGAAGACATGGAACACACATAGAAATTGGAAATACAATCAGATCCACCAACAGAATGCTGATCAAGGCTGAGCAATATGTTTTCAACTTCAATTGGATTAGTATGGATTAGAGAAAGTGAAGGAAGAAGGGATTGAAAATCAGAGGGATGTAAAGAGGATGTGGCTTTTAAAAGAAAAGAAGTTCGCGAAAAATTCACACACATCCTTGCGGAGTTGTAGAGGCAGAGCCATTGAAAGTAACATGGTACGGGGTTGAAATAGTTTTCCTCAGAGAACGAATTTATGGCCAAAAAAGGTTTAGTGTTGCAACAATAAATAAAAGACTCCAAATTAACAACATAATCGTGCTTTACTTACTTCATTATTATTTTAGTCGAGGAGTGCAGGGTCCAAAATACAGCAAGAGCAGAGGCATCATTTGATCTTCGAAACTATTTCCCGGTAACATTTTTCAGTTGGATTGCCCTCAAAACTCGTAATGTAAACCAAGGAAAATCTGCAGTGTGCGAGGTTGGAAGGTAATGGATAAAGATAAGGTTATTGAGGTAGAAATAAAATTTGGAAAGTAAATTATCTATATTCAGCCCACAAAAAAACGAAAGCCAGTCAATTTTTTTCAGGTTCGATGCCATTATTGGGTAATTTAGCCTTTCGGAAACTGTACCGAAGAGCAACTGAGATTCTCTTCTTCGGAGAGTTTGTAGATACTATAGTAATAAGCATAAGTTACGTTCTAGAAATAAGAAGTACCGTAGCATCTAAGATCATGTCTAGCTCTAAGAACACGGAAAACCTTAAATGTATGCACACAAAGAAGAAGATGTAAGAATAAATAAATAGACCCATTCTGTCCTGAACCGTCGAACAGTGCGTTTCACTACAATACCTTGTTCTACGATACCTACGTTCTCATGGACGCACATTTTCCGGGCAGTTATTGTCCTCTAGAAGCAGCAGTTCAAACGGAATAAGCTGCCAGCTCAATGCCATCGTTTAGGATATCCAACTCTCAACTGAGGTGGGCTATCAACTCATTGGAACCGTTTAAATCTCCAGGCCCTGATGGCGCCCTTGCGGTTGATATCAAGCAGTCCATGGAAGTATCGTTACCATGGCTCAGAAAGATTTATAACGCTTGCTTATGCTTTTCGTGCGTTCCCACTGGCTGGGGAGAAATTAGAGTTGTGTTTATCCCCAAAGCAGGAAAAGTCGTGCATATTAACCCAAAGGACTATGGTCCAATATGTGTTAACTCTGTCCTGCTTAAGATTCTGAAAATGATCATTGATTACCATATTAAAAGATCAATTGATCCTATGTTGATCTCGCAGTCACAGCGCACCTATACCAAAGGCAAGTCTGTCAAAACTCCTCTTCTCGTCCTCATTGATGAAATCGCGAAATCTCTAGCTGTTAAGGAATATATGATTGCCGCCTTTTTGAACATCGAGGGGGCCTTCAACAAGAAAAAGTCCGACGCAATAGTTGGTGCATTCTCGGTACTGCATGTGGATGAGCGGCTGATTACTTTTATCATGTAGCTTCTTAAGAATAGAGTGGTAATCTCTTCTTTGGGGAATGCTTGCGAACGACGAAGGGTCAGCACGGGCACACCTCAAGGTGGAGTCGTCCCTTCCTTGCTGTGGAACATCACGGTGAGTATTTTCCTAATGAGGCTAGCCAATGCCGGCTGCAAAGTGATTGCTTATGAGGACGGCATAGCTGTAGCACTGTCGGGAAAGTATTTATCTACGCTATCGGAGAGGTTAAATCACTCTCTTAATATTCTTTCGCGTTGGAGCCGTGAGTGTGGTTTGAATGTGAATCCTAGTAAAACGGAGCTAGTACTGTAGCCAGAATGTCAAATATTTAGGGCTCATCCCCAAGTTGCTATGGAGCTGCAATACAGCGGGAAGAGCGCGTAAGGCTCTGACTGCACTTTACTGCTGCACAAGAGCCATAGGGACGAATTGGGGATTGAAGCCTCGCATTGTCGCTTGGCTTTATACTGCTTTGGTTGAGCCAAATCTATTGTTTGGGGTGGCATTTTGGCAGCAGTCTGCTCTTAAGGCTATCTCCATACATCAGTTTGAAAAAATGCGGAGATTAGCTGCACTACTGGTAACTAGATGGCTCCGCACCACCCCTAATAAGGCATTTTTCGTGCTGCTTCATTGGCTACCAACCAATCTACAGCTCAATCTTACCAAAAGCTAATCTCGCTGCTGTGAGACCGAATTGTATCTGAATATGGAATAAAACAGAGTTCGGCCATGCGAGGAGCTTGTTTGAAGGAGTTCTTGCACCAGCGGGTGTTTACATCGCTCTGAACTTTCCACTCAATCTGAAGTTCACAGCTTGTATCCTTGGTAAGGACGACTGGCGTGATGGTGTCACCCTCTAAAATGGGCTAGAACATGGGTACACCGATGGCTCAAAGCTAAACAATCGAGTCAGGAGTGATGTATACTCAGTTGTCCCTCCGTCGACCAGACTACTTTAGTGCCTTTCAGGAAGAGGTTGCGGCTATTTTTCAGGCAATCGACTGACTTCTGTGTAATCGAATATTCGGAGTCCAGATTGGTATTTTCACAGATAACCAAGCGGTTACTAAGTCCCTTCCTGGTCCTTGTACAGTGTTCATGATTGTCGCTGAATGCCGTGCATCTCTTAGGGATGTGTTGAAGTACTCGGCTGTAAAATTGATTTGGGTACGTGTACATAAAGGTTTTCAGGGCATCTATGAGGCCAATGAACTAGCTAGGCTTGGTACCTTGCTACCAGAGGTATCATGCTCCTTCCCAATAGGAATACCGATGAAATCGGCTAAATTGGTAAAAATATCTTGAGAACGCTAGGATGTCCTGGGCAGATGAATCATCCTGTGCGATAAAAAGGCAGTCCAGGGTATCCATGGCTGCGCAACACACCAGACAGCTATTAGGCTTAACTCGAAGCGCCGTTATGCTGTGGGCATTTTCACGTGCCACTGCCGCATAGGACCGAATGCGCAACGATTGGGCGCAGGGTTTAACGACTTTCGTCAGAGCTGTGACTCTGAGGATGAGGAGAAATCCGTCCTCCTTCTCATGTGCCAGTGCCCAGCTTTGGGAAGGAGAAGGGCGGCGGCATTTGGTGCACCTTTTCTCCCAAATCAAACCGTACTGTTCCTGGTCAATTTAAAGCGGATAGTGCGGTTCATCAAAGGAAGCAGGTGGTTTCCTGAGTCAATAAATTATTGTGGTATCAAAACGGGCCTCTTTTGTGCTTAGGTGCGTCTGTCGGCAAAAAAAGTTAATGAAAGCAAGATGACATCTCAACAAAAAAATTTCATAAACAGCACAAGAAGTGCTAAAAGGAAGACATGCAAAGAGAATTATTTGGTGAAGGTTGTTAGGAAAACAAGTACGAACCATCACATAAGGATGAAAAACTCGCGTCCAATAATTCCTTGTTATCATTAGTGGTTGCAATTTTGAAAAAACTAATCAATTTTCCAGCGATGTTGTCAGGAGTGAGTTCTGTGCAGTCAAGATGGGCTAGTGCAAATCTAAGTTTTTGTACGATGTACTTCTTGACAGCAACAATACTTCTCATATAGAAGCCTAGTTACAACGACTTTTAGAGGAGTAGTACCACCAATCAAAGTTCTTCCTGAACGTATCTGGCTGCAGGTTGCAAAATTAGGCCTGAAGGCAAAGGTTGAATCACAGGCTGTAACAGGCTCGGCACTTGCTGCTGTTCATCAAATGTTTATTACATACTATTCAGTGATGAAAAGGATTACCCAAATTGCCCAGATAAGGCGTAGTAGTAGCCTAGATATACCTTTATTATGCATAGAAGCGGGTCGATAGCCACCATCACTGTTTGAAAAACATTATAATGGTTCGAAAGAGAAAAGGACAGTCTCAGATTCATCTCATTCCAGTATATAGTTCTGTCAACTTTATTGCTCAGTTTTGAGCCATCAGTATACACATGAATAAACCCATTCTCATAACACACCATATCTAGTAGTATCGGCTTCACCATGGTGGTATAAAGCCATGCAACAATACAAGGCTTTAAACTCGCAACTTACTTCTATAGCTCTTTTGCAGTAGTAATGTGCATCAAAACCAGACCGTACTCTTTCTGCTATATCATCGTTTCATAGTAGCTTTGAGCCAAGGATTAGGCCCCAATATTTCAACCTTTAGCTCAGATTAATGGAGGCTTTGTTATGTTTCGGTAAGCCAAATCGAAGAGTTTTGTAATATCAGCTCCGTTTTACTGGGATTTATATTCATATCACTCTCTCTGCTTCAACGTTCAAATTATATCAAGAGAGTAATTTAGCCTCTCCAAAACCGAAGGTAAATATTTTCCTCTCACTGACTATGGCTATGTCGTTCACAAAGGCAACTTGATGTGACCTTAACTGAACTTAACAGCAACTTGATGTGACCTTTGTTCATAGAGGCTCCAGGCTATCTTGCGATCGCAAAGGACAGTTTTACAGTCCAGACTTTTCTAGCGCCCTCAAGACGCTTTTCGGTGTATGGCTATTTTGACTAACGGCATTGGTTTAACTGTGGAGAAAAGGCAGCAAAAAGAACAAATACTAATTTTGCTAACAGCAAAAAGAACAAATACTAAGAGCCTAATGAAACGTATAGGAAAGAACTATGTGTGCGTGGACTAATAATGTCCCTCTTTCACTAGTAGGTCGACAGCTCTTTATTGATGTCATAGCTTCATCAGCCGAAATCAAAGTCTTCATGCGTAAGGAAAGATGCTGAAATATTGATGCATCTAAGTCTTTTGCTCCAGTACAACTCCCTTTGTTTCAAGGAAAGAGGGGTGAACCTTAAAGCAGCGATTGTCCATCGATTTGGATTAGACATTAATATGTTTGTGACGAGTTAAAATCAGTGGCGGCTCGTCACAGTGGGCAAAGTGGGCCAGGCCCACCCTCTAAAACACATAAATAATAATTTTAAATAAAGGTTTGAGTCATCATTTACATATTTATTCATATACGTTTAACATAATAAATCCTTCTATAATTTTAATCCAGCAACAGCACATTTTTATATCATTCATTCATACCATGCATTGACGTAAAATCACAGTGCCATACATACATTGAATGTCGATCGCGCAATGTATCAACATATGCTCATACATATAAAACAATTACTATAATAAGCTACAAGCATAAACTATACGATACAATATCACCTGCATCTTGTACACATAAATGTACATTCCTCGTCTCAGTCCCATACACGCCACGACGGGCAGACGCATCACTACCCCATTCATAATTCTTCTACATCATCTACACTATGCTACAAACATAAGTATAAGCGAAGGTATAAGTTCGCGTTTGTGTGTTTATCGATTTCTGTTCATCAATATGGCTCGGTGGGCCCAAGCACCACTGGCCCACTATGCGTTGTTACCAGTCCAAGCTGCGATCTATGAGCATTGACGCTTTCAATCGCAACAAAATTGATTTTGTATATTGGGCCGGCTCTTCATCTACGAAAAATTGACGTGTGGAATCGCGTCAAAATCTATGTCGCATATTGGGCCAGCCCATCATGCGTTTACATGCGTAGCTTGAATCAAAGAACTACAAGATCATGACGCGCGCAAGTCTCTCTCAGCTCTATGCTTGTGCGTGCGTCACGAGGAGAGTTCGGTTTATGAATGAATGAAGGAAAAATTGTTTGTGGTATTTTTTTCAGCATTTTTTGCCAAATTGTAAACTATAAATGAGCTTAGTTAGATCATAGTAGATTTCGTTAATAGGAGTATTTTTGTGAAAAATATTATGAAAAAAATGTGATTCGGCGTGTGTTAATTTTGTACTGAAAATCAAAAGAAGAATAATGTGGTGGAAGACAAATCTATGTACACCTGCATGTATCCAAAAGATGCAAATTTTTCTGATGTGAAAAATTAGCGAACAGGTATGGGAATTTACCTATTGCATGATTGTTTTTGAAATATATCCCAAAAGAAAATTAATTTCAGGATTTGAAGCATGAAATGCTTATTTGTTTTCTCAGGATAAATTTGAAACAAAGGTTAGGTTAGACTCTTGGTGTAAAATGCAAAGTGTAAAAATTCCAAGAAGAAAAATGCACCTCTCATCTTACATATAAAATTAAAAAAAGACAACTCTTTTATAAAATGGAAATAAATCAGCTAGCATAAATTTAGTCCATAAACTGTGCTAACAGATTTTCCAAATTCTTTAATAACAGCTCTTGCAGATGGCGTTAGAAAGACCAAATACAATCAGGGTTTCGTATTACGGTTTCAAAAATTATGTGGAGGTCTGAGCTCAGCTGCATTCTGAAAGTATCTGTTTTTTTCATTGAATGAGGTGGAAAATGACTCCATCAGAAAATTATGTGATTCAGTGCTTGCTTGGGACTTGGGGCTTGCTTTTGGCTTGGGGCTTGCTTGTATCATGCATGCGTAGGAAAGAAAATAGCAAAGTGAAGACGGCACAGAGAACGTTAATATAATACGATTTAAACTTTTTCTGGATGAGTCTTCCGTTTCCAGTGGTACTTTTAAAACTATTCAAAACGATCTCATCATTAGTAAATGTACTATATTAAAAAAAAATTATGTTTGTACTACATTCAAAAGCTTTATACTTGCTGAGATTCATAACGCTCCCTGTTATTCCTGGCAAATCGATGAGTCCACTGACACCAAGTGTTTGTCCCAACTATCAGTGATTTTTCGATAGGTTTCAGAACAAGGCATTAAAGTAGAGAGATTCATGGTTTTTTTTTATGTAAGTCAAGGCAAAAAAGCTGGAGATCTCTATAATTTACTAACTAAACATTTAAGCATTTCGATATTGCCAGCATATTTGTGGGACAAACCTATGATGGTGCTTTTGTGACATCGGGGACTTGCAAAATAAAAGAATGCCGCATCTTTTTCGTGAATTTGACTGGGGTTATTAGCATTTTTTTCCAACTCGACGAAGCGAACTAGTGTAGTTGATAAAGTTAATCGTAGGTGGCTACCTGATTGCAGCAATACACGATGGAACTATAAGTCTCGAATTATTTAAGTTCTTTCAAATAGTACAAATGAGTTGCTGGAAGTCTTCGAAATATTTTTAAATGATGAAGCCTTTGTCCAAGATAGAGAAACGATTAAAGAGTCTGTGGGCTTCAGGCATATTTTGTCGGTCTTCTCGTTTTTATTTTTGCTAAAAACTATCAATCTTATGTGTCAACAAACATGTGTTCTATTTGTAATATTAATTATTGTAAAGTTAAGTGCAGATATTAATTATTGTAAAGAGCGAGTCAGTAACTTACCACTAACATTAAAATCATATAGAGGAGACGATACATATTTTGAAAAAAAATTTAACGATGTTTGCAGTAATGCTGGGCAACCTGTTAAAAGATGTAAAATAGATTACGGTAGCATTTCAGATGCGAAAGCTTATTTTAAAAGACTTCATGCGTCAAATTTAGACTAATCTAACTAAACCTTTCGGATATGAAAAAAATAGATTTTATCAGTTTCATTAATAGTAGTAATCTCAAATCATTTGCGAAGGCTTTTCTTAAAAATCTACTAGACTCTCTTATCGACAGCTACCCCTAAATGTTTGAAAAAATTAAGCAACGAAACGATCTTTGTGTGTAGTAATCTGATGATAACAAATTTGGAATCACGGAGAGTTTATCGGACCTTTAAATTTTTATATTTGATAATAAGTTACAAACGGAAGTATTGGATATTTATAAACTGCTAAGTCAAGTTGCTTCACTGGCATCTTCTTCCACTTCAGTTGAACGAAGTTTTTCAGCTCTTAAGAGAGTAAAAACCTTTTTACGGAATTCAATTTGTCAGACAAGACTTTCCGATTTAAGTACAATGGAAATTGAAAGCGATTTAGTTAAAATGTTGCGAGAAGGTTACAATTTCAAATTTCACAACTAAATAATTGATCTCTTTGCTTCATCAAAGAGTAGACGTAACCAAATGATTTACAAGCATATGTAGTAAATTATATAGTGCATCACGCTTTAATCTTTATTTTTAAATACGTTTGAAAAATGTTAAATTTGATGTAGAATATTTTGCATGTATATATGTATATTAAACCACTTGAAACAAGTGTTTTAGTTTCATATATTTTATACTGAGGAGCATTGAAATTGAATATTTCTCGGAAGTCTATCTATTGGGTAAACGTAGTAGATAACTACCTGGGCCAAAAAGAATGGTTGGATCGATTGAAAGGTGTGCATATAGGTGTTATATAAATAGCGACCAAAACACTAAATTTTATTTATTTGAAAAAACTGACCAGCATACTACGAAATCAACGAAAATTTGTTCGGATAAAAATAAAAAACTGGGCCCACCCAATCTCAACAAGCACGAGCCGCCACTGGTTAAAATGGTATAGTCCAAAGATTGACGGAAAATAGTGTACAGTAATAATTATGTTCCTTAATTACATTTATTTCTAATGCATCTAAGCCAACAAAAAATTTCTTTTGAAGGCCTTACTATAAAAAAGAGCTTGTATATTCGAATGAGAAGAGTACTGGGCGCTAACGTGTCTGGTCTTTATTTCAAATCTAACCACGAACCCAAACCATGCTTTGAGTTGGTACCTGAGTCAAATCTTAAACAATGTGACCCGAAAAGTGTTGTTATGGGACTATTTACTTTATTAGTCACAAAACTAAGATATTTCCTCTAAATAATATGAAAAAGGGGCATAATATGTAAAAATAATATGTTGCGATTAGCATACGTCTCTTTTCATAATAGTAGGGGAGCCCAAGCGGGGATTTCGCGCGTTACTCGAGCGCGTCAGAAAATCATATGGGGAGAAGCCTTGCACGCCTGTAATGTACCCTACCATATATGAACCCTTAATATAGTGGGGTGCGTTGAGGGCACCCCGTCAGATTAGTAAAAAAAAAATTGATCCTCAGAAAAACTCGAGCGCGTCAGATTAAGATAAGGTAAGTTAAGTACATCCAGAAAAGAGTATATTTCAATAATCTGACAATTTGAGCGTGACATAAGGAAATGGGCAAGTCACAAAGTTGTAAAAAAAAAAACCTCACCTCGAAAAATTCGAGCGCGATTGAATTTTTTTTTATTTTGAAGGAAATCCTATCAGGATTATGAAAAATATATAATCTGACGGTTTTCATGAGGCGATGTAGCTAAAACCATCAATAAATGATGAAGCGTATATATGCTGAGAACTGTATATTCCCCACTCCGCGCCAATCTTCCTTCTCACTCTTTCTCTATCTCTCAATCCTCGCACTGTCCTCACACTACCGTCTGCTGCCATGATGACATCTTAGCCGATCACAATGACTTGTTAGTTTTTGTTGATGTACGACGCTTTGGTTTGTTTGTTGTGTTTTAAAATAATTAAGTGAATTTAATGCAATAAGTTTCATATGACGAGGAAGTTGAACAATTGGAAACCAACTTCGAAGACGAATCCAGTGAGGATGAAGATTAAAATACTTGTTTTATATACATATTTTTTTCTACTTTCATATCAATAAATGATTGAATTTTCTAGATATATATATATATATATATATATATATATATATATATATATATATATATATATATATATATATATATATATATATATATATATATATATATATATATATATATGTACATATTGTTTTTATTTCATCCAGCAATAAAAAGAAGAAACGAAATTTTTTTTTAAATTGTCAGATTAACAATATCCCTCCATATAATTGTCAGATTATCATTTAGGACACCTAAGACATCAAGTTGAACCCTCTATATAAAAATCTGACGCGCTCGAGTATTTCATGGTCACATTATATTTTTACATTTAAAAAAATCAGTCATGACTTTCGGTCACGTCCAAATCGTCAGTCATTTAAATAGGACAATTTTTTGGGTTCACTTAACATTCCTTCTGAATATCTGACACGCTCGAATAACTTTTTTTTTACCCCTTTTTACGGTCACCCCCCTCTAGTTAATCGTCAGATTAATATCTATCGGTTATCAGAAAGACAAAGCGCGTATACACTATGAATGTCTGACGCGCTCGAGTATTTCCATTGACTGTTTTTTTTTTTACGTTTTTGAAAATTTTTACACGCTCTCAACAAATTTCATGCAGAAAAGTTGATGTATTTGGAAATTTGTGTCCATGTATTAGTTTCCCCGTTATCCCAACCACCCCGTAGATTGGATGGATTGAAATGAATGTTTACATAGAGAGTCTACAGCGCTGAGGGGTGGTGCGTGCGGCATTGAGGGGAAAGCTGTTTTACAGAGAGTAAAATTGCATGTGTAGTAAAATTGCTTCATTCACGTACGGGTTCATGCATTGTGATTGCGTGTCCATTCTTTATATGCCTATGGTCTCGACGATCTCTTTTGGCCTACCGGAGGTTTTCAAACTTACTAAATAGGTCATTGAAATTTTGGTATGATGGTAGCGTTTTAAGGGCAGACTAGCCGTTTGCACGATTGACCGCATCATATTGAAGATGTTATCTTAAAACTGTGATATCTTCAAAAGTAGCCCTTGTTTAAATCAAACAAAAATCAAACAAAAATGTTGTCAATTTTTCGACAATCAATGTAGAGTAGAATACATTTTTTTTAAAAATTATGGGTACTTTTGAAGATATCATAGTTTTAAGGTGACTGATCTGCTCTCAGTCTTTTTCTTCTCTACCGAAGCATTACTCATAGTAGACTCAATTTTAAACTTTGAAAATCAATTTCCCGCACATCGTAGCTATATAAAAAAAGAGTTTATCTACCTTTCACTCAAAGAAAAAGGCCACGAGTGGATACCCATCTTATAAATATTCATAAAGTGCGTTTTTCATGTACGACTCTACCTAATTTACTCCTAACTGCATTAACTACACCTCAAGATATAATCTGACTTACGAAATTTCACCGGTTTATCCGGCCATTTTGTAGCCACATTAGGCGCTGGTATTGTTGGTTCATTGGGCTGTGGTCGCGACAATTTCTCAATCACCAAATTCATCGTATTGTCTCTAAAATCAAAATCTTTCACACATATTTCAATGGTCAATTTTTTCAAAATTACCCTTGCGTCGGTTTAACTGTTTCGAAACAGCAATTGCAAGCCATATTTGTTGAACTAAACTATATACAATATACTTATGAACAGTACAATGTATTTATCAGCAATTAAATTATGAGGGTGATTAATTTTGAGAGCAAACAGTTAATTTTCCCGATAAATATTAGATAAATGAATCTTTTTTTAAAAGGCAATAAAATATATTGCATTTACGAAAAAAATAAACTTTTAAATGACAAACGAAAAATCTAAATAAAAACTGTCAGCTAAAAATTGACTTATGAAATTTTATAGGGACTGGAAAAATCTAAAGTAAAATATGAAATAGGGTATAGTCGCTTGTAGTCAAGAATTAAGTAGTTATCAGCATTTTAACCCTCCCCAGACACACTACAATTCGAGCACCTCCCTAGACACACCTGGGTCTATGGAGTCCTGCCGTTTTTTTACCACACTCCGAATCGTTTTAAAATCTGAAAAAATTCATGAAGGTAGATCGATATCTATAGAAAAAGAGCGTGCATTAGGTGATGGATATATATGAATTTTTATTATTGTTATTTAATGGAAATCGACACAAAACACGAGAAATACACGTATTCACTTAAAACATCATAGCTTTTTGTTAAATAAGTTTAAGAAAATTCTACTGTACGAAATGTTTCTTGACATATAGTAGATGAAAGAAAAAAAAAGGACATAATGAAACTTCGAAAAAAGTATAATTATTATGACAAGAGAAAAAGTACAATTTTTTTAGAGTCGAAAATTCGTTTGAAATTACAATTTTTGGTTTGAAAGTAATGTAACTCAAAGTTTTATACGTTTTTGTATTATTAATTATTACTTACACTTATTCTTATTAAAATAAATAAAGTAGCTGAACAAAATTACAAAATGCATTCATTGCATACATGAAGCTTGTGTTCTTCGCAAATTTTTATTTCTTCGCTGGTTAAACTAAGTGCTAACGTTTCAATAAATTTATATCTTCCCAATGCAGTGTTCGCTTCATTAAAATTGTACAAAATGTTACAATTAACTACCGCTTGATCTAATATACCGAAGAAAAGCTTCGAAGAAAATGCACACTTTTATGCTTCCGTAGACACACATGGGTCTTTGGTGTCCGCAGCCAACTTTGACAGCTCAGCAATTCACGAAGAACGGAGGACCGAGCGTGATGTTCACTACGCCAGTTCTGGATCCAAATACAATTTTTTAAGTGGAGGTCAGAACCCGAAATATTGACGTACCTGTGCGCCCTGACGATTTTCAAAAACGGCCGGACACCAAAGACCCAGGTGTGTCTAGCGGGGGTTAAGTTTTAAGCGTGGTATAATGTTGTGATGGATCCTTTACGCACTTTTACTCTTAATTTTTACTCTTTCTGCGCATAGACGTAAAAATGTACAGTAAAATATTTTCAAAATTTATTTTATATATTCCACATTTATTTTATATACATTTATTTTATTTTGAGGTAAGCTGAGGCAAAAATTGTTGCACGTAACACCAATTATTGAGCTATTGCCCTTTTAAAAGATTTCAACTTTGAATGTATGATTGCTTTTAACTTTGGAACAACCCTGTGGATTCCAATTTTTTTTGTTTTATTTGAAAGGTATGACAGTGACCTTTTAAGGAAGACCTCATTTGTTAATATTTGCAAATTATTCTTGGTAAAATTAATTATTTAGTATTTCAAAATTTATAATTTTTCATTAAAATACCAAAGAGTTAGGCCAATCATCTTTGAAATTTATTTCTGCAGAATTAAATTTTATTTATTATTAACAATGCTCTTTATGTTCACTTTTGTCAGCAATAAACTGCATCCAGCTCCTAACAAGAGATTTTCTACAGGAGGTCATTATGTGTGTTCAAGGAGATGAACAATTTCATCATCTGAGTAACCGTACAGAAGAAAACTTTTTGAACTACAGTGGGTAAAAAAAGTTAAGGCACAAACTCTTAGTGAGAACAAAAATTATTTTTAATGCGTCTTTAATAATAAACGATGGTGTTTTTGCATTTAATTAAAAATTTTGCATGTTTACTTTAAGAACAATATCGAAGGAAGCAATTTTCACAACATTAACGTAAAATTTTTCACTGAAGTACCAAAATAGCGCTAAAAAAAAGTTAATGCAAAGCGCAATTTTCGTCTGAAATTATTTCAATTGTTTTACAGTGATCAATTTCAAAAAAATTAACTTACATAGCCCTAATACTTGGTAGATCTTCCACGCATTTTTATCACTTCTCGTAGTCGTTTCGGCATCGTTTTCACTAATTTTTTGCAAAAAGTGGGTAAAATTTTGGTTCATTCATCAATAATGACATCTTGGAGCCCTTTGTTATACTTTACCTTTCGCAATGCAACTCTGGTTTTCATATGATGCCATAAATGCGCGATCGGGTTTAAGTTCGGTGACTGTGAGGGGGTTTCAATAGCAAATTGTGCTTCGGATCGCTGTCCTGATACAGGTCAAAATTGTATAAAACGACTAATTTTTCAGCACTTTGTTTAATATTTCTTTTAAGAATACCCAGGTATCAGGTTTAATCCATCGTACCGATCACAAATCCATATTTCCAGGGCCAGATGCCTTTATACAGATCCACAGCATAATCTTCCCTCCGCTGTGCTTTACAGTGGGAGTAGTATGATTTCTCCTAAACTCTGTATTAGGCACTTGCCGAACATATCGTCGCCTATCAGATCCAAAAACATTAATTTTTACTTCATCATCAAAAATTATGGACTTCCGGAATAATTTTGGCTTTTTTACGCACGCTTAAGCAAAACGTAAATTAACAATAATTTTTTTTACTAACATAAGGTTTACTTCAGCACATTCTGCCCTTAAAACCCGCTTTCTTTAGTACATTTCGAATAGCTTGAGTAGAAACTTTCTTTTCAACTCGGTCTTTTTCCTTAATTCGTAAAACGGGGGCACTTAATTTGGGGTTTTTCTTAATTTTTTTGATAATTCACTTTTTCACGCTCAGATAAGATTTTAGGCCTTTCTGGCCGATGCTTTGTTTCACACGATTTGGTTGATTTATATTCTGTATATCTTTATTTCTCCATTAGAATTCCAATCTTAGAATACGCCATTCATGCTTTCCAACGTCGCAAAATACATTCACGGATTTCTGTACTACCCGATTTTCTTTTCACATTCATTTTTAACAACAGCCTCAATAAAAGTACTTTTAAAAAACACTTTTCAAGCTGGACTGAATAGAAATATCATATTTTCATGATTTTAAGTACATTTAACGATGTTTTTTGTGTAGGAATTACAAATAATTTCAGATAAAACTGCGATGTGCCTTATTTTTTTTGCGCTATTTTGGTGCTTCAGTGCACAATTTTACGTTAGTGTTGTGAAATTTGTTTTATTTCCAATTTTTTCGATATTGTTCTTAAAGTAAAAATCCAAAACTTTTAATTAAATGCAAACTCACAATCATTTTTGATTAAAGTAGCATTAAAAATAAGTTTTTTTTATTCTTACTGAGAGTTTGTCCCTTAATTTTTTTCACCCACTGTGTGTCACAATATCCATATGAAATATTTAATCTCCTTAAATAATGACATCGTGTAGAAAATCTACTGATAGAAGCAAGATGCAGTTTTTTGTGGACAAAAGTGAACATAAAGAGAAATGTTAAAAATAAATAAAATTGGATTCTGCATCTTTAACCCTAGAATCGTACCGATGAGTAAATTTTACTCACATAGGGTATACATTTCGTCGCGCACCAGCCAGTTGGCCCCTCCGACTGCCATGAGGCTAGAAGCTTTATAATCTTTTTATGTTTAATGCTAAAATAATAAATGTGCATAATACTATTGTTGCCATCTTATTAATGAAAACATGTACCTAAAATCATCCAAAAATTTACCGTACCATTCCAGGGTTAAAGGGCTATTACTCTTTGATCATTTTCTGCGTCAGCTCACTTCAAGGAATCACTTGGTATACCCCAAGGCATCTTGATCTGCATCACACTGTATCTTTGTAGATGCATATGTTTGTTGACGACGATGAATTCTGAGCAAAGAAATGGCTCAACTCATAGAGGTATATAAAATGTAGTTTTGGTCATGTAAACACCTAATTACTCTAAACAACGCAACACTAATAAGCTTATATAAGCACTAACAAATGTACTTACCTGTAGAAAGATATTTCGGGCGGGCGAAAATGCGTATTTTTTACAGAACTACACTTTGCAGTTCGTAGAATCTTTCCCACTAGATATTTGAATGTTATTTCCACTTTCACCACTTTTTAACACTTTCAACACTAATCACTACTCGCGCCTGTAACTTTATTTTGAGAAAAACCCGATCGATTTTCTTATATTCACAAAAATATAACTCACGTCCTTGCAAATTGGATCAATCGATCTATTGGCGGCACTAAACTGACAGCTTCCAGAAAGGTCGAAGGGAGAAGAAGTTGACAAAAGTAAATTCTCGAGACACATACCTAAATGCGTTTACAGAGATATCTCATATCTCGATGTCCAGATTTACAAGCCTCAACTAAAAAAAAAGAGTTTTTAGAAGGCGGGTGAGGAGAAACCGTTATCCAAATCGTGTTTTGTTTCTGCACAAATGTATAATTTGAAAAAATTGCAAGAAAAGTTCCTAAGAGATTAAAATTTCACTAAAAATTTAGAAACTGTGGTCAGCAATGATCATCACTGCTACTCAAAGTGCTAAAGGGATAACGAGACGCTGACGTCTCGTCTCTGTAAATCTCTCTGCAAAATTTCATCTGTAAATCTCTGAAGATTTACAGATGAAAAAAGGAAACGCTTCCGGAAAATGCCCGATAGCACCGCCTTAGAGACACCAAGGCTTCGAGTAGGATAGACATCAGACATTTCAAACACAAAAGAAAAAACAAAATCACCAGTAGAGCACATTTACGCACCCGTTCTCGACACAAAAGCACGAAAAATGAGGAAGTTGCTGAACAGAACAAATGATCAACATTTAGTCTGGGTTTACATATGTGAAATATACACAGCTTGGTAGCCGTGTGTTGTTCCCCATCTACAATTGTAGTAGATCTGCTATTTTTTCAAACTAAGCAAAATCCGTTACGAGTATCTTTGATTTTGCTAACTTTCGAAATTATATTATTTTGTTTTAGATAACTTATTTTCGGAACGAAAATTGCAAGAATGAATTAAATATATGTATTTGATGAATTATGTTTTTGGATTTTTGCACTAAAGACAAAAATATTCATCCATTCTCTACTTGTTTGACTGAAAGTTTTCAAATCTACTACAACACTCCTAAATTTGCGACTTATTTTGTATAAATTTGCTATTTAATATTTCAAAAGGGGGAACAGCACTGTTTGGTATATCACTCGGGAACAACAGTGTTTGGTAAATCTCTCGTGTTTATCATATGTAAATCCAGCCTCAGCCAATCAGACAAGAGTTGCCGGAGATGAAGAAAATCCATCTCAAGCGAATGTGCCGCGGATCATGATTCATGTATATAAATGCAGTTATCTTAGTTATTTATCTTCAAATGGAATGCAATCAGCTCTTTTCGATGATTATATTAACTAAAAATTTCCGCATATGTAAATAAATTCCACACTTGCACTATATTTGAACTATTAGCTCATACTGGATCATAATTAAGTCTGTTCCCGTACTACGATTAATTGCAATTAATTGCAATGAAGCGTACTAAAACAGAGTGTTTTACTCCGTTTTAGTACGCTTCATTGCAATTAATTGCAATTAATCGTAGTACGGGAACAGACCTATTGTGACTGCCGAAAGCATATGCAAGAATTTAAGCTTCGAAGTGTCTCTACAAAACTTCAAAACACATTTCCTTACCTTATTTGAAATAATTAGGCTTCCTCAATACTAAACTAGTACAAGCTAGTACTTTATTTCCGTATAAAAGTATTTACAAACTAATTTTTGCATGAAACTATTTCATTTAAGATTGAAAATATTTAAAATCTGCTTTATTTTTTTAGCTTTACTTTTTGAATTCTTTCAATTGCTTCGAAAATCCACTATTTGGTTGAACGCATGGTCTCCGTGATTTGACAAGTCCGTATGCCTGATCGAACGACATGTTCATGGCTACCATCAAATAATAAATTACTACACTAGCTGATCGTGATACACCTGCATTGCAATGAACAAGAACTTTTCCTTCAACGCTCAAAGCATTCGATATGAATTCATTGGACATTTCGCAAACCGATTTTAAATTGGTTTCCGGCAAATCCAAACAGGGGATAAATTTACAGGCCACAACGGAAGATAGTCCAATATTTGGCGTTTGGATCCCGACGCTTAGGATATGAGTGATTCCCAACTGTTCAATGTTCTTCGCATCCACTGCGTCTTGCGACCCAAGAAACAGCTTACCATTAATTATGCAAGCAGGAATAGTATCGGGCTTCGTATCCACCACAAAACCATGCGACTTTTCGTCGAGCACTTTGATGGTGTCTTTGCATTCGATAGTTTTACTTCCATCGGCGTATGTTACTTCCGTTTCGGTTGCTTTCAGTTTAAGTTTGTTTTTCTTAATCTCTTCCAAAAAGCTCATGATGGAGAACTAACAGATTTTTTTTGTACACGAACATTAGTTGTTGCTTTCGGTGCTCGAGACAGACTCGCTTTCTGATTCAAATTTCAAATCATTTTCGTCGTAATGCACTTTACATAAATACAAAGCGAATGCTGGAGCTACTAATACTCTAGAATCCCAGGAATGCTTTGAAGGAATAGTCAGCATTTCGTACACGTCTCTTTTGGATATTCTTCCGGTCGCAGCACTTATTAAGCATCCGACCATTCGTCGAATCTATTGAGAATATGAAAATTATAAATAGGATAACAGAAGGAGAAATAGTTTTTACTTACTTGATTATGCACAAACGATCTCGCCTTGATCTCAATATCCCAGTAATTATAATTCTTTTCAGCCGTTTTTGCGACAAATGTATTTACACATGGTCGTCCTGGTCTAACTTCCAGACTGTCGATAGCACGCAAAGAGAATCTCGGGCGGTTCTATAACAGTTATACGATAGGAATTTGCTTATAGTAATTCTTGATTCGTATACTTGTCTTATGTTTCGTTTGTTCGAGTTCATAAACGTACGAAAATCATGTACACCAACAAACATTTGGGCAGCATTTTCGAATACCTCTAAATCGAATTTGTCATTTCTGAAATGAAATTAAATGACTCTTTGAACAAACAAATAATTGTTTTGTAAATCTACTCACTGAAGAAAACAACACCGATCATATTCCTCGATCGGAATGAATGATAGGTATCCGTTTCCTCTATCTTGATTTTTATTGGAAAATTCTTCTTTTGCTACAGCTAATCGATACAAGTAAGTTCGTCCTTGGGCATTATATCGACAGTGAAATGAATAAGGAACATGAATCGTGTTTTTAACTCTTATTTGCAGAGAATTTTTACTAAAATGCCTATTCAATACAGATGTGATCGATGTGGTCGGGTAGACGCCACCATCGGGTTTCACAAGATCAACGTGAACTGAATTTTCGAGAGCATGAACACCGGCATCTGTCCTAGGACGGATATGGAGAGAGTATTCAATATTAAATTCCACTCAAATCAAGTACATGCAAATATTGCTCGACTAAACTTAGGTTAATGGGATATTAGTATGTTGCCAATATTCCCTTTTGTGACTATAAATAAGCATATTGGCATACCGACTAGATAAAACGACTTCAATTTCGTTGACGGGTCTCAACTTCTGAAGACCTATTTCCAGTAAACCTTGTATTGTTCCCCTGTCAATAAATTTTCCTTCTGCTTTATTAATAGTTTTTTGCATTCCTCTGCAAGAGAAAATAATTTAAATTACACAATTTACCGATAATTTGATTCATAATTTACCTGAATGCCGTACCAATATACGAAATCTTCAGTAAGTATCTATTCATAGCACAGATAGTCCGATTGGAACTTTATAACAACAAAACTAATTACAAGCACATGTGATTTGAAATGTCAGCTGGTAGTCTGGACCAAAACCAAAAAGGCTTAGTACATCTGATAAGAAATCCTAAAGATTTTCAAAAATCTCGACAATTTTATCGCTCTATAGACGAAAACTATTCGATTTTTTTTGCCTGAACAATGTTCAATCATCTCAAAACTAACAAGATGCTATGGCCAAGACGATTTTTCTCAAATTTTTAAAATCGTTTTTTTCTCATCTTTTTAGTACTAATTCTAAACATTCTTATGGCGTTACTTTTTCAAATATTTACGAATGGCGGGAAATTTGTGCATTTACTGTATGTCACTGTCATCGTAAGTTTGGAGTCTGTTCCGCGCCGCCAGTAATTTGTACGGCTGTTCCTCTTTTTGTTTGATCTACACAACAACTTTCCTATCCAAATCCAATCTTCCAACAAACCATCAAGCCCCGGTAACATCTCAAAGTAACACATTAATAAGTGAAAGTAGAAGAAATAACAGAAGAAAGGCGACAATCCACCTCGGAGTTCGCATCATCATGGCTAAAGTTCACATAACAAATGTGGTTGTTCTCGACAATCCGAGCAGTTTCTTGAATCCGTTTCAATTTGAGCTGACTTTCGAATGTATAGAGGAGTTAAAAGAGGATCTAGAATGGAAAATGATCTACGTTGGCTCCGCTGAGTCTGAAGAATACGATCAAGTATTGGACACAATCTATGTGGGGCCGGTTCCGGAAGGTCGGCATATTTTCGTCTTTCAAGCAGATCCTCCAGATGTCACACGGATTCCCGAGCAAGATGTTGTCGGCGTCACTATAGTCCTGCTTATCTGCTCGTACCGGGGCCAGGAATTCGTCCGCGTGGGCTACTTCATTAATAACGAATACACCGATCCCGAGCTTCGTGAAAATCCGCCACCGAAACCGATTTTCGAAAAGCTCACCAGAAATATTCTTGCGTCGAAACCGAGAGTGACTAGGTTTAAAATAAACTGGGATGATACTCCACAGAACGGAGTTGGGGGCTCGAGCGGAATAGGAGAAGAATCGACGCAATTTTTTCAAGGCTCAGGTGATCCGGCTGCTTCCATGGATTCCGATGTGATGGCCTGTGGCAGCAGTGATATGAATGGTGATGAAAACAGCATGGCATTGCCAACCGACGATAGGATTAACGAAAACTCGAACTCATTGGCGATGGAGTGTTAGTGAACTAAACTGTACAGAACACGTCGTTTAACATGTTTCACGTCAAGTAAGAAATATTTTTTTTTTCGTTCTTATTGGATGTTCTTTTTCGTATTGATACATATGTTATTGAATCTAAAATATAATTTAAAATGTCGCTTTCAATCCAATTGGATGTAGCTATAAGAAACTGCTGGTTAACAGCTGAAATATAGATTTTTTTCATGTAAGATAAATTATAAAATATGTTTTATTTTGTGGATATTAAAAGGGTTGAATTTACCAAAGTTTCCTACCCTTATGCGTATGGGAAAACAAGGCTTATAAAAGCTAGCACACACTAGACACATTTTCATACCTGATTTGGAATATAATTGCATGGATTTTCGCCCGTATTCACATCGAACAGCTATTAATAATATGGAGAGTTATAAGCATTCCTTTTGCATTCACACAGTATACAAATTAAAAATCGCCCCTATTTCATATCCTGCTTTACTGCGTCAAAGCAACTAATACAATAACATTTTCTTAATAAAAAGTGTTGTTTTGTTCTTTCACAGCATTTATCTCTTAGTTCAGGTTAGAACAATAAGTCTCTTCTAAGGGTATCAACACAAAATTGACAAAACCAATATTCAATTACCCAAAAATTAAGACAATGGATTTTGCACATCAATAATACGGAAATTAAAATACCGTTTTTGTTTTGCTGCCGCCCGTTCTCATTCGTATTAGAATCATTCCAACAGCAAGAGTCAAAAACTTTACGGTAGAAATATGTATATGTATAAAATTAGCAAAATTTAGGCCAATTACATGAAATAGTGAGCTATGGGTGGTAAAGGCTAAGAAATTACGAGAAGGGAAGTCAATTTAATTAGTCGATTTGTTTAAAGGCTGCATTTGACGGTCAAACGTATCATTGATTTATATTGTGGCAGGAGAGATTTAAAGAGCTAACTATGATCCAATTACAAAAACTGTCAACTATAAAAGCACATGCTATGCAAGATAAATAACGGGAGCCGAAAAATTAAAACTTCCAAAATTGTAGAAGTGGCTGAAAAAAATGAACTAGAAATTTCCTAACATACTGATAGAAATGTGCTCCGCCGTGGCGTTTTCAGTTATCAAAACTCAGGAAGAAAATATTAAATAAGCTAAAATAAATACAGTTGCTCAATAAAGAAGTCGGACACATACCTACTTATATTTCAAAAGGTTAGGCCGATGTTCACGTGCGCATCGGTGGTGTGGTGGACTATCGTGAGGCTATTGTATGCTCAGAAAAAGTTAGCCACGCTGCAAAGGACGGTGTGCCTGGGTATCTGTGGTGCCATGAGCACTACTCCGGGTGCGGCCCTTGATGCGCTTCTCAATCTGCCTCCTCTCGACATTCAAGTTCAGAGTGTGGCGATGAGCTCTGCCCATAGACTAGCTGAGCTTGGCTTATGGGTAGGTGAAGACGATGTGGGGCACTGCTCTATTAGGAGTTCGATGTGTGAGATCTATCCGATTCTCACTATGCCTTCGGACGCTCGAGTGCCCTTCCTCGACTTCAGAAGAAGGTACGAAGTAATCCTCTTAAGCAGAAGTAACTGGGACGATCCAGATCTGTGTACGAGGAGATATTCTGAGATCTTCTTCACGGACGGCTCGAGGTCAGATAGTAGATCTGGAGCTAGTGTCTATCTACATTCATCGAATGGCAGGTGGGCTTTCTCTCTTGGAGAGCACGCTTCGGTTTTTCAAGCAGAAATATTTGCTATCCTGAGAGCTGCCTGTTGGGCAATTGAAGAAAGATGGAGGGGAAAGAGCATTGCTATTTGCAGTGACAGTCAAGCTGCACTGATGGCGCTGCGTAGTCCCCTGACAAACTCGAAAATTGTCCAAGAGTGCAGAGCACGATTGAACTCTGTCGCCAGATTCAATAGGGTGCATCTGCTCTGGGTACCGGGGCACTGTGGTGTTGAGGGGAATGAAATTGCTGACGTCATTGCGATGCAAGGTTCGGGACTTCCACTACGGGGCCCTGAACCCGCCTTGGGTGTGCCGACCGCATCTGCACGTGCCATTCTTCGAAAGTGGGTAGATGATGCTCACAAAGATAGATGAACGACTGCTGGTGTGGCCAGGCACACGAAGGTCTTCCTTTCAGAACCCAACCATGTGGCTGCGGGATTCTTGCTCAATAAGAGCAGGAAAGTTTGCAGGGCCATGGTAGGTATTCTGACTGGACACAACTGCCTAGGAGGACATATGTACCGAATAGGTGTTGTACAGGATGACCTCTGTTCATCCTGTCTAGAAGAGGCTGACTCAGCGGAGCATTTGCTCTGTGAATGCCCAGCGTTTGCGCGTCTCAGATATCAATGCTTTGGCTGGGATGTTGCACGCATGCAGACGATAGCCTCTTTTCCCCTATCAGTGATCCTAGACTTTATCAAGTCTGGGAAACTATGGTAGGCCGGGGGAAATGCGTACAATGGGTCCTTTGGCCTGAGTGCTTAGAGGTGCCAATGCGCCTCTCCCCCAACTCTCTCTCTCTCACACACACACACACACCCACATTTCAAAAGGAAATAAACTGCCCAAGAATGCACTTCAGACAAAAACTAAATATATTGTTTTAACTGCGTATCATTTATTTATGAAAAATAAAAACATTGAAAACTTAACTCAATTTCATGGTTTTATAAAAACTAAAAAGCAAAAACGTGCGTAAAATTCATGCCAAAAAAGAACTCGGACAGGTGGCAGTACTCTTTTTGCTTGTGGGTTTTAAACGGCAATTCCCGGATTTTATGTACTTGACAGCTTTGCGCATTCAACTGAATCAAGTTAAAGGCCTGAATTTGTTATTTGTGTGAAATTGTGAACTTAAAATTGAAAATGGGAAGGCAACGTGGCCAAAGTTCTTTAGAAGTAAGACAAATTGTTATAAAATATTATAAAGAAGGGAAATCGGTCCGTGATATTGCGAATAACGTAAATAGGGCACACTCTACAGTTCATGACATTATTAAACGTTTTAAATCTTCAAAATCAGTGGAAAATAAACAAAAAAGTGGTAGACCTAGAGTACGTTCAAAGTCAGATGAACGATGGATTGTACAAAAAATGTATAAAAACCCGAAATTAAGTGCTCCTAAACTATCCAAACAAGTATCGGAATATCTTAAGAAAAATGTAAACCCCGAAACTATAAGGCTAGTTTTGAGAAGAAGAAATTTACACGGGAGAGTAGCCCGTAAAAAACCGTTTGTGAGCAAGTGCAATCGAAAAAAGAGACTCAAATTCGCGAACAGCTACAAAAACAAAGACTTTTCGTTTTGGTCTACTGTGCTATTCGCAGATGAAAGTAGATTTAATATATTTCGGTCCGACGGACAATGTTATGTGTGGCGAAAACCTAACCAAGAGCGTAATCTACAGTCTACTGTGAAACATGGAGGTGGCTCAGTAATGGTCTGGTGCGGGATGTCCGCAGCTGGCCCAGGTAATCTTTGTGTAATCAACGGAATGATGGACCAAACAAAGTATTTGAATATTCTAAAAGCAAATTTGGTGCAGAGTGCTAAAAATTGGGAATAAAAGAGAACTTCCAATATTACCAGGATAACGATCCAAAGCACAAAGCGCTCAATGTTCGATTATGTCTGCTGTACAATTATTTGAGGCAGACTGTGTGATTGCAAAAAGAATCATTCGAACTAACGTAGAAGTGTTTTTATAAGTTTTTAGAAAATATCTGTATACAACTCATGACAGCAGAAACTAAACCACTTTGTTACAACTCATTAAAACACCTTATTTTCTAATCGAAAACTTTAATAATATTGCATTTAACAAAATATATGCATAATTGACTTACAGCTTAAATATTTTAAAAATTTTCCAATATTTGCAATACAATTGAATACAAATTGGAAATAAAAATTGCTTTAAATCGCACAATGAATATTTCTATCATAATAATAACTAATCGGAAAAGTTTTACTATAATTCGAACAACAAATCATGACGATATGTTCGATTTACAAAATGACATTTAAAATTTAAAAAAAGCCCAATCTTTACAAAATACTCAGGAAATACAATGTTGGGATAAACGAAAATTAATGAAAACTACAGCATACAATGTGGTTATAAGTAATTTCCACGCTATTTTAAAAATTGCGAAATGCACACACTCATAGGCAGTAGGAGCCTAATAAATTCATCATATACAGAAAAATATTTCCTTTTTTGCGTCCACGTGGGATCGCTTTAAATCTAATTGGAGAGGTAAATATACATATTTGAAAGTAATTTTTGCACAGCCATCGGCTTAACAATTTCCTTCTTTTAAATGCCTGTTACATATAGTGACATTACTCATCTAAGCGGTTTCTATCTAAATATCGGTTATACAGTTCCTTCAACTCGACAATTCAATCCGAACAAGAATAGTATCTAAGAATGGTGACGTCGAGATTCTTACAATATCTTGGTTTGTATTTTTCCTCATTCAATTCTTAAGTCTACACGCGAATTAAAGAATGATTTGTTCGTTGTCATCTTCACTATCGCTCGAATCGACTACGTTTCGAAGCGTAAGCGAACGGAAGTCATCTAATGTTTGTGAAAACAAATCGCTATGATCGCTTGTATTAATAATACTCGTCCCTTGCGATGCGTCTAACAGTTCTTCTGCGTCGTCAAGGAGTTCTCGTTGTCCCCGCGAACCATTATTCTGTTCGCCGTTTTCCCTTCGATTCGAATCGTCAGCATGGGCCAAAGTCGAGTCTATAATGTCGCTAGCGATTCGAATAGCAGCATCCGTCGCTGCAATTGGCGAAATAAAGTTATTGGAATTCTGTCGTTCGTATGAAGTGACTGGCTGTGATTCGGATTCAGTCGTATCGGCTTCGTCAACGCTGCCTTCGATACGAAGACCTGCCACACCTTTTTTCGGAATCGAAGACAGATCGCGTTTCACGTGTCGCCTACGTGACGGATCGTTTTGTCTTTGCTGAAGCATAGCTTCGAAATCTACGACATACACGTAACCGGCTACAAGTATCGTACAGGACTTTTCGCCTTTTTTGTAAGCTTCTTCGATGTCTTGACTTGTACGTTCGTCGTATTGCCACCAACCTGTATGAGGAAATACGGAATTATTTGAGGGGTAAATTAAAATTTACTATAGAATAACAATTGGAATCATAAGAAATTTCTTGATGTTTTTTGTTTCTATTATGCACTGGTATATTATCAGTACTCTGAACTCTTCATTCTGAAAAAACAAGGCTATGTTTTTAGGTATACGATTTTTATTCGAGCCTCAGTATCATGCTTCAATATTAACATAAGCACATCGATAAGAAAATATGCTACGACTTTTTTATAATTATATCTTTATCAATAAAAAGTTGTAATTTATTTTGCCTGCACTTCGTTATAAACCAAACATTATAAACTTCACTACTATTCGATTTTATTAATATTCTTAGATTCGCGAAAGATATTTCATTCCAATAAAAGTATTCTAAATCGTATATTCTTTTCTACGAATTTTATTTTGAGGAGATCGAAAATGTTTGTGTTGAGTACACATTCAAATTCGTCGGACTAACGATCGTAGAAAACTTAAACAACATTATATGTAATGCCTTATTACCTATTTTTTATATTAATCATATTTTGTACCATAAATTTAAAATGTCTTTTCAATGTCAAAACTACTTCTACATTATTAAAATTCAGATATTCCTGCAACCCCTTTCCTGGCCACATGATTTTGACATTCACTTCGTCTTATATTTCGTTTTCGTCGAATATCGTTTTTCTGATATTGTGTCATTTCCCTAAAATCTATCGTGTACAATGTGCCACAAATTAGTACATCTACTTTGCTAACATTTTGAGCGAATGCTTCTTCGATCTCTTGAGCTGTTCGACATTCGTATTCCCACCATCCCCCTAAATTTATCATTGTTAAGTTAGAAAAATCTTGACCTGTTTTTTTACATTTCCCTTACCATTTCTTCCTTCGTAGTACCATTGGTAGCCATCTTCTGTAGTTTTTGTTTTCGATACACCGTGCACCAACTGCGGATGGTCTAAAAACTCTGGTGGAATTTCACGACGACACATGGCACATCGACGATTTTTGTAAGCAACTCCCTGGAAGGGGAAAGTTTTTATAAGGATCGATAAAATGCTGGCGTGTAATAATAAAGTGATAAGTGATAAATGATAAATGCAAAAACTCTAATTTGTAAAAAAAAAAAAAACAAATGAAATTTATTTTTACATTCAAATTACCTGACTTTTACTGTGCTAAATAATTTTCTCTCTGTATTAAACTACTGACTGATCTAAGGTAGTAAACGCACAGATTAGGCAGCAGTCAAACACATAGGAGCGACTGCCTTGATAATGAATGCAAACTACCAACTTGCTGATCTTCCGAATGTTGCATTACCGAGCAATACATGAATTTGATAGAACGGGATATTTGGGGGATAAGAATCGACTGTCCCTTATTATTCATGAATAATTCGGAAATTTTGGCACTCAATGAAACTAAGGTCGCTTTTGATACTGATATTAATCACCATAACGTATCTTTATATCATCTAGTATCTCGCTTCAAAAAGGCATTGCAATTTACGTTCGTAATGATGTGCCACTCAATTTACTCCTCCTAATCCAGAGTCTAATTATCTACTCCTCAAAGAACATCATCTGCTTTTGTTTTTTATATCGCAGACCTGTCATGTCTGATGCTGATACTGTTCGTTTCTTCGATGCACTGTCGTCCCTCATTGACATTATCCTTGGATGCAACTTCAATGCGAACTACGTCCAATGTGCTTCCACCACAAACCCGGCAAGCAGGCATTTTGAGCTTCTTAACGAGTCATTCAATTTGGAGCAGTTAGTGGATTTCTAACCTCCCGCTCTGATAAATTTTCGATTTGTTTCTGCACCCCTTGGTAACTCAGACCACAATTTAATCTCGCCCCAAACAAATACATCACAGAGTTGGAATGACCCGATTGCTTTGCAACAAAAGCACCAAAAATGACCTTCTGCTAAAAGGACCAAAAATGACTCATTTGATTCTTTCGTATCACGTATTTACTAAGTAACTACTTGTACTAAGTAATAATACTAAAGGCCCCCATTCACGAGCAGTTCATCGGTCCGAATGGCCTGAGGCAAGGCCAAAATCTCATCGTGTGAAGGAGAACTCGGATGGACTCATGAACTCAAGGAATCAAATTGGATTTCCAATCAATCCAAAGTCTATGGACTCAGGCCATCGGGCCATTTTTTGGTTCGACCGTCTGTGGGGAAATAGTAGGCCGAGTTTGGACAATCCATAAAATGGACTAGTCGTGTGTGTTGAAGCCTCAGTTCAAACAACGTGGCAGTCTTGCTTCACACGCTGACCTGTGACTGTTTCTGTGATTATTTTCTTTAATCAAAAAATACAGCATAATGGATAGTGGTGGCCATGATTTTGTTTTGGAAGTTATGGAGTAATATAGGTTACATGAATGTATATTATATTATTGGACCCAAAGCCTGCAATTGCTTGCTAAGTACCATAAAGTAGCGGTCAATATTTCGTGAGGATTGATAGTTTACCTCATATTTGTATCCTTTCGTTTGATAAATGTGGTGACCAACCGTAGCAACGTGCTATATGTCGTATCATCCATTCTTAAATAATTTTGCCAATCAGAAGGCTCAAGTGTGAGTTATTTTACCAAATTTATGTGACTCATTTGATTCCGTTTGGCAAGCCATTCTTTTTTCCACTTCCTTTTTGGTTTTCGTTCATTTATGAAAATGCAAGTTGTAATTGTAAAAAAAACTCTTCCATATGCTTCGGATCCATTAATAAATTGAAAATATTTTTTTCTTCCAGTTTATCTTTGTTTTTTTTTCGAAATTAATATCAGAAAATGGAATGGACTGACTGGATCGAGGCTCTGTCGTGAGTGGCGAGCTAAATTGGACTTAAACCAAACGGACTCAGGCCATTTGGACTGTTCGTGAATGAGGGCCTTAACGTATTTACTAAGTCACTGGATAAAATTAACCTCTTTGTTGAGATTTTTGCTGCCAGCTCCTACTTATCCAGCTCATCGTTGAATACTCTCAGCCCTCCAATGTCCGCTTAGAAACAAGGGACTATATTTTGGGCGCAAGTGAGGTATTTAAAATACTCGCTAAAGTTGGTGTTTCCAAAACTGCCGGGTCTAATGGTATTTCACCTCTCCGCACAAACTATTTTACATGTCTTCTCAACTGGAATATACCCTGCCCTATGGAAGCTTGGCAGTTTTCAGTCCATTCAGGCCTGTTATCCCTCTAAATACCGATCAATTGCACTCGTTTCGATTCCTTCTAAGGTATTGCTGAACTCTCTTGTGGAGTGGGTCCAGAAGCAGTTGCACTGTGAACTCCTGGGTATATTGTGCCTCCACTACGTTATTTATGTCCTATAGGATGCCCAGGCTTTTTATGAACCTCCATATGTTCCTTGACGAGGCATTTGCTATGTCCCTTGTTGAGGGAAGATCATAACTAAAGAGATCTTCGTCTCGCTAGCGCTGGACAGTGTGTGAGATTTTCTACACACTCTTGTTTCCCCACAGTATCTACAGTAGTCGTCTCGCTCCTCGCCTATTCTGTTGATATACTTTGTGCAAGGAAAGTGGCGTGTCAATGTTCCACATAGTGTTCTTATGCCACTTTCGCAGAAACCCACTGCTTCTTTTGTTATCGAAGTCAAAGAATTTTTTTGAGTGTTCAAAGCCCTCAAGATTAAGCCAGTAGATTTGGATATTTTTCTTGCTGTATGCTCTAATTTGCTCGTCCGTATCTGCTTTTGTAAAGCCCTAGTACGGAGAAGGACCTGTGAAGATTATTTTTGCTCCTTCTTTGGTATCAGCTTCCTCGTTTCCTTGGTGCCCCTCATGAACTTGGATCCACATCAACTCGAGGCTGTTCTTTGCTACTATTTTATTTAGACACTCTCTCATCTTTAAGAGTATATTTGAATTTATGTGATCGCGATTGATAGCCTTGAGAACCGCTTGACTATCCGATAGGATCATAATTCTTCCCCTTTTAGTGTTCCTATCTTTATTATATGTGAGGCTATAAGTAAGGCAAATAGTACTGCTTGATAGATGGTGCCCTCCTTTGGGAGAAGGAAATGCATTCTGCACTTGGGACCCACGATCCCTGCTCCTACTCCACAATCTATCTTTGAACCATCCGTATACTACATTTACACTCCTCTGTACGAGGGAGGTGGGCCATCCTCACATTTACCTTGAACTGCTTCCCGAAGCCTGGTTTGTTCTTTATTTGATCGCTGAAGTTCAACATTTTCATTATGAGCCTCCATGTCCTCCATGACTTTGAGGTGGCGTTTAAGGTCTCCTGATTTGTATTTGTAGGCTTGTTATAGTCTAATAGCCTGTTTCGCTGCTTCCTCCTGAATTTTTAGGTAAAGTAGCTCTAGGTTTAGAAGGGCTTCCATTCCTCCCCTCCATTCATTGCTCCTGCAATCAGCAGGCAGGCCATCATTTGGAGCTTGTTAATCCTGTTAGCTGCAGTATTTTGTGTGATTTTCTTCTACCAATCTACCGCCTCATATAGGATGATAGGATCTCACCATTTGTTTGTATGTCCACAGTTTCTGCTTTGGAGATAGTCCCCAATTGCGTCCAAGCATTTGTTTTGACGCCCAAAATTGATCAGTTTGGTTTTGTTTAGATGTCTTTTCTATCTGGTTTGATTCCTAGATATTTTAAATCTTCCTGCAGACATACGACGATCCCTCTAATATTTAGAGCTTAGAGCTTATAAGGATTAATGGATAAACTGTAGGGATACTTCAGGCAAAAAATAAATAAATGGAAATACTTTGAATTTATACACTGCCTATGCACTTGGGAAGTGTCAAAAAGTATTGTAATCTAGTAGCTAGATTTTGGTTTGAAAAACAAAATTGTAAAAATATTTTTTCAGTCTTGAAAGGAACTTGGTTGAATAAGGTTGATTGTAGAACAATGAATTAAATAAAACTTAACTTTGTTTCAAAAGTATCATTTGAATTAAAATATTCTCAGAATACAAAGTACATAATATTACTGCTAAATTGGTGACCCCGTGAGTTAGCTAGCAACCTTCTGAGACGATCGGTCTCACGTTTTCTACTCCGCCTGCTCACATAGCAGGTTCCGAGCAACGGAACGTAGGAGAGGAGGAAATACCTAGAAGATTCGTTATGAGAAACCACTTCGCTCGAGCGATGACTATTTACTGACTATTTATGACTATTTTTACTGGCAGCAGTAGCAGTAACGACGTGAAGTTAAAAAACACTACAAATTGCATATGGCGACATACTACTGGCGTTAGGGCCGACCATCTGCGACCAAGTTCTAGTTGTTTCTCGCGAAAAAAGTGCCTGATCGGATTCGAATTCGAGCCTTAAATCGATTGAAATGCAACTGGCTGGGGCTTATTAAAGCTGAATTTTGAATTAGCTGGAATATTGAAGAATTAAAGGAATTCGAATAGCAAGATAGGAAACAAGAGTCACGAGCCGCGAATGTTGGACTAACAAGGAATATCGAGAAACTAAAGGAATTCGAATATTTCAACATTAGTCAAAATAAGGCAAGTCAATAATTAACGTTAACAACATTATAGTCGAAATAAGTTGAAATATTTAATATTGTATTATGTGTAATATCATTACCAATTACATAATTCGTGAACAGTTGTAAACTTCTCAAGTGCTAGGAAAGATAGTTGGTGAAATTATTATCATCAACATTGTTACAATTTTCGGTGCATAACGGTCCAATTCACGAATTATAAATTCACTTGAAGTTAACATGTCGATTAACGAGGAGTTAGAACCATCGACTCTAACGGCAAATCATTTGTCCCAAGTGTCTTCTTTTAATAATCAAATTAACGCGGCTGCCATCAAGCCTCCTCCATTTTGGGCTGAAGATCCGGATCTTTGGTTCGACCAGCTTGAGGGGCAATTCAATTTAGCCGGCATTAGAGTCTCGTCAACGAGATATTTTTATACACTAGCTGCTTTAGGTACAAATGAACTTCGCGTGGTTAGGGACTTAATAAAAACGCCTCACTCAACACATCCTTATGAGAAGCTTAAAGAAGCCCTCATAAATAGACTTTCGGCAAGTGCCTCTAGCAAATTGAGTCACTTGTTAAAAGGTATGACGCTAGGAGACAAAAAACCCTCTCAATTGCTTCGAGATATGAAGCAATTGGGTGGTGATAATGTAGGTGAACAACTCTTGCGAACAATGTGGTTGCAGCAGCTTCCCGAGTAAACTCAAGCGATTTTGGCTTGCACTCCGGGAAATTCAGTCGAGCAATTGGCAGAATCAGCAGATAAAATTGCTGAAATAGTAGTGCAACCAACTGTTTTTGAGGCATCAATTTCGTCATCTCGGTTGGAGAAAATTGAAGCCCAAATAACTGCTTTATCAAGTATTATCCAGAGGCAGCAACAGCAACCCCAAAGTTCGGGACGTTGGAGATCGAGATCGCGTTCAAAATCTCAAAATCGGTCACCAACACGTTCAACTGTTAAGCATCCAGACTGGTGTTGGTATCATAAAAACTTTTATGATAAGGCAAAACGTTGTGTACAGCCGTGCAAGTATTACATAAAGAAAAACGTTAATTTCTCGGAACAAAAAAACTAAAGTCTCGTTTACCGTCGACGGTAGGTAAACGTTACCTCTCTCCAAGCCGTCGACTTGAAATTTTCGATTCAGGGTCCAAACTACGTTTCCTAATTGACACAGGGGCGGATATCTCAATTCTGCCGGTACCTTCGAATCAAAAACTTTTTCCATGCAGTCTTACACTTTCAGCGGCTAATCATTCTACCATCAAGACTTATGGACGAAAGACAATAAAGTTGAGTCTGGGACTTCGTCGAGAATTTTTATGGAGCTTTGTATTGGCCGATGTAACTAGACCTATTTTGGGCGCTGATTTTCTGTGCCACTATGGTCTAGTTGTCGATCTTGCAAATGGTATTCTGCTTGACCCATTAACTTCACTTTCATCAAAAGGTCATTATGCCAAGTTGACGCTTTCGAATCTTACGATTCATAAAATCGCTTCTTTTCATCCAAAGGTGTTGGAATTGCTTAGGAAATATCGATCAATAGCAATTGAAACAGGTTTCTCTACACCTGTAAAGCATTCAGTAACACACCATATTCCAACAGTGGGTCCTCCTCTTGTATCAAAAGCTCGTCGATTGGCTCCAGATAAACTTGCAGCAGCTAAAAAAGAGTTCGATTTTTTGTTGCAACAAGGAATTTGTCGTCCTTCAAACAGTCCTTGGTCGTCACCTCTTCACATGGTAAAAAAAGCAAATGGGGAATGGCGTCCATGTGGCGATTATAGACGCCTAAATGCTATAACCATACCGGATAGATATCCAATTCCTATAATCCAGGACTTTTGCCATCAATTACATGGTAAGAAGATATTTTCAACTCTGGATTTAACTAAAGCTTATCATCAAATCCCGGTTGAACCAAATGATGTTCCTAAGACCGCGATTTGTACACCGTTTGGACTTTTCGAATTTACTCGAATGACATTCGGTTTATGCAACGCAGCACCATCATTTCAACGATTTATTCATCAAGTTTTACATGGTCTAGATTTTTGTTTTATCTATCTAGACGATATTTTGGTTGCATCAAATAGTGAAAAGGAACATTTAATTCATTTAGAGCAAATCTTTCAACGCCTGGCCGACCACGGACTGATAATCAATTCAGATAAGTGCGCATTTGTCAAGGACAATGTAAAGTTTTTAGGACACAATGTTTCGACACAAGGTATTAAGCCTTCACTGGACAGAGTAGACGCAATATCGCAATCCAAAATTCCAAGTACAGTAAAAGAGCTTAGAAGATTCTTAGGAATGGTGAACTTTTACCGTCGTTTTCTTCCGCATGCAGCTGAGAGCCAACGCATTCTTAATGCCTTTTTGTGCGGTTCGAAGAAGGATGGTAACAAGAGAGTGGATTGGACTCATCAAGCACGCACTGCTTTCGAAGAGGTTAAACGTGGGTTGATAGAGGCCACTTTACTTGCGTTTCCAAACTCGGACGCTGAGCTGGCATTATTTGTTGACGCCTCTGATCATTCCATAGGAGCGGCTCTGCAGCAGAAAACAAACTGCTCCTGGCAGCCTCTGGGGTTTTATTCAGCCAAATTAAGTGATACGCAATGTAAATATAGCGCTTACGACCGTGAGCTTTTAGCCGCGTACCAGGGTATCCGTTACTTCCGACCATATCTGGAAGGTCAGAAATTCACTCTCTACACTGACAATAAACCACTGATATTCGCTTTTAAACAGAATCCTGAGAAGGCCACACCTCGACAACTCAGACATTTGAGCTACATTTCCGAATTCACAACGGATTTACGTCATGTTTCTGGAAGTAATAATACGGTTGCGGACACTTTATCACGTCTAGAAGAGATAACTCTTCCCTCTTCACTAGATTTTTCAGACATAGCGGCAGCACAACTTTCGGATTCAGAGTTTCAAGATTTGCGAATGAATTCAAAGTTCTTGTTTAAAAAGATATCTCTTGCTGGATTTGATACGGAACTGTTTTGTGAAGTATCTGGCTCGAATATCAGACCTTATATTCCAACACAATTTCGGAAACAGGTTTTCAATAAAACTCATGATATTTCACACCCTGGTATTCGAGCTTCGCGCAAACTCATAGTAAAAAAATTTTTTTGGCCCTCTATGAACAAAGACATTGCCACTTGGGCCAGAGAATGTATTGCTTGTCAAAAGTGTAAAATAACTAGGCACGTATCAAGAGAATCAAGCACTTTTCCAAAAGTTTCGGAAAGATTCAAGGTGATTCATCTTGACATAGTCGGCCCGCTTACCTCATCTCAAGGATTTACTTATTGCCTCACACTCATTGATCGTTTCTCTCGATGGCCGGAAGCTATTCCTTTAGTGGATATTTCGGCAAAAAGCTGTGCAAATGCTCTGTTGATGAGCTGGATTGCACGTTTCGGAGTCCCACAAACTATTATTACTGATCAGGGTAGACAATTTGAATCAGCACTTTTTACAGAATTAGGACAACTTTTGGGATTCAGACGCAATCGCACGACCGCATATCATCCTCAGTCTAACGGTCTCCTTGAAAGATGGCATCGAAGCTTAAAAGCTTCAATTATGACACATAATAATGAATCATGGACTAAATCACTACCCATGGTACTCCTTGGACTTCGCGCATTGGTCAGAGGAGAGTTCCAGGCATCTCCTGCTCAACTACTTTATGGAGAAAACCTTCGACTTCCTAGTGATTTTCTGCAAGAAAATCCTAGAAAGTTAGATCAATCTGATTTTGCCTCAGAACTTACTAAAATCATGTCTAATATCCGTCCCATCGATGCTTCACATCATCCTTCATCTAAAAAATCTTTCATTTTTAAACATCTCGAATCCTGTACTCATGCTTTTGTAATAATTGATTCAGTTCGTCCACCACTGCGTCCACCTTATGATGGACCTTATAAAATACTAAAAAGAAGTCAACACTTTTACGCGCTAGATATTAAGGGAAAACCGGTTAATATTTCAATAAGCAGGTTAAAACCTTGTTATTCGTCTTCGTTGGATGAATCACATTCCGGGACTGCAACTCTGTCAGGCAAAAAAGTAGGAACACCTCCACAACCAACAAAGACAACCCCTAAACCACGTGAAGTTCGACGAGTTACGTTTTTACCTTACGTTTCACAAGCTGGTCGATCGACAAGGATACCAATTCAGTATTAGTTTTTTATTTGATATATCATTCACTTTGTTCACTGGTGGGGGAGTATTGTAGGGATACTTCAGGCAAAAAATAAATAAATGGAAATACTTTGAATTTATACACTGCCTATGCACTTGGGAAGTGTCAAAAAGTATTGTAATCTAGTAGCTAGATTTTGGTTTGAAAAACAAAATTGTAAAAATATTTTTTCAGTCTTGAAAGGAACTTGGTTGAATAAGGTTGATTGTAGAACAATGAATTAAATAAAACTTTTCAAAAGTATCAAAAGTATCATTTGAATTAAAATATTCTCAGAATACAAAGTACATAACATTACTGCTAAAAAACCCTCTTCCTCGCACCATTGGATTGTTTCATTCAAGACTTTTTGCAATCTGGATCTCAAGGTATCTATGTGTCACACTCTCATTATTATCGTGATATTGTCCGCGGAGCCAAGAGCTGTTAGGCCCTTACTATTGAGGGTCACGAGAAAATCATCAACTAATTGGGAGCATAGCAGAGTGGGAGGGTTGTAAACCCCTCTCTGTGAACATTCCTCCCTCCTTGGCCTTTCATATGAAAGATATGAAGCTAATTGGCCTGCATTATTTTGGCAGGTCGGCCGGTTTGATGCCACACAACCCGCGCCAGTCCCCATAGCTTTGGTATATTGCTGTTTTCCAAGCTAACACTAAATATAAGTACCAGCATGGTTATTAATTTACCCGTAACTCTTTGTAGCAGAGCTGGGTAAATTCCGTAGTGCCCTGGTTGGTTAAAGGTTTAGAAGGAGTTTATTACCCATTCAATCTTTTCAAACTTGACGTTTTGTTTAATCTGAGGAGAGTATTGTATGGTTTTCGCTCAAAGCGCTCCATACTTTCTTCTTTTTATTTATAAACGGCACCCTTTCCTTCACTTTTAATCCGATTCACAGTTTTGCCGACGGCATCATTCTTGTGTTTGCATACTCTTTTCAGAGAGTGGCCAAGTCTCGCGCGAACGATATTTCTGTTGGCAGAGATCGTACGTTTACCTCATTAAACAGATACCTATTAAGAACTATCGCTTGGGGCTCAGCTAACCTTGTTATGTTTGATGCGTCGAAATTCCAATGCTGTCTTCATTCATTCAAGCCTTACCCGCCTCCTGCTAGCCACCCTATTTTCGTTGATGTTGGAAAAATATCTGAACCATCTTCGGTATATCTATTACGTTTTAACATATCCAGCAAACTTAGCTGGACCGGTCATATTTTCCAAATTGCGAAAAATGCCATGAAATGCCTCGAATTCCTTCAGAGAGGCAAGAAACACTTAACATCATTAGACATAGCGCACATCTAAAAAAAACTCATAAAAGCTACGAGTTATAGTCAGAAATGGCCTCTACCGTTGGCCGAGTCACTGGGGTTTCTGATTTTAACGGCTCTTATTCCAAGCTTGAAGCAAACGACGAGAACATTCCGTCTCTAACAACCTTAGCTGCATTCCAGCCAAGCCACTTACCGAAAGAGCGCTGTTATCTTTGCCTGCTCTCAACGAAGAAGCTGTTATTGTGATCGCTTGCTCACACTCAAATCACTTACGAGTGCCTTATTACAACGCTTGTTTACGATAACAAAGTATGATAATTATAACTTTATTTGGAAAAATCATTTTGTCATAAATATGCATGATAAAATAAATGCTAAGACATTTAGCTTATTTTAGTTCACTAAATGCAAATTGTAGTGATTAACTTTATTTCCTCAGAAAAAAAGGAAATTTTATAATATTGAGTTTATGGATTTGGTTATAATTTTAGCAATTTTATTTGCTCGACTTGATTTTCATTTTTTCGCTGGAATACCCAAACAAAATTCGTTTCTTTTAATTCAATAACAAAAAAAAAAAAACGTTTGAATAGTTATCATGTATTTCAAGCTTATAACAGTATCTAGCAGTCATTTCACGCTGTGACAAAACTATTTCAGTTGACAAAAACAAAGACACGTACGTATCTTAACTGCTAAGCTGACCTTGCTTAGCACTCGTATTTAGTCACACCTAACAATGTATTCATCTACACACAAACGTTCCGACACATTTTTCTCCAAAAACAAACCCCAGCCAGAAATAGAATTAAGCAACATAGCAAGGATTTCAGCAACTGACAATATTGCACTACTATTGTTGCTTTGCGGCCAGTCAGTTTCATAATATTATCACGTTTTTTTCATCTATTGTGGTCATTTAACATTAAACGCTCTTCACGCTACATCTGACATTCAGTGACCTTAACAAACAGAGATTTAGGCGACCCAGTCTCAACGAAATCATGCATTACACGAATCTTCAACTTAGAAAGTTTTAATTGAACGCTTGGAGATATGATGTAATAGAAATTGGGACATGCAGTCGTACAGCAACCTGCCACCATGCCAACCTGACTGCAAATTCACCGAACTGCACTCGGTCCTTTCACTTCCGAACCAAATACGATCAATTCAACTTGAGCTTGCTAATAACATAAATCAAAATGTAACATACCTACTATAGCTAGATAATGTCTATACATACTATGAAAACAGTAAATGAACAAATCTAACTACAGTTATCTTACTTTGACACAGAGAAAGCAGAATATGTGCCCGCATGGCAGGCGAGCCGGATGAATGCATGTCTGCAAACAGATGGGACACTCCATCGGATCTGTAAATTAAAAAAATGCAATCAATTCAACGTCGCCACTTTGCAAATTACGTGTTAAGGCGAGCGACGGCTGCAACTCACCTTTTTCTTTCTCCGTTTTTGTCGATTGCTCTGCATTATTATATGGAGAAAAATCTTCGTCATCACTACTATCTATCACTATCACTTTACTTTCAGCCATCCTAATTGTATTTAGGGAAAACTGTTTACAAATAGGCAACAAACAAAAAGAAGTGGGCTTATGATAGGAACCATAGGAACCTTCTTTTGCTTGACTTGCCTATGTTTGAAATGTCAAAAGAGCAGGTGTTGACGTTTAGATGATGAGAGAGGGCGATGGCAGTCAGTCCAACTTGAAGACATGCAAAATGCCAATATGAATTAGGTTCGGGTCTGCAATTCATCTTCGATTCTAGGGGTATTTGAAAAACTACTTGATTTGCAGTATCGAGTACTCGTCGTCTATCTATCATGGGGTTAAACGACGAGTGACATACACATATCTACGAACACGAATTTTTTTTGAAAGAAATACCAAATATTAATTATTTTCAGTCACCAAAAATGTAATAGGCCGAATATATTTAGCTGGAATAAAACTTGACTTGATGGTCCCCAATCGAAAAATTTAACCACCAGCGGGCGAATAGGTAGTAGTAGTGTAAAGGGAGGCTAACCACAAGGTTAGCCGCGCCCGCCGCGCCAAAGAAAGTTGGTGAATATAATCCGTATAACCCTGGCGGTAAGCCTTCTATATGACAACCAAATTTAAATTAAAGTATTTTTATCTCTTGTAGGAGGCGAAGTCAATCAATTGAGTAGTGATCCCTACAGTAGGTATCAAAAATTGGAGAAAAACAAAAAAAACGCACGAGAAAACACAGCAGATGTGTTTTTTCTTGCTCCGGTGCAGAACAGAATAGAACTATGCCGCAAAAAACGATCTAGCACAAAACAGCAGTGCATTTGCTAAGATTGACATAAGTTGCTATAGGCGTGTTTTTTTGCTCCTCTATCCAGCAGAGAATAGAGTATATGCATTGGAAACAACAACACTCCTGTACCAGTGAATTCACAAGTACAGAAATTCTATTCCTCATTTGTAGTTCAGATGCTGAACTATAGAATGTGCTGGTAGAAAAAAGAAAAGCTCATGAGAAGTCATGTTTTTTGCTGTGAGGTGGCTTTGGTTTTTTCAAGGTTATATTGAATGTTTTGGTAGTTAGGAAATTAGAAAAAACCCTCATAACGCGTAGAAAGTTAAAAGAGGTTATTTTCTGTTAGTTTTTTTTCTATTTGCTATCGATTGTGGTAGTGTATACTCGTTATTTTCTCGCTTTATTTTCAGCTGTTTTGTGGTACCACAGCGAATATAGCAACCTATGTCAGTCTTAGCGAATGCACTGCTGTTTTGTGCTAGATCGTTTTTTTTTGCGGCATAGTTCTATTCTGTTCTGTATCGGAGCAAAAAAACACACCTTATATTTGCTGTGGTACCACAAAACAGCTGAAAATAAAGGGAGAAAATAACGAGTATACACTACCACAATCGATAGAAAATAGAAAAAAAAAACTAACAGAAAATTACCTCTTTTAATTTCTACAAGTTATGAGGGCCTTTTCTAATTTCCTAACTACCAAAACATTCAACATAACCTTGAAAAACCCAAAGCCACCTCACAGCAAAAAAGATAACTTCTCATGAGCTTTTCTTTTTTCTATCAGCACATTCTATAGTTCAGCACCTGAACTACAAATGAGGAATAGAATTTCTGTACATGTGAATTCACTGGTACAGGAGTGTTGTTGTTTCCAATGCATATACTCTATTCTCCGCTGGATAGAGGAGCAAAAAACACGCCTATGTCGTGGTCTGGATAGGGGAGCAACAAACACGCCTAACAGCGAAATAAAGTTAAAAACTACCACAATAAACTATATAAATTTATATATACGTCAATTAGTCAACAATTCTTGCCAGGAAAAAATCGCTTTTTATCGGCCTCTTTACTGTGTATAACCCCTTAATTGTGAAACTCTCATGTTCAATTGTGCTTTCAAGGAGATAGCGTATCTAAATTATTATTTTTATTTCAGCCCCATTGTGTTCTCTTTCGTCATCTTAATTAATTTGAATGACTCAGTCAGTTCGTAAGAGCATTAAAAAATTCTTATAATTTCTAACTTTTTTATGGTGCACTATTAGGCGTGTTTTTTGCTCCCCCTATCTGTAACAGAACAATGCTAACCAGTGCAGACGCATTGGAAACAACAACTCCCCCTATTCATAACATGAGTTGTTGTTTCCAATGCGTCTGCACTGGTTAGCATTGTTGTTATAGATAGGGGGAGCGAAAAAAACGCGACTATTATACACCGACAGAGCTACATCTAAGTTATGCTAGAATCTGACTAAATATAATATCAAGAGCTGAAAACTTAGAATTTTACTTAATTCGATCCGAGAAGATCAATTAAAAGGTGTATTGTTCCTAATCATTGAAAAAGTGTACATGGAAGCGACAACTCATGATTAATCATCATTGCAACATGAATATATGCCATCATGTTAATCGAATAAATACTACATTCTTTTGTAAATAATAGCGCGTGTATATTTGTATTTCTTTAGTTTCATTCACATTTTAACTGTGTGAACATATACAATTTTCTTGTATATTTAATTCATCTTTCCTTCTCATAATCTAAACATTTTCTTTTTCTTCAGTTTCTAACAGAACAAACAAATATGTAATCGATTGATTTATCCTTATTTTCGACCAATTCATGCAACCAGTATAATGGTCAGATAGCTGCAAGAATCAAATAGATTTTTTATCTGGTTTTTTTATGCATTCAAAAAGCACACAAGATAAAAAAATGAATGAATAGCAAATCATTGTGCTTATTTGCAGTTTTTTTTTCTGTCTGAAATTGTTAATTATCAGTAATGTCTTGGTACTAGAGATGGGCAAAATAGCTCTTAGCTCACCACTCACGACTCTTTTTTACAGTGTTGCGCCGTACTCTCAGTATACTTTTGGCTGCACATTTCACTAAGTTTAGTCAAACGAGAGCTTTCGTTCGCAGACTATGCTTTGCTTTTTTCAGGCGCTGCACTGTAAAAGTGAGTGGTGAGTGGTGAGCTATGAGCGCTTTTGCCCATCTCTACTTGGTACACACAAAACAGATATGGAAATTAATGAAATGAGATAAAAGAAATGATTAAGGTTGTATCTTTATTTTAACGATTTGAATTATATGAAGTGTAAGTAGACAATAAATAAAAAATTGGCAAGAGATTGCTAAGAAGTTTATTTGAAGCGTTTTGGTGTTTGGATTATTTACTACTAAATTATTTACGCAGAATTGGTAGTTGCTTTTTATAGCGAAATTTGCATAAGGTGCCGGGAGAATAAGAATCCGGTGACAAGTGATGAAAAAGCAACCGAGAATCATGTGTTGATATGCTTTAATTTGAGAAATCTAAAAAAAACTTCTGATGTGCATTGTCGTACGTTTGATTGTTATCAGATTTGGATTTGATAAAAGTTATCACAAATCAAAATTGTAATTCATATGATTTCTAAATTATATGCACTGCGAATTTTACTTGACAGTAAAATGCAAGACTGTAAATAATCAACAAAAATGTCACCAGAGCTTCATACGAAAGTAACGACCAATGAGTGAAACAACTAGAATAAACCCTGATTTACTTTATGAATCTACGTATCTGGTATCAGAGGGTTCAGAATAACATATGTCATTCGAAGAGGTTGTCAGCGACAACGTGACTAGAACTGACTGATTTGCACACTTCCGTTATTGACTAAGAGACAATTCAGCAGAAGTAGTGTGATCGGCAGGAACAGCTTTAAATACTGGCAGACAAGAATAGTCAAAAGCACAGATTTCCAAAAAGCAAAAGTAGTCAGCCACACGCAACAACCACACTTAAAATCTCCCATAAACATACGCAATGTCTTCACATTTCAAATCATCGGAATTTTTCTCACAATTCTTCCATAAAATTTCGATGCAATCAAACATTTGTATTTTTGCCAATTTTACATAGAACTGATTTTGCGAAATAGACTGATAATCAAACACGATCAAAAACTGTCTGCGCTAAATCCTTTCACATTCATTTCTTTATTACTTGTTCTTCATTTGCAGTTATGTTACAATTTTTTCAATCTTTTTTAGTAGAGAAAGTTAATGTTTGCTTTTTTCACTTATACTTTAATAATAACTCGTCTAAAATATAAAGAGTTCAAAAGTTTTGCAATAAGAAATAAATTAAAGCAGAGAACCACCTAAAATGATTTCATCTTCTTTTTCTTTGCTTGTTTTTTTTCTTCAAGTGTTCATAAAATATTCATGTTCCGAGTAAAAAAGTGTGAGCTCATATATACTTAGAGTATAAAAATACCAAATGATGCAATGGTTGTTTTTATTATGTACCCAATATTAAGCTTTCTTCGTATATAATGTTTTTTCTTCTTCTTGTAAATCATTTCAATTTTTCTTTTAGAAAGTACTTTGTAATTTTGATCTTCGTAACCTTTACGTTTAATAGTATTTATTTTGGTTGTTTTTTTTTTTAAGAAATAAGTATACACAATGATTAGTTTGTTTGTTAAGTTTCCCTGACAAAATTGCTAGTGAAAAAAGAAATCACTTTATTCGTTTTGAACGATATTGATTAAATCATGGTGATTCAATTTTTTTTTTGCGAATAATAAAACAACATTAAAAGACGCAGTGAATTTTGTGTGAATCTAGTAGGTAATAAGATAAGATTTTAAGGCAAAACTGATTTCCGAATGGAATAACGAAACATTCGGCTAGCGATGTTTTTTGGGAGTGTATGATGGTGGTTGATCTAGTTTTTTTTTTTTTAATCGAATGCCACTTAAATCCTACAAAGGAGCAAAACCACTAGTGGTATTTTTATTTGTTCTTGAATAATCGTCGTTATATCTTTTTCAATTTATTTTACTGCTGCGTATTCATTAATTTTATTCTTTATTCATATAAGATATTTTTTTATTTCATCAAAGAATATAATAATAGCTTGATTAGTTTCTTTCTTCTCTAAAATCTATCGTGTATGTTATCTAAATATTACTTGTCCTGCAGAAATACATTACTTGTGTGCCTATTTGGAAAGAGAAAAAAATGTGTCAAAACCATCCGGTTGACAAACTTAATGTTTTACATTGTTTCTTTTCTGTTTATTTCATAAACGGCGTATATAATTTCATTTTTAGCGTAGCAATAAGTTATAAATGATTCGAAATCGACAAAATCCAGGCAGGAACAAAAATGTAAACTCAGGATTAATGTGTTGGCTTTATAAGTGCTTCATCTTTTTACTTGCTCTTCAGATCGGTGTTTTTCACGATGATGACGTGGGTGATGGTAGTGGAGATGATGTTGTAGAATTCTTTGAATGCCTCAGTTGTTGCAAATAGTGCCGTTGTGTTGGCTTGTGAAGTGCTAATTGGGCTAGAGCATCATCAATCGAGAACCATTGACGTTTTCGTCCAATCGTTCGAGAATCTTCCCATTCTTCAAGCTCTTCGGTTACTGTCATTACAAATACTTCGGTTCGATGCATGTGTTCAGTGTTCTGAAATTGAAAATGAATCATTATTTACACATTTGATTGGTTGCATCAAAGTAAAAGTATTGTCAAAATACTTATACTAAAAGAAGATTCTTCATCTCAAATCTAAAAGTCCGTTTTCCAAGTAAATAAGTGAGTACATGTAAAGCTAAAAGCCAATAAAAACATCGAAAAGTTTAATCAATCGGCAGTCTCGCAGTTATTGTTGGATTAATATTTAAAAGGATATACTTATTATCACACGTCTTGGCGTCACCGAGATTTATATACTTTTTAACGAACATGATTATTAAAACAGACGTAAAAGTAACCACTGCCTTAAGTGAAGCGGTAGCATACCCCAGGATACCAAAGAAATGCGAAGGATATTAAATAATAATAATATTTTTCAAATTGTACATACATATATTATTTAAGGAGTATTTGGCAAAACAAATCTAAACTTAGCGCCTATTATATTTTGGCCTGCTGACTCTATAGTGAAATCGCCTTAAAAATCTCTGAATGGTTACATTAAGGCAGTCGTCTAGTGTGTCAGAAAATAAAAATCGTTTGTTTTTTTTTTGTTTTTTCATAAATAACATCTAAAACATGTATAGAAGACGTGGATAAAAGAATTTTTCGAAATTTGAAGCCGTTGAAAAGTTACACCCCTAAACCGTAGGAGGTATATAGTCGTAGGAGGTTTTCGTAAACCGTAGGAGTTATACGCTGACTTTTGCATCGAATATTCTCGAGCCCAACTCCTTACCAGGCTCTTTTGTGTAGCTACATTGTACTTATTGTACACAGTACTAATTGTCAACTAACGGGTACCTAGAACTGTTCAAAAACTCAATAATCTGGACTTTCGCTCCGAAGCATCTGCATTCTGGTGAAAAGTCCTCGAAATCGTCACATTTCTTGCTGTGCTAATCTTCAACGAAGGATTCAAACCTATCTTAAAGGTGATGGAAGTCATGGAAGTAAATATTGGCCTAAATGCCCAAGCTTTCGTTCATCAACGTAACGATTCTCGCATCAACCGCTCAGAGAGACGCTTGAGCGATTTCGCCACACAAGCCCGGATATCCAACAGAGAAGAGAAAACGGCCTTACATGACTTCCTTGAAGAAAAATAAGGTGTACTCTACGGTCCAGGCATAACAGGTTGATCGTGAGACGAATTTTTTATCATGAATTATATACAACAACTTTCAAACAGAAAATCGATTTTTTTTTGTTTAGTGACTAGTGTATAGTGACTCAGGAGTGTCCATACAAAATTTCAGGTCGATCCGAGCAAAATTAACGAAGTTATCGGCTTAACAATACGAATAACTCAAATTCATATTTTCGCGCAAATCGCGCGTTATAGCGTTCCTTCCCCGCTTTATTAGCCGCGCGCAGCTCTCATATACGTAATAGTAGAGTCTTCCCACTCTATCCACACCTGTCTGTGCTATATTTGTGTAAAAACACTTATATATGTGACTTGTAGTGGTATACATTCATTTCATCGACGGTACACATGGTTCGTAATTTTTCACGCACTTTTGTTGCACAGTTAAAATTTTAAAACGCGGTTTTTGAGGAATTTTATTTTTCTAGTCGGTGAGACATGTAACTCGAAAACTACTCGAACGATCTTTCTGAAATTTTGCACACGATTTCTATAGGCAATTTACTAGGAAACGCTGTCCAGATATTTTTTTCGGGTTTTTTTATTTTTATGGAATTTTTTACAACTGAAAACAGAAATTTCAGTTTTCTAAAAAAAATCTTGAAAATGGGCATAAAATGTGCTGCTCTGACCATACCCCATCCTTGAGTACATAAGTAATTACAAAATGACGTAAAATAATTAAGATTGATTCATTGCTTTTCATTTTGCAAGCTATGCAAACCCAAAAAAAACACGAAAAATTGATTTTATTTTTCTAGAGCGTAAAAAAAAATAGTTTTTGAAATTCTAACTTAATTTTACTTCCATTTAGAGTCTCAAGTCTCACAATCAAAACTGCGTTTGGTTTTTTGATTTCAGATAAGCAGAGCGGCCGGAATCATGGCAGCAGTGGAGCACCTCTTTTTATATATGTGTTCTTGTTGGGCGGTGTATCTCTGACTATTTTGTATAAATTTACTTCAAAAAATGCACAAAGTTTGTCATAATGGTAATAGAAATGAAACTATTTTATTTCAATGGTTTGTCCAAAAAAAATCCCTAAAATAGCATTAAAAAACGGCCTTCACACTAGACGACCGCTTTAATGCTTGTGGTTCCGATTTTTAGATATGATGTATCGGTTCGGTGTTTCTCCATAAAATATTACATTACGAGAGTATAAGTCTGCATGAAGTCGGGAATATCACGATCGATACTGAAGCTGCTAGGTCAATCTTGACAGACAATTTACGAAATTCTAGAGACTTAGTAACGTTGGGCGTTACGTGCTTCAGACGACTACTGGTGAATCTACACCAGTTCTTCGTGAGCTTGCTCAGCGGATTTATCTCGGAGATCTGGTATATACGTAGCTGCAAAACGAGTAGCCACCTAATTAGAACAAGGAGAAATACAATTAGAATCATTGAATGGAAAACTCACTGAATGTAAGATAAATACCAACGGAACACGGGAGAAGTTTGCACCCAGGTCCGAGCGGAAAAAACGTATTAGGTACAAGACTTCGAAGGCGGAATATTTGATAAGAATCTAGAAAACTACCAAAATACTCTAAAAAAAAAACAATGGGATGTACCGTATCGCGTTATTAAACCGCACAATTATATTATCTACCAGATACAGCAGCATCGCAAACACCGATCGAAGATGAAGTTTTTTGACTTAGATCGCCTTGCTCCGTATCATAGAAACAACGCTATTGCTGACGATAAATCTCTTTTGAAACGAACAGTCCTAATGACGGGGTAATGTTGCATGTACACTAATATACACATAGTTACAAAATTGAAGTCATAAGCTATCTGCAAGTAGAAAATTTGCTTAAAATTGCACCCTATTTTAAACAAAAGAGTTATGTGACATAAACAAAATTCCGGACCTTATTGACTTGGCAATCTTGAAGGGAATACCTCCGAACTCCGTAAAATCTGAAGCAGTTTTCGATCTGTCGCCAGATCACTCTCCTGTCATCATCACTCTCGACATGACACCCCACTTCGCATGCGGTAAGCGTACATATTCCTATAAAACCAACTGGAACACATTCAGAAAAAACCTCACCAACACATTATTTCTAAGAGCACCAAAAACCACCGGAAGAAGTCAATTTTGCAGTTATTCTTTTTAAAGAGCATGTCTTGGAGGCAATCGACGTTGCAACACCTAAAATTAATTTGCATTCTTCAGTTCGGAAAAACACTTACACTTCATCAATCAGAATCCTAGTACAGGAAAAAAAGACAAGCACGAAGAAATTGGCAGCTACACAGATCAGCCCAAACTAAAGCACGATTCAACAAAGCTTCTGGGGACCTCAGACTGGCATTTGCAAAGGAGAACCTCGCTCCCACTAAAAATGCCGACTATTCGCTGTAGAAGGCGGTCAAGGGAAGCCCCTAAAAGAACTGCCAACGGGCAATGTGCCAGAAGCGGCACAGAGAAAGCTACCTCCTTCGCAGTTCACCTAGAACAGGTTTTCACACTTTTCTCAATGGCAATAAGCAACTTTCCACTCATTATCAGTGCTCAGGACTCACAACCAAGCAGAACTTCGGCTAAGGAAGTGAAAAATTTTATTATCCATGAAACCTCCTCAAAAAAATCTCCGGGCATTGATCTCATCACTAATGCTATGCTCAAACAGTTGCCACCGATCGTATTCTGTTGGCTATCTAGTCTTTTTATCGTCATTTTTGGAATCGGATATTTCCCCGAAGCTTGGAAAACAGGCGAGATGAGAATGATTCCCAAGCCTGGTAAAGTCATGCAGACCTATTCTGCGCTACTAAGCATAAACGTTCTATCTACATTTTAGTACTTTCGAGATATTCAATAATTTGTGTTTTGATTTGTACTGGAGATATATGGAGAGCTCATTTTTCAATACTGATTTTAACATACTTCCACAAAAGATAGGTTTTTCAAAATTTGTACAATGATGTAATAGAGTATGTAGATTTCGAGTCCGGTCTTAACTCAAAAATGAGAAAAATGCAGATAGAACAGTTATGCTTAGTAGGGCACTATTAGTCTTTTGTCCCATGTCACGCAAAGTTTTGCTGAGAAGTCTACTTCCAACATTTGGAGATGCAGGGAAAATTCCAACACCAATTCGGACTTCGAAGACATCAAAGCACCATCCAACAGGTCAATTGAATCGCGTCAGACATCAAAATAGCATTCGAAGGAAATAGTCTGGAAATAGTGATTGGAAATAGTAGCATTGGAAACAGCAAGAGCTGGGACAGGATTGTCGTTCTTTTCAATGGTACTATCCTAATCGGGTCTCGATAGAAGCGCAAAAAACGAGACTATTATTTTGGTGTAGGAGGTGGCACCGCCTTGTATTGTGTTCTATTATTCATGGTAATTCGTTTTTCTTTAGAAGAAAACACGAACCGAAATTTAGATTGAAACACATTTTGGCCCAAATATTACAAAACCTTTAGGCTATCCTGTGTATTCATTCTAAAAATATTTTTCCGTTTGATTTCACTTGTTTTCAATGTAAAATCGAAACACTTGATGTTGAAAAATGACACATTTAATATGCAGTACCTACGGAATGAAAACTACAGTGAAAGAGTATGTTCTACAGCAAATGCCGAAACGTTAATTAGGCTGCTGGGACACAGGTTGCAAGAGCTGCTTTCAGAACAAATGAAAATAACCTTTTAACTTGATTCATAGCAGAGGGCGGCCAGAAATTGTACAGCCATGAATAGCTCCGTGTGCAAAAGAGGGTTAAGACATCAATCTACCTTATGTTTTTCAGCCAGTGAAAAAATCAATGCTGATTTCTAATGATTGAGACGAAATTAAGTCCTTAGATAATTGATACATATTGTTAGAGGGTACATCTATTCTTTCGTTTCAACTTATGTCCCCTTAAACATGAAACAACTAACATGTTCATTTATTTTTTTTTTATATTTTTTGCCATTGAATAGTTACCTCAAAAACACCCAAACAACGCCCGAGTTTTCCAACAACACCGGCCTCTTCTAAAACTTCTCGAACAGCTGTTACTGATGGTTCTTCTTCGGGTTCAACGCCTCCACCTGGCACAATCCAAAGTTCTGGTCGACGAGAAGATGTTACAAGAAGAACCTGAAATTAAAATCACAAGTTATTAGCTCGAGTTCAATTTGTAAGATCATAATAATTGCTAAAATAGTAACATTAATTTGAAGCTTAGATTCAGATGTTTCAAACTGTAGTTTGTGTAAATGTTGATTTTCAGATATATTGTTTGTGAATAATAATATAATATGTTAGTTTAGAATATACTGAATGATATAACGCTACACATAGACCTATTTGGTCTAGTGATACCACATAAGTAGACCAGGAGTAAGAGAGTTCAGTTCAAGCGGTCATCGAAGGCCCCGGATTTTCTTGCGAACTGAAGCATGTCTTCCAGGCTCTGCTCCGCCACGTACGAGAGATCCACCACTGTCTGGTTTTCCCCAGTGCCGGGCAGTGACACAGGATATACTGGATTGTTTCTGAGACTCCCGGCTCTTGACTACAGGTTTCAGTGGTTGGGAGTCCCATTTTCATGGCATGTGCTGCTACAAGACAGTGGCCAGTAATTATGCCAACAGTCCGCGTTAAATCGCTCAGATATTTAGTCGCTGCGAGATTCTATGATCCCTATATGATTTTGGTAACCCTGCAAGTCTGAGTTGCACGTCATCTGCACATCGCACGTTGCATCATTTTGGAGTCGATCGAGTGCTTGATTGTTTGGATAGGAGTTGGGATGTCTACCGATCCTGACAGGGGAAGACTAGCCCCGTGCTTGGCTAATGCGTCCGCCCTCTCATTTCCATCAATGCCCTTGTGATCGGTAATCCTGAACATCCTGACTCTTGTGTTGTTCCCCAGTCTATTCAAGGCCTGAATGCAGTCGATTGAGTATACACTTCGATTTGTATGTGTAAGAGATCAGAGCTTTTACCCCCGCTTGACTCTCTGTAAAGATGTTAGTTTCCCCACTTGTAATATCTTTGGCCTATACTAGATCTGCGGCTTTACGTATCACAAAAACCTCCGCCTGGAAAATAGTACAGTCATTAGAAAGCCACTTTCAAAGCTGCATCTGCAGAATATGCTGCAGCACCCACTCCTGCAGCTGTTTTAGAGCCGTCAATGTAGCTGCTAAGAGTTACTGCGCCCATTCGCTGATTCCGTTTTTGCCCATCTCCCACAGTCGCTTGATATCCTCGCACGAAGCACAGAATGGGGACCAAGTAGTCAGCGCTACCTGCGTACCCCAGCTCAATACTGCTGTGGCCGAAGAATCTCAGTACGATTCCCTAAGCCTGACAGCAGCTTTTGCGGCAGTGCCTCTACCAATAAAGTTTAATTTAATTTAATTTACCAAACAAGGCATCATACACAACAGCAAAACATTAACAATTCATGACACAATTCATTATAACTACAACAAAATACATATTCTTCCAACACATTAGAAAACATAATACATTACAACTTTTATTTTAGTTACTTTACTTTCATATATTTTATTTTAATTTAAGCAAGTTTGATGGGAATATAAGTGGGATTAGGATATTAATAGGGCCTTTGACAAGTTTGTTTTGAAAATGTGTTTAGAGATCCTCGAAGCGTAGTTTCTGCTTATAGAGTTGAATATTCTACAACACCTATTTATGGGCTCGTTATATGCATAGACAGTGTGGTGATTGTACTCCTTGAGCAGAATTGCATACCTAGTGCGTCTTGGTTGGTCATTGAAAATAATTTTGTTAGAGAGAACTTCAACATTGACTGCACCACTTATAATATCAAAGGTTAGGTATGTGCTTCAAAGTATTCTTCTAGAAGAGAGAGGCATTAAATAAAGAAGGCTCAGTTTGGGTGTGTAAGAAGGGAGATGTTGAAAGTCTTTTGGATAATAGAGGTCTCTCAAAGCGAAAAGTAAAAACTATTTCTGTACAGATTCCACTCTATCACTATGTAGCTCAAAAACTGGGTTCCATATTATGCAGGCATACTCCACTAGAGGACGCATCAGAGTGATATATAAAGACTTGGTAGCTCATATATTTTTGAACATTTTAGCACGTCTCTTAATGAATCCGAGCTGTTTATTAGCCCTGGCAAGGATTTTGTCATAGTGGAGGTTGAAGCGCATCTTGTTGTCCAATACTACCCCGAGATCTATAACATGATCAACCCTATTCAATATGGTGTTGTTAAGGCAGTAAGAATACTTTTTGATCGTATTCTTACGGGAAAAGCTTATTACATGGCACTTGTTAATGTTGATTTAGATTATTCTCATTGCACCACTGTTCGAGAGATTGAAGCTTAGATTGTAGAAAAGTTGCGTCAGATTGCGTGTTTACGCTGTGATAGATTTTTAAGTCGTCTGCATCAAAAAGATGGGGTATACCAAGCAGTGTCTCAGAAAGATCAGAAATGAAGATGTTAAAAAGCAGGGAACCTAGATGGCTGCCTTGCGGTACTCCAGAAAATGCGAAAACTATTTTAGATAAGTGGCCCTGGAATTTAACAAGCTGAGTTCGATCGCGAAGATAAGACTGGAGCCAATTAAGAAGGAACCCTGACATACCAAAGTTGCGAAGCTTGTATACTAGAGTTTGATAGTCAACCCGGTCGAAAGCTTTACTAAAGTCCGTATAGACTGCGGCAATTTGACTTCCTCTTTCCATTTCACAGAGCACATCAGAAGCCAGGATCATGAGATTGGTAGAAGTCGATCTACCCTTACGAAATCCATGTTGTTGCTCATTTAGAAGAGGGTCGATTATGCGAATAAGTTTTCCACAAACTAACTTCTCAAAAAGTTTGGGGATAACAGATAGAATATCAATCCCCCGATAGTTATCGATTGATCGTTTGTCACCACTTTTGAAAATAGGCGTAAGGTATGAAGATTTCCAGAAAGACGGAAAAACACCTAGGGACAGGAGTTTATTGGAAATCATGTGCAGAGGTGTGATCAATTGGTCCGCAAATTGTACGACGAAGAAAGGAGAAACCAAATCAGGGCCTAGTCCTTTGCCGATCTTTCGTTTCTGAATAGCTTCAATAATAGCCTCTTGTGTAAGAACAAACCCGTTGATAAGAGGTCTTGCGGTGATTCTAGCAGACATAGTAGAAGTGGAGGTTTACGGCGAGCAAAAAGTATTTTGAAAATGATCAGCAATAAAGTCACAAATGACTTGTGGGCAGGAAGAAACCATGTTACCATGGGACATCGAACAGGGATAGCCGGTTGTTTTACGTTTCAAGTTAACGAAATCATAAAACTTCCTGGGATCACTAATGATTTTTCCCCATTGAATTAACATAGAACTCATACGCTTCGCGAGATTTGATGGAAAATCCTTTGGATAGCTGATCGTATTATCTGATTAGACCCTCATTGAGCAAGCTTTCATTTTTAATTGCTTTGTATAATTTATTTCTACGGTTTCTGAGACGCCTTAAATTATTGTCGAGCCAAGGCTCTGAGAGTCTGTTTTTTTTAATGCTTATGAATTAGAAAAAAGCTACGCACACAAAACCGACCTCGTCTTGTCTCTAAATTTCACCGAACTTTTAATTTGGTTGATTTGTTGATTCTTATCGTAACTAGAAAGTTATGGACATCTCCAATGAATAGTTTAGGTAATAATTAAATTTTTATGGATCTTTACTTCTTTATTTCCTAAAACTTATGTCTCAGTTATTTAAATGGTTGAGTTTTAGGCTTTTTTTTAATACGATTTACAGCAGGATATAGTGTTTATTAGAAAATTCACCATACAAAATATTTTCTTGAGGATCAGAAAGTTAATTATCAATTCAATCAAATACTCTTTGAATTTAAGTGACCATTAATTTCGAGATTAGCATATGGCATAGATACACACAGAACAGATGATACCAATCGTTTTAATCCATTCCATAAACGTTCGAAATTTGTTTTCAAACTGCATGCAGACTGGCTGTGACTACTTGCTAAATATTTGTTTATTAAGCTGTGCAACACTCATTTACAAAGTGCCGCGATCTCTTGATTTTCTACCACAAAAAATAAACAAACAATATACAGGCTATGCTTATATGCAAAGATAAAATTATTGAATATGGTATTAAGTGTACGAAAAAAAATAGAAACAAAATCAAATGTCAATAATGAATACTTAATTATAGATACTGAAGCGAACAGTAAATACAAGATAAATCTATTTATCAGATTTCAATATAGTCACTTCTATGTCACGAGCCGCAACGAAAGAGGTCACGGTATTGTATTGTGATAGTCGGCATTATTATTTGGGTGTTTAAGAAATGCGATGATACGTCAATTAATTTTTCTTCATGATAATATTTATTTTTTCAATGCATGTTTATAATTCATAGAATAGTAATCTTATCCGCAGACTAACAAAATGTTTGCATTTCTTTGATCACATCGATACATTCTTTGCAAAAATTAAATTTACTTGTTTCTGCTAGGTAAATAGCTAGCTCTGTTTCTTGCGTAAAAATTCGTTTAATTTCTTTCTTCATTTCACTTTTTCACATCCTTAGTGAATGCGACAGATAGACTTTCGGATCACATTTCAGATACTCGATGATGAGGCTTGGATTAGAAATACGAAGTAGGTATTGTTTTTCATAGTAAAAAACTTCGGGGGAAACATTATATAGTATTGGACAAAACTAAAGCACCCCTTTGCGAAACATCAGTTATCCTCTGATATTATTGGGAAAACTATAATAGATGAATTAAATTTGTTATTAAATTTAAAAAACAGCAATGACAATTCAATCTTTTCATTGACAAAAAATAAAAGTAAAATATATCTCAGTACTCAAAATTTGCCTGGGCAAAACTAAAGCACCCCCTAGCTTATGACTAGCATTTATACCAAATGTAGGGTAGAGTTTTAGTATTTCGTCGCAAATCCTTTATTCTTAATAACACTAGCACATCTTTTTGGCATAGAAGATATTAAATTGTCAATGAACTGTTCGGGAATATTTTCCCACACTGTCTTAATAGCGTTGAAAAGTAACGTTTTTGTCCTGCAGTTTCCCTGTTGATCCTCCTGTTGGCAATTTGCCATAAGTTTTCAATGGGGTTGAGATCGAGAGATTGCGCAGGCCAATCCAAAACTTCTATCTTGCTTGCTTGCATCCAAGTCTTGCACAGCTTAGAGGTATGCTTGGGATCGTGGTCCTGTTGAAATGTCCATTTTAGAGGCATCTCCTCTTCAGCGTACGGCAGCATTATGTTTTGTTACGTATACGAAACGATCCGTAATACCATCAATTCGATGAATTGGTCCAATACATTGTCCTGAAAAGCAACCCCAGACCATGGCATTACCTCCTCCATTTTTGGTCGGAAAATAAATTTTGATTCATCGGAAAATAATACACTTCTCCACTTTTGAATACTCCAGTCTAAATGGTCCTCGGAAAACTATAACCTGGCCCTCCTGTTCTTCTCTGAGACGAAAGGCTTTTTTTCAGGTCGGCAAACAGGCAAACCAGCTTCTTCAGCTCTTCCCCTAATGGTCCTTGCACATGCTGATAGTTTGAAATTATTTTTAATTTGAGTACAAGAGACCGTAGATTCAACTTAATCAAAGAATCATCTCTTCATGATGTTTTTCGAGGCCTTCCTTCAGAATGCACAGGAGGGATACGACCCATCAGCTCAAACTTTTTGATTGGCGGATATAACTGACTTGATCGAATATCTTATGCTAATTTTATGTCACGATAAACCACTTTTATAATCAAATATAACTTTATTTTTAATTTCACTTGCCATTTTTAGTCTCTTAATGTGTTAACACAAACAACAGAATGCGCACCTCTATTCACGGCTAAAATTTTGCGCAAATGCTGCATTAAATGATGAAATTTCAATGATTCATATAAGGCGAACGCATTTCTGATGCAATAACTGTTTCCTGCTAACGGTTCGTCAGTAGCGATACGAAAAAAATGACTATATATAAAAGGGTGCTTTAGTTTTGTCCAGCCAAATTTTGAGTACCGAGAAATATTTTTTTTTATTTTTTGTTGTTGAAAAGATTGAATTGTCATTGTTATGTTTGATTATAATACACTTATAGATAAATAATAAAAACTAAGAGCAAATTTTTTTCATCTAGTTTCCCGCTTAATATCAGAGGATAACTGATATTTCGCAACGGGGTGCCTTAGTTTTGTCCAATACTGTAATTCTAAGCCTGTTTGGACACTAATATTTTATTCAAGCAATACGTATCAGATGTTGACACAATTGACACATTCACCCTGTTCAGTATCGTTAGATATTTGCAAATTATTTGAGTATACATGAAGATATCAATGGTTCCTTCCCAACTATAATTTGCTAAATGCCCCTTCATATTCAAATTTCAATGACAGTTCTTGTGGTGCAAACGTGCTCGCGGTGGTCATATGAACGAAATCGAATGCCATACTCAAAAAATCATTTGAACTAGACTTGGAATGAATTTAAGCCCGATATCTCAATTATCTAAATACAAAATTATAATAATTATAAAGCACCTGCGGAAGATGATCGAGCTTCTCTGGATCATTTAGACAGAATCTATTCACTTCACAGAGCAATGATTACAATCGCGGACACTAATATTGACTTGGTGTCATCTTCTTCGACTACCCGTGATTTCTTGGATGTTATTGTACCGAATAGTGCAATTATTGCGAACACAGATAAACCAACTAGAGTATCAACAGCATGTAGTACGTTATTGGACCACGTTGTCACTAATGACCCAGGTATGACTAACAGCGTAACGTGCATTTATGAGGACTGGCCAGATTTAGATCACAAGGTAATAACAACCACACTGAAAGGAGCTGTCATCTAAAAAATAAAACCGTTGAGAAAATGACTAAAATCAACAGATGAAACTAAATTCTCTGAGCTTGTCAAGTCAGCGCTTAGACAAACTGCCAAAAGTAAGGTAAAAGACCGTAATTTCGTCATGTTAAGGAACTATTTACTTAAGTAAATCCCTTTATTCAAATAAACGGAATCCGACTGGAAAAAGCTGAATCAATGAAATATCTTTGACTGCACCTGAATGATAAGATGTCATGGATACACCACATAAAGCACATCAGACATAAAAACGCACCAATGATTGCACCTTTAATTGAATATGAGTTCTTGCGAACCAATGCATACTAAATTAATGATGTTTAATGCTTATATTCTATCAAGTAACACATACGGAGCTATTTTATGCAGTCAGATATTAAAGCATAACATCGAGTTGATTGGGAGACTTACTTCGAAAGCAATTAAAATTATGTTTAGAATGTCGACTCGAACACCAACAGTTACTGTGTATACTCGAACAAGATTTTTAGATATCCATCAATTAACTAATTTTGAAAGGGAAAAAGTGATTTATAATATCCTGAGCAACAATTTGAAATGGCCTATTACCTACTCACCGCAGTGTGTTAAAGATAACTAACCAGAAAACCAGGACTGTTACAAGTCTATCTCTTGCGAGTCAAAGAACGGATGGATTGAAAATGGATCCAATACAGCAGGCTATCGAATTATATATTTCATTGTCGCAAAATCGGCGAAGAACATTATAGAATTTAAAGTGTACTTGAAATCATACATCAAAAATGCTTAAATTCAATCCTTAATGAAGAAGATACCAGAGTTTTTTGCTGAAAGATGTGTAGTGGCCGACTTCACATCGACGATATGAAATGTTTGAATACAAGTTATTATACTACCAAACTGTTAAAATTACTAAATACGCAAATTAATTAATAAAATCTAGTTGTTTACTTGCCTCTACAAACCAAATTTCGATGCGTTTACGCATGCTTACATTGAACCATAATTTCACGCACGACTTATATTCTATCTAATTGTTTTCAAATATGCAGCCGTGTTTCATATATTTCGAGTATAGTGACTCGTTTTGCACATTAGATTTTATTTAAACTAGTTTGATTATTGTTATGAGAAGGAATTAAGTTTGGCTGCCGACTTTTCGAACATGCCGAAATTAGGAGCATTTACCCTAAATACGTCATTTTCAATCACGTTGGAGACAATTGCTATAGCTTTCCTTTTCGAAAAAAAATCAATTACTAGAATTATTAAGTTCAGCGATAATCTAAAGCAAATTTGACAAACAGAAAAGACTGAATTATAGAAAAAGAAACATTTCAGCCGCGCCGGCTACACAAATTCTCTCTCGGGTACATTGTCCAATTCCCATTATTTTTGACATCTCTAATCAAGAACCTGTCAAGAACACACGACCTCAGACGACATTTAATGAACGACTCACATCTATCCACCTAGGTTTTTGCAGAGCCATGTGGACACCGTAACTTTTCGCCATGGACACTTTACCGGTTCAAAAATTCCAATAAGTCCAACTACACTTACCTCAGCTTCGGCATCCGAACGCACGCAAATGCATGCCGCACGCCTGCGGTAGCCATCCTTGTCATAAATTCGAGTGGAATTTGGCTTTTCTTTAACCATCTTGACTGCGGTAGAAAATGTCAACACTTTTCACGTCTCGCGACTAATCAGACGACCGAAATTTCTGTCGAGGAATTCACGTTTGCTGTAAGAGGTCTACAAATTAGATATGTATCCTACACCGATTTCAATTCGCTACTTCTGCGACGGGATAAAACTGCAGATAAAACACTGTGTAACCTACACTCGAAAAACGATCTAACAAGAAACAATAACTGTGACAGCAAACTCTCGATGAACTCTTTCGAATGCTGGAACTCTACACAGAATTTTACAATGATGGCGAATCGGACAGCATAACTGCATCAATTTTCACTAATCTAACCTCACCGGATGGCGACAAGTTGAAATCACTACAGGTCGGTGAAATATTCGTAACGGGGATTACGAGCTTTAAATCGGAAATTTTACCAGGCGGAAACTATTCAACAAAACTTTGTATTCAATTAGTGGCGATGATTACGGTTTCGGTAAACAATAACTTTAGAAATAAAAGAAAATTAGGGAGATTTTAGCTACAGACTTCACACATTATCACGCGTTCGCGGGTTCAGCTCTTGAGCGCTCGTTCCATTTTTCTAAGTTTTCTCGCCTGTTTCGAACCGCTGCACAAACGACTTGGCTCGCGACCGAATTTATGGTTTTGCGATACTTGACTTCGTTGTTTATAAAAATTCCGAAAGTTTTTTCAGCAAGACTGTCTGGAGTCCGGATTTCACAAGCCGTGAAAACACACGTTCTTCAGCGACCAGCGGATCTTTCAATGTCTGCGTCGAGCAATGTTGTTGCCGAGACGAGCACAGTGGCTGTGACGAAGAAAGTCACAATTTGCAATCTACACTAAATAGACAATTTATAATCGCGTATCGCACTCCCGGCTCAGTTAGTTTCTGTGTCCTGAAACTAGCTACAAATTTTCCACGGTGATTTGCAAATGGAAACATCCATTGTGGCAGTTTCCGTGCGTTTTTGCAAGAACTGTGTAGGATGAAATCGAGGTACACTTCACACGAACCGCACGAACCACACACTCCACTCGACGTGAGAACGGACTCAGCGCGAACGGAGACGGCGGGTGCACATTCTTTTGCAAAAATTTCGCCCGCATTGCCATAGGTAGAATAGTGGGAATTTTCATATTTGCGATGTTGCTTGCTCGCGGGTTAGTTTAAAGTGATTTTAGTGGTGTATGATTTTAGGTACAGTGTTTAGGTATTGAAAGCTAATTGACAACGTTTTCAACGCATTTATTCATTTCGACTGTCGAAGTGTTGTGTCGGGTGATTTAAAGCTATCTCACTCCTCAAATTAATTCTACGATTGCAACATGAACGATGGTCGGCTATATCCATTTCGAACTTTAAGCATCTCTCTAAGAAGCGATTATAAGAATTTCATATTACATAAATACAATAAAATGCATGTTTCCACTTTCTAAATTTAATTTAAATCTTTTTTAAGTCATTGGATATACAATTAAATTTTAAAAGCCATCACAACATCCAACATTCCACCACCCACCTTCCGTACTCAAGGGAAATCTCTCGCGCTCTCTTAAAATTGCATAATGCTGCCAACTGTTCAGATGAAATAAATTTGACGTGTGTTTTGAAGTTTTCGGTGCGGCAAAAGTGTCTTCGTTTTTCTTTCAAGAAAATTTTACTAGAAAACTAACTTGAACGTTCGCTAAGTTTCACTTAATTTATTCAAAAATATGGATGCATCATCCTGCTTAATGGTTTGTATAAAAAACCCATGATTATCTTTTTGTATTGTTGAAACGAGTGTTTGAGTTCTGATATGTCTAACCTCGAATAGAGTATTTGCGAAATGCTAGAACTAAAGCGTAAAATCCCAAATATCTTTGGAAACAATGTAATTATTTTATTGTAAGTGAGTTTATTCTAAATAATATATGTATGTGTTAAATGTTTTTGTTGAGTACGATTTCGATTTAAACGGAACCGGCATGGGTGGACGCTAGTTGCTATCACCGGCTAAATGACATTAGAAATACCGTACATTTTGGGGATCTATCTGTAGAAGGATGATTTTCGAGTAAAAGTACTATCTGAATATGGTGTGTAATGTTTCTTTGTCTCCGAAGCGCTCTTTCTAGTTGGAAATTGCATTTAATTGGCGAATTGGAATGATTGTGATGACCAACAAGTCTACTTGGGATGAAAGCAAGCCGTGTCACCGCGCAACTGTCATCGTGTTGAGGCATAGCCAGGCATTTTGAGAATCCAAACGATTTACAGAAAATATGCAATTTACTGCAATTGCCGTTAGTTGGCATATTCGAGAAAAGGATTTATGCACAAATTATTTGATTTTGGCGTTGTGACAGCGATAGAATGCGGAAATACTTATATTCACTGTTTGAGATTTTGTGCTTGACAGATTTTTGGCATAGATTTGAAAATATTTATAGCTGGTGTGCTGGTTATAGATGTTGTGCCCGTTACCATTATTTAGGTTTCTTCCAAGCCTTTTTTCAATTTGTCAACTAATTTTAATACTGCTTTCAATTTCCGTCCATACAGCTTATTTTTCTTCGAAGCTGTAGTTTTTCTGATCAGTTTTTGATTTGGCTTTCCGAAGTCCTGTATCGAGTCTGCCGATTGTTTTTCCAGCTTATTTTCTTGCTTCTTTGATTGCTGCATGATCTTCTCGAACTTTCTGTCTAGGTGCATCATCAGGTCTATTGATTTTCGTTTTATATTTTTCTGCATCCGCCTCAGTATTAGTGTGTTCTCGGAATATTCACTATCGTATTCACTTCATTCCCTGCAATACTCTCCATAGCTGTACTTTGCTATCTTACACTTTTATCTCACTATTTTTCACTTTCGTAAGATCCCACTTTTGACACTAGAGTTGTTAATTTGTTGTTAATTATCTATTGATTATATTATCGCAATTCGAAATATCGTTTCAACAGCATGTGCTAAACATGGCTTATGCTTTTCGAATGATTCCGTCACTCATATTTCACCGTAGCTTTTATAGGAGATGGTATCAGCCCGCGCAACTTTTAACTCGTTCCTCTGATTTTTTCCAATACTAGAGATCTTGAAATCTGTTGTACGCATGGTTGCAACCTGGCTATTGGATGAGCATTTTTATATCAGTTCAATTCATTTATTAAATGATTAAATACTTATGGCTCAGATATCAACATAAAAGTGAATACTTTAACGTCCATGCATTTACGCACTACATCACGGAAAGAAATATCTGAAATAATAGATAATTTAAAAGCTGGAGTATCTCCAGGACTCGATGCAATCACTTCCGAAGACATCAAACTGTTGAAGAACTACATAATAAATATATTAACAGCCAACATCAACGAACACCTTAAAACTGGTTCCTTCCCTGATTGCCTTAAATTAACAAGAATCACTCCTGTATTTAAAGGAGGTGATCGTGCAAATCCATCAAATTACCGCCCCATTGCTGTCACCAGTATTATGAGCAAAATATTTGAGAAGGTAATAAATTCAAGAATATTACAATTCTTAGAAGAAAATTCAATCTTGGCTCCAGTTCAGTATGGGTTCCAAAAACATAGTAGCACGTTAGCGGCAACCTTGGATGCAGTGCACTTTATAAACTCTACGCTGGATAAGGGAAATCATGCCGCAGCTATCTTCATTGACTTACAAAAAGCTTTCGACACCATCGACCATGGAATTTTACTAGAACGATTAAGTAAATACGGATTTGTAAATACGGATAGGCGGATAGTAACCAAAAATTCTAATTACGTCAGCCGAGAATGTGAAGTAAATATCGGTGTACCACAAGGATCTATCCTCGGCCCGCTTCTTTTTCTGCTATACGTGAACAGCATACAGGACATTCAGCTATCTTGCAAAATTGTGCTCTTTGCGGACGATATCCTTCTTCTTTATTCCGGGAATGAAGAATTGACACTACAGAACACTATAAATGCAGATTTAGAACGATATTTCAGCTGGCTTCAGAAAAGTAAACTAGTTCTTAACATCCATAAGACTAAATACATTGTGTTTCAGCAGAGGAACAAACGTCCAGTGAACCTACGCATCCAAATAAATGGGGTACAGCTCGAAAATGTAAATTCAATTAAATATCTAGGATTGGTGCTAGATGATAAAATGACATGGGCAAACCACATCAACAGCATCAGATGCAAAGTGGCACCTATGATAGGTGTAATAAAAAGGTTTGAATTTATACCTTTACAAACCAAGCTTACCATTTACCATGCGTACATTGTTTCCTTAATCACATATGGAGTGCTGTTGTGGAGCCAGACTTCCAAACACAACATTGAGCTTATTGGAAGACTTATGACCAAAGCTATCAAAACAATTCATAAAATGCCCACACTTACCTCAACTTCGACGGTATATGCTAGAACTGGGCTTCTAAATATCAACAAACTTATACTGCTTGAGCGAGGTAAATTGATTTATAAGATTTTAACGAAACAGCTCAAATGGCCAAACATTCTTCGAACTGTTGGTGAGTCCACCAATATTCCAACAAGAAATGCGGGTAATTTATCAGTGCAAACTCCAAGGACGGAAAGAATGAAGACCGACCCTGTACAGGAAGCAATACAATTTTTTAACACACTGCCTAATTCGGTTAAACATTCGGAAAACTTAGTAAAGTTTAAAGAAAATCTGAAGATCTACATCGGAAGAGCACACTGCTAATGAAATCCAGAGTTTTTTGTAAACTTTTCTCTGGACGCACGTCATGATGACAAATAAAATGTACACAATATGACATAAAGTACTAACTATAAAAAAGCAAGATGGTACTATCCCTTATACCAATACACCAATTGTCTGGGAAGTACTAGGAATAATTATTTACTGATGATTTTGTGATGCACACGGACCGTGCATATTGAGTGATGGAGAGAGTGGAGTGAAGGAGGTATAAAAAATAAAAAAAAAAAAAAAAAAAAAAAATACAATTCATAAAAAAAAAAGTTCTTACATAGGGCCTTTCCGAATTCGGGTCTCCGACTTGGTCTTGATCTCCGTATAACAGATTATGACGTCAGCGTTTTAGCTGACCTATTATAACAGTTATAGGAGATCAAGATAGACTGTCCGGATTCTCTGTCTTGCCTTGTTATGACATTTAAGCAAAGATGGCGAATGAAAGACTGTGCTCTTGTACCTGGCAGCATGAAACTAATTGAGGGTGGAAGACTACCCCAATGTAAATTAGCTTTGAGACATATTGCACGCATAACGAAAAGAATGAATGCCAACGATCAGCTACGAATCTGCTTCACAGCACATATGAATTAAATTTCCGAAGCTCGTCGGCAATGGGAACGTTGTACGACAAATGCAATAATCGATTGCATTATCGTTCCTGCTTTACCACGCGAAGCGCTCGTCGAATGGCAAGTCTGGGCTCACATGCACAATAACCGTTTTGATTGTAAGTTTAGATTTTCTTGCATAATTGTAATTTGTAAATATATAAATCAAACATGGTATCATGACGTCTAAACAACGAGATGAGACTATCATGAACTGTTATACAGGGGAGAAATATCAAGCCAAAGATAAACTATTCGGACAATCTAAACTTGATGTGACGTCACATTCTGTTATAACAAGCTCAAGACCAAGGTGAAGACGACAATTCGGAAAGGCCCATACTAAAATATATTTGTGTAGTATAAGCATGGACTGTGTAAGAATGATTGTCCAACTGTTAGGTATCTGTCTTATCTGTGATTGTATAACAACTTACAATCTAAATGAAATAGCTAAATACATAGAAACTTAGTTATTTTTTAACGTGGCTTGCCGATTGGGGACTCGATTGTCGCTCATTCGTTCGACGTGGCCAGCCCATTGCAGTTTTAGTAGTCGTATGACGGTAGAGACTTCCGGCTCGTCATATATGGTATACAGCTCGTTGTTGTATCGAATTCGCCATGCCGCTTCTTCCCGTATTGGACAGAGGATTACCCTTCCCCTTCTTTTGATCGTATTTAACCCTCCGAGAACACAGGGGGTCAAATTGACCCCAGAGACATTTTTGACCGATCGCAGCGTTTAGGCCTGCGGGAAAAGAGGAGTACTATATGCTTCTAAATATATTTCTGTGTCTTGACTGTAAGTTTACACCGTTCGCTTCCTGTCCCAAATCGATAGTCGTCGTTGAGAAGCCTTTGAAGCAGATCAAGGGTTCAAATAGACCCCATCTGTACTCGACGTCAATTTTGAGGTAAAAACTCAAATTTTTTTTTTTACCTTATAAATCGACAGATTAATTTAAAAAAGCCAAAATATAAGTTTGCAATTGTTTTAATTTTGTTGTTTTTAGCAATATAGCGTATAATCTGCGTTCTAGTGTACGCAATAATTTGTTAGCTGAAGACAATGATAACAATTTTGGCGACATTGATTCCTCCGAAGACGACCATGTCTCGGAGCAATCAGAATCTGATTATTCAGAAGATTATACCTTTTTTGCAACCCTTTATATAGGGCTGATTTTTTTTTATTATTTTACTATGTCGGTGGAGTATCCATATACATTTTCAGCGCAAAATATTAAAAATTGACAAAGTTATGATTTTTTTTTAAATGCAAATTTTAAAATTTTCACAATCGCCACCGTAAATATGCAAAATAAATACCTTTTTTTCAAAGGCCACAATAGGACTAGTTTTTTTTATAATTTTGTTACATCTTGAGAGTATCCCCTTAAATTTTTATCCAAAAATATTGAAAATGAAATAAGTTACGATTTGTTTTGTAAAAAAGCTGATTTTCGACAAAACTGTTTTTTCTCGAATTTTTTTTAGGTATGTTTAGGACATTCAAGGCACTTCTAATGTATGAAAACTACAAAAAGAGGTCTCAAACAATACTTACAAATTTTTTCAAATGAAAATCTTCAGTGGCGGCGATTCTATAGACGTTCAAAAGTGGTTGGGGTCAATTTGACCCGAATTGTTCTCGATGATCGAAAAAATAAGAGTGTTCTCGGAGGGTTAAGGCTTTTTCAGACGCCTGGTTCAGTGTCCAGGTTTCGCTTCTGTAGCATAGCACAGGTCTGATAATTGTTTTGTAGATGCGAAGCTTCGTATTCCCGTGTACGCATCCAGATTTCAAAGTGGGCAGCACCGAAAAGAATGTCTTATTGACAAATTGAATACCCGTCGTTTGATTTCGTCATGCTCATTCTCATCCTTCGAGAGTTTCGTCCCTAGGTACACAAGGTTGTCTACGTTTTCAAGGTTATAGCCCACTATCGTTATGTTTTGTATTACTGGCGTCCTTTTCCTTGATTGAGTCATGATTTTTGTTTTTTGTTCGTTAATTTGAAGACCAACTTCTTTGGCGGTTTTGTCTAGAGTTACAAATACTTCCTTGGCATCGTTGAACGAACGTGACATAGTATTGATGTCATCAGCGTAAGCTATTAGTTGTGTCGGCTTAAATAAAATAGTTGCCCTCGTGTCAACGGGGATTTTTCTGATGACATACTCAAGTGCTAGTTAAAAAGTACAAAAGCTAATCCATCCCTTGTTTTAGCCCTGTATTCGTCAGAAACGAGTTGGTCATATTATTCTGAATCACCACTTGTGATGTGGAGTCTGCCATGGTCATTTTCACCAATCGTGCCAGCTTTGCTGGAATTCCGAACTGCAGCATGATCTTATATAATGCAGTTCGATTTATGCTGTCGTACGCTTGTTTAAAGACGACGAATATCTAATGGACATCAATGTTGAATTCCCAGCATTTTTCCAGAATCTGTTTGACCGTAAATATTTGGTCAGTTGTCGATCTTCCACGTCTGAAACTGCCTTGATATTCACCAAGAAATTTCTCAGAGTGATGAGAAATTCTAAACTCAAAAATCTTTGTGAATAGCTTGTACGACGTACAAAGTAGTGATATGGATCTGTAGTTTTCACACAGCAATTTATCTACTTATTCGTAAATGGGACATATGACACTTTTTGGCCACTCATCCAGCATCGTTTCTTGCTGCCCGATGCCTGTCACCAATCCATCGATTGTCCTTAAATCGGAAATCCCGCCTGGCTTCCATCGATGCCCGGTGCTTTGTTGGATTTCAAGCGGGCCATGGCCTGTCGGACTTCATCTAATCTAAGCTGGGTTCGTATGATGCGGGGACATTTCCTTTCAGCATTTGCTGGAAATCAGACGCCTATCCTTCACTTGTTCTGAGCCGCTTATGATGTTTCCATCGGCAGCCCTACATAGGCTAGTGCGTGGTCTAAAGCCTTGTTTTAAGAGCCTCATTACTTTGTACGCTTATCGAGTGTTGTTAGCCATAAAGTTGTCATTCATGTTATTCAGCGTGTTGTCAAAATGCTTTCGTTTCTTACGTCTAATTATTCTATTAGCTACTCTCCGAAGATCGTCATATTTTTCTTTCTTGGCTCTTGTCGGCCGTTCAATGTGGTTTTTGCAGGCCGCATTCTTTTCGTCCAACGAAGCTTGATACTCCTCGTCGAACTATTCATTTCTGCGTTGCCAGGCTGTATATCCCAATACTTGTTCGGCTGCTGCATTCACTGCGCTTTTGATGGTAGTCTAGACGTTGATAGACGTGGTTTTAGGCGTGGAATCTAGTTCAATTTCCAGAGCAGATTTATACTCGGCTTCCATCGTTTTGCTTCTAAGCTTGTCCACATCGAACTTGCGTCTTGAACTTGCTCTGGCTTCATACGACAGTGATATTCGACATTGATATTCGCCATCGATATCGAGTCTTGATTAAGTAGTGGTCGGAGTCGCGGTTCGCACATCTAAAAATACTGGAAGCCCACCTTTTCTGAATCAGAATATGATCAATCTGATTAAAGTTGCGGCCGTCCGGGGATGCCCATGTCCTTTTGTGAATGTCGCGATGCGGGAAACACGTGGAACTTACGATGAGGTTTCTACTGCTCGCAAAGTCGACAAGTCGTGAAGACTAAATTGGCCGATGGTTCCGCCATGTGTTTCGTCCTTTTCAACGTTTGCATTGAAGTCGCCCAGCAGGATTTCCACATCATTTGATGGCAGAGAATCATCTAACCTTTCCAGAAGGCTATCGAAATTATCTTTCACTGCCTCATCCTTATCTTCAGTGGGGGCTTGAACGTTAATGAGCCAAACGTTAAAACATTTTGCTCGAATGCGGATCGCACACAATCTTTCGTTGGCAGGTTTAAAATCGATTATTAGCGGTTTCATTTTTTTTGTCCACGATGATGGCCAGTCCAAATTACTTTCCGCTTTTGAAGATTGTGAATGATCTCATATCTATAATCTCAGCACCAAACAGTTTCGTTTCCTGGACAGCGAGAATGTTTATTTTGTTTATTCTGTTCCAGGAGGGCTTTGATGGCCCCCAGTCTGTACAGGATTCGCACGTTCCAGGTTCCAATAGAGTAGTCCATATTTCATTTGCGCGGTCGTTTCCGTTGGTCCGATCCAGGTATACGAGGTGAAGTATCAGGTGCCTGGATGAGTAAAATTTTACGGGAACGGGTTATTGGCCCATTGTCCAACCCCCAACCTGGATGGCCAGTCTGGTTAATGTCCCCTATTTAAGGCGCGGCGCAGCGTCCACAATCTCGCCCTTACCTCCTTCGTTGGCAACATTCATGATCTGAAATGTCATGAAGGCTCCTGGCAGCCACCCGATGTGAAAATGTGAAGTCACATCTTCGGGGAGATCGAAGGTAGGACTCAGTAGCAGAGCTGTAGATGTTGTTTCCAGCAGGCATTTCAATTGCTTCTTCGGTAACCAACACCCGATGGCGCTCCCGTGGCCTATGCTACCATGGCCTATGCTACCATTTGACTGCCAGGCTGCAGGCTACTATTGCTAAAATAGCAGGTTTGCTATTTTGCAGCCCGTTACTAATTTTTTTATTTGTGCTTCTGGTCCCTTTGAAAGCATTCCATTTATTGCTTTTGACGTGCAGTGCAAAATTATATTGTATAAGAGTAATCCATGAATGAATGAATAAATTTTTAGGAATAAATTTTAAGGTATTTAGCCATAGATATATGTGCTCATAATCAAAAGAATGGTAAACCCACTCCTTGCTTCGACCAGCAGACCTTTCCAAAGATCACTAGCACAGTATATTTCTCACTAACGAAGGCATCGAACCGTTTCAAATTTTCAGAAGGAACAGCGTTTCGGAGAAAAAACTGCTAAGAGCTCGAGAGCAAAATAATATGTCTAAATATATAGAAAAAAGCGTTTTCCCATACACTGCAACATTCAACGCTAACGAATGAATAGCATTGTTTTTAATTCAATTTTTATCATCACAATTTTTTTCCATCATTGTGCCACTATTATCTTGAAGAAGTTAGTATATGTTCAGTTACTCGATGTTACCTTCCCCAATCCATTTTACAGGAAATTGACGAAAACAAATCATATCTTGACAAACTCTATTCAGATGACAATGAGCAATGCCATGATGCCCTGATTATATTAAAAAATTCTGTCATTGGTAGTAATCGACAGAAAGCAACCGTGATTTCACTAGGAATAGTTCCTCGTTTAATTGCATTTTTGACACACAGCGATGTACCGTTGAATGTACGTTTAGATGCAGCTATTGTTATCGGTGAGTACCTCTTTGCTATTAAATTTCCTTTAAACTTTAATTTCGATCAATGCACATCACATTTTATTGCAGGATCGTTAGCCAAAGGTACAAGTGAACAAGTTCGTGCTTTGATTGATTATAACATTGTCAAAATACTATTGACTTTGGTAACACAGCAGCACGCAGACAGGCAGCTTGTCGAAGTATGTTTGTGCGCCCTCAAATCAATCTTCCGCTACCCATTTGCACCGGTTGGACTTCTTTATTCGAATGTCGGAACTCTCTCTCATTTGTTATGTGAGTGGAAATAGTTATGGTTTGTTTTGGTTGAAGTGATAAATTAAAATTACAATTTCAGGTCTTGCATCACCCGACAGTTCACTCCAGACACAATCATGCGTAGCAAATATTCTCGTACCACTTTGTCAGTCCTACAATGAACAGATGATACTTTGTCAGGCGGGAGCGATCCCTTTTCTATCACGCATGATCACTTCCACATATTCAGACCTTCAGATTCCTGCTCTCAAATGCCTGGCAGCAATGTGTTTCACGAACCGATCCGTCTCTGACATAGTGTGTGCGGCCAGGTAGATATATGACTTACGTATGCTATAATGAGAATTATTTAAAATTGAATGTTTTTCAGTTACGAAGGAAAAACATTGCCAGATATCCTGACGGGTCTTCTGTCGCGAATTCGAGATCCCGAAATTCAGCTGTCCGCGGCCAGATGCTTAACATACATTCACAGATCGGGCACGTTGCCGCCCACCGATGGCCGAGTTGTGTACAAAACTTTACCGTGCCTCGCACGCCTCTGCACAGACGAATTTGACGAAGATATCAGGGCAACGTCAGCTGAAACGCTGGCATATTTAGCTGAAGTATGACTTTGTGGCGTTTTTACTTTTCATTCTATTGCAAATGTTCGTATATTCGCAGATTGATACTCAATTACAACGACTGGCTGCCATTAGCAATCATCTGATAATTTCATTGTCGCAGCTCCTCCAAAGTTCACAGTCTCTTCCGCGACAGGGTGCGTTTAGGTGTTTCGCATCACTTGGAGCTAATGATGAAGACATTCGGAAGCGAATAATTGAAACAAAAGGTTTGATGGAAAAAGTACTGGAAGGACTTGAAGATCCGTGTCCGGACGTAAGTCGATTGCATATAATTCAAATAAAGTGAACTGTTGACTCACTTAAAATGGATGTTTATTTATCTAGGTACGGCTGGCAGCAGTCAGATGTCTACACTCATTATCAAGATCAGTACAACAACTACGTACAACCTTCCAGGTACTTACCATAAAAATGATTTTAGTGTAATTTTTTTAGTGTTTCAATTTTCGTACAGTGTGCTTTCGGTTTATACTATGTCAGTTTAAGCCAAATTTTAATGTTAGCTTAGATACAATTTACTATAACCTGATCCATTTCATCTCTTATCTTATCTAACACTGAAACATTCGATCTCTGCAGGATCACTCCGTCTGGAAACCTCTCATGACTCTCTTGTCCGGTTCGCCATCGAACGAGCTTCTTACCGTCGTGACGTCAACAATCTGCAATCTGCTCCTAGAATTCTCACCGGCCAAAGAACCGATGCTCGATTCGGGCGTGGTCGAATTGCTGTGCGTCCTAACTGAGAATGCAGATCCTGCGTTGCGCTTGAACGGAAGCTGGGCACTTATGAATATGGCATTCCAAGCGGAGCAACATGTCAAGTCGAAAATCATTGACTCGCTTGGAACCGATAGAATACTCCAGTTGTTAAATGACTCGGACACTCGTGTGATAATGAAAACCCTAGGTTTACTACGAAATTTACTAAGTAAATCTCTGCACATTGACAATATCATGTCGGAACATTCGACGGAAGTGATGCAAGCCTTCAATATGGTCCTGGACTCCCCGCATCCGGCTGAAGTAAAAGAGCAGGCACTGTGCATTATTGGTAATATAGCGGCCGGAGCGCAGACTAAAGATTATGTTATGGAAGATGAACGAATTTTGCGACGATTGGGCGATTTTCTAGTGAGTTGAATGATTCCGAAACTGATTAGCTATATAAACAAAAGAAGAATTTTCAATTGCGTTCAGCATTTGCTAACGTTCATTTTAATTCTGCAGGTACATAGGGATAGCAAATTACAGGCCGGAGCGTTGCTTGCCATCGGAAACCTTGTGCATCGGAACGATGCGAATGCAATAGACAGGCATGCACGTTTGAAAGATCTAGGAATACTGGATAAGCTCGAGGAACTTTTGAGTATGACAGCCAAAGAAACAGATTTTTATGAAGAGTAAGTGGAAATTAGCTTTCATTTTTAGATTATAGCAAACTCTTCTTAAACGGGGACACAATTCAAAATGCGCAATTATATCCTAAAGCCCGTCATTTTTGAAACTCGATTAGTCAATCGTTCACTTATTCCTGCTTCTCTCTTTACTTCCAGAATTCGATCCGTTATCAAACAAATGGGCTATTCCTAATTCGGTGTTATTTAATCTTTAATTAATATTAACTAATTATTATTTTTTGTTATTGTATAATTATATAAAGTTAATAGCGTATTGTAATGTATATTTTTTTTAAAAAAAATTGAATCGATTAAAAACAAATTGACGAATTGACGCTTATCATTGGTTTCTTCATACGTATTTTATTCTTGATACGATCACGAAAAAAATTTTAAATCGAAATTGATAAAATGATAATGGTTTTTTTAGACTTTTTAGATGTTTCATTATTTATATCGATTTTTAATTATCATAGATATATACTATGTTTGGGAATTTTATTGATAGTTGAGAAATAATTTTTTAAATAATATATAAATAAAGCGTATGTGTGACCGGACGAGATATGATCCAAGTGCGGTGTAATGAAAAGAGAAATGAAAAAGAAAGAAAAGATCATGACAAGATGCGAATTTCAGTGGATTGATGATTCAATAAAAATTTAATATAATATCGACTAAATTTGTCATTTATTTAAAAACATCATTCTGTGGGCCGGTAGTTTATATACACGACAATTGAAGATTTGTATGTATTTTCAACATGATATTAGAATGATTGATTGCGAGCACATAGCTTTGTAATGTTTTTGCAATTTTTAAACTTCTTTGATAATGATATCAGCCTCCAATTACACTATGCAACAAATTATATACTTTTTTTCACTGGGCTTACAGTATGTAATTATGACTCATCACCTTAAGGCAGTATTCTGGTCTAGAGGCTCGATTTTGAGGTGATTTTACCGACGCAATAAAAAAAACCATAAACATTTTTGGTATATAATTTTTTATCAGTTTTTTATTAACATTTTGAAAGTACAAAAATGTATTCAAAAAATAAAAATAAATAAAAATTGATATAGATACAGGCCGGCGAAGTGAAGGCTGAAAAAAAACTTGTCTCGTGGTTGACATGATTCCAACCTTCCTGGTGGTCTGAAACATAAATGTTCGGTGAATTCTGTAAAAAAAGAATGTAAAATTCGTCTGACGTAGGCGATTTGAAAAAAAACTTTTTTTTCACAAAATAGCGTCCATGTAAAAAAAAAGTAGTTTTTTTACCCCGTTTTTTCAACTTTGGAAATTTTTTACAAATAGTAGAAATTTTTTTTCAAAAATCCCTACGTCAGACGAAAACTAATAGTGTTAAGACGGTCTGTGCAAAATTTCACGTAAATCGGTTCATTACAAATAGAGATATCATGTCAGCCGTATCCAAAAAAGTAGTTTCGAGAAAAACGCCTTTAAAACTTGGAGTCTTGTTTCGAGCAGTTTGAGTCGTTTAATGGTATGTTATACTTAGATTTTTTTAATCAGAGATCCCCGTCTCATGGTACGTTCCTTCTTTAGCTACAAAAGCGAGATTTTCGAGAGCTCTTTCAGCCATACGAGCAGTTCGAACTTCTTTAGAACCTTGAGAGGCTCGTAGCTCGAAGCGGTTAACTCGTTTTTGATCACGTTTGTTGGTTTAGCTGGCGTGTCACAAAAATAGCTGTAACTCCAAAAATAATTCGAATTTCCCAAAATCCTTTTAAAGGCTTATTCTTAAAGGTCTAAACTTTGAAAGTATGCAAACAAACATAAATCGATTTGATCAAATTTCTAGACCAGAATACCCCCTTAAAGCTATTTGAAGTACAGTGACTCGCAAAACTGTTCACAAAAAGTTATTGAAATTGATTTTTGGGAAAATCGGACGTGGGTCAACGGACTTGTTGACCCACGTCCAGTGTCGCCCAGCTGAACATAACCTGTTTATTTTTGACCCATCAGACCATGTAACCAACTTCCATTGTTCTGGCATCCCGTCTTTGTATTTTCTGGCAAATTGAAGCCTCGCCTTTTTATGGCGGTCGGTAAAAAGTGTTTTTTTTTTTACCTTTGCTTTTGCTTCAAAAATTTATTTAAGGCATCTTCGAACAGTATCATCGGAAACTGTAACATTTAAATTGGTTCGGATTACATTGTTGGCTTGTACAGCTGTATTTACCGCTTCAGTCATAATCAATCTTTTGATACAACGCTTTGTCTCCGGAGATAGCTTACTTGGTCGCCCACCAGCGTTCGTTTCTAGAAAATCTTCTACCGTTTTCTTTATTTTGCTTACGAATCCTATTGACACAGTACTTTTCAGCAATTTTTCGAACTGAGTACTCCTTTTGAAGATCACCAACAATTGCTCCCTTCACGTTCTCTTGGATAGCTTTTGGCATTTTTCATTTAGGTTAGTTTTCATTTCTATTAGATTAACTTGAATTATTTCCTCTTGTTAAAACATAATAATTTACTAACTCACCGTAATATCAACTAAAAATTATTATTTTTTTCTTTTATTTAAAATATTCCGTCAAGCATGCAAAACTGTTCACGTCACAGCAACAAAACAACTGTAAAAAACTAAACTCTTTCCAAAACTATTCGCATTAAATTACCATGAAATATCGCTTTACATGATTTCCAAGAATATGTGAGGGTACAGTTTCTTAGAAAACCCAGTTGTTCTGCTTGTACTTAAAAAACGTGGACATTTTCATTTTTATGAACAGTTTTGCGAGTCACTGTATATAAATAAAATTATTACATCACGTCACATTTAGTAGTAAAGTAATTTATTGATTTTCTTCAAATTCGTACGAAAGAGTGACATATATTTTTATTGTACATTAGAAAACATTTTTTTATGGAGGCTGCAACAGTAGTCTGCAAGCATGGCTGGTTCCCATCTACCCTGATAACGCTTCTCATACTCTGCAATTTTTTGATGAAGTCTTTCTCCGTGTTCATCACTTACTAAACCCATGTTATCTGGAAAGAAACTTAAATGGGAGTGTAGGAAATATTTTTAGCGACATATTGCATCCTAGTTTGTGATAAGCATCCAGCATTATTTTTATTTTTTCATGGATCTCGGATGATTTGTGATTGGTGAGAAAATTTTTTGTGATTTCGACAAAAGTGAACTATGCATTTTTTTCCATGGGCCTGAGGCTAGATAAAAAATCCGGATCAATGATTAATTTTCTTATGTCAGGCCTTATAAAAATTCCTTCTTTTATTTTCACTTCACTTAGCGTAGGAAACTTGTTTTTGAGAAAGGAAAATCCAGGTCCGTCTTTGAGGAAGCGCTTTCACAAAATTCTTTATCAAACCAAGTTTGATGTGTAACGGGGGTAAAATGATTTTCTCAGGTGATACTAATGGTTCATTTTTTATATTTTTCTGCCCAAGCACGAAACCGGTTCTTAGAGGCCAGTTTTGTTTTATGCAGCGATATATCCCATTCACAGAGAAAACAATATTTCGTATAGCCAGCTTGCAATCCTAAAATTAAAGCGAACACCTTTAAATCTGCACATATTTGCCATTTGTTTTGACTTTTTCCAGAATTTGTGTTAAAATATCGTAGGTTTCTTTTGAGGGGGAAAATACATGTATATGCTAAAAAAAATCGATTTTTTTTTACATTAAAGTGTTTCAAATGCTCTAAAAATACCGAAAAAATTTTTGAAGTTATATTCGTATTAGTTCTCGAGTTATAGTCAGTTATAGGCAGCGCGGCGTTCCCCAGCCGGTCGAGCATACCTTCCGCGCGTCTTGCCTACTTTCTCTTCGGCGCTATGGGTGGTTCTCTAATTGTGTATTCCTACTATATCCTTATAAATCTGAAATTCTAAGGAAATATAGATACAGATGTACATTTACACTTGTATATTTTTATAATATACAAAGGGGTCTGTATTTATGAACCTTGTATTGAAATATAAGCTTACATAGCCGTTCGGATGTTCAACAAAGGCCATACATTCCTCTTACACCTAATGAAAGAATTAGGTATCGAAATAAGCCCCAGCTTATTTAGTTATGCCAAGAGAGCCGACAACGCCAGGATAGAACGATAGAACCGTCGAACGAAGTCTTTTCAGCTCAAAAGAAGCTCGAAATACTCGCCGTGACCCTCTAATCCACCAAAATGATATGCACAAGGAGGCTGAAGGGCTGTTGTATGCACCTGGAATCGCTGACTTACGAGTAATCTATAATAAAAACTAAAAATCAATGATTTTTATCTACCGCAAACTCTAAACGCGTTTTTCTCAAAGTAGTACTCTCTCAACTTCTGTACAAAAATATCTAAAAAAATATTCAATATACATCTACAAAAGACTATTATCTACTCGTTGAACCTACATGTTATTGTAATTTCGGAAAAATAATTTGTTTATTAATGTTTAAAACGTGATTTTTTCGAAAAATAATCGATTTTTTTGTTTGATCTAAAATTAATGTAAAAATTTAATTTTTTTTTTAATAAACTTTATTGGTTTACCTATGAACTATACATCTCATTAGCATATTTTTTTCTCTGGACGTTGCAAGTTCCCCGGAGAAGGCGTTAAGTTGTACGAGGCAGTTTTTGATGTGTTTTTCTCATTTGCTCGCGTCGCCGCCATTTTGTGTTGAAAAATTAATTAAAAAATATTTTAATTTACTTTGAGGATTTAATACTTTAGTACTTTATTAGTACTTTAAGGATTTAATATTAAAAATTTTCTGAATAAACAATATATATTTTTAAACCAATCTGAAATTAGCAATTTTTTTCAATTTTATATGTATTTCCCCCCTTAAGTGAGCGACGTATGCTAGAGGCAAAGATGGAAGTATGTTACCGTTATGAAGTAAAATTGCCTTTGAACTTCGTTTCGATCCGTCAATAAACAGTCTCCATTCTTGTGACATATGTCTGGGACCTAATACTGGCATTAATCCATCAGTATTACAGGCTTCTAATCCATCTTCTTTTGAAAAAGAAGTAGCTAAAGAAATGTGACGTTTTCGATAAGTTGTAATTTTAACTCCAGTTTGCAATAGATTCCATTTTTTTTAATCTCGAGCCTAATATTTCTGATTTTTCTTTGGTCAAATTTAAATCTCTGATAAGATCATTTAGTTCTGATTGGCTAATCAAATGTGAATCTGTAGTTATTTGATCTCGAAATACCTCTCCACTACTAGTTGGGCCTGCTTCGTCGTCTTCTTCCATACTCGAACTTGACGAACTACAAAATCTCTCCGGTACTGGAATGTCTGGAGAATGTGGTAGCAGCATTGACACTGATGACACGTAAGCATCCTGAACCGAGAGTTTTGATTTTTTTGAAATACCTTTCAAAGTTGTCAAGCAGAAGTAACAGTCTTCTACGAGATTTTTAGGTTCACGCCACTGCATTGGTACATCCACAGGCATTTGTTTTATAGTAACCTTGTGCCAATCCGTCAAATACTTATAGCATTTTTAACAACACACTTTAGGCACCCACGATTTGTCTTGATTTTTAATTGCAATCGTAAAATAAGTTTCATAACACTTCTCAGACAAGGCAGAAATAGGCTTTTTTCACTTTTAGGAGTGAATTCAGCACAAACAACAAAATAAGTTAGAAGAATTAACACAAATACGCGGCATTTTGTAGATTTATGAGCAGTCTAAGTGTTTTGATGACTTTTGTACTCAGATAAGTTGTACTTTTATGACTACCCTCAAAAAAGTGATGAGGAAAGTAAACAAAGTAAAATTCCCGTTATCTACTTTTTGGGACGTGGTACCTAAATATAAATTTGTTTTCTGTATTTTACTAAGCATGCTTAATACGAATTACTATTCGGGATACCGATGATTTTTTGGTGTTGCATTGTGTTATCTAAAGAAGTATAATCAAATAATCTTCAGTCCCTCCGAAGCTTGCTTTCAGTAAGATTCAACGCAGGATTTTCTATACTTGAATTAAGTTATCTCTTGTCGAAAGTTAATTACCAACCACCTGATGTTCAACATTTGGTATCCAACGTATATTTAACAAAATAAAAGAAGTGTCTGTTAATGATATTGCACATTATGTGTTTGAAAAAATAGCTGAAAACGTTTGTTTTTCATGTTTTAAATTAAAAAAATAGCAAAAGTGTATACTTTGGATAACTTAGAGAATATTCAATTTTTGTTTAACATAGTTTCTAATCTATTCAATTTCTGGAAGCTTTCTTTATTTCACTATTAGCAATCGCCTGCCCTTGAATTGAGGCATAGTGCTTGCGGTAATCTTTATTATTTATTCAGCTTCATTCCGTCAATATTCCAATTTATTCACCCAACAAAGCACTCCACATCCCAACACATTCGTGAATTCTGCTTATGCCACTACTATTTTTTGCCTATTTTGTCGCTTAATTTTGTTTTCCTAATTTTATGCACCATAGTCCTTGACTGTCTTTGCAGCGTTTGACTGATGGTACTTCCGGTTCCGCCATCCACACTTTCCATTAGTTACACTGAAAGACGCATACAACAACCGACGCACTGAAAAAGCTATAGATATTGTAATTGACGTCATTGGTGTTTATAAGAGAGGGGAACAAAATAGTACTGCGCTGTAGGCACACTCCATGTAAAGAGTGTCTTCAAATTAACCAACTCAGAGCACATTCAAAAGGGTGTTATACTTGGTTCGATATGAAGTGGATAAGGCTCTGGTGACTTGGGCATCGGACTTGCTCAGAAATAGGCAGATTGAGGCTACCTTTTTGGTGGCCAAAGTGGAAAGAATAGTCGGAACCGGAACACCACAAGGAGGGACTATATCTCTCCTTTTCTGGCTCCTGACAGTCAACGAAATGCTTGAGAATTTAAAGGCCAGTGCCTTTGAGGTGGTGGCGTATGCCGATGACATTGTAGTACTTGTGAAGGGTGCGTTCCCACAAACTTTGACGATTCAAATCAATGGGGCCATAGCGGTATTTATACAGAATGTTGCCGAAGATTCGAGCTTGTTGCAGAAGACACGGGCCACATGGGTCAAGATACCCACCAGTACAGAATGGAAGAAAAAGGGAGCTACCACCGATGGTGGCGTCTGGATTTACACGGGCGGGTCGAAGACGGACACGTGAGTTGGCTCAGTCGTGTTTTCTACGGATTTGAGCCTTAACCTGTGGTGTAGACTGTCGGACAATGGTATTGTCTTTCAGTCTGAAGTATATGCTATACGCATGGCAGTTGAGTCGATTAGCGAAACATCAACCAAAACAACGACGATTTGCGTCGACAGTAGGGCAGCCATTCTCGCTCTTGCGTCTTACAGATGTTCTTCAAAAACTATTAACGCTTGCAGAGTGGCTCTCAATGAAAAGGCATGGCATATTCCTATCCGGATAATGTGGGTGCCAGGGCATAGTGGGGTTAAAACCAAAGAAAAAGTCGATGAATTGGCGGGGAAAGGTTTAGGAGCTGGTAATAGCCCCTGCATCACTTTACCACGATCAATCGCTAACACCACAAGCAAACTAGATTCCGCCATATGGGCCAAACTAAAGTCCAAATGGGAAAACAGGATGGACTCCAGGGTGGCCAGGACATTATGTTCATCGCCGGATCAAAGCAAAAGCAGGAAACTGCTCAAGCTCAGCAGAAACTGCGTGAGAGCGATGGTCGGCCTGCTCACAGCCCACTTCCTTACCGCATCTCATGCGAACAAAATGGGACTGACATCCAGCAATTTATGAAAGAGATGCGAGATGGAAGAGGACAACATGGGGCACACTCTCTGCGATTGTCCGGCCTAAATAATAAAGCCTGAAAATTTTTGATTCTTACCACTTTCAAGAGTTAGCAGGGTTGGCTACTATTGTCACGTTGAGTCAGCTGATTCAGTTTAGCGAAACGGTCACTGGACAGCTCTAACAAACCAGCGGAAGGTGGCAAATGGGCCCAAACTGGCGGCCTAATGCTAGTCGCGTACCCGACAACCCTCTTTAATAACCTAAAATATCTAAGTGTGCCATCACTTTTGACTCTAGCTGTACATTAAAGCTGCGTTTTTTTTGCGATAGTTTCGAGAACTGGTTAAGGTAATTGAAAACAAGGGGCAGGATTGTTGTTGTTTTCAATGCTATCTACCCTAAAGAGCTCTCGATAGAGGTCCAAAAATGCGCCATAAGTTGATACTGCTGCAAACAACGGGGTCGGTCTAGCTAAAATATGGCTAGAAGTTGCCTACCTGGATCACGCCAGAAACGATACTGATATCTACGTGGTGTTAATGGAAATTCGAGTTTACCTAAAAGTCATAAAATCCACGCGATTACTCAAATATTGATTGGATTGGTTCTGAGCAACAGACTGACTGATCACGTTATTTACGCAAGCGTAAAGACAAGCTCGCTTGTCGGAATATTTCGCAACATTGAAGGATAAAGGATTGCAACGATCAAAGATTGTAAGGAATAAAAATTGGTAGGTGTAGTAAACTCGATGATCCTCTATGCGTCGCCAGTGTGGTTTGATACCTTCGCCGTAAACTAATCTCGATAATGGCTGACATCAGCGCAAAAGCTCAATGTATTGAGGACTATAAACGATTTTTGCTCGATGTCTACAGATGCCGTATGCGTGATAGCCAGGATATGACCACCACTGGTATTCTCGCGGATAAAACGAAACGAGTACACTTCACCGATCCGAATAGGCGGAAGCAAAATAAAATGAGAAATATAGTGACAGATTAGTCTTGATATCAATGCATCTGCGGCCGGTAGTAAGCCTCACCTGGTTTAAGTTTTATGGAGAACGATTCTAGTTAGTTACTTGTAAAAATCTCTGCATCGCCCTCAATATTTGGTAGAATACTGTCGTTACACGAGTAAATACTTATTGTAACAAAAATAAAAAGACGTTTACGCTGTATAAAGAAAATCACCGAATTCCAATATTATTGCACAAAACTCGTAGCAGTTATAATCGGTAATTTGGACTCAAAAGGTAAATGAGCATTTGCAAAGAACATACAGTTTTTTAAACAACAGACAGTCATTGACATATATGCTCTTAATTAAAATTTTTGTGTGGTTTTTATTTTAGAATAACTAATTTAATTCTTCACTTTGGCAATAAATTTCAATATATCAATTATGCATTTTGAACTATTTATTTTATAGACGAAACAGCCTTCATTTGAAGAATCGTTATTTAATTTATTATCATTCACCTAAACTAATAATTATCCTGCAATGAATGTCATAATGTAAATAAAATACTACAATCACTGCTCATCAAGTTTATAAAAATGAAATGTTATGAATTTGGTAATTATAAATTTCATACACATTCCTATCCATACATATAGTCATACTTACATAAGTGCAAATTTGAAAGCGCTAAATAATTTTCACTAAGTATATAATTGATTAAAAATATTTTGTCTATGCAAAAGAGCCGTGCGCATTAGATTAGAATATCAAATACTTCCAGTAAATATTTTTTCTTTTGAATTGCAACCATAATTAATGAAAAATCAGAAAATCTCAATACATCATACTCGCATGTAAAAAATGTGTTCGATTAACAAATTGCAATTTCAAAGCTAATTCACATAAATTCTTTCCATAAATACGCTTTAAATACTAGATTATGTTTGTGTGTGTACGTAGTACTCGTATATTAACTATTGATGCTACAAATTATGTATATACTAACCCTAAAACAATACAAACTTTAGTACCGTACAATATTACAACCTTCGAATTATTACAGACATGTGTTTTTTTGTCAATTAAGTACCTGAATTTCATCATGTGATAGCAACAAATGTCTAGCATTATATATATTTGCTAATATCCAATATATTCAACAGCCGTATAATAGGGCCCATACACGACGCATGCATGCATGCACAATCGAGTGACTGCACATGCGGATTGAACGTGTATGGCAATGATTGACTGAATGCACATGCTGACTGCATGATTACAAAACTTTTTGATATTTTCTCGACTGCGCATGCTTGCATGATAGGTTTATGTTGAATATTGTGCATTCAAGCTCAAATTTTAGAAGTTTTTGTTCCGTGTACATCGTCAATAAATATTATCGTCAATTAATATTGCAATACATGCGTCATCTGACATCTTACCCACTTTAATTCAAACTTTCTAATGAAAACTGCACAGTTTTGCATGAATCGCACAATCAATGTACTGTGCATGCATGCATGCGTCGTGTATGGGCCCTATAACATATAATTGAGAATTTCTAATTGTAAAACTAATCGATTACTGTACAAAACATTGTATACTCGGAAGATATTGGAAATATTCGCTAAATGAGCAAAAGTATATGCTTTATTTAGTTGGAAAAGTAAATGCTTTTTTAGTTTTCATCTAGTATTTGTAAAGATTGCCAAGATTACATAAGGAGCAAGAGTAGTTTTTCAATAGGTAAGAGTTATAATTATGTTGGAAATGTTAAATTTCGGTATCGCGTTCTACCATCATGAGTATTTTCGTTTCTTGTCTTTAATGGCGGTAAGTATTACAATAACCATTGTTGTAAATTCTACTACAATAGCTTTCCATTGTTTTTCATAGCAAACAAACAAAAATCAACAGGATAGATTTAATAAAAAGAATGGTTTAAATTGCATTGCACTTCTACTGAAGTTCGAATTCAGGTTTTCACAGTACAGCACAGTTAGCATCCTGTGTCGGTGATGGTTTATTAAAGACCGTCTATTTATTCATTTTTCCGAAGGGGCTGTTAAAACTGGCGTAAGGCTAAACGAAGATTAAGTTTTAGATGGTATTGTAAAACGTTCTAGTATAAATTTCAGCCACATCAATAGCACTTCTCAAATTTGCAGCGGAGGCTTTCAGACACCTCCGCTACCGCTCATAAAGTTAAACAAGCCAAGAGTAACTACGAAACAACATAATGGCATTTGTTTCTGGAAGGCAGTCACTTTCGAACTGCTGATAACCCTTTCCAAGTTGGATGGTTGAGGTGGCCATTCGAATTGGTTACTCCAAGCTTGCCAACCAGACCAAGTAGTAGCTCAATCAATTTTTCTCTCCTACTTAATGATCTGCTCAGCAGTCTTGATACCCCACACTGCTGGCTTCAAGCCGGTATATCTGATCATTTTATTGTCAGGATTCAGGTCCCCGCTTCTAATTCAATCTCATGGAAAGACTACCCCAAAAACGGTAAGGTCTTTCAGAAACACCGATGCGGTACTTTTCAACGCGACGTAGATTGGTGGGGAATTTTGATGTGTGCGCGGCAGAAAATTTGTCAAACCGTCAAGTTGATGACCTAATAGTTGATGACCTAATACCCAGAAAAGTTTTTACCGATTTTCGTTTGAAGAGTTTTAAACGTTAATTTTTTGTTCCTTGTCAACAGTGTCAAACGTCAAGTAGTGATTCTGAGAAGGTACATTTCAAGCGGCGGTTGTTTTTTCTTCTAGTTTTTTGGAACGATTATCATGAGCAACCTAAAAGAGATAATTCGTTGCTGTTTGCTTTATGAGTACAAACTTGGAAACAATGCGACGGAAGCTTTTATAAAAATGTGTATGGCTTTTGGCGCCGACGCACAGTGGTCAAAAATCCCAAAAAGTCGGCCATAATGCAAAAAAAAAAAAAATTTTCACGACACATTTTAAGATGTAAATGAGTCCAGTGGTAGTCCTAGCATCGTTCTAGATCGATAGCGGAAAGCAGGTGCTCCTCTAAACTTGTTTTTTCCTTTCTCCTTTACAGATGCTAAACGCATGGAAATGTGTGCACATCGCGACTGAAAAAAACAGTTTTTCGGAAGTGTATTGTTTTTTAATAAAGTGACCAATTCCAATGAAACAAAATGGATTGTTCTCGTGAACGTAATTACTTTCAAGAATAGTATAACATAAATAAATATGACAAAGATAAAGGTTGTAAATAATTGAACAAATGACTGTAGTTTTTTTATCTTCATGTTATTTCACACTGATAAAAAAAGAGTTTAAAAAAATCTTGCTAGATCGGGCCCTGTATTGAATTGCGGATGAAAAATTACACACTCACTTATAACATATCTGAAAATTAGCTGCCGAAAGTTGCCGGTTTGACTTTGAGCCATTATTTCAGATATAATGTACAGATGCGCTCCGAAACGCTCCTTGTACAGTGCACGTTATTAATACTGCAACATCGTAAACTGTTTCTTCAACCATTTTATCAGCTTCAAAAACGTATTGTTTAATTAACTTAAAAAGTGTCAACTGCGCGAAGATTCGTTGAACTGTATCCATGGTACTACATGCCGACTAGTATACACAAAATTTAAATACATGGGTCAAAAATTATATTCGTCCCTGTTGCCCATACGACAAATGTCTGAAGAGGCCCAGGAAACTTGCATTAAATTTATTAACAAGTTCCGACAAGATTTTACCCGAAAATGTAGCAGGACTAAAACTATGGAAGACGTTTTCTGTAGATTGTTAATTACATCCGATGTTCTCATTTCAAGCCTGCGAAAACGGCCCACAAAAAAAATGTGATCGTTGTTACCTGAAGCGATAGAGCTACTGAAAGAACCTTCAATTGAAACAGCTGATGTTCCAGCTTCATCTACAGTCTGAAATTGATTGAATTATAATTTTTGCTATGAAAGGAAGAGTGTGTTTACTTAATTTAATGTTTTGATGAACAAATTGATTTTGATATTTAGAATGTAAGTTTTTGTGATTTAAATCGTACACTACTTTTAAATCTACATATACGATTCCTCGAAAACCCCTGGCTACAATTTGAAGAGTGAATCAGTTATAGTTTTCCGAAAGTCGTCCGCCATTTTGAATCCGCCATTTTGTTTTCGGCAAATTCAATATCAAATTCTTCATCAGCGACCTCGAAAACCCCGGTACACAATTTTAAGAGTAAATCTGTTGTAATTTTCTGAAAGTCGTCCGCCATTTTGAATTCGCCATTTTGTTTTCGGCAAATTCAATATCGAATTCGTAATCAGCGACCTTGAAAACCCCTGAGTGTCAAATTTTAGACAAATTAGACAACATTATCGACTTTCGGCCAGCTTTTTGGGATTTTTGACCACTGTGCGGCGCTTTTAAAGAAAAAACAGCGCGTAATTGGTTTCAAAAGTTCGGGTCGGGTGACGAGAGTCTTAAAGATGCCCCTAGATCTGGCAGAGCCCAAGTTTTAGATGACGAGGATTTGAGGACAGCAATTGGAACAAATTCAGAATTAGCTTGCAGATAACTTTCTACCACGTTCGGCCAACGAAGAAACCATAAGATCCCATTTGCATATCTTAGGTAAGAAGTGAAAACTGAGTAAATGGGTTCGGTAGAGAATAAGTTACAGCGGCTGACCATTTGCACATCTCATCTGACTCGACATTAAAATGAATCGTTTCTTGGACGGATAGTTACTTGTGATGAGAAATGGATTATGTACTGTAACTACAAAAGATCTCATCATTAGTTATCTGCAAATGCTACATTGCCACACACTCCGAAGGTCAGCTTGACGCCGAAGAAAATTCTACTGTGTGTTTGGTGGATAGTGAAAGGAATCGTCCATTTTGAATTCCTGTTATCTGGTCAAACGATTACAGCGGATATCTACTGTCAATAGCTATCTCGAGTTCAGGAAGAACTGCGAAAAAAAACAGCATGTTTTGATTAACAGAAAAAAAATTATCTTCCTCCAGGACAACGCACGCCACATACGGCAAGGCTAGCTCTTGAAAAAATTCAGGAGCTAGGATGGGAGACTAAGGCACATCCGCCATATTCTTCTGACCTTTCACCTTCAGACTACCATCTTTTTTCAAGTCAGGACAATCATATGCGTGGTAGACAGTTCAGGAATGAAGAGGACCTCAAAATTGAAGTGGAAAATGCAAGGATTTTTACAAAAACGGTATTTATAAGTTACCAGAACGCTGGAGAAAGACTACAGAATGTGATGGAAATTATTTCGAAGAATAAAATGTTACTCAAGAGAAAATATCGAATTTTGAACCGGCAAAAACTTTTCTGGGCACCTGATAGATTGCGTAAGTGAGATCATAAGCTCTACAGTTAAGCGAAATTTCAGCTTGATTAAACTTCATAAATATCAGGATAACGGACTATCACTGAATATTTTGAAGACCATGAAGGTCAGGCATATTTGGCATATCAATTTGAAGCGGATTTTCTATTGACACTGTAGGGATCAAAATGGAATTTTTTTGTGGGATGATTAAAATTGAAATTTTTTTAACTAATTGGTTTCGAAAAATTTTCAATTTTATTCATCCCACAAAAACAGTTCCATTTTGATTCTGCGTTCGGAGGCTTATTCCGCAAAACGATCGATTTGATAAACTTTAGAGACGATATACGTTGTCTATGCTGATTTATAGACAAAAAGGGAACCATGATCACAAATTAATAACCTTTATTGTAGGGATCACCCGCAGTACAGGCCTTTTTTTTCGAATATTAAGTGTTTCAGTATGTATATAACTGAAACTGTTTGTTAATTTCGCAGTGGATGTCTTGCACAGCCGCTGACTGCCATTCAGCCAAGCTTCGACATGTATAAGAACATTAATCGGCTTTCTGTTAAAAATGTCAACCGAGAGATAGTAATAACGGCTGGTAATGTTTTTGTGTGCAACCCCGACTGACAACAGAAACATTTCAACCACAATTAAATGCCGTTCCGCCCAACTGCTCTGCTTCTAAATGTCAAATTGTACACGAGCAACTCAATTCATTCCCTAATAGTCACGTCGAGCCATTGCTCCCATTTTTATCAGAAAATCCATCAGATGATCCGCAACTCACAGGTGACTATTTTCACTTTGTCAATAGTGCTTACTTGGTGCACTTGCTATGCGGTATAAAAAGTAAAAAGTCATCTGGGCATGATAGGGTGTCTAAATTTATTGTTCAACATTTTCCAATCTCTATACTCAGATTACTTTCTATTATTTTCAATAATGACTTGAACAATGGCTACTTCTTTGGCACATGGAAAGCTGGAAAAACTGTTCCCATTCAAAAAAAAAAAAGACTAAAATAATGAGGCCCGCATCTGATTCCTAGTTTGGGAAAGTACTTTGGGAAGATTTCGTTGGACATGATTTTCACCGAAACTGAGCTCGCTAATATTATGAGTGCCTACCAATTTGGCTTTGGCCGCAAGCATGGGACCCAGCGCGCTATCACTTACTTGCAGATTCAGATTGTGTCGTTCCTGAATGAACAAAACACTGTAACGGTTCTTTTTGCACTAAGGTCTTCTATACAATTCAATTCATCAATTTGGAATTTTCAGAAGTAATTATACGGCTCGCCGCAAGCTTCTGCAGCAACAGATAATTTTATGTAAGCGTTAGTTAATGAAGCAAATTCACCTCGGGGGAGTGCCACAAGGTTCTGTCTCTGGTCCTGGTTTATACACCATTTTCACTGCTGATCTTCCTTTTCCAGAGGATATTCCATACGGCACTCTCTTATTCGCTTCGGGCCAAGACCCGCTCAAAGCTCGGAAGAGCCTACAAGATTACTTGATCATCGTTAGATTTTACTTTGATGAATGTGACAACAAATTAAATGGCGGTAAAATACAGCTGTTTGTGTTCAGCAATCCTTCCAAGAACCGGGGATCACAAACTATCCGCAACAAGGCCACTAAAAGTCGCTATCTTCTAGAATTACTCCTGAGCTGTGTGTCATACATACGAGAATGGGTTATTTAGTTCGCGGAATGAGTAGGTAGTTCTTTAACGAGGGTGGTTTAAATAGCAAATTTTATTTCAATCGATCCATTAGTTTTTGAACTATAGTCGACCAAGCAACTCCATCTGGAAGAAAGAGTAAAAGAAAAGTAATCCCACCACAACTCTTATTGGATCTATGACTGGAAGCTGGAAGAGAGCTTCATTCACAAATTTACAATCACATTGATAACGAGTGTGGAGTGATTAGTTCCACAACTCACTTTACCCCGATTTGACTCAGGCACCTATTCAGAGCTGGGTAAACTCAAAGCTCGACGCGCTCTTTCGTCCGAACCTAGATTCGAGCCACGGACCCCACACACTAGAAGCCACTAAACTATACGAGAAAGTATGAAATATTGAGAAAATCGAGTACATGGAAAATCGGCTCAAACCATAGTAAAAGAGATGACATGCGTTTATCAGGGCTCTTTTCCAGGTAAAATCATGATTTACAATTGACACAGTATTTTTGAACAAACAAGGGGCTCACTTGCAGCCGACCTACGACCAGTACGGCCAGTTGAAGAGACCACTCTGGAAATTGTTCAGAAAGTCGAAAAAGTGATATTAGGAGATGCTGGATTAATGGAAAAACAGCTCGCAGAAATGGTTGGAGTACCAAATGTAAAGATTTTATATATTCTCCACGATCATCTTTCAATATTGATGTTTATCAAATATTCGTCGACTTTAAACAAGCGTACGTGCAGTTCGGAATCCCAGCGAAGTTGCTACGATTGGTGAAAATGACTATGACCAAGCTGATTCACAATAATATCACCAACTCGTTTTCTAGGAATACAGGGCTAAACAAGGGAATTGTTTAGCTCCTGTACTCTTTAACTTGGCACTTGAGTATGTCATCAGAAAATTTCCCGTTGACAATATAGGAACTCTTTTATTTAAGTCGAAACAGCTTGTAGCTTACGGTGATGCCATTAATATTATGTCACGTTCGTTCAACGACGCCAAAGAAGTATTTTTAACTCGAGACGAAACCGCCAAAGAAGTTGATCTTCAAATTAACGAACAAAAATTATGACTCAATCAAGAAAAAGGACGCCAGTGAGACAAAACATAACGATAGGGGGCTATAACCTTGAAAACGTAGACAACTTCGTGTACCTAGGGACGAACCTCTCGAAGGATGGGAATGAGCATGATGAAATTAAACGACGGATTCAATTAGCCAATAAGACATTCTTTTCGGTGCTTCACACTTTGAAATTTCGATTTGTACACAGGAATACGAAGCTTCGCATCTACAAAACAATTATCAGACCTGTGCTAGGCTACGGAAGCGAAACCTGGACACTGACCCAGGAGGCTGAAAAAGCCTTAAATACATTTGACAACAACGAGCTGTATACCATATATGACAAGTCTCTACCGTCATACGACTACAAAAACTGCAATGGGCTGGCCACATCGAACGAATGAGCGACAATCGGATCCTCAAGTGATCTCTCAAGGGGCGAGGCGAGGCCTGTCGGTAACCCAGCCAAGCGTTGGGAGGATTCTATAGATGTTGACAGCAGATCGCTTTTGGGAGGATTCTATAGATGTTGACAGCAGATCGCTTTTTAGTATTTATTGAAGAAAATTCATTTAACAGGCAAGATGCCTAGTTACAAAATGAATAGAAAAAATATAAAGAATAAAATATAATAAAACATTAAAAATTAAAAATAAAAAACTTGATACAAAAATTAGAATACAGTAAAGTAAAAATAGTTAATAAAAGGACCATGGATATAATAATAAAACAGTAAAATACAAAAAAAACAGAATAATAATAGAACTACAAAATTTGAATACAGTAAGAGTAAAAAAGGATTAAGGATGTATAAATAAAATGATTAAGTGGGCGGAAAAAGTGCACTACGAACTAAACTTTTAAAAATTCCAAGAGACTGAGGGAGAAAACCAAGCTGGAGATCATTATGCGTCCTCAGTAAGCGCAAAACAGGCGAATGGAAAAAAACGTCGGTACGTGCAAAAGGTACATTGAAAAGTGAGGTTGCCCTGATAGGTCTGTCATGATGGCGCAACGTAAAGAAACACGTCAAAGATGAAGATAAATGGCCGCAATAAACTTTAAAAAGAAAACATTCATCGAGGTAAACTCTGCGCTGGTCGAGTCGAGGAATATTGAGGATTGATAAACGTTCACTGTAAGGACAATAAGGTAGGTTGTACTTGAAAATAAGGCAGCGAGTAAACCTTCGCTGGACAGATTCAACCGCCTCAGACAAATAACAGAAACGAGGACCCCACACTACAGAACAATACTCAAGGATAGAACGAACAAGGGAAAGAAAAAGACGCACACAAGTAGAAATGTTAAAGGAATTGTGGCAAACGCGTATAACAAAACCAGCAATCCGGGACGCCTTACGAGTAATGGTTCGAACATGAATGTCGAACTTTAGCTTCCGATCGAAGGTAACACCGAGATCAGTAAAATGATCCACAACTAAAAGGGTGATGTCACAAATAGAGTAATTGAACACAAATGGACAAGGCTTCAATGAAAAAGACATTGAGTAACATTTGGCGATATTCAAGGACAAGTAATTACAGTCACACCAGGAGACAAGACGGTTCAAATCGGTTTGAAGAGCAAGTTGATCGGAAGGAGTATTGATAACTCGAAAAACTTTCAAATCATCGGCGTACATTAGACAAGGAGATTCAAACACATTAGGAAGATCGTTGACGAAGATATTAAACAGCAAAGGCCCAAGAATAGATCCCTGAGGTACACCGGAGGTAGGAAAAAAAGGAGAGGACGAGGAGCCACGAAGAGAGACATAACAAATACGATCAAATACAAATGAAGAGATCCACGAGAGAAGGGGCTCCGATATACCATAATGCTCTAATTTAAGAAAAAGGAGCTCATGATTGACTGAATCAAAGGCCTTAGAGAAGTCAGTGTATATGACATCTACTTGTTGGTGATTATCTAAAGCAGAAGCAACAAAATGAGAAAACTCTACAAGGTTAGTGGTAGTACTACGGCCTTTCACGAAACCATGCTGTTGAGCAGGAAAAACGAGACGAAGAGAATCATAGACGCGATTAAAAACAAGACGCTCACAGATTTTAGAAAAACAAGGAATGATAGAGATCGGGCGATAGTTGGTGACTAGGTTTAGATCACCAGACTTGTGGATAGGAAAAATGTTTGAGACTTTCCAAGAAGCTGGGAAAATACCATTAACAAGACTAATGTTAAAAATGATGGACAAGGGAACACAAAGAGAAGAAGCAAGTTTTTTTACGAAAAAGTTGGGAATTCCATCAGGGCCAAGAGAAGAGCTGGAGTCAAACGTAGATATAATAGATTGGACTTCAAGAGGATTGGTCTCCAGCACAGATAGGCAAGTGGGAAAGTGAAAAGTAGGAATGCTGTAGATATGAGAAGAAATATTAGAGTATACAGAGGAAAAAAAGTCTGCAAATAGATTACATATTCCCTGCGGAGTAGAAGCACTAGAATTATTAAAAGAAACAGAATCAGGTATAGAGGAAGAAGATTTTAAACTACGCACATATGACCAAAATCTCTTAGGACCATCTGATCTAAGTGACGATTCAATATCAGAAAAGTAGTTGCGCATTGCAGTTTTAGTTTCTTTTTTAGCAGCAGATCGTAAACTAGAATAAACGGCATAGTCCCTTCCAGACCCCGACTGCAAATACTTCAGGCGAGCAGCGTTTTTAGAATCCAAAGCACGCAAGACATTACCGGTAAGCCAAGGAGCATCATGAGGCTTATTAGTCAGACATATAGGGGTGTTAGCTAATATAAGTTGATGAAGCTTGTGGTAGAAGCAGAGAGCACCGTCCTCCAGTTCGGGAGCACCGAACTGGAGGACGCGGTCACTGAATCGAGACATCGAGACGAATGGAGGCGGAGCATCAAGTAGGCTAAGGCTCGATTCGGGCTGTAGTGCCACGATGATGATGATCTTGGCAGGACTGAGGTCAGTGTAAGGTGGGTGCCAAAAATGATCACGTTACCTCAAAAACAACAGCGCGTGGAGTGTTGCCGCGCATTTTTGGACCTCTGTAGCATCCAGTAATTTCAATTGAAATTACTGGACCAATTATTTCGACGCACACTGTACTGTGCTCGAAACTGCTACATTTCCTTCAAATCGGACTAGCGTAAATACTGTTCGATTAGAGACATTCGTGTGTTGTCTCTTGCGGTGATAGGTTGTAGCCGGAGAACTGCAGTGTCTGTTTTTCTCCGAAGGACGGTCTTTCTCTGGAATTGACAAGACATGAATCATCGTGTCTTGAACTGCGTGTTCGCGTCGTCGCGTTGTTTCGAGATGCCTTTGTGTTCTATGTTTGTTTGTTTTATATGAAAAAGTGCGCGTTCTTAATACGCAATTTGTGTTTGTACTAAATCGAATAAATCGATAATTGAAGAAAGTTTACTAATCGTGTACACGTTGGCTGATGCCTGCTGGTCAGGAAGCCAAGACCTTTTCTGCAAAAGTGCAGAAAAACCGGAGGGGAAAAAAAAAAAAAAAAAAAGATTAGAGAAATAAGATTTACAGTATGTCCGATTTGACTTTATTGACTTCAATTTCGAGGCGAGCGAAGATCTAACGGGATCCTCTGCGCTCGTCTTGAAATTGATATAGAATTCGTGAGAGTCTTTGTGAGGCCGTCGTGGTGGCGCGACGCGGTGCCCGAGTCGAGGTGCAGGAGGCGAGCGAGCGAGTTAGCTCAGCGGTTAAAGAAAGGCCCGACGATGAAAACAAAACTGAACATTTAATTGTGATAGACGGGGTCGTATAAATCGCGAAAACATCCGGAGTTATGCTTGACGTGATTCAGAAGAAACGAAAGCATTTTTTTCGGTGCAATCGATTTGAATTTGGTGCAAACGTGTTCAATTAAAAACATCGAAAGAAAATAGCATAGAAGTTATTTTTGGCATGAAAATAAGTGCATTTGTGTTGCCAATCACAACAGCAACAGGATGGCTGCACGCGTAATCTAGGCATGGAAGAAGAAGTGCATACGCGACGAAGAATTGAGAAAAGTTTTTGTTTCCTTTCACATCATGGCCGTGGATGTATGACTTGGCTAAAATTATATCAGGTGCCCAATACCCAAACAGGGGTGAAAATCTGTACATATTTGGAAGGTTGAATCAGGACGAGGATCTATTTCTGTTGTGTGGGTGACGAGTGAATCGGAATTTATGGGAAATTCGCTGTTTGGCGTCGAAAGTTTTCAAGTGGAGATCGGAAACTCGTCCGAGCGCTGCTGTCATCGGTTCTGGCATTGGGAGTGTGTGCGAAACCACAGGCTGATTTGTTTTTGCCACTATTTAGCTGGCCAGGATCGAAAACCCTTGGCAAAACTCTGATAGTTTCGTGCTGGTGGCAGTGTGGTACTTCGACGTATAGGATTCGTTTGTTGGGCGTCGACGTGCTCCATAGCAGTGCAGAGTTTGTCAACAAGGTTAGTGACGTGATGGGAAGAAACAAGGTATGTGTTTTTTCTTGACCAATCTTTCTATAAGTGCCATGTTGGTGACAAGCGCGCTTTTGCAACAGAACTTTGCGCAACTAATTAAAACTACAACCCGTCCTGCTATAATTCCGTGCTACTCCTACATGGTAGTTACTCATCACGCAAAATATCGACCGATGGCGTTCTGTAATAAACATTAACGTAATCAAATTTTTCATGAGAAGCAAGATATGTGTTTTCAAAACAATATCCCAATAAATGTTGATCGATATGCGAGGTTAAAAATAAAACGAAGTGTGAATCCATACTGTAATTGGCTACAAGTTAAATTGGAACTTGAGAACAAATTGAGCCGAAGTCTGAGGACCTCTAACCAATGAATTTAGATCGTATTTAAAACCAAAGCGACACAATTATTCGTTTGTAGCAGAGTAGTTGAAGAGTGATAATGTTTTTCTAAATTAAATATGAACGATTTTTGCTTAAAAAAAGAAAAGAATTGGACCCGGCATTACCTTCTTGCGATTTTCTTAAATTAGATAGTTAAAGGAATGTTATTTTTTTTTGTTGGAACAATTTTGGAACTAGTAATCAACTCAATGCCCTCTAATCTGCTGTATAAACTAGTTAATTTTCACTTAATGATTTGCAAATGCGAATTGGATGAATGTAGATCCCACCACATCTTTATGGGTGGAATATATTGAAGAAAAAAAAGAGGAAAATTTTAAAACAAGAGAAAAAATATTTATGTACAAGGCCTTTAGTAATAAGATGACAGCCAGGCATATAAGGGATCAGAATTTCCTTTTATTATTGTTTTAAATAAAAACACCAGAACGTGTAAAAAAAGAAAATGTATTTATATTTGTTAATGGGAGTAACAGGAACTTTTCCAAACAAAGAAAAAAAAATTGGAAATAGTATTCTAATGTTTAAAGAAAAACAACAAAACAAAAGATAACGTTTTCGAATTGAGATTTAGACTAATTTATTAAATGGTAGAGAAGTTAAAAGAAAAAAAGTACTATTACAAAAATATATATTTAAAAAAAAAGGTAAATGAAAAAGCCAGTGCTATGTTTCGTTTCGGATTACACAAAAGTGCATGTGATTGAATTTTGCTTTCTTTTGTTTTGTGCACGGCGATACCTAAAAATTTTGAATATTGCCAGTCGCCGACACTGATATAAGCCGACAATATATATTAGCACATGCTAATGTTGTCATTCTTTTGAGAAAAGTGATCATTCATGTAACCCCTCTGTCGACAGAAGTGGATTTAACCTTCGTATTAAAGATCTATATTTATATATAAGTAAATAGTTAAGAAAATTAAGGAGTATATTTTTGTATATGCAAACATATGGTCTGCAACGAAGCGTAAGACTTGACTGATAATGGCGTTTAATGAATAAAAGCAATAATAATGAATTGTTAAATTGAACCATTGGGCCTTCTTATTGGGCGAAAGCCCAAGAAGTTCTTTCTTCGATTTTTCAGGGTCTGCGTGTGGCCTGGCTGGCCTAAAAAAATGACTAAATAGTTTTGTGATTTTCCGGTATTTTCAGCATCTTACAAGGGAGGAATACTGGCCATCCATATGTAGTTTCTGGTTTTTGATTAGATTTTTGAATTGATTTGATTGATATGGCCAGTATCAGTGGGTGGAGGACCCCAGACCATCGGGGTCAGAGCTCCACTACCATCGGGGGCCCGGGGCTGTCTGCCTCACCCGGGTTCCTATGAAAAGAGAGGTAGCGCGTTTTCCCTTTCCCGTTTTTAGATTTTCAATTTTATTGGCTCCGTGCGTTGTCACGAGCACTGAGTCTGCTTAGTCAGCCCATGTTGCAGAGCCTGGGTGGTTTCCTTTACGGAACTATGTCCAATTTTGTCCTTGGGTATTTTATATACCAGTTTGCGGCTACGAATTCATGACGGATGAATATTACGTAGCATCCCGTTTCTTTGAGAGCAAACCATCCCCATTTTGTTATGAACCCACCCCAGCCGCAGCGAGCTAGCAAAGCGGCATCCCAGCATCCGTCGGGGTTGGTTGAAGGGTGCTCCGCTAATGCGGACGAGGGGCCTTCACGGCCATTTCTAGGGCACCCTGCTCTCGGGGCAATTCTTTTTTTTTGTTTTGCCTCTTGAATGGCATTAGCCATTTCACTTTTTCTGACCTTAGCACTCTTGGTCCTGGACTTCGGTCTGGTTCTAAGTTGTGCTAAGGCCCTTCTCAACCACATTATTCGCTACACCTTTGTAGTGAAGACGAAGATGGAGTTTTGAGTCGAATCTGTAGCATTTGCCCATTTGAATTTTATGTAATTGTTCATTCGAATTTGCGGCATACAACTTTCGATACACAGTGTATCGAAAGTATCATGCTACGAGTGCTTAGCGGTACCTTGTTTTTCGAAAAACACGAGCGAATTCACTTCAAAACAACTTACAATCATAACTGTAAATTACCTTGTACTGAAATTCATGGCACGAGGCAAAGAGACTGACTGGGGAGACAGGAACATGGACTCGTGGCAGTCGGATGGAAAAACGTGGAGAGGTCGGTGCATCATTGCTCAGCTTGTATCACAGCACAATTTCTCAGTTTCGTCAGTCGAATGTGACCTAGCAACTGGCAGCTGAATCGGTCGTAAATCGTTCGTGAGTCCGTCGTTTGTACCTGTCCGGGCGTGAAGAGATAAAATGATGGTCACTGGTTTCGAATATTTACACAACGTCGCAGGATTAACGCTATTTCAACAAGTGATACGTTTGTTTGACGTCGAACTTGGAATATCAGTGATTATGGGAAGTGTCTGCATCCCGAGGCAAAAGATTTAAACTAAACATGTGACCAATAACAGCGTCAAGCTGGCGGAAAATACATCTTAAAAATTCGGTTCAACGCAAAACGAAATTTATAATCTACCAGTGCAAGGCAGTGAAAATAGCAAACGTTCAGTATTTATCAAAGTGATAATAAGCATCGATATAATGTTCCCTTATTCTAATGTACCAATAGTCCATAACATTTGTGTCTTAACTCTGTTACTCAAATTGAAATCTAAGCCTCAGGCATTGGTAAAGCTAGCACATCTATCAGATGTTTAAAATAATGCTACGATAATTCATTGTTATTTAGCAGGCATTCTAATCCAATTCAAAAAATAATAATTCCAATGATAAAAGTGTACAGAGTCAAGAAGTAAATCCTCCCGTAGTTATTGTGTTATGCTGATGTTTAGTTGTAATTTTAAACAACACCTAGCTCAATTGTATCTCTTCATCATCGAACTGTACAACAAGTGTCTTTTGAGGGGGATAATCGGAACGAGTGATAATTAACGCGGCATCAAAATGTTGTACATATTTCATGTGGATTGTGGTCGAATAATGAAATTCAATATAAATATGGCCCTAGCAAAAGTCGAAAATCTGAAGCATACGATAGGGCTATTACATGGCTAGACAGTTGCTCATCAGGTGCTTTTAATAAGCCGGGGCAGTCGTCTTTCGACCGCGGCCTGGGCGAGGTGGTGCGGCGAGAGTGCGAGGTGGCTGACGGTCTCGAAAGAAGAAATCCGAATTGGGAAGGCAGTTTTTCGCAAGTTTAGTGGCACTAGTGTATGGAAATCGGTTTGCGAAAATTATTTTTTTTTAAGGGAAAGAAGTGTTATTGGCTGAAGAGTGTAGATTCAACTTGCAGTGGTGTCCTTAGAGACAATTGTGAAATACATTACATCAACTACATAGTGTAAATAATTTAAATATTCAAGTGCCAATTGAAAAGAATTAATAGCTGCGCAGCGTCGAGGTGTATAAAACCTACAATAACACAAAAAGTGCACTTGAAACATATAACGAGTATGTACGTAGTGTTAAACATTTTAAGCAATAATGAATCTTAACAATATTGAGGTCTCTTTGTTCTCCTTATGCCAATACACAAAGCTAGACTCATATTACAATTAACTGCTCTGTACATTACATTACACTTGATGTCTAATTGTGACATGCTTGGTACGAGACCATAATTGGATTGCACATGGGAATTCATTAATGTAGAACAATAAGAATATGAACGTGGAAAACACTTGTTGTTCCACACGATTATTTACCTTTTTATTTTACAGAAGACAAGAAAAGGAAAACCCAGAAAATTTGCGCAAATTTTTTTTTTTCTTTTTCTTTGAAGGGATTTGAATTGAGTTTCGGTATCTAATCATCCATGGCTACCAAAAGATTAGGAATTATATTAGATATTGTATTGGGCTGTAAATTTCGAAATTAAGCTGATTGATTTTTGTTAATTAAAAGAAATAATAATGTTTTGCTAAATTTGAAACCTTCTGTTCTTCTTATTGGGCGAAAGCCCGGGAAGACTTCTCTTTTCAGGGTTTGCGATGGCCTGGCTGGCCTAGGACTTGATGAGGTATTTGAATTTCAGCTTTTCTTTTCAGGGAGGGACCTTGGCCAATTCGTTTTTTTATTAGCTCTTGATTTTTATTTATTATTTCGGCCAAGGTCAGCCGGCGGAGAGACCCCCTACCATTTGGGGTCTGGGCCCCATCAACATCAGGGGCCTGAGGTTGTCTGCTTCATCTTCGGGCCCGACGAAAAGAGACAGCTTCCCCCAAAAGTTAGATTTTCGCGTTTTCTCGTTCCCTTCTTTTTCAGATAGCTAGCACGTGCTTCGTCTCGGCTGGGTCTATTTTACAGCTCATGGCTGATAGCTGCATCTGGTTCCTCACGGACAAAAAACCGTTTCCCTATTGTAATTTTTGCGGCTAGTATTGTTTCATGACGGATGAAAAATACAAACAATACTCCATGCAATGACACAAAAAAGTCATATAATCACCCAAGCCTGCTGGAAAAGTTATGGCCAATCACAGTTTGCTGGAAAAGTTATGGCAAACGTATTTTGGGACTCAGAAAGGGTCCGGGGGATCAATTTTAGAAACAAACGCGTTTCCATAATCAGAGAATACTACGCTTGAATTCTAGAGCGGTTGAAAGACGCCATCAAAGAAAAACGGAGAAGCAAATTAACGAAAGGTCTCCTTCTTATGCACGATAACTCTTCTGTGCACAGGAGTCGTTTTGCGTTGGCTGTCCTGCACAAGGTTTGATATTTTATATCACCCACCCTACAACCATGGCCTGAATCCCAGCGATTACTATCTTCGTGAGAAGAAGTTTTCAAACGATGAAAAAATAAAGGACTCAGTTTCGGCTTACTTTTCCGATAAAGGCAAAACCTTTTCTTTTTTTTAGAAAGTATACATAAGCTAATTGAGAACTGTATTAGAGTAGCAGGCGAATATATGGGACAAGAAAAATAAATTTGCATTTCTTACCCCTGATTCCGCGAACTTAATGATCCACCCTCGTACATCTTCACTTTTTGAAGTGGATCATACTCTGGGCTGAAAAATTGAATAGAACAGCATTTCTACTAGTCGTTTTTACACTAAATACACTCATGATGATAGATCGAATAGAAGTATAGCATAGCTTATAAGCTTACAGAATTTAATAAATTCATCTTTCGCTTAAAATTTAACCTACAACTACTGCAAAGTCTTTGATTTATGAAAATATAGGTACCATCACCTTAGCTAAACCTGGAAATACTTCGCCCTGTATCGGTCCATATTCTACGCTCTCCCCATCTACAGTTATGTTACCCTGTGAGCCAGTCGGCTCGATCCTAAATGCAGTGACCGGAATGAAATCAATGTAATCACTCTTTACCTCAGGGATATGTGTTCCTGTACTTAATCCTAGTAAAAAACTTAACAGCTGTGCTCTCGTCACTCCAGCACGAATGATCATAAGCCAAATTATGCCATCGTTCAGTTTCGATGGCGGTGCGAAATAACAATCAGATCCTATGTGAGATTGATATGCGGCGTGGACCATTACGAACTCTCCTTCTTCGCTTTTCCAAGTGCTCGGTGGCAGTGGCGCCGTTAGCGCAGGAATTGTCGGGGCAGGTCCAAACATTTGAATTGCAGGCCTGTTGCCATTCTTAACATTACAATCCGTTTCGAAATGTTTATCGCATACACTCTGATATAAACTTTCGGATGCCGAAAAAAAGGTACTTCGACGAGATGCTGCCGAATACCAGCTATCGCCGCGCGGACGGAATATACTCGAGCCACTTGTCGTTTCCAACGACAGAATGTCTCCGAATCCTGTATCACATGTATCACAGTCACCGTCTCCGTGACATTCGGGACAATCCAGGGCGGTGTTACAACTGATGCTATGCTTCAACATGTTCGGTTTGTAGGCGGCTTTCAGTCCACCATTAGCATTTGTAATTTCTTTTATATCACAATCGGCAGGAAGATAAGATATTTTCCCATGGTATGTTCGAAGACTAATCAATCGATGAACCGACCACACTGTGAATCTTTGAGGACCAATCGACCTTAGAGGCTCACTTTCAATATCAATGTCGGCAATAAATCCCCAGCCGACCGATAAGAATGAGTACATTATCTGAAAATATTATGAGAGACATGAAATAATAGTCACAGTTGGGCATTGTTTAGATGAAATACTTACTTCGGATCGTGTTTCGATGCGGACCAAGTCCATTGGAACGCTTTGTCCACGAACTATTGTCAATGTTGCACCCAATATGGGTTTCGGTTCGTATGGTTCTCTGTAAAAGAAATAATAAAGAGAATGTTTATTTTGTTTTTCGGAAAGGCATAAACAAAGCACTTCAAAGACAGAAAATTTTATTTGGAAAAATTCAAGTTAATCATTCAACAAATAACACAAGAATGGAATGAGTCTTATCAACAAACTATCATTTTGTGGACCATTATCTGGTTAAATGAAAGATGATGTATTTGAATAATCATATTGTATTTACTTTTTTATGTAAGTTACTCTATGTATGCAGATTCTTAGAATACTAGGAGCAGAGATAATCAAATCTTCGTAAATACATCAACATATTTGCTTTTATTAATTTCAATGATTTGCCATGCAACTGGAGGCTATGTCCGTAGATCATATGAATAATTGCGGCTCAAATGAAGATTAATTTAATCACAAAAGTAGATTTCGTATACAGTAGTGAGACAATTATGATTACTTAGCTTGTCTTATGTAATCTGCATTTTGACCACCAATGAAGTGTTAATGAAAACAGTGAAGAAATATCAATATCATATTGCTGCCGAGAGTTCTTGAACATGATCTCAGACATAGAAACTGTGTGACGCTATGATTATTACAGAATGTCTACATAGTGCTCTGATAAGAAAATAGAAAATAAACTGACAGAGAATATCACTTTTTCTATCAGTTTATTTTCTATTGGATAGATGATATTATAAAAATGATTATGGTACGTCTGGAAAAGGAGTTCTTCAATGATGAGCTGAATTTTCAAATCACTTCCTTGAATCAAGGTTTATTTTATTTACTTCATAAAGTCAGATATAACGTTAGTACATATATAATAATACCAAGCAAATTAAACCGAGAAATAAACTACAAACGAATAAAACACCAATATATAAGTAAGCTACAAATAAATAACACATAAATAAATAAGTTGCAAATAGGTAATAAATAAATGACAAATAAATAGTAAATAAATAAAAGTTAAATGCATTATAAACAAAAAGTTTAAAAATTATATGGCTTGGATAAGGAAGGATTTGAAGGATGATTTGGAAATCGTTGAGGAATGAAGGTTGCAGCTCCTGTTTAACGACTCATTGGCTGCATCTTTGCTGGAATGTTGATATTCCTTTAGTGAACGATTGGACCTTGTGTTCTTTACAGAGGTATTAATCACTATCTTATTCTTCAGGAATTTAACTCCAATAACACCTTTAATGACATCGAACGAGAGGCAGGTTGAAATAATCATTCTGTTGGATGCAAGTGGAATTCAGTTGAAATGACCCAGTCTAAACTCATAGGGGTCTAGGTTATCGAAATCGCAATAATTCTTTCAGGGCGAAAAGTAAAAACTGTGTTTGTATGGACTCGAATCTGTCACTGTGGATCTTAAAGGCTGGCTTCCAGATCATACAAGCGCCTTAGAGAAGAGGGCGTACGAATGCAGTGTATAACGATACTGTGGCCAAAAAGTTTCTTTTAATTTCTTGGCTCTTCGTTTCATGAAGCCGAGCTGTTTACTCGCACGGGAAAGGATTTTGTCATAGTGTAAGGTGGAGCGAAGTTTCTGATCCAAAATAACATCGATATCAATAACGCTATCAACGCGAGCTATTAAATTGTTGACGGGGAAGTACGTGTTCTGCGTAACCGTGCATTTGAGGGGAAAAACTTAAAATTTAACAGTTATCCATATTAAGGCAGAGCTAGTTTATATTGCATCACTGATCAAGTGTGTCAAGCTCTGATTGGAGAAAAAGTGAACCAGATTTAGGATTCGATTATGTGGTACAATTTGAGACCGTCTGTATATAATAGGTGAGTTACATTTGAAAGGATATCATATAGATTAGATTAAAAAAGTAGGCTACTTGGAGGTATAGCAGGGGTTGCAAATATATTTTTTTTTTAAATTCCTTAACATTTTACAAGATAAATTCGATTGTGAAGGTGAGAACTGAGCCGGCTAATTCAATTTATGCAGCTAAGTAGAATGATCAACTATGTCAAAAGCTTTGCTAAAGTCAGTGTAACCTGTGTTAATTTGGTAATCTCCCTCCATTTTACACAGAACGTCCGAAACTAGAACTGTCAAATTTCTGGTAGTTGAGCGGAATTCTTTAAAGCTATGCTGTTGTTCTTTCAGACAGCAATCAAAGAGCGGAGAAAGTTTATCGTAAATAACGTTTTCAAAAAGTTTTGAAATATAAGATGAAATGGCAATGCCCCACAATTTCCGATAGTGTCTATCGCTATTTTTTAAAAAGTCTCGAAATATATGCAGGGGAGTTATTGGTGCTCTAAACACTTACGCAAGAAAGTTGGTAGAAGAAGATCATGACCAGGACATTTGTTACAATCGAGGTCCCAAATAGCTTTACGTATTTCTTCACGTGATATTTTTATATGGCCGAAAAAAGCTTCGAAAAGAATCAGAAGGATAAAGACGTGGTTTAGATGGGTATGTAGTATTAAAAACTTTTTGGATATTGTCAGCGATAAATTGCAAATCTCTTTAGGGATAGAATACTTGATAAAATCCTCAATGGATTACCGGTGATTCTTCGGTTCATATTAACAAAGTCAAAATATTTTTTCAGGTCACGAATTATATTTTCTTCGGTTTTCTTAATGCAATTCCTGAAAATCAGGACTAACATCAATACTTTTACCTCCTTGTAAAGTTTGTTCCTATGATTAAGCATAGCATACGCCTAAGTTTAATATCAAACCGTGGCTTCGATAGCTGTTTCTTTTTTTTTAATTTTAGGGAGTATTTTATGACTTTATGTGATGAATTTTCGTCTCGTTGGATCTAATTGAAATGAAAAGTTGAAGATAAGATATATATAATTATTCAAAAGCCTAAACTGATACTTGCTTCACGGACTGTATGAAAATCATATGCATTTACTTTGCAGTTTGCACGAGGTTTCCTCGACACTTGACCTTGTAGACTACATTTCCACTGTCTCGATAGGTAGCTTGAACATTATCATCTGGAGGGAAATCCAATCAGAAGTATTACAGACTCGCCTCCGATCGAATTTCCAATGCATTCGCTGGGGGAATATGTCGATGGTCTAAAGATTCCATATTTTATCGCTTCCTACGTGCTGGCGTCGGATTCGTTCATCAGATTTAGCTCAAGCAACATGCTCGCTTGCTTTTCCAGAGCGTTCGTTCGCGTAAGCCGCGTACCCGATACCCAGCCGTCACACTATGTGTATGGAAATTGAAAACTCCATTGCATTTCCACGACACTAAATTTATTAAACCGGCGCGAGTGAAATTGAATCGACTTCGCTTCGTTCCCCTCTGTCCAATCTGGCCGATGTTTCCACTTGCTCGCACGCATAGCAGATCAGTTCCGAGTCTAGTTTAGCTTCTTTTGTCTAATGGTTGAGTGCCTAGTGGGACTTATTCAGTTTCAGTGGCATTCGACCGTAACCGTTGAAGCTGAAATAAGAAAAAAACGTGAAATCATCGATTCTCCGTTGTTTTTCTCAACGCTAGTCAACCAACCCGCAGTCGAACAATCACTGATGACAACAAATGACAACAATTCCATTCTTTTGACGCCGACTCTATTCGTGCTTGTCGTGGGTGCTTTGGATCTGAATCAGTGCCAAAACTCACATCATATTCGCAACGATTCGCGCGTGATATTAAGATAAAACATACCTGCAGAGTTAAAATAGTGTGGCTAGTGTATTGTTACCTACAATTCGAGTGTAGTGTTTGTGATTATTGTTTGAGCGATCAAAACGGGTGATGGAGCGGCCACGAAAAGAATCGACTGGAGCATTGTCCACCGTCCAATATATCACAAATGACGGTACACTTCACACCAGGAACCTTTTGCTGCGCGGAATGGCCGGCATTTACTTGTGCGCATTCCTGACGTTTTACCATCAGACTCCAGGTGCGATACGGAAGTATGAAATGCATGTATGAAGTATGATGGGCTCTGTACGTCCGGCCGAATATTGTATTTCAATTTCATTCAATTCAATTTGTGTGTGCTGTTCGTTTGTCACTGTCTAGGAGCAGTGACCCCACCAAGCAACGTCGATAACAGATTGAACAGTGCATGATAGAAATATTTGGATAAGACTTTTTAGTTTTATTTGATAAAAATAGCGTTCCACAAAAAAAATCCAAGTATATGTTTTTCGATGGAATTAGGTTTATTGTGGAGTGATTATTACGAAATCATGCGCCCCAAAAAAAGTTATTGAAAATCAAAGGTAACAAAATCAATTTTTCTTAAACATTTCGGTACTTTTCTGTTTTTCCCCCCCTAATTTTTTTCACTTTTTGTTGTTGCAATGCCTCTAAAATTGATTAGAAAGTAGTAATTAACCAAAATTATGATGGAGAAACACGTTTAAAACAAGAAAATTTTTTAATTTTTTTTAAATTAAATTTTTAATTTAAAAATTAATCAAATTAATTTAAATTTGGAATTAATGTCACATAACAGTGAGAATAAATTTTGGTACTTTTCTGTTTTTCTCCCTCCATTTTTTAAATTTTTTTAATGAAAACTGCTCGAAATGGGTTAAAAAGTTACTCCACAAAAATTGAGATGGAAAAATTCATTAAAAAAAAATTTTTTTTTCCGATTTTAAATTTTTTTTTTATTTTTGTGTGGCAGAATGAGTTTTTCAAAAGTTAATGTGTTGTTGGGGAGGCCTGCTCATTATACTGTTATTAATCATATAAACAAATTGTATTCAACATTATTAATGTAATAGCTTAATTGTTAATTGCGTTGAAGCTTCGGAACGTTGAAGACGTCAAAAATGGAGCAAAATTTATTCTCACTGTTATGTGACATTAATTTACAATTTAAATTAATTTAATTAATTTTTAAATTAAAAAATTAATTAAAAAAAAAAATTTAAAATTTTTTTTTTTTTCTTTTAAACGTGTTTCTCCATCATAATTTTGGTTAATTACTACTTTCTAATCAATTTTAGAAACATTGCAACAACAAAAAGTGAAAAAAATGGGGGGGGGGGGGGGGGGGGTAAAACAGAAAAGTACCAACATTTCTTCTTACGTGAATTTTTATTAAATTCAAATTTGCTCAGCACAAAAGCTTCATATACGAAATTTACGTGAAACTGGTAGTTCTTGAGATATGGGTCTGAGAAAACTGGCGTCTGTATATATCATTATTGGGATTTTGGACGATAGTGGATTATGTGCATTTCGTCGAACTTTTCTCAGACCCAGATGTGATATACGTATATGAAGCTATTGTGCAAATTTTTTTGTTGAATTATATAATGTACAAAAATTCACGTAAAACCAATAGTTGACGGGATATTTACGAAAAACTGATTTTCGTGACCTTTGAACTTCAATAATTTATTTTGGGCACAGGATTTTGAAATGGACTTTTACCTTGTGTTTTTCATTGCATAATAGATATAATGTCATTGAAAAGCCTTCACTTGGATTTTTTTGATTGGGCTTTCTTAAATGATTGGGCTAGTTGTTCATAATAAAATTTCATTTCGTAGGAAAAGTTTAATGACAGTATAAAGATAATGGTAAAATAATGTAAGCGATTTGAGAGGTTATCACTTTTCGGTGGTTCAAATTTCATAAGAAACTTAACACAAATAACTTAGATAAGATTATACAAATAAGGTCTATGAGCATTTGCATAGACAAATTAACATTATTGCATCTAATACTTGAACATTATAATCCTGAAGAAATTATTTAGGTATATGTATGTTCTGACAAAAACGTAGTTTTGACTTTCATTTTCAAGGCGGATAATAAACTTGGCGTAAGAAAAGCTTAGAGCATAGGCATTAAGCAAGCTCTTGTCAAAGCAACACTTTTTGGGAGTGTAAAGAAGAGATTTAAAATAACCACCAACAATCATTACACACACAGTAAGGGATGTAGAATCAACATGATAATAAAAACTAGACTTCAGAACCATATTCACAATTGCTGCAAGCAAGTAAAAAGGCGGATTTTTATAGGATAACGGCAAAATTCAGGAAAACACTCGCATATTTTTCAGTTCAAAAAAAGTCGCACGCTACCAACCATACGAATTCACAAGGCCCAGTACTCAATTTCATTGCAAGCATACATTCTTTCAGACATACTTACGCACATATTCCGATAAAATTAAGCTCCCAATCAACTCAATAAACTTAAACTCAATAAACAATAAACACTCATACATAATCCATTATATGGACTATCAAAGACATGTGATAACTTCACAAATACCAGACCGTTGTGCGTAAGATGTCACTTCATACCAAATATTAGTAAATACTTCAACGAATATATTCATTAAGATATCAGTTAATACGAAAAGAATATTTTCGCTAAGGTATTAACAAATATTTGATGTTAGTTAACATTTGATATTACTTGAGCTCATCTTCGTTTAGATCCATAACGACGGAGTATTCGTTGGGGTACTGCATATATGCTAAATACTCGTATGATATGGCTATGATAGTTCGTCCAGATAAGGCAAATTGGTACTTTTCTGTTACCCCCCCCCCCCCTTTTTTTCACTTTTTGTTGTTGCAATGCTTCTAAAATTGATTAGAAAGTAGTAATTAACCAAAATTATGATGGAGAAACACGTTTAAAAGAAGAAAATTTTTTAATTTTTTTTTAATTAAATTTTTAATTTAAAAATTAATTAAATTAATTTAAATTTGGAATTAATGTCACATAACAGTGAGAATAAATTTTGGTACTTTTCTGTTTTTCCCCTCCATTTTTTTAATTTTTTTAATGAAAACTGCTCGAAATGGGTTAAAAAGTTACTCCACAAAAATTGAGATGGAAAAATTCATTAAAAAAAAAATTTTTTTTTCCGATTTTAAATTTTTTTTCATTTTTATGTGGCAGAATGAGTTTTTCAAAAGCTAATGTGTTGTTGGGGAGGCCTGCTCATTATACTGTTATTAATAATATAAACAAATTGTATTCAACATTATTAATGTAATAGCTTAATTGTAAATTGCGTTGAAGCTTCGGAAAGGTAAGACGTCAGAAATGGAGCAAAATTTATTCTCACTGTTATGTGACATTAATTTAAAATTTAAATTAATTTAATTAATTTTTAAATTAAAAAATTAATTTAAAAAAAAATTAAAAACATTTTTTTTTCCTTTTAAACGTGTTTCTCCATCATAATTTTGGTTAATTACTACTTTCTAATCAATTTTAGCAACATAGCAACAACAAAAAGTGAAAAAAAATTGGGGGGGAAACAGAAAAGTACCGGCAAATTAAATGAATTTGTTGGATGGAAGCCTAACTTTGCCGAAAAATATGCGGACGTGTATTTGAATGAGTGCCTGAATGGACATTGAAATAATTTTATTGAGCGCTGGGCTTTGTAAATTTCGTGTGCCCGTACGTAGGTCTGAATAAATGAATGTATTGACTGAAATAACGAAATTTAGAAAAAAATACTTTTTTTTTTTTGCTAATCGCCTTGCATAGCTACACAGTAAGCGAAAGACCATGCGAATTTCCGGAAAAGCGGGGAATTAAGTGAATAAGTGTATGTGCTGTTCTTCAAATTTTTTATTGTTGAAGGTAAAACAGATGCATGCTAAATTTTCAGTGTTGAGTCTACGTGGACTTATTGAAAAAGTCAACTAAACTCATTCGTCTACGGCCATGAAACTCAAATATCCACATAATATCGCATATCATGAAATAAATAATACCTAATATTAGTGATATATTGGTAATAGTTAAGACATATTATTGCTAGAAGTATTAGGTAATATCATGAAATATTATAATTATTGCATCTCTCACCACCAACCACACACATACACAGAGGAGTGATGATAACGTTGCCTCATCTTAGTGACTTCAATGGTGAAATCTGAGAATCAGGAATGAGCTGCATACAATATTGTTATAATTCCAGAATATTGCGAATCTGTTTCATGGAGATGAAAAATCCGTTTATTGAAGAAAAAAGTTATCTAATAAATTCAATGATAATTTGGTCCCACAATATAATGCATTTTCAAATTTTAAATTGCAACGGTGCACGTTATTATTTTCTCTTGTTTCATAGTGCATGTTTAATTTTTATCTATCTGTGTTTTTCCATTCATTTTAAGCCTACTGATAAGAAAGCATTGTCTTATCGACAAATTACTGGATGTAGCTTAACTGTTCGAGTCAATAATCAGTAGCATAGTGACTCACAAATCTATCTTGTCTTTAAATCAACATGCATGGTTTTATGAACGAGTAATTAATATAATGCAGTCACCGGCTGTAGAGGCTCTCCAGTTCAAACGTATTTATAATAACTTCACACAGGCTGGTCATAAACTGGATCACTCAGGCTTATAGGCAAAACTCTCATCTTGATCAGAATTCATCATGTTGGGATAAATACATATTACAGTTACATCGGGTGTTCCACAAGGAAGTCATCTGGATCTTTTTTTTTATTTTATATTGGAATAAGTGAAATAAGTCTTCGCCGTTTTCTTCTCCAAGTTTATTATTGATTTAAACAATTACTTTCAAAAAAGTTTCATTCAAAATATGCCCTCTTGGAAGCGATAAATTTCCGTCATTTTTCAGGCGGAAAATAGATTCCTTTCAAGAAATATTCCAGATATTTCGACTAGATCCAGTTTTCGAGTCATTTTCTTATGTTTTTCTAATGTCGCAATTACACTCTCGCCGAAGAATTGCAAATGTTGGCGAGGTGAGTGTGTAAATGGTCTCCTTGTCTATTCTCGGCTGTTTTTTTCATAGCAAGCACGCGTGTGTAAATGGCTTGCTCGTCGGCTCTTGTTTGTTTTATGAAGGGATAATAATCCTTTTATTGCTGTGCCTGAGTGTTTATGACCGTCTCGTCTTAGCTCGAAGCCGCTGGAAGCGAAGTCGGTTTTATGTATCGAGTCAAAGGGATTCGAGAGGGTAGCGAATGCTCATTTACATCATGGAATTTTTCGCCGGGACTTCAAACATGACCTTGCGTGGCACAGTTTGAAATAACTCAACGCACACTAGGCAGTTGCAATGGCCACAGCCTGTACCTCAGCCATCGTTCACTGAACTGAACAAAACAGCTCACAACTGTCGAAAGGTGCATGGTGCGTGTTGCATGGTGCAATGTCGTAAGTAAACAATTCGCCCTATGTCTTGTTGAGCGTCTTGTCGAATGTTTTGCCGGATGCCCTCACGAGCCGTTCGTCCCTATGTATAAATGCGGCATAACAAGTGAACCTCTTTCCAAATAGAACTGACTGCATAGACCGAAACAACAGCCAATTCAAAGGAGCGATGTCTCTTTAATATTTCCCATTTCACTTCTTTTAGATCGTTTTTGATTGGGTTTTGACTCGTAGGTAGTTTTATCGCAGTAGATCCTATATCTCTATGAGCTTTTCACTTATATGCAGTTAGATATACATATTTTCCATTCCACAAATAAATCATTTAATGTCCAATTACTTTCACGAGATACGTTTGCTCATCTTAATAACGCGCTTAAACTTGCAACTGTAATAAACATGACGTGTGTTTTTATCCCACAAAAAACAAATCAACGCAATAAACAATTGAGTGAAGAAGAAGCAAAAAGCAGAATTGAGTTATGTAAATATTTCCAGTTTTCTGGAAACATGTTCACAAGTTGTTTTATGTTTTGAAAGAATTTAAGCGCTCTAGCTTGAATAATCGAGCTTTTGATGAGTTGAGTTCTTAAAAGCTTTCATAATCGAAATTTAAATCATAATGAAACCATGAAAAATGTAAGACGGCGTAAATAGTTATTTAAATCACATAATGATGTTGATATATTTATAGTGACTGACAATAAAATTGGTCCAGTAAATTGGTGCAGTTATTAGTAAATTGATACGAATAGTCCGGGGAAATTTCACATGGTACTTCGGAAAAATTAGGGGAAAGCTGGATTTTGGTGTGAACCTTGGTACTGGCATGTTGAACAAAATGTCAAAAGTCCCCATCGATCCGAGTGCTGCGTCACTTTTTATACGGGGTCAAAGGTCACCAAAAGTGACCTTTCCTAAATATCTCAGTAACGGTCACGTCTTCAGAAAAATAATGTATGACAAATTTGTAGCTTAGAAAATTTCTAACAAAAATGATCTATAACTTTTTTTTGTAACCACAACCGTTTTTGAGGTATATTGATCTAAACATTTGCTACTAACAGCATCCTCTTTCTCAGCGTCATGTTTATATTATCCGATTTTGATTACGACTTGAAATGCTTGTGAGTTGGTTTTTCTATGCTTAAGAGGCGCATAAAAAAAACATGTAAACAAACTTATCTACCAGACTCCAGGGTAGGTAACCTTCCAATTCGTAATCAAAATCGGATAATATCAACATGCCGTTGAGAGCGGTCCATCTTTCGTGAGGAGGCTTGCCTCATATTCGTACCCTTTCGTTTGATTAATGGGGTTACCAACTGTAGTAACGTATTATATGTTGTTTCATCAATTCTTAAATAATTTTGCCAATCAGAAGGCTCAAGTGTGAGTTCTTTTACCAAATTTACGTGACTCATTTGTTTCCGTTCGGCAAGCCATCCTTTTTGCCACTTCCTTCTTGGTTTTCGTTTCTTTATGTAGATACAGCTGCATTTGCAAACAAGTCCTCCATATGCTTCGGATCCATTAAGAAATTGAAAATCATTTTTTCTTCAAGCTTTTGTTTTTCTAAATTAATGACAGAAAAGGGAATGGACTGACTGGATCGAGATTCTGTCGTGAGTGACGAGCTAAATTGAACTCAAACCAAAGGGACTGAAGCCAAATGGACTCAGGCCGTTTGGACTGCTCGTGAATGGGGGCCTTAACACAAAAGCCAAAATACTTCACGCCAAGTCCAACCTACCCTATAAATTTCATTTTGATTTGATGGCTGCGATGAAAGCTATAGGAGTAACAAATTTTTACGGTTGCTTCCTGCGAAAATATCCAAAATTCTCAAAATTATATGTTTGGTGTTAAGTTTTATTAGAAGGTTATTAATGATGTATGCAAGATAAACATAATTTGAAAAATTAATGGTGGCTTCTCATAGCAAAAATTTTTATGCAAATTACCATAGCTATCAGGGTCCCCTATTCTAATTTTTCAAGCAATATTCTACCAAAGTCGGCTTACACTAAAGCCCTCTGTACTGTGCGAATTTCGGTAAAATCTGATGTCTGCATCGAAAGTTATAGGGCAAAAAGCATGCAGTCTTCTTAGCGACTTTTTAAGATAGCACTACTACCACCAGGTTGCCCACATTTCATATCACTTGTATGATACCTGGTCCTACTCAAGGTCAATACACCCTACGAACTTCAATTGGTAAGGGCTACTGTTTTTTTGTAAGGATAAATTTTGAAAATCTTAATTTGAATGTCTAGACAAGAATGGAATCTATCAGAAATTTGAATTTTTTTCTAAAAAGAATCGATGGATCGTTGATTTGAAAATATTCTGTGTGGTTACCTACCGTAGCTATAGGGTAGCCCGTAAATTTATGAAAAAATCACACAAACGTATTCCTTGTGTTCATTAACATGTCATGTAAATTTCGTGATAATCTGATGAATCCCTGCGAAGTTGCTGTAATTCGAAAGTTTAGAAATTTTTTTTTGCCTACTTTAAGGCACCAAGCGCCCACATGGTGCTGAAAATGTCCAAAACATTATAATAAACCAGTTAAAAAAAAAACATAACTAATTTTACTTCTCTACAATGATTTCTTCCGAACAACTATTTCACACAGAAATATAGTAAAGTAAAATAATTCCACGACAACCCTCGTACGGGTCTAGGGGTTGGAGCTGGTAGAGAGATTCATCACAATTTTCCAATCAATGTATATGAGTGTAGGGTGATTAGTTCCACAGCTCACCTTACCCCTTACTGATATAACTCAAGTACCTAATCAGAAGTCGGAAAGCTCCAAACTAGATGCGCGGGTCATCATATGAACCTGTATTCGAATTAGAGACCCCCACATAATAGGAGACAATGCTCTAACCACTAGACTACACGCGCTTATTGTATTATGCGTAATATAATAGGTGCGTTTTGTTGTTGCTCAGGTGCAGAGTAGAATAGAACAATGGCGCAATAAAATCGATCCAGAACAAAACAGTTGATGCATTCGCTAACGATGCTGAATTCGCTGTGGTTGCGCGAAGGTTGGTGCAACTGAATGAATTTTAACTGTCAATGTCGTCATATCAACGATTTTGAAAACGATTTATCTGCAAGTTGATTTGATGAAATCATAATGGCCGGTAGAGGAAAGCAGAATTAATTCAAATCATTTCGAAATAATTCGATCTAATCAGTTAAATAAGTATCAGTATCAGTTAAATAAGTACTATATAGTTCTGTTCGGGATAGAGCAGCAAAAAACACGCCTGATATTGCTTAAGAGTAAAATTTCGATTCTGGACCACTACGAATATCTGTACGTAAGCATGTTAGAGTATGAGACGAATAATAGGAGTAAAAAATATTTTTTTTTTTCATTTAATGTTAATTTAATTGCATATTCGAATATAATACAGTAAAGTGTGAATTTAAGTGTTTCTTCTTTCAAAATTAGCTGCTTACTAGTAAAAATTTGTATGAGATTCAAGTTGATATTTAATCTAAAATACTATTTTAGGTCTTTTCGGCAGAAATGGAATCCTACCGGCACAAAATCTATACAGTGGGACCAAATGGGATATACCTATTTTCAAATATCCTACATTTATTCAATATCATTCATATCTTGGACTCGATATACACAACATGTTGGAGTTCGTATCACTTTTAGGTGCGATAATTTCATTTTTGGTGTAAGTATCACGATAAAATACATTTTCAAACTAAATTATTCAACAAATCAATCATAATTTTCAGATTTATTTCAACAACACTATGTTTGATGCCTATTTTTGCTACACTCTGGGCACTGTACTATTCACTAGTGAAACATACACATGTTTTCGAACATCAATCGGATGATTTATTGCTGGAAGTTGGATTTGCATGTTTGATACTGGCACCATTGAGTAGTACAAAAAAATCTAGACCGACTGATAAAATTGCGTTTGTCCTGTTGAAATGGATCTTGATGCGTTTCTTGTTTGATTCGGGAGCAGTGAAATTTTTCAGTGGATGTCCGTTATGGTGGAATTTTCAGGGTCAGTATTCAATTTAAATATTGTCTTTTGTATGAAGAGGATTTATTAGAAAGTTGTCGAAAATTGGTAATAAAAACTAGGTTATTAGAAATTTTAGGTAAATGAATTGAATATATCACTTATACGGCAATGGGTACTTTTGTCTTATGCTACTGATTATCATCGTTGTCGTCGTAACACTAAAGCCCCTCTCCAACCTTGGCTTCTTGCTCAAAACGCCTCCAATTGTTTCGGTCCTTTTCTCTTCTCTCTTTCATTTTCCTTTCGATGTTTTACAAGGTTCTATCGTTGATCCACTACTTTTCTTGATTTATATCAATGACCTTGCTTTCTTTATCAATTCCTCTTGTGTACTGTAGACTGTCTATTCAACTTTGGCCCGAGCTATCAGCTCAGTTTTAAATTGTCAGCATACAGTAAACAAAAGGAACTGATAACAAACGGGGGGTAATTGATATAAATCAAGAAAAGTAGTGGATCAGTGATAGAGCCTTGTGGAGCACCGGAAGAAAGATGAAAGGGAAAAGAGGAAGTATTGTTGTTGTTTAAAAGTCTGTCACAATTTCCAAATATTGCGCCTATGTGTGTCTTTCGGCAAGACTCTCCAATTGACAGCCACTTAATTTGTGTTTTCGCAATTCCTTATCGTTGAATGTTGGAGGCAAATTAACTAAACTAAAATTTCATTTTAATGCTGCTGGATCCATCGTTAAAGCCTCTCAAGTCTCTGGATTAATCCTTCATTCTGCCACTAAGTTTGTAGAAATACGTACAGGCATTCACCTTTTTTAAATGCTAGTTCGCTGTGTCCACGAGCGTGCTTGTCAAGTGTGAGTCTTCTTGTTCGAGCGAAACATAAAATTAGGTTTAAGAGTCTTAGAATTTCAAGCACATGTTGACAATTATTCATTTGTATATGTTGTAAATGGTTGAGGACCTGACGGTCCTTGTATTCAAATAAAAGTCAGTCCGTGACAATCGCTCAGACATTTCCGATCGTCCTTTTTCTTTCGCTTTTGCTTATTTTCTTTGGATATCTCAGTCGCTTTGAGCTATAACCCGCGAGTCATCTATGGCCCAATAAATCGCTTCGCACGGGCCACCTACGGCCCCACCACTTCTCGTTTTCAATATCTTTCAGAAAACATCGAGTATGTGCAGTGAAGGTTTCCACGGTTTTTATTCTTAAAATTTAATATCCCTTACTCGTTATTTGTTACGCACCTCCTATCTACAGATTCACTTGCAACAATTCCATTTTCACTTGTATTTCCTTGTAAAAGCGACACTCGCTTTGACAGTTCGTACATTTGACACTTGATTTCAAATTATACCAGGTATATGCTGAGTACCACCTTTCGTAATTACTTATACCATGTTGTCAACGCCGGCTGTGTAGCAGTAGTATAAGTCACTATAATGATTTAATGTTCATTTTATGTACCTAATGATTACGGCACTAAAGCTCAAATATCAATGAATCAATTCATCTTTATACCAGGTCTAAAACATCACTTTCAAACCTTACCTTTACCAACAACGCTAGCACGGTGGTCACATTATATGCCAACTGATTACTTGACCGTTACAAATATTCTTACGAATCTAACTGAATTGGTATGCCCGTGGTTTTTCTTCTTGCCCATTCGTGCAGTACGGATTTTCATCTTTCATTTGGTCTTCTACTTGCAACTGTCAATTATCTTAACTGGAAACTATGGATTTTTGAATTTTATCGTATGCGTTCTACTGCTCGCCTTACTTGATGACAAATACTTGACGAAGCGTTCAATAAACAGGTTTGTTTTGAAATAAATACACATGCTTATTTGTTGAGTGGTTTAATGTTTTATTTTCTTTCAGATTTTTACAAGAAGTGATTTTATACTGTATCGTATTTACTGTAGCATTGTATATTGCATCTGGATTTCTACAAGATCATAAAGGTATGATTTTGGTTTTTAAGGCAATTTAAGCTAAAATTAAAGGCAATGACGCTTTGACAATTAATCAAAATGCATCCATGACAATCGCGAGAACAATAAAGAGAACCGCCTACGATAGCATAGTAAGGGTAGAACTGTATAAAACAATGAGAGAATTCGGCATCCCAAAAAAATTGACACGATTATGTAGGTTGACTATGACCAATTTAACAAGCCAAGTAAAAAATATCTGGACTGCTATCCAGACCGTTCAACATCTTCAATGGGCTCCGACAAGGGGATGATCGGGTCTGCCTCTTCTTCAACCTGGCGTTGGAGCGAGTAATTCGAGACTATGGCAAATCAACGAGAGGGACTATAGTCGCCAAGTTCTGCCAGATACTGGTTTATGCAGATGATATAGACATAATTGGAAGATCAGAACTAGCTGTACGAGAATCCTTCATCCAGATCGAGCGAGCGGTACAAAAACTGGGGCTGCACGTAAATGAAGGAGAGACTTACATGGTGGCAGCATCTGCAGGAAAAACACCTAGAGTTAGTCAAACCTTCAGGGTAGTTGAGCCTGAATTTGAAGTAGTGCCATCTTTCAACTACCCAACTACCCTACCTAAATCTCACCCGAACATTAAAGCTCCTGCTGTACAAGACCATGGTCTTGCCAGTACTTACGTATGCATCCAAGACTTGGGTGCTCAGAAAAGGGCACTCTGACCTCTGAGCTGCTTACGAGAGGAAAGTCTTGAGGAGAATCGTTGGCCCCATACGTGAAGAAGGGCAATTTGGGAGACGCCACAACCATGAGTTTTACGCTATCTATCTAGAAGCCAATATAATAACTAAGATAAAGCTCAGTAGACTTGGGTGGGCAGGATATCTAGTTCGAATGAGCGAAAAGGATCCTGCTCGGGAAACCCTTTTTGACAGATTTTACGGCAGACGACAGCGTGGGAGACCTTGCCTGCGCCGGAGGAATGGCGTTGAGCAGGACTCTCGGAGTTTAGGGGTACCCAATTGGATGACATCGGCACGCGATCGGGACCGATGGAACAAAAACTGTTGACGGAGGCCAGGACCGGACCCCGGATGTAGCGCCGATCATGATGATGATAATAAAGTAAAGAAAACCGGAGAGTTGCATTCGGTTTGTCAATTGTTAACTAAGTGCAGTAATCCAAGTAGCGTAGGTCGAGTAATATGCGAAAATAACAAAGAATTTTCAAAATTTTATTAGCGTTATGCAATCTTGCCGAATATATTAAAATTCAATATTCTGATAAAAACTAGTGAAGGTGTTGAAAGAAATATGCAGATCGCGATTTACGGTTTGTTTGACAAGTCTGCCAAATACTTTAAAATTTGGCAAGTATGGGACATAATCTACTGAAATTGAGTTTGAAAATCATAAAGCATTATTTGGATAGAAGCAGCACGAAAAATGGAAAGTGGTTGAAAGGTTCCCCAATCTCTTCGAAACTGACATTGAGAACGAGTCATATAAAAGGAAATGATTAGGCCAACTTATAAATAAAATGCCAATGCTTAATATAACGAGGGCTCTGACACGAATTATTTAATTGTGGACTAAGAGTTACCTTAAAGAAAACAATGAATTTAATTTAAGGTATGGTTTTAAGACTAGTCACAAACAACGCCTGCGATAACTATTTCTTATAAATTTTTACTATACGGATTCGAACTATTCATTGAATAAATCATTTGATGTCTACTTTCACGTTTACCAAGTATTTTTTGACAATAAACTTAAATTAGCTTCACGAAATTTTTGAAGTAGTATTTTTTTTCTGAATATTTCTTCAAGTTTTCTTCGCTATGACCAGCAAACCTTAACCTAATGTAAAATCCATATTTGCTCTATTCTAAAATATGCACAAGTTGCATGATTTTTAAACTATATAACATGAATTTACATTTTTGATCACTGGATGAAATACTTCGCTAGACTATTCTGATTGTTTCCTGTTTTTCAAAAGCTTTTTTTTCGATATTATTCTTATTCAACCTTTTTTAAAGGTTAAATAAGAATATATTATTTAACTTATCAAATATATTTAGGTTTCACAATCATTTTCACTTTAGTTAGTAAGAGTAAGGACAAACGATCACCTTATTGTCAGTGATTTGAAATTTTGAAAATAGTGTAAATCTACGCTGAACACAATCATTTAAATAATAATTATAGGGTGACTAGATTTGACAACAATATTGAAAAATTCTACCGACAAGTGAAAAAAACAGATGAAGGAAAGTAGTGACGTTAATAAAATGAGTGGAAAAGCTGAGGGCGGAACCAGACAAATGCGAGGTTTTACCAGATATGTATGCAATGTGTTTGTGAGATTTAGGTTTAGAGCCAAAAAGTAAAATTGCCGACAGCCGTAAGAGTCAATTCGGATAAGGAAAGGAAATTATTAGATGACTCATTTCACAAATATAAGACATTTGATGGTATTTAGGTATATTAAAAGTAGGAAACTTCAATGAGCATCGCTCAGAGCACAAAGATTATTTTGTAGCTGGTGACAATAATCAAGCGTTTTAATTACTCTGAACATTTGAAAGTCATCAGTAAATAGAAGGCAAGGAGAATGGACAAAAGAAGAGAGACCATTGATAAATGCCAGTAATAAAAATGGCCCTAGTATCTAACCTTGAGTAACTCCAGAAGGAGGACAGTATAAGAAAGCGGTACAAGAAATCACAGCTACAACATAGCTACGATCAGAAACATAAGATTAGGACAAGGACAGGAGAACGTTGAATACCCATAATCTTCGAGTTTTACAAGAAGAAGCTTGTGTTCAACAGAGTCGAAAGCGTATCACATCAACTTCTGAAGGTCTAAGGTGGAAGTGACCAAGAATAGGATGTAGCCTATTTTAAATAACTCTGTGATTACCTTACTAAGGCAAGGAAGGAGGGAAGTAGGACGATAAATGGAAATGCAAGTTGGGTTACCGGATTTATGGATGGGAGAAATATGAGTAGATTTCCAGTATGTCGGAATGGAGCCCGAGTAGAAGCTTAAGTCGAAAATAAAAGACAAAGGAACACAAATGGACGTCAAACATTATTCGGCGAAAAAGTTCGAGATGCCGCCAGGGCCACAGCCGACATTATCGTCAAGCCATTCAAGTAAGGCCTCAGTTTCTGGGGAGACAGAATAAAAGAGAGGGATGACGAAGGAGAATGAGAGAATTCATAAGATGTAATCGGATTTTACACGAAGAAGAAGAAAGAGGAAAAGTATTCCGGAAAAAGTTCAAAGAACTTCTATGGTTTATAAGCATTGATATCGTTAAGGAACATATAATCGGAAAACCGTGGGAATTTATCAGGGTTTGGGCGTCACACGAAAAGGGTTTGTTTGCGGCTATTTTGGCAACTGATCGGATTTGAAAATTCGGAGTAGCCAATATGATAGCCCGAAGCTCGATACTTAGCACGAGCAAGAGCATAATTGAAACCAAGGCGCATAATTGAATTGGGACGGAATGAAGCGGGAGATGGACTGAAGAAGCAAATTATGAGCTCAGAGTGTGAGTTCATCAATGGTTAATTCGCGGCAAAAAGAGTACCAGTTAGTTGAATTGATTTCTATCGCCATCTTAGCAATATCCAAATAGGTTTATGAAAGTTAAAGCGTAAACGCCGAAAGGTAATATTAGTAGATAAACGAGTTACTATTACGACATGAATTAATATGGAATGAGACATGTGGTGCGAGTCAGATGGGACGTAGAGTATGTTACCAGCTTGGGCAGTACTGCTGTGTGAGGGGGGTAATATAGTGAGAAGAAATTAAAAAATACTAGAAGAGGAAAGTATGGAAGATCAGTTAGTATTGTTAGTAAAAAAAAATATTCATTAATTTTATCTATGTTTATATTTAATACTGTTAATTTAAAATATCATTTATGTAAATAAATATTCTATTGCCCTGTTTTCTTATCTTTATCTTTTTTCGTTTCACTTCAGTTCTCTTTAGAAACGAACATCTTCGTGCGATTAGGTCGATGGCTAAACTAGCACCAATAGTTCCAGTAGTCGCTGTTATATCAGTATTCCTGAAAAATATCATTTCACATCCAAGCATCACGTTGGCAGTACGTAGCTGAGGCGAACAAAATTGAATGTTAACTTTAAATAACTTTAACTTTATTTACAGAAAGGATTTTGGCGAAAAACCCCGCAGTTGATGACTCTTATCGCATTCACTTTTTGTACATTGTCTTTGATTGGAGTTTCAATCGTGGGTTGCTTGATTTTGTTTTTAGTGGAGTCAAATATAATGGTTTTCTGAAATTTTCAGGTACCACATCGTAATATAGACAGTTCGTTGAACCTTACGAACACAGAGGTGGGTTTGATTTGCACGATAGCAACAAAATTCAATTTTCAGATCTTTGAAAATATTGTTGTATGTCGTTTTTCGTTATTGAAAATTATTTTAACAAATTCATTACATTCAAAATCAAATAATTGACATTTTTCGCATGTTATCTTTTTGTTCTAGCTTGGTAGATTCTACAAAGATATCAACGAATTTCATATTATCAATGAATATGGAAGACATTTAAGACGAATGAGAATGGAACGAATTGAAATTAATTTGGAATATTCGGATGATATGGAGGGACCATGGATCGCAATGCCATTTGTTTACAAGCCGTGGGCCAAGAATGAATCAATGCCATATGCAGGTAATTCGAACATGCCAAAGAAAATTGAAATTAGTTTAAATATTTGTTGCTACTAGATTAATTTTCCATATTGTATCTTTCCAAGTTAGCTTCAACTGGCTCTAAAATCACTTTCCATAAATCATTTTCTCTATCAAAATATTAACATTTATTATGAAATACATCATATCTATTGTTCGAGATATTCTATTGTTATGTGAACACTGCACGAAAGTGCACAAAAACATTCCATCTTTAACCCACGCTTTTGTGTTATCAGAAAAGATATATTGTTTTCAATGTATTTATAAATCAATCAATCAATGATTGCAATATACGCATACACATGTCAATAAATGTAGATTTTTGTGTTTTTCGTGCTTATCTTAAGTAGTTACATGCAACGAAATAAAGAAATTAATTTTGTTTATGAATGTGATTTTGCCAGATTGAAAAACTAAACAGAGTAAAATTCATAAGATAAGTTTAAAATGTAAATGCAATGTATACATAGGCATTAATTTTTTTTAATCAGATAATTTCACTTGTTATAGTTGATATGTTTGCAAGAAAATCGTTCCTATATTGAAAAACTATAAAAACATATGTAGTTTACAAATATCCTAAATCATCAATATCTTAAATTTTTAGGACCATATTTGCCACGCTTGGATATGAAATTTTACGATGCAGCGCATTCAAGCTACCGTGATCACTTATGGATTATGCCACTAGCTTACAGGATACTACAAAATCAACCAGACGTACTGAAATTATTCGGAATGAAAAAATCTTTTAGTTCGCCGCCACGATATGTACGCGGAACATTGTATCGATTTTCATATACACCGCCGCATAAGTAATTTAAAACTCGAAATATCAAGCCAGTTTTGCTAAATTTTACATCATTTCGCAGGCAATCGCGAGATGTTTGGAAACGTTTCCATGTCGGTGAACATTTTGCTGCAGTTTCTCTAACAGATACTGTACTGATATCACATCTACGAAATCTTAGATATCCGACAGCAATCGAAACTCCAAAAATAAGGAATCGCAAGTTGAAGGATTATCTTGATTTTATACGGTTCGTATAAATCCCTACTCAGAACTGTATGTAGTTTTTAACGTATTGATATTTCAGGAGTAAATTCGAATTATACGAAGCGCACAAGTATATTTCCATGATCTTTACTGCCGGCATTGTTATCAATGTAATTCGTGGCTGATAATTTCTTGTGAGAACAGTCATCATTGTATGATAGGTTTAATTTAACATCATTTTTAAGCAGTTTATATCGTGCACTTGTTTTCATTCTTTGATAAGGCAAAGACTAGAAGATTTGATTTGTAAGCAGATAGTTCCGTACAACATAATCTTAAGCACTTTTTCATTTACAATTGAGCGTTGATTGATCAAAGAAAGCGACTATTGACTGATAATGACTGTTTGTTTTTTAAAAAGGCAATTGCAAAACGATCAGGCTTGAGTGTTTTGAGCTGTCACTGTCTTTGAAAGCAATTAATTAAACAAAAGATGCTTTTTCCTCTCTAAAAATTTGTAATATATTTTTAACATAATTTTTTAAATATTAAAATAAAATAAAAATTAAAAAAAAAACATCTGCGATTTTCTTTATTATCCGTTAACGTTGTTTTATTTATTAATTTAGCAAATACGCAACATGAAGATTCAAGATTTTTTTTATTTAGAATTTCAAACAGAATTTCAGGAATAATATGCTGGTTTTTTAGTTAAATAATTGTGCGAAAAGCAACAAGACTTTACAACGCTGTCAACGGTTTCCAACTTCGTTTCAATGGGGCGATAAAACACTCTAAATCTTGCCGCTAACCTTCTAAAAGCCATTTCGGCAGTCAGCCTAGTACGACTCAGCCTATAGTTGAACACTTCTTCTATTGTCGATAGGACACTCTTCCTATTGAACCCTTTCATCAAGTATTTGTCCAATACGAAAATGTCATCTCCAATGAAAAAATATGGAAAATTTTTTATTTGTCCTCTAAGTGCTGATTCAGGAGGTATATGACAGGTTTCCTGCTTAATCCAGTGACAGAAATTCGTTGTACCAAATACAAGGCTATCAGAAGCCCTTCCATTGGCTCCGAAATTTACGTACGTGAATTGACTGTGGGCATTTTTTTGCGTCCCGTCCCGATCAATAGCAGGTTAGGGTAGGCAGCATTGAACAACAAAATCAGCTGTTGCGACAATTAGCATGAAATAATTTTTGCAACAGATCATCATTTTACTTTCACATAAATATCGGCGGATCGCATTCGATCTAGTGGATGGTTTTTTTCATTCGCGATTAGTAAGGACAGGACAAGCCATAATCCCGGAAACCTGAAGTGAGGCTGCTTCGGGGTGCTTGTCAATTCAAGTATACGACTAGTAAACTGTAAAATTGTCAAATTGAAAGAAATAAAGCGCGTATCTTAAATCAAAATCATGTTTACATTTTTTGTTCGTTATAAAGTCCGCGCGAAACAAAAATTGGCAATTTCCTGTAAAATTTCAATAGTTGTTTTTTTTTAATGGCTGAAGAACTTTTGTTTTTATTATTGACTATAATAGTATAGATAATAAAGACCAATATTGTAAGAAAAAGAATTTGGGTAACTGTTTTATTTTGGGAGATATCGGCCCTCAAATGTGCTCTCCACATTTTACCGACTTTATCTGTGAGGTACTCTATATATATGCACATGAATTTTGGACAAAATGATTCTAATACTAATTTTCTTCTGTAACATAATGATTGTCGAATTTCAAGCCCCCACAAAAGTTTCAATTTCCAATACTGTATCCTAGCCATTCTTCAAAAATCAAAGGACCAGGGGATTTTTTTGCTTTTAAGGGAAGCAATCAAACTGTTGAGGTATGAGATAGAAACAGGTTCATATGGGATATTTTGATTATTGGATAGATTGACTTTCTCAGCGAAGGATTTGACAATTCTTTCTGTTTCTGGGTCAGAAAAGCATTGAGATAGGATGTGGTTATCATAAAAGATATCCTGTAAGAGCATTTGCTTTTTCTGCAGGGACGCTACACATGATGTTTTGATGCGTCATGATCGGAATTGAGATATTTCTCTTTTCAATGATTTTAGTCACTTTCCAAAATCGTTTGGAAGTCTTAGAAAAGGGAAGTAAAATGCGATTCCACTTTTTTTTTCGAAAATCACAAATTTCGTACTTAATTTCGGTATTTAGACCTCTTAATTGGTGCTTGTAATAGGGCAGTCGATACCAGTTTCTTCTGCAAATGTTACGGAGTTTTATCAAATTAGTAACATAGCTAGGTAGATACTTGTGTGGAAAGTCAGAGACATCACAAAGAGAGATAGCTGAATTTGCCAAGATGGAAAACAACAAGTGTGATCATCTGATCAATATCGTCAGTGCACTGAATATTGATGAAAGGAGATGCTTAACATATTTTTTTAGATATTTTTTTTTTGTATTTTGACCAGTCCGCACTAGAGTAATTATATGCGAGGTGTCCGCCAGCGAGATGAGGTGTAGCTGAACACGTAACCATAACTGGGAGATGGGTAAACCCTAAAGTATTGAAATTTATAGGATCAACAAGGTATCCTATAAATCTCAGTTATGAACATATCAATTGTCGAAGGTCTCATTTTAGTAGAAGTAGATATATACTTGCACTTTAAAGGGTAAAGCAATTGAAGGTGGTTGTAGAGGTGACAATGTCCGACAGGATATTGCCCCAGCAGTTATATCTTGGAAAATTCCAGCTTGAGTGCTTTGCGTTGAGATCCCCTTCCAATATGAAACTGCTTCCAGCACTGCGAATAAGTTTACCGATGTCGTTTCGAAAAGTAGCCTTCTTTACTGAGTTTCCATTTCCGCCAGGGAAGTAAACAGCAAAAAGTGTAAATTAGGCGAGGATTTGATTCGATTATTACTCCTACAGCTTCGATAAACTTTAAATTAGGAGATAATTTGGCAGTGTTTTTTATTTTTTCCTTGATGATAATTAATAAGCCTCCACCTTTTGTATCGCCTTTCCGGTCATATCTCTAGTATTGATAATTTGAAACAGGCAATCTTAAATCAGGCTTCAGATAGGTTTCTGTAATGAATGCAATGTCTATATTTTCAAATTCTAGCAGGTTCAATAGCTCTATAAATTTGATTTTAATACCTATAGCATTCCAAGTAATTGATTTCAGTGATGTAATGTTATTTACCAGTTTACAAGTGCTTAATCGCTAATTGAATAATAACTTTTAATTGTACATATCTACTTTTACAGCAGCTCAACTGGGATAGTAGCTCTGTAAAAAAAGAATTATTTTCGGTAAAGGTAAATAAGTTGTCTGCAGAATTTGAATTTCCATGTCTTATCGCATTAGCGTAGCCAGAGACAGCGTTGTTTCGACCAAAATTTGAATTACCAGGTAGCATTGGAAAGTCAGCTGCATTTAAATTGAAATTAGTGTTATTGTCAGTGCAGTCAATTCCATGCGCTCTTATTTTGGTGTTTGAATGGATGGGATTACTTTGTTTTGAGCAAGTTCCTAGTCTATTCCGCATCTCCACGAAGTGCAGTCTGTGTATACAACTAGAGTCAGTTGATTTGTGTGACCCTTTGCAATTAACACAAACTGGTTGAGATTGGGAAGTGCCAATGCCTTCTAGAAGTACGGGCCGTCAGGCTACGTAATCGTTCTCGCCGTGACGTAATGAGTTTAGTAAATTTGACATTTCCACGAGGCAGTGCCGATGTACACGGAGATTTCACTTGCGGTTTTTTGGTTAAAATATGAATAAAACGTTAGTCTTTTGTACGTGGACGCGTTATAATAATAATATTTAGTCATAAGTTGCATTTTGTACCAATTTATTGTATCGCGAAAGCAAATCGACACGAAGCATCACATAACCTAACAACTGATAAACATTTCGCAGCGAATTTTTTCAATTAAGCCGCACGCATCGCATTAATCTGTGTTTTAGCTGCTCACTAGCACTGTTCCGCATATACCACTTTGTTTTCATTTCACTCACTTTAACACAACCCGTAAAATTAACATTTTCCCGCGGACTTTTTTCGCGACATTTTTCCCGATGCTCTGACGTCATCATTCTGCATTACGGCCCGTACTTCTAGAAGGCATTGGAAGTGCAGTTTTTCTCGCGATGGTTCCTGTACACTTCGGACAAAAAGTGTTAACATTGCAGTGTTTGGCTCCACGCATTTGACGATTGCGGCACTGCGTTATTTTGTTGGGAATGTGACGCTTGTATTTCCAACGGATGATTATGTCAAACAGAATAATTTTTTTGTTTGCCTCAGCTTAGCCAATGTCGTTGAGCCTCTTTCAAACTATGCGATGTAGATGTTCTGTTTGTATTTCGTCACAATAGACTCAAAGTCAAGGCTTTGAGAACCGGCCGCTAGAAGATCAGTTTTAATATCTATTGGTTCGCACTCATCAAGTCCGAGTAGAACTGCTTTGAAAGGCGTTTTACTTTTCTGCTCGTGCAAAAAGTACTCAATGTTAGCTTTTTTAAGTTCAAACTGCACTTTACGGTAAAAATCACAATATGCATGTTTTTTTGTTCTCCCTATCCATAACACACAATAAAAGTCAGTGTTCTAATCACTTCACTACACGAGTCATTGTAAATAGAGTAAATATAAATATAAATAATAATAAATAGTAATGTGTAGAAAGTTAAAAGAGGTAATTTTCTGTTAGTTCTTTTTCTATTTTCTATCGATTTTGGTAGTGTATACTCGTTATTTTCTCCCTTTATTTTCAGTTGTGCTACCACAGCGAATACAGCAACCTATGCCAATTTTAGCGAATGCATTGCTGTTTTGTAATAAATCGTTGTTTTTGCGACATTTTTCGATTCTGTTCTGTACCGGAGCAAAAAAACGCACCTAATATGACGCAGACCGTGCGCGTAATTGCATGAATTGAAGATGTGTGATGATCTTATTCTCTACTTTTTGCAACCTTTGAATGGCTTGTTGTTATTTTTGGCTTATTACATTGGACTCCATATGGAGCTGAAGCTTTCTATCAGTAGTCATGAACAGTGTTTCTACTCCCAAATTTAACCACCGTATCAAATTTCTTCAAAAAATGTATCAATATTGGTAAAAATTTATCAAAAAGTTCCCAAAAGTGTATTTTTGTCGAGGTACTGAAACTATAACTATAGAAACTATAGCTGTAATATAAAAAAAAAACACTTAGTTCGGAGCTACTATATTTATTGAATAATATAGATTCAAAAAAATATCACAAATTGCTTCCGCTCTTTGTTTTCATCTGTATGTTGCCATTAATATTGAAGCCACCCAAAATAAAATTATTCCAAAATGTGCGTTCTTTGCGAATGCGCTTAAAATTTTTCCGAAATTAATACGGATCGCGGATTATTTTCAGCGAAGTCGCTGTTTTAATTTTCTAAAAAAAAATCTTTGGCTAAATAAGGCAAAAAATTATCGGAACACTGAATAAACCAAACAATGTTTGGTTTTCAACTCTAATCAGTGTTTTTTACATTGCCATCCAAGTTTAATACAGAAAAACCTCGTTCTCAAGTAAACTATAAAGAACAGCTACTAAAGCCAACATGAAAAAAGGCGGCAGATGACACTGATTCAACTAAATTGTTTTCAACTAAACTCGGTTTATCCCAAAACGCTTAAACATTCATTTTCTTGTTATTTTTTAAATAGCTTGAAAACTTCAAAGCTTCGTAGTCATCAAATATTAGATATCTTTCGTAGTTCAGAGTGTAAAGTAGGTTGCAGTGTGCAGTTATTACTGCTAGAGAAAGGAGATTTGGTTGGCACATGACAGCAAAATTAAAAAAATTTAATTTATTTACTGGATGGCAAAATGTATCATTTTGCCATAATTCTGTGAGTTGCTGTATCATTGTATCAAAAATATAAGTTTCAAATAAATATGTATCAAAATGGTACAAATGTATCAAAAGTGGGAACTCTGCTCATGAATGAAATAAATAAGAAACACTTCTCGTTGCAATGCTTGCACCCGCAATCTGGAGATGATAGCCAATAGTCTCTGCCTTGTATCCCGACATAAGTTACATAGTCCATCTCTATAGCTGATTTCTTACGATGAAGCACTAACTGTCAAAATGACGGCTTCATTAGACATTTATAATCATGATAAGGGATAAAGTTGAAGCATGTCTTTTTATTACTGGACTATGTAAGATCTATATCACTTATCGTATCTTTTAGTGCGCGTCATCGATTTCTGCTTACGCTTGCTCACTATCATTAAATTTGTTCTACAATTTTAGACTGCCCATATCGGCGTAAAAAGCGGGGCATTAGCGAAAACCAACTTCTACCACTATCCAAGGTAACTCCATGAAAAACCCATTCCGTCGATTGTCATTAACCTACCTAGCAAACATTTCCAGTAGCTTTCAATATCTTATATTTTTGAATAATCGAACTACGTTTGTAGATTAGCATAAGCTTATCGTAGGCTTGAAAATGTATCGCGATTACAATTGAAACCATGTTGCATGCTTTTAATTTGTCTATCTTAGCTATCATTAAAATCAAAACTCTTGGAAATGAACACAATCTGGTGGTTTCTTGAGTCAAAATTTATCATTGAAAAAAATCGAAACATGAAGAGTTGATTAATTATGGCACTGAGATTGAAAACAACCAATGAATGAATTCACTTCAATAGTCAACAATAAGTGCTAGAGATTTTTTTTACTTGTTTGTATATAGTTTGCCAAACTATGAGCTTTGAAAATAAGCGTGGAAATAAAAACTCTTCTTAGGTAGCTTTTTAAGTAAAGTAGCAACTAGCCCAGTTGAGTTAAGCATTTCCTTTTATTAACTGCACGTATGACCTGCATATATTTTTCAACTTAATGAATAGTACCACCTCAAATCTTTCACAAAGTTGGGAAAATTTAATATCGATTCGTGTCTGGTACCTCTATCTATAGGAAAAAAAAACAACCTAGATTTTCTTCTTGGCTTTCAATTTTATCCACTGCATTTATTTCTTCGGTACATATTTAAAATTGTAAACAAGATTTGGAATCAAAGTAAATTACGAATTAGAACAACAAACGCCCTTGACAAGTTAAACGTATTGAGCATGCAATAAAGTACGAAGTGTAGAGCGCCTTGACTTTTTTTTCAAGTTATTTTAGCGTTTTAGTTCTTAAGCTTCGTTTAAGCTATGCATACAAGTAGGTATGTGACTCTGTCCACTGTGGTAAGTTGGGAGGTATGAGTGTCGCCTGTTGCTTAATATTGCTTCATGTTGTACTGGACAATTTCTTTTATCGCCTCAGACAGTATAATATTTAACAAGTTTTGCGTTTTGAAGTGGAATTGAGGGCATGCCTAATTTGGTTAGGTGATTGTATTCAACTGAAGTATGAATATGAATGTGTGAAAATGCGCATGAAAATCGATTTTTGTGCTTATGATGTTTGAGGGTAAGGTAATCAAGGCTTATTTGATAGTGAACAACACAAAGTATGTAGTGAGCAAGTAATTTTTAATTGTACTTATTAAATTAAAATAGTAATCAGCCAATGGCTTTAGGCAAAACCAATCAGGGACGTTTGGTTTGCTATGCGCTATTATCCTGTGCATGACGTCACAGAGCCGCGACACATCACGAAACTAAGATTTACTAAAAATGTCGTGATCTTGTCTTCTTCTTTCGTGATATTCAATAATATTTCAAAGCACTTTCCTTTGAATGTTGTTACACTTCAAAGCTTATAGCCCAGGGAAATTTGACATGGTGCTTCGGAAAAATTAGGAAAAAGCTGAATTTTGGTGGAAACTTGATATTGACGTTTTGATCCGAGCGTTGCGTTACATTTTACACGGGGCCAAAAGTGATTTTTCGTAAATATCTCAGTAATGATCACTTCTACAGAAAAACAATCTATGACGAATTTGTAGCTTAGAGAATCTCCTAAAAAAAGATATGATAATTTTTTCTTTTAACAATAACCGTTTGTGAGATATATGATCTAAACAATTGTAACGAACAGTATGCACTGTCTCAACAGTATGTTTACATTATCCGACTTGCATTACGACTTGGAATGTTTGTGTATTTGTTTTTCTATGTTTCTCTTGTTCGATCTAAACTGTATAGCTGCACCATGTGTGGGATATTTTACGAAGGAGCAGGACAAGGCAACGACATTGTAGGTAAAAATTGGTTTTGTGACGTATCATGGCCCTGTGGCGTTATGCACAGGATAGGAGTATGAACAAACAAGATAGTATCACGACATAATTTTGTCAACGCTCATTTCTGAGATTATAGGAGCTCAACCCCCTGCAGACCATCCTCAAAAACGAGTTTTTCTACCAATCTTGTGTGTGGCTGCATAGCGTCACAGGGACATGACAAGTCTCGTAACCAATTGTTATATGAAATTACATGACCTTATCCTGCTCGTTTATGGGATAGTAGCAAATGGGGAAAACTACAAAACAGGTTATTTTGGGGTGGTGTGTGTGTGGTGTCAATAATAGGCGTTGACAAGATAATCTAGTGATGCTATCTTGTTTAACCATAGGTATATCTGAGGGAAGTAACGATCCGACGTTAATATATATAAAAATAGAAACAAAAATGTATTTTTCAACCATATCCAAAGTGTCAAGCTCATATTATTTTTTTGCATGCAATGACAGGCTGCGACACTACTTCAGCGATTTTTAAGATAGGGGAAAATCAATGTGTTCAAATTATTTGAAAGAAAGAAGGAATTAATAAAATACGCAGCAATTTTTAGTAGGACAGAGTGTTTTCCAGAGGTAGTCTTCAACAATGGAAGTGGTTTTCTCCTGGCTATACATTATAAGTTAGCATGTGTAAAATTGTGTAAAATTGTATCAAGCTCTAGCACAAAAAGTATCTATTGATATTCATAGATGTTGAACTTTTATTAGATCCACTCAGCTTACAAAACCTGGCCAACTATCTATTTTTCCGCCAACATCTAGTTCTACTCGACAGAATTTGCATAGAACGTATTACCAAGTTCAAATATGGGTAGGCAACGAGCTCATTCCTAGAGATTGGGTATGGAAGTTCAGCGATACCATTTTGGAGCCAATTCAAACTCTGCTTCCACCTGCTCTAGAAATTTTGCTAAATAAATACAATTTTTTGTAACTTAGCTTAAACTGCAGCTGCAGAAAAATTGGTTTATATTGTTCACCAGTTTGTGATAGTTGTCATGGTCAGGCGTGCTTAAATGTGTCACTCGAGATGAACAACACCAATGATTACGACCCTACCGATGATTTAGATCCACCTTGTTTCATAACTGAATCCATGAAAATACAGGAAACAATAAAAGAACAAGAAGAAGAATATGATGAAGAGGAAAACATAAACATAGAAATAGAGTCCGAAGAGGAATGAGTATTGAAATTTAATAACTTCTGTTTGAAATACATCAAAATGAAAGTAATTAATAAATTCATAATAATTTACTAAAAACAATAACAATTTTCCAAGCAAAAACAAACGAAGATTAGCCCTACATTTTTGAAAAAAAACCCCACCTTGTACTCTACTTTGAAGGTGATGCGGAAAGGGGTCCACGTTTCATGAGAAACATAAAAGTTACCAGTTTATAAGTCAAAATATCTCGAAAACGGTTATCGTTACAAGAAAAAATTATCAAATTTTCTTTGTAGGAAATTTTCTAAGCTACAAATTAGTCATACATTGTGGTGATCATTACTGAGATATTTACGAAAAATTACTTTTGGTGACCTTTGCCCCGTGTAAAATGTAATGCAGCGCTCGGGTCAATGGGGACTTTCGACATTTTGTTCAGAACATCCACATCAAGGTTCAGACCAAAATCCAGCTTTCCCTTAATTTTTCCGAAGTTTCGCCTTCTTTTTATCAAATTCTCTTGGACTATTAGGGGAGATAAACAAATAGTGCTAGAGCACTCCTCATGCTCGTGTAGGTTTACAGGTATTTTACTGGCTCCTAGCGAGTGTGTTCCCCGGTTCGAAACCGTGGCTGTCTGAGCAAAGCCAAGTCCCATAGAACTCTAACCGGAAAATACTTAGGTGGAATATTTCGAAGTTGGACAGGATAAAGCTGTCGGAGTCAATAGGCAGCAGCTTTAGAGGCGAGGTTAGCGCAAGTACAATGGCGGCGATGGGCTTGCAAGCATATATACGCTGGTGAATTTCACCATGAGTCAAATTGTCGGCATATATATGTATTTAATTTAGCAGATTAATATACCAAATGATTCCGAAGAGATATACATAGTTTGTTTTTAATATTAAGAGTCGCACTATAACTACTTCTAAATCACCTTATTTTCAACTGAGTTCATTTAATAATTCAGTTAATTCTAATTTAAAATCAACATCCGCTCACCATTATTCGAAATATCTCGATTTATAACTTTCAGGCTTCAGCAATTGACTGATTTCAAATTTGAAAAAAAAGTTAGTTTGATCTTTCGATCGACTTTCGGGCAATTCTATTTGAAAAACACCTATGGTTAACACATTTACAGTTTAATGCGCAATAATATTCATACTTCTATGCTACGTTTGCTGATAAAATTATATCTCTTATCCAGATCTAAACTATCATAGGACACGATTTAATCAAAGACTATTTTCAGTTATGATGATCACCTTACAGGAATGTTTGTGAAGTACATATGTACAGTGGCTCAATTAAGTAATCGGACAGAGCTACGAGACGAAGACTTTTGTCAGTAACTCTTTATAAATCCCATTTAGGAGAAAATGGAATGCATATACATTTACTTGTTAGCACTAGTTTATAATATAAGAAAAAAAAATAGGTTTTTATTATATCAACAAAAAAGTTATAAGCCAAAATTCAAAATATAAAATAAAATAAAATATGTTAAAAACACCTGTCAACACTGGTTTTTTTGGGATGGGATTTCCCCGAATTATAACAAATTAAGAGTGAATAACAATAGTCAAAGTGTAAACGAAAAGAATCAATTACTTGTTGCGAAATTTTTATAGTGAATTCTCATACAAAACTAGCATGGGTCGTCGAGGTAAAGAAACTACTAACGAAGTTCGGAAATTGGTCATCAAACATCACAAAAACGGGATGTCTGTGCGAGAAATTGGGGAAATCATTGGTAGAAGCCATTCGAACGGTTTGAAATTAATAAAAATATTGAAAATAATCCTAGATCCGGACGGCCGAAACAATTTTCAGAGGCAGATGAACGGTGGATCGTGCAGCAAGTAAAGAAAAATTCCAAGCTGTTTGCGACAAAATTGACATCAGAAGTGTCCAACTACCTTTACATTACTGCAAGTACAGAATCTGTGAGAAAAGTTATACGGAGTGACGATTTTAACGGCAGAGTTCCACGCAAAAAACTTTTTTAAATAAGAAAAATCAACTAACGCGACTTAAGTTCGCTAAAGAGCATAAATCGCGTGACTTTTTCTATTGGAGCACAGTGTTATTTACGGACGAGAGCAAATTTAATGGTTTTTGGTCAGATGTACAAACATATGTGTGGAGACGACCCAATGAGGAGTTCAAACCTGTTAACCTTCAACCGACCGTAAAACATGGAGCTGGATCATTGATGGCTTGGCGCTGTATGGCTGCCTCTGGACCAGGAAAGCTAGTTTTTATTGATGGCATAATGGACAAAGTTCATATCCATTTTAAAAGAAAATCTTAAAGAAAGTGTAGATAAATTGGGCATTTCTGAGACATTTTCGTTCTATCAAGACCATGACCCAAAACACAAAGCTCACAATACGCGGAGGTGGTTATTGTATAATTGTCCTCACATGATGGAAACGCCCCCACAATCTCTGGATATAACGCCGCGTCCACATTGGCCATGGGAGATGGCATAACATTCGACTTGCCATGGAAATGGAAAATGTAGACGGTACATGGCATGCCATATTTGATGGCATGCCATATATCTCAAGCCATATGGCAAGACATTTGCATGGCCATACTCTGACAGCTGTTCATTTTCAAAATGGCGATATTGAGGGAAATAGGTCGTTGGTGGAATCTACTCCAAGAAGACTGAAAGCCATTCGGAAAACCAAAGGTTTTCCAACAAAATACTAAAATAAGTAAAAAAAAGCTTTTTTATACTTAATTTACTATCATTATTTAAAGTGTCCGAATATTTAATTGACAATCATATATTTTGAATTTTGGCTTATATGTTTTTTTGTAAATAAAATAGAATTTAATTTTTTTCTTATTTTATAAACTATTGTTACCTAGTAAATAAATATGCATTTCATTTTTTCCTAAATTGATTCTTCATAAAGTTACAGACAAAAATCTTCACATCGCGGTACTGTCCGATTACTTAATTGAGCCACTGTATATGTGTATGAAATAATCTTAGTATAAGTATATTTAGAGGCGATGTAAATTCCGAAACTACAATTTTCAATTGAAAATTAATCGTATGGAATTTTAACTAAGTTTACATAGAGAAGATGGGGGAGTTATAGACAAGTTTTGTTAAGCTATGTTTCATTTGTTCATTACCAAAAAAAAATATGTTTTTATTATTGTTTATTTTTATTTTATTATTATTATTACTATTTATTTTTACTATATCATTATCTATTTTATTATTATTTATTTTTACTTTATTATTATTTATTTTTACTTTATAATTAATTATTTTTTTATTATTTATTTCATTTTCTTAAAAATTATAAAAAAATCCTGAGTATAAAGCCTGGAGTTCGGGTTTGCATACAAAGATCCGCTGGAAGTAAGGCTCATAGCAGCTGTGAAACGCTTAGAGCTCTGATGGACACTCTTTTTTCTGATAGACATCTCCAACATCACCGTTGCAATCATACAAAAAAGCAAAAGGAATCATACACACCAGGAGCCAGTGCTCTACGCACATTAGGCGATTGTGAATACTCCAAAACCTAGATGCCAAACTAGTTGAAATTATAATGCAGCTACTGAGAAACCGAGTATAATACTCGTCTTTGTCTAGCTCTGTCCATCAAGCGAGTGGTAAATACGGATATTCGTCAAGTAACTAATCTAATAGTTAATGATCTTCTTAGGAAACTCAATGAAACTGGATGTAAAATGATAGCGTATGTAGATAACATCGCTATTGCCATATCAGGGAAAATTATCTTGACCATATTGGAGAGATTAAATTATTCCTTACTTATTCTCTCGCAATGGTAGCGAGAGTGTGGCTTACATGTGCTTTAACCAAAACGGAACTATGGCTCTGCACGAGGAAATACAGGGTTGGATCATTCGCCCTATCGATGCTACATTAATCTCCTATAAGTTTCAAAAAACAAAGAAAATTATCCAGGACGTATTCTGGACTCGAAGCTTCTATGGAAGGCAAATATAGCAGAAAGGAGTCGCATGACATTTTGTGCTCTTGACATCTGTAAGAGGGCTATATAAACTATTTTGGGGATGCAACTTCGTATCATCACTTGGATTCTCACTAGCATAGTGGATTCAAATTTGATGTATGGAGCAGCAGATTGGTGGCCAACCATACTTAAGGCTTTAAAACATAAGATGATCAAAAACGTACGCAGACTAGCAGCCCGATTTATAACACGGGGGCGCTCCGTTCTACCCCGACAAAAGCAATATTGTAGCTGCTTCACTGGCTTATTACCGGTCTGCTTGTTTTAAAACATGCGAAATTCACAGTGATAAGGCTTTACTGTGGTGAACTCTGTACTAGTTTCGGCTTGGGCCATGCTAAAATTTTAGTGCTGAACTTGTGCTTCCGGCGGACCTCGATTATACTACCGCCTAACCCTCTCTGATTCAAGGGCATAGCCAAGAGTCACATTCCAGGCAGAGATGAATGAGCAAGGAGAATACTTCCTAGAAACATATGCTGTTGACATATGTATATCAATGTATCCAAACTGAATGAAAGATTGGGATGTGGTATATTTGTTACTTCCTTAGCTTGAAGCTTTCCTTCAGCTTGTCAGACCAGTACAGTGTCTTTCAGATGGAGGTGTTTTTCAAACGTCGTTCCGGAGCTGCGAAGTGAAGGATGTTGCAAAGTCCTGTAGTTTCCTAATTGGCACACCGATGGCTTTAGCTAAACTTTGCAAAAACACATAAAGGCCACTATCAAGTCCTGGATGGAAGGATCTACTAGTGCAATAGTAAGATAACTGTCGAAAACTTTTGACATTGGCCACACTAGAGAACTACTTCAAATAGCGGTGGCTGGTTCGTAGCGTAGTGGTGTCTGTCCTAAGGGGTAATACTACTTTCGAATTTTTCAAATATCGTTTTATTTTTTTTTGGCTTAAAAGGTCTTAAGAATAAGATACAACATAATTTATAAGGTGTGAAATTCCGACCGAAGCCACCTGCTCCGCGCTCGAAGCATGTATATGACTCGGCACGACGCACTACGATCTGTTATGTGTTTTTATTTTACTTTATTTTCTTGATTTGATTTTATTTAACTTTATTTTTGCTTATATCTGAGACTAGTTAAGTACTGAGTTAGATGTTATTTAGCACATTTCACTGTTACTGTTCACTGTAAGTGTACTATGTGCACTATATATCTGCGTCAAATTTCTATGATTTTTCACAAGAAAAACTTTAAACGCGTTTTTCTCAAAACGACTTTTTTCAACATGGCCGGAAACATAACTCGCCCAATTCTTTACCGACTGACTTGATATTTTGTCTTTCAAACAAGATTATCTAGAGAAAGACGTCGGGATTTTTTTTATGTTGCATCTTTCATTTGTTATAAACATTGTTAGTGCATATTTTTAGGCAAAAAACAAAACATTTTTTTTTCAAATGTCCACCATTTTTGCAAACAGTGATACAAAAAAATCCCTACATCTTTCTCGAACTTTTTGTATGTAAAATGGAAAACAATTTGGGTTTGTATTCCAGAGTCACAATTGGAGGAGGAACTTTTCCGGCTGCGGAGCCTTACATTGATGCGGGCGTTCAGTTAACCACCTGCTCATCCGCCATTTTGTTTTCGATTGCCGACAAAAAATTTATATAGACACTTTAATGTATAGCCAATAAAGACCCTTAAGCACAATTTTCATTTTTTTCGTTGTTTCCCCGGAAAAAAATCTTGAAATTAGGTTATTTTCCGACGCTCTACAGTGCTGTTACCCCTTACTGGATAGGGCTACTAAACAAGAATCTGCGAATATAAGCAAATGTCAAAACCGACCGGTTCATGACCAAAAAAGGAAATACGCAAACACGTGTGAGCATTAGTGCCCATACAGTGCATGAGCGAGTATATGCCAAGTCGTATATCATCACCATTTTGCATTCGGACAGCTCATAGCAATAATTGAGCAAAAAGTTGCCCAATGTGTATGACACATTTCTGGCAGTTCGGAAAGTTTTGTTTGGGTGTAACATATGCTTTGCCTGGTTTGTCTCGGCGCATATACTGCGCCACGTAAGCAGCCTCATGGCTGGTTGGACCTGTTGCCTGCTCGACAGGCATGCGCCGCAGATGGGTGCTCCTTACAACAATTTCTGTCCGAGTTGTTATGCAAGATGGAAGAGGAAACAATTCTTCATCTCTTATGTGAATGCCCGGCCTTTGATAGGAGAAGGAAACTGTCCTTTGGCTAAAACTTATTCGCAAGCCTTGGTGAAGTAGTTTGGAGAGACTTAATGAGAATCACTCAATTTTCTCACTCCACTCAATAATGGGTTGAGCGCTAAGCAATGCAGTTTTGCAATTGGCTCTAGTGTGCCTACGTGATCCTTCTTCGGAGCCTGTTTGGAGGCGCAGCCGCAGAGCCTACTTATCTAAATAAGAATACAATGCGGATTTAAAATAAAACTAACTATTGTAATCAATTTCATACTTAGATTTTTTGTGCCAGGGAAAAAAACTGTTTTGGATCCCGTCCTCAAATCTAGTAACGATCATAAGTCTCCAAAACCTTTCGACAGATTAGCCAATTGCCAAGCCACAAAAAGATTATGTTTTTTGCATACATCAGGTCATAAAATTAATTCCAAATTAATTCTAGAGTATTGCCTTGCCTCCTGGTTAGGATTTTCGGCTACAAGTCAGTCAGCTTATTTAAGTGTATATGTAGACCAAGGAATCATTTCACAGAAAATCGTCTACGTCTACGCGCTCGATATTGAAAAATCATTCGGTTCAGCCTGGCACGATTGGTTAATCTACACATATTTTGGATTTCCAACGCATATAACCAAGCTATTTATAAATTAAATCTTCAAGATCATCTCAACTTTCAACGCCCTTGCCTCGGTCCGATTTAATACATTAGTCCCGCTATTTGCGCCCTATCAAGATAGTTGGAAACGACAGCAATCTTGTCTCAGTTGATGTTGTTTTCAATGCTATCATACTCAGATGGCGATAGAGACGCAATAAAATGCGACCAATATTGTATTATCTTAAAGCCACAAATTACAAGTTGGCTATTTACGCTGAAAAAAAACTACATAGCGCGTATTCCTATAGCACTGAGCCATCAAATATAGCTAAAAGGCCAAACTCCTATGCATTATAGACTTTTCTAATACGTGCATAGTCTCAACTCTTATGTAATATAGTCCCATCTATGTACTACGAAAACAATCTCTGCACAGATCATTAAAGAGACCAAACAAAATTAGCTTTCAAATAAGCTCCTGTAGCCTAGTGAGCAGAGTATTGGCTCTTGAATAATAGGGTCACGGGTTCGAACTCAGATTGATGAAAGATTTATTTGTCATAACTTATAAGTTAACAAATAAAATTTCAGTAAAGTAAATACCTGCTGTCAGCAAAATACCGAAACTGCCAAAAACCAGGACAGCTTCGCTTTTACTTTGTTTTTATGCAAGGCGCTGGGAGCTAAAATACATAGCTTTGAGGGCAATAAGGCATGGCGTCTACTGCTATAAATTTTTTCCCATGCATTATGGTGTCAGGTGCTATATTCTAGCATATTCCCGAAAAAAAACTGTGTTTAACGCCAGAAGTATATAAATTATGATTTCTGGCGCTAGGCTTTTTTTCAAGGTGCGCGGACGATAATCGTATTTACAGCTTCACACCAACCAATTGAAAACCAAATTGATCTCCTATATCATTACGAGGATTGCGTTTGAAATTTCGGGAATGGGCAACCCAATTGTTGCCATGACAAATCTGACATCTGAACCTTGAACCTTGACATTTTTTCGCATTAACGTATTCAGAACGTTTTCACGCACGAGCGCTGTTTGATGTTGCTTATAGTGACTTGCCAAATTCATACAATTTGGAGTAATTTGCTTGAATTTTTCAAGCATTTGATTCAGACATACCGTGAAATTTTTCAACTCTAATTCAAGCGGGACATTACGTGTGTTGAACAGTCTATTATTTTTAATTTTTTTCTTCTTAATATGAGCTTCGATTTTATCATCAAAATACAACTTAGGATCCGCTGCACTGGACTCCTTCTTTATTAAGGCTGTAATATAAGTGGGTATTTCCTAGTCTTTGACATTATAACAAAACAGAGATTTGATTACTTCTACGGGAATGACATTTCCTGTTTGCCTGAAAATATTTCTTTGGGGAAATTACATTATCAAATTAAAATTAAATTCAACAATATCAAACAACACAATTTAATTTCGATTTATGTCATTCGAAAATCTAAATGATTTGCTTTGATGTGTCTCACATAAAACAATCTTTTGTTGCCCCGTTTTTCTCTACTATATTATTCTTGGCAAAATGCTTGATCACAAAACCAAAATCAAAGTCTTGTCGTAGTTTATCAGAACCAAATGCTTCATATTTCCTATAAAAAGCCAACTAATCCGTTATAAGTGGCATTCGTGTGATAATCTAGGTATTAATAAACACCTTTACGAGTTTTCGTTTAAAATTTCACTAGCGGCTTATTCTTCTTACAGATTCACAAAATGTTACTTCAGAAATCTCTGAAAGCAACACTGCTCCTTCTCGTTTTACAGCTGCTAGTATCGTGGATCAACGCCCAGGTGACTTGCTGTGGCAATCTCAGTAGCGGCTCGTGCGGTTCATCAAGTCCAACATCATGTCCCGATCCATCTGGCGATCCACACTACTATGCCGTTTGTCTGAATGGAAATGATCTACGCTTTCAATGTCCCAACGGCACTCTGTATATAAGCAGCGATCCGGATGCGAACAATTACAGTCCTTTCTATGAAGGTTGCGCGCCATGGCAACTGTTCCCATGGAACTCAGCCTCCACATTGCCGCCTGCATCAATGGAGCCAGTGCCGTGCATAGGAGCGGCTCTTCTGTATGGTGCCGCATATTCCGATCCGTCCTACTATTGGCAATGTAGCAGTCCTTTTGGCACAGCAGTGTTAAGCCAATGTCCTACGGGATTTGGATTTTCAAACGGGCCCTTACATGTTGGCTGCACAAACTGGACTAATTGGAATTTATAGATAGCACTTACTATTTATTAGTTATTTGCGTTGTGGTGTGCATTAGTTTATGTTTATATTATATTATTTGTTTATATTTTTACTGTGAAATAAAACAGCAATAAATGTGGTGGCATTGTAGCGCTGTGCAAATTATATTTTAATAAAATGTAGTCTGCGCTGCAGCGAAATCACTGAAACAATAGTATTTTTTCGACAGGCATACAAACTTAAATTATTTTTAGTGGTGTACTGGAATGAAGTAGTCTTGCGCAAAAGAGTTCAGTAGAAGGGTACTTTTCATTAAATTCCCTTCATTTTAGTGAAACGCATCACTGATACATCTCTTTTAGTTCATTAGTTCAAACCATTTATAAGGATATGGCGTTGGTCGTAGTGAACTGTGAACCAAACTTTTTTTCATTCGTGTGTTTTCCAACGTGTTGGTACTAGACATGGGTAACGCAGCAAATTTGAGGCGTACGATGAGACGTTTTGAGGCGCTGATACACTGATACCAAGCCAAGCCAAATGGTGTTGGCATTGCAAAGCGGCAGCGCCAACACCATTGATACCGAAGTGCGTTACTGAGCTACTAATACCGAAGTGCGTTACTGCGCTACTGATACCGACAATCGATATCAGCGCAGTGGTATCATGGCTAGTGCTTCAACGCAATTGCGCGGCGCAGCGCTGCATTACCCATGTCTAGTTGGTACTATAGACAAACATGATTTTTTCCTTACCCACACAATTTGTTACTCATCCAGCTGTCGATCTGCATGGATTCTTTTCAGTGGTCTTTTGGCAATTCAAGATGCCAAATTGCATCTTCTAGTCCCCGACTCCAGTTTAAAGCCTGGATACGTGGTGTCACTAAGGTTGTCCTGATACAACCATACTTTCCTCTTATTGCCTTTTATTATTATTTGTATCTTTAGACCGACACGAACGGCGACAGGAAAAGTAGTCAAAAATTATATATGAAATACGATGAGACGTTTAGACGTGAAATGGTGATATATATTTCGTTCAATTAAACAAATGGACACGTTCTTTGGCGTTCGTTTGTCCATGAACGACCCAAGTCTAGTATGAAGTGCTAGTGCTATGGCGACGACGATTAATTTATAGGTAAAAATCTCCAAATAACCAAAACCATATTATTGAATATGGTTTTGTAAAATTGGTTCTTGAGGCTATTCTCGACATAGCTCTTGTCAGGTTAACATAGTCAGCACGCACCAGTGATTGGAGAAATGGACTGGAAGTGATTTTTACTACGTCACCTTCTAGGCTTGTAAGTATAGACCAAACCAACAGAGCTCTCCGGTGGAAGCAACAAGCATATTAGTGCGTTAACAAAATGGCAAAGCGAAGATAAAGAGTTTATCAGAAGAATAAGAGTATCTCGAAGCACTGCAGGCAATAAAATGGTATGACATGAATTTGTAGAGGCTATTAAATGTAGGAAAAAGCAAACGAAAGCTCTCAAAAAAGACGATAAAATAACAAAAGCTCTCACAGTCCGTCAATAAGACGTCACTGTGTTCATGGACCGAGAACTTCGCTGTTGGTTGCCCAAAAATCAAATAACCCCAATTCCGACAACATTCTGACGGAATCATTAAAACTGATGATTCTTAATATGGATCTAACGATGCATACTGTATAACATGGAGAAACTTCTAGAGAGATTCCTAAAGACTCGACTTTAGGCAGCAATCCGTAGGAACGGTCATGTAACGGAATAGGCGGCATAGATTCCGTGGTGGGAATTCAACAGTAAATGCCATTCACAAAATTATCGGTGCAGTAGAGGGCATCGAGATCGCAATTGATCCGGTCAAAGCTGTTCTATTTCTATTAGCACTGGATGTTCATGATATTTTTAGATATGATCCGAGAATACTTGGAGAAACGTGATATGAAATACTAGCTGCGTTTACTAGCTATCAGAACTGATAAGGTTAGGTAGCACAAAACAATAACAAAATACTGCCTCAGTGATCTCACTGAATCGGATTTTTGGGGGTAAAACGGTTTGAGTAAAAACTCACAATAGAGTGGGAAATTGCTTGTAGCGGTTGGTGCAGTCACTACCTGTAGCGGTTGCATCAACCAATGAACTTTCACAGACTGACAGTTTGGTGAAATTCAAACAAAATTTTTATACATCACACCCTTAGACAGATACCTGCTAAATTAGTATTACACACTATGACATTGATTTAACTTGTAAAAAAGTCTAGCGCATCAGAACTGCTAGAAAACTGATTTTCGAAGAAATTATCTTTGAGTGACTTAAAAATGTATGAAGACGTAATACACTTCTTTGTAGTATCATATCTGCAGCAATAAGTCGACCATAACATGCTCGTGCTTAATGAACCTATCTTTTGAATTTCGTTTTCTTCCAAGGATATCATCGAAAGTTTCGGCGATTAAACTATGTCTGGGGTTGGATAAATTTCCAAAGCTCAGGAAATTTAAGCATCGGTAGCTTATTTTATTGCAAATGCTTTGCTTATGCATACAAAATGGAAGCATCTGTTGGTCCAATATTTACGAAATTGTCTGCTGCTGGCAATCATATGTTAGCACCATAGCTGCTTCACGTTGTGTTAAACCCACCCTGTGAATTTCGTTTCGTTTGATTGACTGCGCTGGAAGTAATAGGAATGAATAAAATTTTAGGATTACAACCTTCAAAACTTTCTAAGTTTTCGAAATCTAAATATTTGTTGTTAATTGTCATTGCAGGATCATTCCCATTTGGAGATTTAATGACAACATCGCAAGATAACGAAATGTCAATAAATGACGAAATTCATCATAGCTGGCAGCCCTTTCATGAATTTTCAACGAAATTCGTACAGAATTAGAAGTATGTACAGCAAGGTCCCCTTGTCACATGAGTTTCGTTTTGATTTCGTTACTGCATCGGAAGTTATAGGGAGCAAATTTACAATATTTAGGAGACAAAAATTGTCATAGCTGTCAACTCTATACTAATTTTTCAACCAAATTTCTACGTTATCTGTCTTAGAGTAAGGTTCACCTACTGCGTGAATTTTGTTAAAATCTGTTGGCTAAATAGGAAGCTATAGGCAAAAAACCAGGTTTTTTCTCGATGATTTTTCAAAATGGCACCACTGCCACAGTGTTGCCTGCATTTCAAAATCACTTCTATCAGACTCATCCGGTCCTAGCTAATTTCAACATGTTCTGTAAATTTCATGTTGATCGCATTATCCGGTCGTCAGTTCTCGTGAACAGAAGTTTCTAGTGCTGAAAATAGAGGTAATTTGATCATGGGTCTTCGTTTTTGTGCACCGCGGAATTTTGAAAATTTGAATTTGATATAGTGGACAAAGGTCAAAATTTATCAATAACTTGAATTTATTTTCAAAAATCAAAAATTTTCCAGGAGGGTCGATGATTTGAAGGATTTTTTTTCAGGAGCCTGCTGTAGCTACAGGGTGGCCCGCATAATTTTGAAAATTCACGTGTGTTAAGTCTTAGTTTACATTAATACGCTTTGCAAATTTCACGAAGATCCATTGTTTTTGTTAGAAGTTATGACAAATCGAAATTTAAAAAAAATCCTTGCCTACTTTTAGGCACTCAGCACTCACTCAAGGCTCAAAATTTCCATTTTTTTATTATAAAAAAACATAAAACATACTAAGTTTTCATTTTCAATATTTACTTTTAGCAAAAATGTACTCTGCATAGAAATATAAGGGCACCAGACAATTCACTATAAGGCCGCCACCGCCAAAGGATTAAAGATATCTTAATTTCTACCTGTTATATACATCTATGTTCTTCGAAAGTTTCATTTCAATCGGACCAGCCACTTCAGAGATTATATCCCTTAATCAATTTGCTGATATATATGTATATATATATATATATATATATATATATATATATATATATATATATATATATATATATATTTATATATTATATATATATATATATATATATATATATATATATATATATATATATATTTATATATTTATATATATATATATATATATATATATATATATATATATATATATATATATATATATATTTATATATTTATATATATTTACATATATATATATATATATATATATATATATATATATATATATATATATATATATATATATATATATATATATATATATATATAATTGTTTTTATTGTGTACCAATTTTTTCCTAGCTTGTAAAAATATTTTTTAATTTAAACCAATTTTTCCTTTAGAAGCTAGATTTATTTTTATTTTGACATATATCGATATTTCGAGGGTAATCTGCCCTCTTCTTCAGTGTCTTTTGGTCTGATCTTAAGATAGCTTAGATATCTTATTTAAGGTGCTTGTTTTTAAAGTATTTACTAATACTAATTACCTGCTAATTACCCGCTAATTATCTATTGATTATATACTTAAATACATTTTACTATCTATTAGTAATCACATTATCATCATAAAGTATCTGTTTAAATTAACCTAAACAATGGTGATACACAGTTTCCTTGGTCTGTGTTTAGTCGCCTATCCATCGGGGTTTTCCATATGTTCAGGCTTTCGTATGCATCCAGTTTTCGTACCTGCTGTACTTCCTTAATCACCTCCACGCTGTCCCACGTTATGCTATGCTCCTCCTCCAGGATGTGTTTCGCTACTGCTGATCGTACTATCGTTGAGTTCTTTTTCCTTGCTGAGACTGCTTCGCGCTTATGTTCGGCTAGTCTAACACCAACTAACCGTTTCGTTTGTCCAATATATATTTTGTTGCATTCTGGGCAAGTAATTCTGTATATTCCACATTTTTCCTTCTTATCTTTTTTGTCTTTCACGTGACATAATATTGTACTTAATTTCTTAGCCCTACTGGTTGGAACTGCTTTAATATCAAAGCGTTCAAAGAGTTCCTGAACTTGCTTAAATATTGACGTAAAAATAATTGGAACTCTTATGGCTGGTTTTTGTTTTTCTTGTATAAAGAGCGTCGTTAACAGATCACGCTGTATTCTGTCCTTCTTCTTTTTGACAAGGTTTCCAATTATTTTATCGTCAAATCCATTTTTTCTCGCGGTGTCTTTAATATATTTAACTTCTAAGTTAAAACTTTCCTGATCCATGGGTACTGTTAATAGTCGGTGGATCATTGAGTTAAAGGGCGCCATTTTTTGGGAATGCCAATGATCAGACGTAGAAGGTGTTGTTCTCTGGGTGTGTGGGTGTATATTGGACAAACGAAACGGTTAGTTGGTGTTAGACTAGCCGAACATAAGCGCGAAGCAGTCTCAGCAAGGAAAAAGAACTCAACGATAGTACGATCAGCAGTAGCGAAACACATCCTGGAGGAGGAGCATAGCATAACGTGGGACAGCGTGGAGGTGATTAAGGAAGTACAGCAGGTACGAAAACTGGATGCATACGAAAGCCTGAACATATGGAAAACCCCGATGGATAGGCGACTAAACACAGACCAAGGAAACTGTGTATCACCATTGTTTAGGTTAATTTAAACAGATACTTTATGATGATAATGTGATTACTAATAGATAGTAAAATGTATTTAAGTATATAATCAATAGATAATTAGCGGGTAATTAGCAGGTAATTAGTATTAGTAAATACTTTAAAAGCAAGCACCTTAAATAAGATATCTAAGCTATCTTAAGATCAGACCAAAAGACACTGAAGAAGAGGGCAGATTACCCTCGAAATATCGATATATGTCAAAATAAAAATAAATCTAGCTTCTAAAGGAAAAATTGGTTTAAATTAAAATATATATATATATATATATATATATATATATATATATAATGAATATTCGCGAAACGAGTTTAATACTAATTTTCTTCGAAAATCAGCAAAAATTACTATGAAATCAGCAATTTAAGTGAACGCAGCAACTTAAGTGAATGCAGCAACCTACGTGGTGTGAATCGTTTTTTTTTTGCAAACTAATCAACTCTTATCTGACTTGAAGTATAACAAAACACACCTACTATACCCGTTAGAGAAGATTGCCTAAGAAAATGACAAATGCAACACGATTCATTCCGTTCTTGAAACATGCTATGGAATATGCCATATTGTTGTATTTTGGATCCTGAGGTACAACCAGTGTTGCCAACTTTTTTCCAGCCGTTGTAGCTAGATTTGAGGGAAAAAATAGCTAAAAATAGCCAAAATGTTCACTTTGTAGCTAAAAAATGTAGCTAAATTCAACAATAAAAAACTCAAGGCTCTGGAAAACAGTTTTATTAAGCTAATGTGTATAATTGATATGGAAAAATATTGGATGTACATTGTATTATGAGTTGTTTATTAATTTAACAGTATAAAAGAGTATAAAAATCGTTGAAGAGCTTATTAAGTTCAACAGAATTCTATTCTATTTTTTTATTCATCCTTTAAAATGGGTTGAAGAAATAGGAGATATAAAAGGTTTTTGATTGTTATACTCCAAGTAAATCATTTTTGCTAAATAACATTCTTCTGATGTTTGGACTATGCTGAAGTGGAGTTTTAGCCATAGTTATTGGTTAATGATCCTTGATACTGATCCCGTTATTGACAACCACCTCGTTTACGAACTCCGTATCATCTTCAGAGGAATTAAGAGAACCAATTATAAATTTCTGCAGGTAAAAACTTTAAGATTTGGGGAAGAAACGATCCTCAAGCTGCAGAAACTGAAACCTGAACGGACTGACAAGCTCATCTTAGTAATATTAAAAAAGGATTTTGACGACTTAATTTTTTGAATACACCGTTATTGACTCCGACCATAACACTTGCTTTGTCTGTCATATTTGTAATATTTAGGATGTAGTTTTCTAAGCACGTGTTTATGGCAGTAGTAATACTTTCAACAGCTCCCCTTTCTAGCTCTTTCAAGTAAATTGTAATAAATTTTTGCTAAATATCACTCAAATGTCCGTAGACTCGTCAATTAAAATACTGGAAATACAGTTATCAAAATCTGCCTTCAAATCCGATGTGAAGTATGGAAACAAACTGCCCCCAAATCAGAAAATATAGTCTTTATTTTTCGCTGTGTTGAAAAACTCTACAAAATGAAGAAAAAAAAATATAGCTAGCACAATTCTAACGTTTGATTTTTCTAATGAGCACAATTCCTAATGTCTTCTAGAGTTTTGTCTACGTTTTATTTCAATTTTATGTCTACGCCTGAATTTATTGGTTCTTGTCTTCAAATTTAGGCAGATAATGTGTATTCTATATTAAACATATTTCGTTTATCTTACCTATTTTAGTTTATTCCTAATGAGTTAAAACTCACGGGTTTTCTTCGCACCGAACAAAAGAAATAAAACTATTCGTAAAAGATTATTATTGTTCTATGCCTAGAAAGACATAATACATAGTAGTAGTACTATTGTACTACCCAAAGCATTGGCGATTACCTTAGAATTTGAGGAAATTATTTTTAAACACTGAGTGTTTTAAATATTCATAAACTAGTGTAAGTTAATGCAATCAAAGCAAAAATTTAAATTATCTATAATCTATAAATTTGTAGCTAAATTTGTAGCCAATAGCTAAATGAAAAATTACGTAGCTAAACAGGTTCTTTTTGTAGCTAAATCTAGCTACAAAATAGCTAAATTGGCAACACTGGGTACAACTAGCTTAAAAAAGCATCGAGTTAAGATGTCAGGAACTCTGCATAAGGAACCGTTATAGACCGCAAGCTGCTACCGCCCGGTATCAATGAACACTGTGTTCTAAGCGGGAGTGATTGGCTTCTGGCGATTGGGAGTAAGGTAATCTTCTGGAAGCCTCTTAAGGCCGATAGACAGCACTGGGAGAGAATCCGTGCTACAAGCTCGGAGGACTGAACTACTAATTTATCTTCTTACTAAAACTCTGGCTTGAACACAAGCACAGTCAAATTAAATTCTACTTGTGCGAGTTTAGTGCATTTCACACTATACGAGAAATAGTTCATCTCACACTTTTTTCAACTAATAGCGACGGCTGCTTTTAGCCGCTATCCGCCTTGAAACTCCAGAAACGGTTGTGGAGGATGATTTAATCAGAGGATACTTGCGAAGTCGGAAGGCACAGCGCTATACTTGAAAAGGAGCAAAGTATGTTTTGGAGACTCCTGTAGCTCTGATTGGGTCAAGGTTAACGGAGGAGCTTAATACACTGAAAAAAATCCACATGGCGCCCAGAGCCATGTAACATAGCGCATTATTTATGGCGCCATACGCTATGTACATAGTACTCTGAGCTATGCAATATAGCTTCCAGCGCCATAATGTCAGAATCTACATAGCGCGTGGTCCTATGTAACATGGCGCAGCATTTATGGTTCCACACGCTATGTACATAGTGCCCTGAGCTATGCAGTATGGCTCCCAGCGCCATAATTACATGGCACAGAAATTATGGCCCCACACGCTATATTACATAGTGCCATGAGCCATGTAATATGGCTCATGGCACTCCAATTATAACTCGCAGCCATGCTGTGCGAGGGAAGGTATAAATGTCAGCAAGTGACATTAGAGCTTGGGTCTACATAATTGACTCATTTTGAACTGAAGTACTGGCTGCGATATTTTCGATACTTCGACCGGTGAATTTTCACACTGGAGCAGGAACATTCAATAGTGAGTATGTTGACTCGAATTTATCGAATTTATGTTTGGTGGAATTTATATTTGGTGCACTAAAAAACACATAGCGCTAGACGCCATAGTTTATAGATTTTTGGCACCATGTACATAGTCGATTTCAGTCGATTTGTGATAAAATATAGCGCCACACGCCATAGTACCAGTGTTGTTCCCCTACTACAATTGTAGCAGATCTACTACTTTTTTGAACTCAAAAAAATCAAAACGCGTCAATTCCGCTATCAAATTATTTTATTGTTTAATATGAGTTTAACAGCCGGTTAGTCAACCAGATTGTTATTTCTTGGTACAATGGGGCCGGAGATGAACCAAGTCCATCTTAAGCGACCGTGCCGCGGAACATGTATGTAAACGCAGTCTGACAGTTGATTTATTCCACGTGTGAAACAGTACAGAACTGCATTGCACTAAACGACAACTTGAGTTCAGAACGTACTCGGTGATTTGTTCCACATTCCGCAAATGAAACTGCACTTGAATGTGATGCGCTTACTCGAATTGTCTTTTGTAGTGTCGCCATGCTTTTGGAGCTTTGGCTATTGTATGCATGACCTATTTGAGAACTAAGAAGAGATTTTCTACGCCTGTTATCAAATAAGTAACAGAATTTCAACTTTTTTAGTAGATTTAAGCATTGACTTGCTAAATTAATTGTTAGAAATTTGTGTAAAGGATCGGAGTCAGCTTCGATATCTGAGAGCGTGTCAATAATGGCAGATACGAAAAGGGAACATTACGTGACCAGCTAGTAATTGGATTCAACTATTTGAAATCTTACACATATTTACACTATACTTTTTAAGATGTTTCAATCATGGAACTTCCGCTTCTACTTCGAAGCAGTATAAACAAAAATTCAAAGCATCCTGGATTGATCGCTTTAACGGGCTCGAAGCTGTGAAGGGCAAGCTGTATTGCAAATCATGCAAAAAAGCACTAGTAAATAACAATATCACACATTTTCTTCTTGTTTAACTGAAAATTCTCAAATCTACTACGAAATTTGTAAATTTACTACTTTTTTCGATACAAATTTGCTACTAATTATTTCGGAAGGGGAACAACACTGCATAGTACATAGGAGCAGACGCTATGCTTATAGCCCTCCACGCCATATACTATAATCCTCAACGCCATGTACTATAGTCCTCCACGCCATGTAATATAGTCCTCAAAGCCATATACATGGCGTGGAGGACTATAGTACATGGCGTGGAGGACTATAATGTTTGGCGTGGAGGGTTATAAGCATAGCGTCTGCCCCTATGTACTTTTCGCCATGTATTAGGGCGTGTGGCGCTATATTTTACCACTATCCCTAAATCGACTATGTACATGGCGCCAGAAGTCTATAAATTATGGCGCCTGGCGCCATGTGTTTTTCCAGTGCAGGAGCTAACGCGCGATCAAACTGAATTAGTGGAAAAACGGTTTTGGTTTGGATTTTTCTGTTTGGCCAGCCATGTTTTTAGTAAGCCAAATTTCCAAATAGTTCTTCAGTGGTCATGGAAATCCTTTTGTAGATTTTTCAACACCCAGTCCATAAAATTTTAACATTTCTGTTGTGTCTTTTGTGCATGAATGTAAAATTGTGTACTTGCAGATGGGACGAAACCGGTTTGATCAGGACAAGTTGAGGAAGTAAGAAAACATAAGTGACAAGAAAAAAACACAATATTTCTAAATAAAATGTATATTTCTAATGAAATCCCACTCTCCTTGGGCGCTCGCGAAAATTATTACCAAGCTTTTTAGCGAAAATCAATGCTCAATTTCGAAGTGAAACAAAATAATTATTATTATTGTAGAATAATTTTCGTTGTTACTTAAGACCTCTTCCTACCATTAGGATTATTTATGAATACCATTTTAGAAAAAGACTTTATTTTTACAGCCGAATAATTCATATAGTACTTGGTTGACATCTGCTTCGAATTGAATTGTTTTCCTTCTCGCGTATTCGACAATAGGTCTAATTAAGCTACAAAACAGGTTCTTAGATAGAAAGATGTCGTTGAATTCGCTCGGACGTCTTCTGACAAAACATAAGGCAGTGCTAGCTTTCACAAGGATTGATTCGATTGATCGTCAAATGTGAATGATTGATTCAGCAGTACTCCTAAATCGATTACTTTTGCTGACCTACTCACTGGTGTACTCAAAAGCGAGTATTCATGGATTAAAGGAAAATATTGTTGTATGTGTTAGGTATAATAGTACGCTTATCATCATTAATACGTATATTGTTATCGGAAAATCGGCTGGCAAATCTGTTTAAAAAAAATAGTTGCAAATATTTGCAGTCGTGAACAGTTCTAACAACTTTGAAAATTTTAGTGTCATCACTGGCCTCAGAAGCGTATATTACTAATGTATATTTATATAAATACTGGCCTCAGAAGCATAGGCAGAGCCATGATTATTAAAGGATGCACCATATTTTCAGTTGCAAATTTATTATCGAATACTGAGCGACATAAAGCAAGACAGAGGATGATTGCAGGAATGAAACCTGCATCATTAATAAATAAGGCAAACATTAAAGAGCCCAGATGGTTTTAATAGGTGTGTTTTTGCTCCTCTATTCAGAACAGACCTGTGCAGTAGCACAGGAAAGAACAACAACTCCTGTCCCAGTGAATTCACTGGGACAGAATTATGTTCTGCACATGTAGTTTATGGGCTCACGTATAAAGTGTGCTGATATTTGCGAAAGTATTCGTATCGGTTGGTGCAAGTATTTATTTCGAATTAATTATTATTATTTTGAATTGAATTGAATTCATTCTACTCTTCTCTATCGCCCATTATAATTTCATCAAACCAACTTGCAGATAAATCCTTATCAAAATTGTTGATATGACGACATTGATTTTCGTTGATATGACGAAATACATTCAATGTAGCAACTGTTCTGTTTTGGATCGTTTTTTTTTTTAGCCATTGTTCTATTTTACTCTGCACCGGAGCAAAAAAAAAAAACACACTTAATTTCGTATGACAAGCCACCGCGAAAAGATACACGGTGAGTTCGAGTCGCCGAATAAGAGTCAAAGTGATTTTGGCTTCGAAAAGTTTACCGACGCAGGGAAGTTTTGCAATACATCAATAGTTACATGGGTCACATATACAGAGTTTTTCAAATTTTCAAATTTTTTTGACGTTTGAGCAGGTGAAGGTTTACCATTTTCAATCATAGATAGATACACACTTCAGTGACGTTTAGAGATATTGGAAATTTATTATCAAAATTCGCGTTCGATTTCTACAGTAAAATCATACTGAGCGAAGAAGCACATTTTTGGCTTAACGGGTTCGTCAATAAGCGAAATGGCCGAATTTGGTCAAGCATCCCCAAATCATTCACGAAATGCCATTACATCCGCTTTGACTGTTTGGGCCGTTTTCATGCTGTTGAGTTATTAGTCCTGTACTTTTTTTTAATGATCTTGGCAACCCAGTCACGATCAATGGTGAGCGCTACCGTACCATATTAAGGCTGGTACTGAGCTAATCGTGAAGCTAAATTTTGATATGTCTCCATTATCTGGTCATTCTTTCGAGCGAAAATTTTGGCAATGGAGAAGAGCAGAGACACTGCTCATTTCTGACGGATAAAATGTCAAGAATTTCACTTTTCGATCGATTTTCTAATTGGAAAGACAATTGCACTGCTCCATTTTCAAATTGAAACACCAAATGTCACTTTTTAGCTCGAAAGAATGAACTGCACAAACTAAATTGGCGTGAAATGATTGGAGACATGTTTCAGTGCCATCTACGTTTTCAACGCGAAAGCAACTTCAAAGCAACTTTTCATGCTAAGAACAGAGTACCACTCTTGCTTATTTTCAAGCTAAATTTTCGCCGAAATAGATTTCACGTGAAATTTTATATGAACATTTCACGTGAAATCGAACTCAGTACTATGCTTTAACCGGTTATTTTTCACGTAAATTAGAAACCAATATTGGCATGTGGTTTCAACAAGATGGCGCCACATGTCACTCAGCTAGCCAAACAATCGACTCATTGAAGTCGAAATTTGAGAATCGAATCATTTCAAGAAATGGTCGCGGATCCACAGTTTCAAGCGCTTCCGGGGTGGTCATTTGAATTATGTATTTCATACGTAATAGCATTGATTGTATTTTAACTTACTATAGAAATTTTTTTCATATCTCAAATCGCTTTTGTTTTATTTAAAAAGATAAATAGAGTGCTTTTAATGGAAAACCCTATAATTGAATTTCTTGACTGATATCGATATTTTGAAGGTAATGCAGAAAAATTCAAATTACGCTCAAAATATCAATATCAGTCAAGAAGTTATAATAGATCTACAAAGAAAAAATTGATCTTTAAATTAAAATCTTTAACATTGAATCTAGAGAATTAGTTAACTCCAAATAAATTCAACCTACCAAAGCTGAAATATCAATTCAGACCAGATGATCATGAACTATATCAAAAGTCCTTTTATTTACAGACAAAGTTTTTATTGAGTTATCAACCATATATTGATAAGTTCTATCAATTTTGCATTTTAGCATGCATATCTATCTTTGCTGCATGCTTCAGCACACAATAGCCTCAGAAATCCATTCAAATGTTACTTATTATCTCTCATAAGCCATTTTTATGATTATGACTTCTTTATGTCGCGGTTACTATTATGGTTTTATCGTATTAACTGACTGAACTGTAAACGATTGCTGACTACCACGTGCCAAGACATTTTACCAGTTGACGCGTTTATACTCTGTCACTACAATGCTATTTGTTATCTTATTAAATATACACATAGTCACAAAATTGAAGGCAAAAGCAATAAATTTGAAAACTCTTAATCGTATATAAACTAATGTCACTTTATTGTCACAAATTTTTTTATTTTTTATTAAATTGAAGACTAAAAATACAAAAATGAATAAAATTTTTTATTAAATTCAATTTTTTAAAGAATTAAGTAATAAAAGAAAAATTAACAAAAAAATTCAAGGCACAAAATTAAAGGCACAAACTTCAAGATCACTAGAAAAATATAAAATAATTTATTATTAGTAGTTAGTTGGATATCCGTTGGCTTTGATTACTGCTGCTAGTCTTCTAGGCATACTTTCCGCTAACTTTTTTGTTATGGTTAGGCTCATATTTTGCCATTCCCTTGCTATTATTGACTTCAGCTCGGATTTATTCACAATTGAAAATTTTCGGATTTGTTGCTCAAGTACTGACCAAGTACTGACAATTGGGTTAAGGTCTGGGAACTGAGGTGGAGTTTTTAACTGTTTTGGCGTATTATAAAGCAACCATATCTTTACAATATGTGCGGTGTGCTTTGGATCATTATCTTGTTGAAACCAAAACATATCCGATAGTATTAATTTAATAGCACTTGATTTTAAATTCTTTTTCAGGATATCGAGGTATTTAAATTTGTCCATAGTGGTCTCAATAAATTCCCTGTTGCCGACTCCTCCTGCAGACATGCAGCCCCAAACCATCACATTACCTCCTCCATATTTTACGGTTCCACACAAATTTTCTTTCTTTAGCTCGGTATTCGGTTTCCTCCAAACTATTTGTCTGCCATCAGAGCCAAATAGGTTGAACTTACTTTCATCACTGAATATTATGTTTTTCCAGAAATCTGGACCCTCATTTACCAAAGTTTTCGCAAACTCTAACCGTTTTTTCTATTTGCTTCTGAAATAAATGGCTTTTTACGGACTATTCTTCCATTTAAACCATGGTTTCGCAATGTTCTTCTAATAGTTTCCTTAGATATTGGTTTTTGGATCATATGAGAAACTTCACCCCTCAAATTATTAATCAGCTTCTTTGGACATTTTTCTATTTCCCGTCAAATGTATTCCTCATCTTTAACTGAAAGTAACTTTTTTCGTCCGAGTCCCGTTTTATTAATATAAGTTCCGTCATTTTTCCATTTTTTGACTACAGTTCTTACTGAAGAAAATGATCTCCCAACTATTTTTCCTATTTCTCGATATGTTTTACTTTCACAAACAAGCTTAATGATAATTTTTCTTTCCGCAACTGTGGTTTTTTTTCTCCGTTTATCCATTTCACCTTTTTTTTATTTATTTATGTACAAATACTTATTTTTTTTTTTTAAAAACAACACACTTAATTCAACTAGTCACTAAAAGTCCGGGAGCCAGCGACATATTTTGGCGACTCATTTCATCGTCGATCAAAGTATGTAATTGTCCTCAATAAGGTCTAGTTAGTAACGAAAATCGACACTTATTTTATTTTATTTTATTCATTAACCAAGCAAGGTACAAGTTACATAGACAATACAAAGCAAAATAGAAAATCGAAAACTTAATATGAGTATATAAAAGAAATACGAAAAAAAAAAAATTAAATAAATCAAATAATTAACAAATAAATCAATAATAATAAATAAATAACGAATAAATAAAACATTGACAAATAGCTTAACATAAAGAGTTGCGGATGGCTTGGAAAAGGGAAGATTTGAAGGATAATTTTGAGACCGTTGGGGAATACAGGTTACTTATGCTATTGAATATCCTGCAGCATCTATTAATCGGCTCATTAGCTGCGTAAGTAGTGGAATGTGGATATTCCTTAAGAAAACTAGAGGACCTGGTGCTCCTTACAGGGTTATTTAACACCATTTTATTATTGAGGAACTCAACTCTGATAACGCATCTAATGACGTCAAATGTGAAGCAGGCCGAAATTATCTTTCTTCTGGATGCAAGTGGCAATAAGTTTAGGTGACCCAGTCGAAACTCATAAGGAGGAAGGGCGCTAAAATCGTAAGGGTTGTATAGATCTCTCAATGCGAAAAGTAAGAATTGCTTTTGTATGGACTCGAGTCTGTTACTGTGGGTCTCAAAAGCCGGATTCCAGCAAATGGAAGCATATTCGAGAATGGGGCGTACAAGTGAGATGTATAAGGATCTTGTGACCCACAGGTTACGAAATTCCTTCGCACGCCTTTTGATGAAGCCTAACTGTTTGTTTGCACGGGAAAGCATTTTATCATAATGCAAGGTGAAGCGGAGTCTCTCATCCAAGATAACACGAAGGTCAACAACGTTTTCAACTCGAGCTAACAAATTATTGCCGATGAAGTACGTATTGTGTGAGACGGTGTGTTTTCGGGAAAAACTTATAACTTGGCACTTAGCAATGTTGAGCGAGAGCTTGTTTTCATTGCACCAATGATCAAGTGAATCAAGTTTAGATTGGAGAAAGAGTGCATCGGATTTAGATTTAATGATGTGATAGACTTTGAGATCGTCGGCATAAAGTAAATGAGGTATATTTGCTAGGACGTCAGATAGGTCAGAAATGAATATATTAAAAAGAAGTGGGCCAAGATGGCTACCTTGTGGTACACCAGAGCTAGCAGAGATATTTTTCGATAAGAGTCCTTGAAATTTTACCAGTTGTGTTCGATTTCGAAGGTAGGAAGTCAGCCAGCTAAGCAAAGATCCGGCAAATCCGAATTTCTGGAGTTTTATAATTAAGGTAGGGTGGTCAACTCTGTCAAAAGCTTTACTAAAGTCTGTATAGACTGCGTCAATTTGGCATCCTTTCTCCATTTTACACAGCACGTCTGAGATTAGGACTGTCAAATTCGTGGTAGTTGAGCGACCTTTTCTAAAACCATGTTGTTGCTCGTTCAGACGGGAGTCAACAAGTGGAGAAAGTTTATCGTACACAATCTTTTCAAAAAGTTTCGGAATTGAAGATAAGATGGCAATGCCCCTATAATTCCCGATACAGCGTCTATTACCATTTTTGAATATGGGTGTGACATATGAAAATTTCCAGCAAGATGGGAAAACTCCAGACGAAAGTGATCTGTTGAAAAAAATATGAAAGGGAGTTATAAACTGCTCTACACACTTGCGCAAGAAAGTTGGAGGAAGAAGATCGGGCCCAGGGCCTTTGTTGCAGTCGAGTTCCGAAATAGCTTTACGTATTTCGTCACGTGTAATTTCAAATTGGCCGACAAAATCTGTAGGAGTAGGATGAGAGAAAGAGAGGTGTGAGTTTGATGGGTCTGGTGCATTAAAAATATTCTGGAAACTATCTGCGAATAAATCACAAATCTCATTAGGAGAGGAGGAAGTGATATCATTAAAGAACATCGACGAGGGATAACCAGCGGTTTTTCGCTTCACATTTACAAAATCGTAAAATTTTTTCGGGTCGCGGATTATATTTTCGCCCGTTGTCTTAATGTAATTGGCATAAGCCTCTTGAGACTTTGCTGAAAACTGCTTAGCAACTTCATTATATTCATCCTGAATAGCAGAACTAATGTCGATATTGTTTTTAATCCGCTTATAAAGTTTGTTCCTACGATTTCGCAAATGCCTAAGGTCCCTATCAAGCCATGGCTCAGACAACATTTTCTTTTTTTTTATCTTAGGTACATATCTTTCAACGGCGTCAAAGATTTTGTTATAAAAAGTGGAAATGGCTTCTTCAAGATCTAACGTTGAAAGAGTATTCGTCCAATCTATAGCGTCAAGGTGATGGTGAATGCTTTCATAATTAGCATTAAGAAAGTCATATACAATTGAATTATTGTACGCTCTTAAGTAAATAGAATCAGAAATGGGAAGTTCAACTGATAGTGCAGTGTGGTGTAAACTATTTGTAAAAAGATGCTCTGCGTCATTAGTTGGACTTACCACTACTTCGTCATAAGCGTTAGTGAACACTAGATCCAACCAATTACCATTTTGGTTAAATGAAAGATTTATGAAAAATTTCAATTTTGTCAATCAAATCGTGAAAAATTCAATGCAGAAAAAACACGTATCATCTGGGATCGATCCGTGTGCCACCTGCGTGAAAGTCCGTTGATAGAACCGCTGAGCCACCAGCTATTTTGATGTCGATTGTCCAAAATACAAACTAAATTAGATCAATTGTCATCTGATCTAATATAATAAATAAATTTTTTTTTTCTTAGTAGTTGATTTCGGGGATTATTTTTGCACAATATTTCATGTAAATTTCGGGGAGAAAAAAAACCGGATCGCACTGTTCAGGATCGAACCGAAGGACTTTCACGTGCAAGACCGCAACAATTCAGTCGAACTACGGGCAGTTTAACGTTTTGCAAATTTAAAATAAAACTAGTATGTCACGAGAGACAATTTGCACAGTACAAAATATTTTAACTGTTTTTCGAAAATAACTGTTTTGGAAAATGAAAAATGAGAAATTTAACACTTCACTTAAGCACAAAAAAATTTGGAAGAAAGAAAATGGGGTCAGATAGCACTATTATGTGTATATGCACAGCTCAAGTTAGTTGCAGCAGAGAAACCGAGTCGACCTCTCGGAGTTTCGCTGCTGTCGCGATAATAATCAAAGTTCCGCGTCCTTGGAATTTGAAAAATTTTACGTCGGGCTGAAAAGGCATTCACAAAAACGCCAAAAACCTCAGGAAAAGGCCGTCGAAAACTCGAAAAGTTCAGAACCGAACGAAGCAACGACAGAAATATGAGCTATGAAGCACAATATTAATGCTATAATAAATCGACTACACTGTGCAAAGTTGATTTTTGTCCGCACTATTTTCACTTTACCAGTTAGCGGGACAACGTTTACTGAGAGCATCAACAATATGTAATAAACAATAGAAAAAAAAACCTCATATAATCGTCGTTCATATTTGGAGGAGTTGTCAATTGATATCAAACATAGTCGAAAAACGACCACTTACATTTGTTCGGCGGGACAATCAACCACTTACAAGCGCGCAAACGTGCAAAAAAATTTCAAAAATTGACTTATTTCATCGTTGCTCAAATTGGACATGGTTACAGAGGATCATGCTGCACATGTAAAAATACTGTGCTTACGGTTGATTCGCGGGACAAACCTACTTTAAGCGATCATCAAAGTCGCTGCTGCAAGAGTCACTCACTTGCAGTTTGAACGTTCAAATGCGCGCACGTGCTGTTAAATATATTTGGATGGTCTCATACGCGCTTGTCGTGTCCATTACTCGAGGAATCTGACACAAAAAATCATTTTTCACGCGTGTAAAATTAAGGACAAATCTAACATCGTCATTCGATGCTCAGATGCCGATATTTTGGTTATAATGCTCGGTAGTAAGCAACGCGTCTGGGAGAACGTTAAAATCTGGTTTCACGTTGGCGTAAAAAAATAATGAAAGGTTCATCAACGTAACTGAGTAACAGAGTTGTGTTTGGCACTTCCAGGGTTTCATGCCTTCACAGGATGCGACTTTAATCCTGTTTTGTACAGAAAAGGGAAAGTGAAACGATTAAATATTTTGCGAAGCAGCGAAGAGTACTTGAGAGCTTTTTCAGATATTTCAAAGTACCCCGATTGCGACTTTGCGGCGATATTGTCGATTGTAGAGAAATATGTTTGTCATTTGTACGACAGGAAAAAACAATGGAAGTTAATAAGGTGCGAGTAGAAACGTTTTTAAAGGCCTACTAATCCAAAGAAAACGTGCAAACACTCAACATCAATGTTAGAAACTTCGATGGATCGAGCCTTCCTCCATGCAAATCGGAAATCGTTCAGCATACCCTAAGGTCCGCTTATATCGGAAAAATAAGGAGCAACTCCTACTCACAAAACATCACGGATTTGGCACCAGAGGACTGTGGATGACAAACAAATGGAGACAAATTTGACTTCAAATAGTTTCAGGGCGAACAGTTGCCAAACATCGTCGAAGACATTGTACTCAAGAAAGAAGGTGAAGAAAAGAAACCAGACGGCGAAACTTTACCAGGTACACAATAGCAATTACAATAATAGTAAAATATTCAAGGTGCACACAATATTTTATCCGCCAGTGGTAGAAAACGCGAGTTTTCTGTCTGCCGGACCTTAGAGATTCCGAGTACGATCCAGATTCTTCCGATGAAAGCGATGGAAATTAGTATATGAAAATTTTATTAAGTCACGAATAAATTTGGTAAATATCTACTTTTTTACCAATTTCATACTCATTTTCTCAAATTTTGTTTTCGTGTATAAATTTATTATTGAAGTAATGTTCTGCTTCACAAAACATGGCATGATCGCTCAAAGTAGGTTTGTCCCGCGAATCGATTGTAAGCACAGTATTTTTACATGTGCAAAATCGTTTGTAAACATAGAATTTGAGCAACGATGAAAAAAGTCAATTTTTAGGAAAAAAATGTTGCACTTTTGCGCGCTTGTAAGTGGTTGATTGTCCCACCAAACAAATGTAAGTGGTCGTTTTTTGACATCGTCTAATGTCAATTGGTAGCCCCTCAAAATATCAATGGCGATGATAAGAGTTTTTTTACGTACTGTTTATTACATGTTGTCAACGCTTCTGACAACAAAAGGTCTCGAGGTGCGATGTAAGTGGTCAGTTTCTGTGATGAGCACAAACAAATTGAAGACCCTGATATATTTTCATTGACGATGAAATCGGCATATTTTTACTGTCGCTGGCTCCCGGACTATAACGTTCACCTAAAACTCAATATTTGTAAAGAATGAAAAGTAATTGCATCATCAAATTCTACGAAATATCTTGTTGGATGCACGTGTGCCTTCAATTTTGTGTAGCTCGCAAGTGGTACAGTTGACATCAAAATAGCAAACTTTGTGATAGATTCGTCTTTTTTGTATTAATTTGGTGTACATTTATAAAGAAGATTACGCACTGACAGAATAAAATGCCAATTCGATAAATTTACTACAATTGTAGTAACATTGAATAATATTTCGGCATTTATATAGATAGTGCCTTCAATTTTGTGACTATGTGTATGTATATCTTACTATGTGAATTGTTACTGTTTTTATGCTATTAAGTGAACGATATCAATCGCAGAAATTTTGTTGTTGAAAAATCAATATTAATTTCAATTAAAAACTAACTATTTACATTTCGATAATTGAATGACCGATGTTAATTAAAAAATAAAGTTTTTAATACAATTAATAAAGTCCAACGAAATCCAGACTTTCTTGAAGAGGAAAATAAACAATCGTTTTAATTATGAAACCGTGAAAATCAGTGAGCATGATTCACAAAAAAAATGTCATAAATCCTGAATAATTTCACTTTGTACAGCTTCACATGTATTATTTTATGTATAGCTTCAAGTAAAAATCAAATTAAATTAACAAGACAATAAATCGACAGTATTTTTCCAGTTATTGTACAAACTTTGAACAGTGAGTCATATGGGTACAAATACCTCTAGAACTTCTTACTGGTATATGTATGTTTATATACAACAAAATGTATAATTAATCAACACTCAATTCAGTTTGTCGCGAAAACAAGTGAATTTCATTGTTTAAAATAAAACACGAGAATATGAACAGCACGCTACCAATCATTATTGTGATAAATTATAAACAAAGACTTTTTGTCGGACAGTAAATGATATTTATGTAATTAAAAATTGACAAATTTAATAAGTCAGTGAGAAAATACATGTGCTGTTATTATTTCAAAGCCAGTTGAATAAACAATAGTAATAAATGACATCACATTTAGAATTTGTAGCGGCGGCATGAAGAACAAGGACAATACGATGTTATTAACCGACACAATTAAGGTGTTCTAAAAATAAACAATAAAATCATATATTTGCAGCGAAATTATCAATTTAATTCAACTTTAATACGTAACCCCCTCATTCTATTAACAATACGCCTAGATAGACTACTATCTTATAATCGACTACGAATTTCAGTTACGTATTCAGTCTTGCTGAAGTGAGGTGATTAACCGACAAAAACTAAAAGCTTATTCATGGTGTAAGTTGAAAAACAAGATGTGCGGATTTATTTGCTCAGGTGCATAAACTTTTACAGCTACGGAGGCGCATATACTGTTATAATAAATTTAGTTTGGTCGAACATTGAGCATATTGTGGTCGGACGTATTGAATTTTTCGAATAAGTCTTCTGGATTGTGAAATATCGCAATAATCGTAGTACTCGAAATTGACGATGATTGTCGCAATATTAATTGAATGAACAGTTTACAAGATGCGAAATATTTAGGCCGAATTAGATAGTACATTCGCGCACCAGTTAATATTGAGCATGTAAATGCAAGTGTTTTGAGAGAGGTTCGAAGGTACATAAGTATGTTGACGAATATATGGTATCTAACGCATCTGACATTTATTTAGAGAATGCCCCACGGTTGAAATTGGAGTCTTTAATTTTGAGAAGCATAACTATGTTAATTGGATTTTTTTTCAAACATATCTAGTAAGAATAAAAAAACTTATTTTTAATGCTACTTTAATCATAAATGTTGGTGGTTTTGCATTTAATTAAAAGTTTTGGATGTTAACTTTAAGAACAATATCGAAAAAACTGGAAACGAAACAAATTTCACAACATTAATGTAAAATTTTTCATTGAAGTAACAACATAGCGCAAAAAAAAATTAAGGCACAGCGCAGTTTTATCTGAAATTATTTGTATTTCTTGGAAACTGTTAAATGTACTTAAAATCATGAAAATATGATATTCTTATTCAGTCTAGCCTGAAAAGTGTTTTGTAAAAGTAATTTTACTGAGGGTGTTGTTAAAAATGAAAAAAACCCTAAATTAAGTGCCCCAGTTTTACGAATTAAGGTGAAAGAACGAGATGAAAAGAAAGTCTCTACTCAAACTATTCGAAATGTAATAAAGAAAGCGGGGCTTAAGAGCAGAATGTGCCGAAGCAAACCTTATATTAGTAAAGTAAAATGAAATTGTTAAACTACATTTCGCTTAAGAGTACGTAAAAAGGCCAAAATCATTCTGGAAGTACATAATTTTTGTTGATGAAGTAAAAATTAATGTTTTTGGATCTGATGGAATATTGATTTAAATGCAACCCTGTCGCAGTGTTGCCATCTTGAAAAATCACTGAGAAAAAACTTCTTTTGGGCCTATAACTTCCGATTCAGCCATCACATTTTAACAAAATTCACACAGTATTTGGACCTTACTTTTTACATTTGAAAAATTAGAATAGAGTTGCCAGCTATGGTGATTTTTGTCTCCTAAATATTGTAAATTTGTTCAGCAAAATTAAGCTTTTTGCTCTATGACTTCCGGTCCAGTCATGAGATCAAAACAAAGTTCATGCAGTAAATGGACCCTGTTGCAAACTAAATGTTGTAGGAATTTCGTAAAAAAGTCACGAAAGAGCTGCCAGCTATGAACATTTTTGTAATTTTTTGGAATTTCACTAAGTGATAATGTCGTTAGATTTGCAAATAGGAATGATCCTGCAATGAAAATTAACAATAAATATTAACGTTTTGAAAATTTGTAAAGTTTTGAGGGTGGTAACCCTAAATTTCTTTTCACCCCTATAACTTCCAGCGCAGTGATTCAATCGGAACGAAATTCATAGGGTGGTTTTAACTTGACGTGAAGGGTGGTTTTAACTTGACGTAAAGGGTGGTTTCAACTTGACCAACAGATTTTTCCATTACATACTCAAACGCACAGCATTTGCAATAAAAATAAGGAACCAATTTTTAAATTTAAGAAGCGGAAGCATCAGTGGCAGACTGTGATAAGGAATGGCGATATCTTAACCCTTCTCGGATCAGATCTCTCCAAAGGATTTGGACATTTGGGCAGTTACAAGAAGCCTACCTGAAGAAACTTTAGAGAGTTTCGGAATAATTCAGATATTTAAATAAGCATAAAATGTGTTTTATTCAATGTAACTTGAAACATTATTTGTAAATTATATGCTGGGAATCACCCTGTATTTTGCTGAATAAATTAAAATGTCTCAGCAAAAAGATATATTCATTTCGCAGATATTGATTCATTTCAAAACTCTTAAATTCGTTTGTAAACAGTTTTTCGTTAGCATCATTAGCGCTCATACTTATTTATGAATTATTCATACTCAAAGCAAGGTCGTTTCCGTTGAATAAATTGTACAGAAATAAGTTCATTACAATAGCAGTTTCTTTACAAAGCTGAATCTTTGCAAACTCAAGATCACATCTTATAGGAAACGACCGTTATGCCGCTTTGTTTACGTCTTTTTTTTCGAAAATGGCTCGAGACGTGCTATGCTTTGGTCACTTTACCGTTTAATCTTCATTTAAATGTATGTCATGGATTGAATTGCAAAGAATTTGAATAAAGTGTAATAATAAAACTGAATGACCACGTTTTTATGTGTTTTCTGATTAAATATAAATCAAAGTCTCATTTGCTTTGTTTCAAATTAGTATAGTTTTGGAACAACACAGTTAATCACGACCGCCAAAATCCACAATGTCATTCAATGAGAAATATCCGAAAGTTGTTGCAAGTGCAAAGAGAGCTGCAGCTTTTTTTTCTGCAAAAAATGAGTTCTCTTGGATCTGGAAATCACATCTTTACATCCAACAGTCGCCACAGTAATTCTACAAGCAAACTACATTACAATGAATGCCTAATTGTCATTGCAGGAATTCGTTCAATGGCAATATTTTTGAGGAGACTTGCAAGAATTGTTTATTGTGCTATAAGATGGAAAGAGCCTTTAAAAAGCTGTTTGTCTCGAGGCATGAACAATTGAAATTAAAGACAGTGACAAGCGTTTTTATTAAAACTGGTTTTTATTCGATGTAAAGTAACAATTGATCATAAAGACGCTTGCTTTAATCAAAGGTCGAATTATTAGCCCAGACATTTTAGCAATCAACCTCGGAATGAGAGATAATAAGCTGATTTTTTGTATATAACTTCTTTTTGGGGTCCTCAAAGTTGCCTCAAAAGTCTCATAAAATCTCGTGTCTGCGTCGAAAGTTATTCAAGGTCAAAGGTGAGAAAAAACAATTTTTTGCGATTATCTTGGTTTCTATTGCTCCAATCATGTTAACACATAACATCGAAATTGTAGAACATAAATTTGCGACAAATTTTATTTGAAGCAGTTTTTCATGCGCTCAACCGTTTTTCCGATAAAGAGCGGTAAGCGCGCAGCACTCAGCCATATGTATTGTAATGCCAGGTCAACCGTGAAACCTTCAGTTTTGAGTTATTTGTATTATTTATCAGTAAATACATTGTATATTTTTAATATTTTCATTTCTAAAAAACATGTTTTATTTTTACATGCATTCAGTTGATGTTATACAACTTCTGCACTGTTTAAAAAAGGAAAAAAAGACTTTCATAAAAGCACTAGAACAACTTGACAATTTCGGCGAACTAGCTCAAGTTTTTCTCGAAGAAAACTGACCTGTCCAACAATTATACGATAATGGCATTCGGATCTTACTAGCGATATACAATGCTCCAAAATCTGGGGATAGTATCGATCATCTTCGATATACTCAGTTCATTAAATCAACAAAACTTAATAAACCTGTCCAATTATCTAACCTTCCACCAACAAGTGCAACGGCCCATCAGCATATAAACCGTGTCTATTGCCAAGTTCAAAAACGGTAACGGCATGATTTAGAACCACAGGAATGGGGTTGGGTGCTCCAAAATGATTTCATGGAGCCAATGACAACAATATTACCACCAGCTTCCGATGAATTACTGAATACTCTATTGTGTAATTGTAAGAATGGATGTGGTGCACGGTGCCGATGTAGAAAATCGGGGCTGCAATGCACTTTAGCTTGTGGCCAGTGCAATGGGCAAGCTTGCCTCAATGCTGTTTCATTGCAAAGTGACTGTGAGCACGAGAGTGCTTTTGACCATGAAATTCAGGAAGGTCCGGAAACACCAATTCAAGGCAACGAAGATGATGACAATGATACAGAATTTCCCGAACGTGCAGAAGATGACGATGAAAAAGGAGAAAAGTAATACTTTTGTTATTTAAATTATTAAAGATTGATAGATTAAAAATATGTAAAATATATAAATTAAAATAAATTTAATATACATAATAAAATAATATATATATATATATATATATATATATATATATATATATATATATATATATATATATATATATATATATATATCAAAACAAAATAAATAATACAAATAATTCAAAACTGAAGGTTTCACGGTTGACCTTGCATTACAGTACATATGGCTGAGTGCTACACGCTTACCGCCCTCGGTCGGAAAAACGGTTGAGCGCATGAAAAAATGCTTCAAATAAAATTTGTCGCAAATTTTATGTTCTACAATTTCGATGCTATATGTTAACATCGTTGGAGCAATGGAAACCAAGATAATCGCAAAAAACTGTTTTTTCTCACCTTTGACCTTGAATAACTTTCAACGCAGACACGAGATTTTATGAGACTTTTGAGACAACTTTGAGGACCCTAAAATAAAGGTATATACAAAAATTCAGCTTATTATCTTCCATTCCGAGGTTGACCCCTTTTTTATGCTAAAATGACTGGGCCATATATTCTATTTTTCGACTCCTTATTATTCAATTTTCGCTTTATTGTACAATGCTGGAACAATATACTCCGAACATTTTATTATCATAAATAAAATAAAATAAATTCTAATTCCACCACAGACGAAATTGTCATGCCCAATGCAAATATCAACATTTGTTTTTTGCACATTGTACTTGACGTTGATAAGAACTAGAAGAAATTTCGCGAACCGTTTCAGATATCACTATGAAACATGATAAGATTGCTGTAGATGCCTATTCTGTGACCAGCGTTGCCACTTTGGTCCATTGGGACCATTTTTGGTCCCTTTTACACAAAGTTTTTAATTTTGGTCCTTTGGTCCCTTTCTTGGGAAAACCATCAGGTTTTGGTCCCGTTCGCATCTATCAGCAATTTACTTTGCTTTTCTTACCAAATCTACAAATAAAATACCAAATCTCTGCTTTCATCGATAATATTGAACTTTGTTTCATTTGAAATCAAAAAGAAGGGCTACATGCGCAGCGTGCGCTTCTTCAAAGCAAAAACTCGATTGTATGTTTCACTTTAATTCGATAGTATGCATGTCAATCTACTACTAAAGCATAAAAAAATATAAAACATGATTAATTTTCAGTGCACATATCTGACTTTCTGTTCCGTTCTATGCAGTTTATTGAATTAATTACAGAAAAGTGATATTTTCTTGAAGAAATTTTGCCTAAAAAGATTTACATCATTTGATTCACTTCAGAAATACACATTCAGAAATACAAAAAATATTTATGCATATATGTATCTAGTTCCTGAATCAACATAGTAAAAAGTTTTATATTTTCGGTATTTTGATATAATGACATAGAATAATTGCATATAATGAGTAACTAACTCACTATTTAGGGTGTAATGTGCTTGAAAAGTTAGTAAATTTTTTAATCAAATGAGCGTATGAACTAAAAATATGGCAATCGAAGACAATTTTGAAATTTTATTTAAATTTGGGTTTTAATATTTATGTAAAAACACCAAAATTTTAGTTCTCAGAGCATCTAAAATTCCGTTACTTTCTTTGGGATTTAATTGAATTGCGTGTCAAAGGATTCATATTTTCTTGAAGAATTGTTTTAGTTTCAAAAAGTGCATTTTGATTTGTTTATGCCGCATAGAAATATTTCTGACGGATGGCTGATTGTACATATAAGACTGCTCCTTTCTCGTAAGAGAGCTTTGAAACAAGAAGAAACCATTTATCTACAAAGATGCACATACATGGGTATCTACTTTATGTATAATATAATCGAAAAATGTTATATTTTCAGCATTTTGAAACGAAATTGGTTGGTCCCGTTTGGTCCTTTTTTTCCAAAATGTTGGTCCCCAAATATTTTTTTTCGTGGCAACACTGTCTGTGACCACGACAAGTTTTGTATTTTTAACTTGTTTTCCTATTAATTTTTATGTTTAATAAAATCTCTCGCACTATGACGTTTATTTTGTTGATAAAAAAACTAGTAATTTCTATATTACAGCTGCATAGTGAAACGAACTGTTGTAAGTCGTTGAAAAGTTTTGAAGTTTACAACATTTGTACTTCCGTATTGGTTATATTGAAGCCAATTATTTTTTTTATAGCCATGCAAGTAATGTATTATTGTAGATGCGGTTAAGGTAGCTGATTTGGAAGCATGTAATGTAACAAATTGAGATCAGTTGATGCTCATGAATGATTGTTTTCTAGAGATAAAAGCTATAAGCTGTGTTTAATGAGCTCCTCTAGGTTGAGCTAGGTTCACACCGGGGTTCGACTGGCAATTTACCCTGCAATTTCCGATGGTAGCGACTGTCAAATTTATGGTATGCAATCTGTGCATGGGCAATTTCATGGCATGCAATTTCATTTCGAAAATGACTCTGAGCGAGAAGGACGTGCGCTGTATCCGAGTGTCAAATGCTCTTAAGAAGTTATTTGAAGCGCAGAGCGAAGAAATTCTGCTACTTATGAAAAGTTCACGTGTAGGATTAGTTACTTTTTGGATAAGCGGTTGAAATTTCAGACGAAAATGTAACTATTATATGATTTGCTGGGGTACGAAGGGGAATGAGATAAAAGTAATTTGAAAAATCCACCAATCATCAACTGGGAGCTTCATAAATTTACTCTTCGTCCAAAATCGAAATTATTTCATTTTTAAATCAAAAAATTATATATAATTTCACCATTCTGCATCAAAATTCGATTTTTTCGCAATTTCCCACCATTTCATATTGTGTGGACTATTTTCATTGCTCAACGAGATCTAAAAATCCCTTTGAATTCAAAATCCCTACAATTTCCTATAAGAAATAAAACATTCCCACAGTTCAGCGCCATTTTGAAATCAAGAACTGTCCAAATATTGCCAGGCAGATTGCCGAGCAAATTGCATACCATATTGCCTACCATTTATGGCAGACAATAAAATATTGCATACCATAGGCTGCCTCCACTGGCAATTTCAAATTCATGCCATGGCAAATTGCTAGTGGAGGCAGCCTGTCAGATATCTTGGCAAAATGCGTTTCATGAGCAATTCGGTTGCCCGAACTAGCCCGAAGTTGCTCCGATTTGCGTTTCATAAGCCTGCTTTAAGTTGAACTAGAGCAATTTAAAGCACGATTTTCTGCTCGACCTTTTTTGGAAGTGCAACTTCAGACAAGCGCCCAGCTGTTTATTGATTGTCACAGAACTGACTGTCAACGAAAAATTGTGACTGGAGTAGAGGTGAAGACTGAAGTTTTTTAGTAGTGAACTGACAGATTCTTTGACAATATTGCCTGAAAAGTGTTCCATAATTTTTTTTTTACAATTTGACAATTGTTACAACGATCTCATAATTATTGACTCTTAAATTGCCTAGTATCTCATTAACTGTCAGCATTCAGAAAAGTAGCGGTGTGATCTCCCCTTGTGGTGTTCGCGTTCCGACTATTCGCTTTGAGCTCCAAAAAAGTGGCAACAACTTGCCTTTTCTGAGCAAGTCCAATGCCAAGTCGTCAGAGTTTCATCCACCCCATATCAAACTAAGGCCAGGGGGCTGAAAGTACGTGATTTATTGATGGAAGAGATTGGCAGGGAGTGAAGGATTTACCATCAGCTGGCACGTAAAAAGAGATAAAACCAAAATATGTTCACTGTATCACATGCGAAAGTGAGAAAATATAATGTCAAACGACAGGTGAGAATGTATATATCCGTGTGAGCTGATAGGTGAGAGTGTGTTGGCGTGCGAATAATCCCATCAAGAAACAGTAAGCGCAGCGAACATTCACTGGCAGCAAACGAAATTCCCTGTATTGGGTTGCATAAAAGTGTCGGAGATATTCCTTTTCCTCGCCATATGGCATCAAAAGTAGTATTCCGCGTTAACTACCTTATCGCTTACCATTTTAATACTCAGAAAATACTTTAAGAAAATCAATATTGCATAAATCGCCATTCGTTAAAATAGTCTCTTTGGCAAAGCACATGTGAATTGCCTTGTGGGAAGGAGAAACGTATTTGATCGTAGCAGGGTTGCATGGCGGGGTACTTTGTGTCTTTTTCCAACTTGGACTTGGATATTGCTATCTACTTCTCGCAATTGTTTCGCAATTCACGTACTTTCCTAGCTATATATAGTTCTTAAGCTATGCTAAGGCGTCAATGATAACCGCAAGGGTGATATTGTCGAAAACCCCTTCGATGTTTAAGAAAGCTGCTACCGTAAATTACTTTCACTGTGAGGATTTTTCTATATAAATTATTTTATAGTATAAATTATTTTATGTACATTCTGTGTGTTATAAAATCAACATCAACACATGACATGCATGCATCATTCATATAAACCATAAATCAGGTAAAATAAATTGCAATAAACCTCACATCAAATTATACCCGTTCATTAAATACAGTGCAGTTGCAGAAATCAATCACAGGCACAGACATATGCTCATTATTGAAAATAAACACTGCTTTGCACCGTAAGCACTTTCCATTTGATGAATACTGGGTTAACTCAAAGTATGTCTGGTTAAAGATTTTAATAACAATGCATAATGCAGTTGCATTGCACAACGTGCATACTTTGATTACGCCGCAAACTAACCGATAACAGTGAAAAGATCGCGTGACTGAGAGAGCGTATGCAATTTATGGCGGCACGTTATCATTATGCAATATTTGAGATAATTTAGATGCGAATCGGGAAATATGCGTGTAATTCAAGTTTCGGGGGAACTGGTATAGTGAAAAGGAACATGTGGCTCATTTTAAGATGAATTTAAGACAACTTCTTACCGAAGAAAGACATGGAATAGGATTTTTTATTAAATTCTTTTCTAGATGCAATTTTTGACTAGTAAAATGTTATTTAATTTCTGTTATACATTTTTGCTTGCTCTTGTGCATAAGTGAATCATCACTTAAATTTTAGGTGATTGGATGAGCGTCAGGATTCTTTATCTCGCAGGCTTTGGGATCGATCAAAGTAAAAGAAAATTAAAATAAATAATGACCGTTTTATTATAAAACTGTATATTTATCATTTTTATTATGTATTGAGCCGCATTATGTATTGAGCCGAAACCACTGTTGGGACGCCCATCTATGGTCAAAAGGAATAATAAGAAAGTCATCATCGGCATTATTAAAAAAATTTGCTTCCAGCCGCGAAATAAATAAAGAATTTCAAACACCGACATATGAAGAAATTGCATATGCTCATATGCGAAAGTTGTGCGGGACTGGTTACAGAAATCACCCAGCAGTTAAAAAAAACAACTCACATCGCGAAGAAATGTGGAACAGAAGGATCTGATGGAAGCAAAATCGCCATTAGAGCAATGAGAGCAAACGAGCAGTCTGAACTTTCCTATCTTTGCTTACTTCTAAAAGTGGGTAAAAGTATCATCCACATTGTCTCCAACATCAAGTCCAAGGCGGGGGCAGAAAGATTACTTTATGGGGCGCTGTGGCCTGATATGGGTTTTTAGAACTGTGGACTGTTGAAGACAATATTAATAAAGAAAAATCTGTAGAAATTCTGCAGGAGTATCTTCTGCCTTTTACTGAATATGAAATGCTTCTTCGGGAACAATCTTCTAAAAGGATGATGTGAAATTCCAATATGCAGGAATGGTTAGCTGAAAATAATATTACCGGTTTGGCTTTGCCAGCAACAAGCCCCGGCGCGAACATCATAGAAAACTATTCGAAAATTTAGGCAACCGGCTTGCAGATGGCAAACTAAAAAATATAATGGAATGGGAAACATATTTATGTGAAGAATGGGAAACTATGACCTAAGTCATGGCTGAATATTTGTTAGTATTGACTGCTTCAAAAAGAATCAGGGCTTGTTTACAGATCAAAGTACTTCATTTTAAATACTAAACAGCGGATGTTGTTCTGTTATTAACCGTCCAATACTTTTACAAAGCAAACATTTTCAAAATTGTTTTTATTTTCATTAGTATTTCGAAAATAAAAATAGTAAACATATAGTTTTGTAATAAAACGATCATTGTTCATTTTGATTTACTTTTATTTTGCGCGATCCCATAACTTGTGAGATAGTGAGTTGCAGCGGATTTACAATTAAGATAAGGATCTTGGTTTGGCAGGGCATCTCAATTGGATCGAAGCCGACAAGAGAGCCTGGCAAGAATTTGAATGGTCGAACTATCGACAGGGGAAAAAAATTGATTAGTCTTAGAGCAGGGTACCCTAGAAATGGCCGTGAGGTCCCTTAATTCACATTAGCGAAGCACCCTTCTATCCAACCTCAACGGATACTGAAGTACTGCTAGTTCTCCGCAGCTGGGATTAAAGCGCTGGGCACACAGAACGTGATCGGGCGTCATGGGCAGTGATACACAGTCGTTCAGTCATTTGGATATATACGTTAGCTATGCAATGTCAGCCTCTTCGTAAACGCTTTTTGTGTGCCCAGCGCTTAAAACGGGGAGATGGGATGCGCTCCAAGAAAAATTATATTTCATCTGTCATAAAGATCATATAGTAGCTACAATTATGCAAAAACGGAAAGGAGCTTTTGTCTGTAAAGGACCAGAAATATCTCTCAGGTATGGGCTGACAGACACACCCAGCCGAGAAGTGGCAAAGCACGTAGCTAGCGAAAAGGGGACCTGAAAACAAACAAAAGGTAACCTAGTTCGGGGATAAATTGTCTCCATTTAAGAGGGGGCAGCCCGGAAGCAAGTCGCCTCTGGCGAGTAACCTGTGGCGAGTAACCTGTGACGAGTAGCCTCTAGGAAGTAGCTTCTGGCAAGTAGCCTCTAGCGAGTAGCCTCTGACGAGTAACCTCTGGCAAGTACCCTCTGGCAAGTAGCCTCTGGCAAGTAGCCTCTGGCTGGTGTGGCCGCCAATTTACTTCGGCCTAATCGGCAGCCACTTTAACCTAACCTACTCCGGCCTAAAAAGAGTAGTCGAAGTCCCTCCCTAGGAACATAAAATTAGTTCCAGAGTTCCAGATCGACTCCCTTCATGCTGTTGAATTTTACCACAAAGGAAACATCTTTGCATAGGGCGGGAGCAGAATTGACAATCAATCTAATTAACTTTACTGAATTCAGCCGATTCTATTCCAACGAAAGCACACTGAAAAAAACCCACATAGCGCCCAGAGCCATGTAACATAGCGCATTATTTATGGCCCCATACGCCATGTACATAGTACTCTGAGCAATGCAATAAGGCTCCCAGCGCCATAATGTCAGAATCTACATAGCGCGTAGTCCCATGTTACATGGCGCAGCATTTATGGTGCCACACGCTATGTACATAGTACCCTGAGCCATGCAGTATAGCTCCCAGCGCCATAATTACATGGCGCAAAAATTATGGCCCCACACGCCATATTACATAGTGCCATGAGCCATGTAATATGGCTCATGGCACTACAATTATAACTCGCAGCCATGCTGTGTGAGGAGATGTATAAATATAAGCAAGCTTCTTGAATATAGTAGAGGATATGATCTTTAATGTCATTTATCCCTCGGGAATTTCTTTAATGGAACTCCATCACCTAACATCAAGTGCTCTACCTCCAGTTGCTCCGAACTGAGAAGGCTCATGGCCCTGGTTATGCCGTAGCTAAAATAGCGCTGCCAAACTGGCGCTGCTATAGTAGTAGCGTTTACACCGTACAGCTTATTGACCAAAGCAAAAATGGCGTAATATCTGAAAGGAGCTCAATACTAAGAACAAAAACACCCTTGCACCAAGATTTCCAGATTGCGAATGTCACTCGAAACTAGAAATCCTATTTATGACTGTAATAGTGTTTATACCACTGCTACCTTCACACTTATGACCGCGCTAAATTTTAGCAGCGCTAAAGTAGCGTAGCCAAAATAGCAGGCTCGGCTAATTTAAAAGTGGTTTATACCGCTGCTAAATAAGCAGAGCTCACTAATTTAGCTACGGCATAAACGCACTCCATGGCCTTTTGTTGGATGCAAACTGGATCATCTTCAGATGCACTGAATAAACACATAGCGCCAGACGCCATAATTTATAGACTTCTGGCGCCATGCACATAGTCGATTTCGGTCGATTTCGGTCGATTTGTGATAAAATATAGCGCCCCACGCCATAGTGCATAGGAGCAGACGCTATGCTTATAGCTCTCCATGCCATGTACTATAGTCCTCCACGCCATACAGTATAGTTCTCCACGCCATGTAATATAGTCCGCCACGCCATGTACATGGCGTGGAGGACTATAGTACATGGCGTGTGGGCCTATGTACTTTTCGCCATGTATTATGGCGTGTGGCGCTATATTTTATCACAATCCCTAAATCGACTATGTACATGGCGCCAGAAGTCTATAAATTATGGCGTCTGGCGCCATGTGTTTTTCTCAGTGCAATAGTACGAAAAATCGAGTTCCGATTGAACTCATTTTCCCCCCTGCTCACTGCTCTTATAGTTCGGACGTTATTTCGTTGGTTTGTACTCATAGCTCTTAAAGCAAGATCTCTTAAAATAAACTTCCTTTTAATGAACTTTACATTCGATTTTAAATAAATGGCAAATACTTAAATTCAGTGGTTTCTCTAATGGATATTGCGTTTTCCTTCGAATGGGTCAGTATTTAATTGATGTAAAATTGATCGATCCAATCTTACTGGCCGTTTTTGTTAACGAGATGACAACTGAATGTATATTTCGAATGAACTTTTGGAATTCGGATATAAAATAGTGTCCAAGGTCTCAAAAACATAGTGCTAGTGGTTAATTCAAATAGCGTGTAGTGTAATCTTGTGTTCTACCACCAAACATTATATTTTGCGTTTTTTCGCGGATTTCTAATCCTTAATCTAATTGTATCTAACTAATGATGGACATCGTCTGCAGGTCAGACATGAGATCAACTTTTCGAGCCATTTCGTTAAATGTGCGTTACTGAAAATAACTCCTAAGCGTTCTTCGTCGATAAATGAATTGACAGAAACCAGTTCGCTTAAAGGCCGACTTATTCTACCTCACAGTATTTTGTTACTCCGTCTGTTCAGGTCATTCAAAATCCATATCATCTGACTTGCCCGCGTGGCATCCTAGACCAGAAGCTAATTTTACTGCCCAGAAATGCTGCGAGTGAAAGTTGCTTACTTCACGTGCCCAGTCTATTTTTTATACGTTTACACTTCGTTCCACTGTTGAATTGGCAAAAGATTGATAGTTGGACTCACACGAGATATGGGATTTAGAAATAAAATCCCTAAGTTGTGAATTTAAAAATACTTCATTTCACAACTTGATGGCAAGTCTGCTCAGCTGAGGAGACTAGTTTGCTAGTTTGCTTCACTACAATTCATTCTTTATATACTATTCTTTAAATCTCATGACATACTGTTTTGTTATTTTCAAAATATCGGCAATTATATCCCTGTGATGAATCTGGTGACTGTTTAATTTCGATGCAGTGCGTATCGAAATTAAGCAATTTTTGTGTAGAAAATTGATGAGTATTACAGAGTACAGAAAGGCATCTTCTGATCTAAAAGTCATTTGATCTTATACTTATGCACAAGGCAGTAGTTGTAACCAGTACTTTCTTTTAAACCAATTTAATATGTTCTGGGAAGTACGCAAAAATATAGCTGAATAAGTTTTTTTTATGCAAGAACTATGATATTCTTTGAGTGATGGATCGTGCGAAAGGAAAGAGTTAAAAAATGATTCAATAAAAATCGGACTAAAGAGTTTGAGGAGTAAGTCCTGTTAATTGCGAATATAGCTGTTAGTGTCATTTTTTACATGTTCGTTCGAACAAGGAAGGCACGATATTTTCACTGATTCCACCAACTAAGAAATCTTTCTTCTACTTAGCTCATGCGCGAGTTCATGATTTAGGGGATGTTTGTTAGTCCCAACCTGCCACCAAAAAATTAAATAGTTTACGTATTCGAATGTTCTTCGAATTTATCTACAACGAAACGAAAACGAATGACGAAGTTTCTTCAGTTCGATGAAAAGTCCGTGTTTTTGGTTGATTTGACGACGACTTTCGATTCTTATATTTTTATACAAACACAAATTAGCTTGAACTTTTATTAAATAAATGTTTCAATTGCATAATATGGATATGAAACCTACTTTAATCAAACCATATTCAAAAACTACTTTAATACAGTAGGAAGCAATACAAGTTCAGTCTACTAATATGTTGGTGTTGTTTCTGTTGCTGATGGTGCATTAAACATAGCCCAATTGACACATCCAAAATACGTCGGTCCGTTCGAAAATCCTTGTCCTGATGGACATTGTAGTAAGACTGCAGTTCCAAATACGCTCTTGCATTGCCAATAATACGAAGGATCACAATAAGGAACACCTTGTAGCAATGCATTGCCAGTACATCGCACAGGACCCATTGTTGCATGTTGGATATGAGCCTCTGTCTGATCGTTATCCTTCCATGGAAAATACTGGCAAGGAACACAGCCTGCGTAGTCCTTGCTATAGCCTCCGTAATAGGGAAAATAATAGGGGTCATTTGTAACGAACAATGTCATATTAGGACAATTGTAAGGACCATAGTCTACACCATTTTTGCACACATAATAGATGTGAGGATCTGCACTGTCTGCAGGACAACTGGTTGGACTAACTTTACCACAGCTTTTGGCACAACAATTCTGCGCACATGTTTTGTAATTCATCAAATAAATAAACAGAACGCCTAACACTACTACCACATTTCGAAACATTTTCTCGCTTCTGGTTGCAAAAAATATTTTTCAGCTAAAAATTGAAGTATTTGACGCGACTACAAGCACTAACACACTACCCAAAAGTTGAAAAATAAATGCTGATTTCCGTTGCGCATTGCATTTTTATAGCAATGTTTGGCTTTTGCAGTACAAGAAGATAAACTAAATTGATTGTGATTTGTTTTTTTGTTTTTTTTTGGTACTTGAATGTGGAATTCAATTAAAACAAGATAATCTGATTGCATACAAGTGAACATGATTTTGAAGAACTCCATTTGATTTATTTTTAAGCAACCAATTGCAATTTCAGTTTGACGATTAGACGCATAGACAATAAGAGTTTTCGACAAGTAAATACTGTGAGCATCTTCAAAAGTGAGTGCACATCTTTCAAATTTGTTTTTGAGCTTGAATAAAAAAAAATTACCGATTGAAAAATATTTCTGATTGAGTAATATCAAACCTTTATTTGTTAAAACAATATACAAAAAAAATCAATTCCATGTATTAACTAACAAAAAATTTACAGAAGAACAAAAACAAAATGTCAATGAAATATGAATCAAAAGTAAGTGCACACGTGTTCAAACGTTGCTAGATTCTAGCTGTAAACAAAGTCTCGGATCTTTTACTATAACGGAATACAACTTCAATTTAATTTCTAGGAAACAGCAATCGCAAAAATTCTTGGTAGTCATTTTTGAAGGAGTTAGTTTGATTTAAAACGTGCTAGAAGAAAGGTGTGAAAATGAGGAAAGAAACTGAGCCAGAAAAACGAAAAATTATAGTGAATTTGCATTGTGAAGGAAAAAGTTTACGGGAAATTGGAAAAATTGTAAAAAGACCACACAGTACAGGGGAAAAAATTAATGATAAATACAAAAAAATCAAAATGTTGGACAATTTAAAAAAAATCTGCATGGCCAGGGAAATTAAATAGAAAAGAAATAAGATATATAGTGAAAGAAGTTAAGAGTAATCGAAGTTTAAGTGCAGCATCAATAGCTGAAAATTATTCCGCGACACAAAATCAAACCGTTTCTGCCTCCACCATTCGAAAAATATTGAATGAACATGGTTTACATGGCAGAGCACAACAAAAGAAGCCGTTTATTTCTAAAGCGAATAAAAAAAAACGCAAAAAGTATGCAAAAAATATAAAAATTGTGCTTATAATTTTTGAACAAACGTTTTATTCTCTGATGAGAGTAAATTTTAAATATTCGCCGGGCATACAAATAAAAAACTTTGGCGAACTAAAAATACTGAGTTTCATGAAAAAAATGTTTCCGGTAGGATCTGTTATGGTTTGGTGGTGTATGGAAGCATCGAGAATTGAAAACCTTGAATTTATTAATAGTACAATAGATAAGCAAGGCTGTCTTAATATTTTGCAGCGCAATATGACTGACGATGTTGTGAAATTGGAATTCCCTAGGACGTGAATCTTCCAACAAGATAACGATCTTAAGCACTCTTCCTATTTAGTAAGGGAGTGGTTGCTTTATAGAACTCCCAACGTATTGGATCATCCCCCCCAATCACCAGACCTCAACTCCATTGAGCATTCATGGGATTATTTAGACAGGAAAATTCGGCAACGTCCAATCACAGCCGAGGAAAGTTTGAAAAATGATCTTAAGGAAGAATGGGATAATATACCAGCAGAATTTACCAGAAAATTAGAATAATCCATGCCTAGAAAACTGAAAGCTGTTTTAGAGGCAAAGGGCGGTCAAAACAAATACTAATTTTTCGTAAAATTATTATATGAATTTTTATTTTATGAAGTGTGCACTTACTTTTGACTCGTATTTCATTGACTTTTTGTTTTGTTCTGTAAATTTTTTGTTTGTGAATATATGGAACTGATTTGTTAGTATATTGCTTTTAATGAATAAAGGTTTAATATTATTTAATCATAAATATTTTTCAAAACAAATTTGAAAGGTGTGCACTCACGTCTGATGCTCATAGTAGTTATTCTTTGTCTTATTCTCTTTGCGTTGTTAAAATGATTGCTATTTACGATAAGGACCAGATTATGGGGCGTTGGTCACGAATTGTAGACTCAAAACAGTCTCCCGCTGATAGATCCTAAATCCATATCATGCTGTTTCAATCAGCTAAATGATTTCTTCAAAGACTCTGGACTTGTGAAAAGAAGCCACGCTGAGAAATTTTTACTCCCAATATTTTTAAATAGCATAGTAATTTGTATCGTTAGAGTACCGTTATATATGAAATTATCTCCACATAAACCGAACCAAATCGAAATTGACTTCCTTAAACTTTACTCACCCGTATAAATGAGCAATCGTCTTTGCCAATCCATTACCAGATCCGCACGGTATAATACCGCCCGGTAGCTGTTCCAATACATTCTGCCAATCCGGACGTTCCAGAATTCCGTTCATGACTTCCCAAAATATTCCATCGCCACCAACTACCACTATTCCACGCCAAGTCTGCACATCCTTTGTACGTACAAATTCACGTGCGAAATATGCACGTTTTGTGACATGCATATCGTAAGCAATTTCCGCTTCAGCGAATATCGGTGCAACCCGTTGTTGAAAGATTTCCCTGGCTTTTCCAGATCCGGATTTGGGATTCAAAAGAACTAACATACGCCGGGTATCAACGAATTTCGGTGACATGTCAGGACTCTCGCCATGAATCAGTTGTTTGATGGCAGTTCGCCACTTCTGGGCTTCGCGGTTATTGTCCTCGTAGCTATCGAATGACCGAAATCTCAAAGTTAAGGTTGTCCTTTCGCGACGAATTACTTTTCCGCGCCGCTTCGATTTCTTTAAGATGTAGGCGTAGATGTACAGGTAAGCACTGATATCGGACTCATCTAGTTCTGTGGAGTGCTCGTCGACCACCTTCAGTTGGGCCGGACCCGGCATGGAAGAACAGGCACAAGGCGATCCCATCTGGCCCTTGCGCTTACTTCTCAGGCAACGACATCCTATGATATCTTTCAAGTAGATAAGCTGCTCCTTGGCGCTTCCATTACTTTCCTTCCGCAGACAGATGCCTCTTTCGGTTAGCTTCACTTCAAATTGACTATTTTTTTTCGTAGTTATGTAGAAGGTCTCAGCTAGGAAAACCGTCCCTGTTTTTTCTTCATCACCATTAAGGTTCCGTACACTCGACTCGTCATCATAATCTCCGATGTAGAGCTTCTCCACCTTGAGGATATCACTCATTTTAGTAAACTAATTACAATCACTTCTGCGTACGCTACTTTCCGGACTACTTTAGTTATTTCTTCACTTTACCATACCATTTACACGCCAGTCCAAGTTTTAACACAACTCGACGCGTCACCACCGTCTTTACCGCCCGCACGTAAAATCGATTTCCGCAATGTTTTCGAACACACCGAGAATGGTCAAGTGGTCACTGAGCCAAATACGACAAACTCCGACTGATCTGAGGTACCATTGAGAGATTATTGACCACTTCGTAATCGCAATGCTGAGCCGATATTTAGGATTACTGCAATTGTTCCACCGATCGCGACTTGTCGTATCACAAAACAAATAGTGGGGAAAACTCGCAAACAAATTTGGACCGATGCAAAACACTTGCTGTGTAGAGATTTAGTGTGGCATGTGTTTTGTACCGTTGTCAGTTTAGCAGTTGATGGGGCAAACACTCGGATCGTTGCGAATGGATTGCATGAGCCGGGGATTAAATATCAAGCGGGGACAAAATGCACTTTGTACGATTGCAGTCGTTCAGACGGGCGCGAAACACTGACGTAATTCCCTCTTGCCGACGCACGCTACGAATGACGAAGACACCGACCTGTCAACGCCTGTGCCAGCCAAACAGCTGTAGCAGTTGCTGGCTAGATGCGATATCGCATGCAATCTCACTGCACCGAGCATGCGGCATGAATTATGCTGATCAGATGTCTGTGGCCGGATACACAATGCCGCATTGAAACAAAAGGTCTGTTCCCGTACTACGATTAATTGCAATTAATTGCAATGAAGCGTACTAAAACAGAGTTTTTTAGTCCGTTTTAGTACGCTTCATTGCAATTAATTGCAATTACACGACTTAATTCGGCATAAACTGAAGCACGAGCAAATAAGTTTCCCATCACCACCGTCTTCTAAAAACTCGAGTTTACTCGTGTCGTGTAAATACTCACCATAGAATCTAAAAACTTACATCACATCAGTCAACACTACAGCAACTCTTCAAATGTCAAATGAAAGTACTACAATTTAGTACAAATCATGGACGTTGAGAATTCGAATCGGAGTGATGTGAGATGTCGTCGTACACTAAAACGCCTGCCATATACCTCAAATAATAATTCTTTCTCCATGGAAACATACTTCGTATGGTTTAGTGCCTTAATATTCCTGACGGAGCTGATTACAGGTTCGTAATTGGCTCGAAAAACCCAATAACTTTACACTTTACAAAATCACTTGTTTACATTTGTCATCGGCGCGTCGGTCGTATGCCTTCAGCTCACCTGTTGATTGTTTGTTATTTTACCGCTTTGTATTCATTTCAATTTCAGATCTTTGCCTAGTCGTATATTATTTTCATGAATATCAAGTACGATGGGGTTTAATAACATTGTCGATAATTTTCCTGCCATTGATGCTGTGTCAACTTTGTTCACTAATAATGATGCGATCGCAAAAAATTGTGGAGACTCCAGTGCTCTTTGTACATCTGATGCTGATGGGAATTCCATACAGGTTAGATTTCGCTAAAACTTGGCCAATTTAAGGATGATAGATCATTTTTATTTTCATTTGATGCAGGTATCATGGAGTGTTGCGTAAAGTGGATAAGGATAAAATGACAACGCAAGAAGTTGAATGTGTTCGCGATATGATTCGGGAAATAAATGTTCTGCAAACGATAAATGCAACGCTACAATACTGTCCGCAGTTCTTGTTTCAAGCGTATTTAATAGTGTACAAGAAATATAAATGCGTGATAACAGGTAAGTTAAATGTATATCTAAAAAAATATGAAAAAAAACAAGGGTAATCATGCTACATATATAATTTTTGAATATTTTTTTACAACAAAGGACAGAGTGTGTCAGGTTGAATTTTTATTACGCTCATGGATAAAAAAAAACTTACATCAGACAATATTCAGCAATTTAAGAATTTCATCGACATCTGTCGGGTAGAAAAAGCGTTGAGCTTATCTCATAGTCATACATTTCTCTGGTCATTGTCACAATAATGGAAGATTTGTTTGTTTCTGCGGACTACTTTCCATACAGCTATCAGTTTTGAAAATGTAAATAATTGAAAGAAGTTAGTTGATTAGGAGAAGGTCGTTGATTAGTAGAAGTCCGTAGGATCATTTTGTGCACTGCTTTATTTAGAATTATACTCAAAATATCCAGGTTTGTTGATGAAGTTTGATTCTAGTTAAACATTGCATAAGATTGATCCATGGGTCTAACAAGAAATATGAATCCTGGAAGACAAAGTATTATCTCAAAAGAATAGCTCCTAGAATATATAGACAGCTTCATGTCTATGAAGCTGAACCATAAATAATGGACAAACTGGACAGATTGCCTACAAACCTGTTTTAATACTTAACTCTGTAGTTCTTGAAATCCAGTTGTAACGCCAAGGGAGCGAGACGCTAAGTCTATAAGGCAAATAAAGACAAGGGCAAACTTCGAGAAAAGGTTCATGATAACAATAACATCAAGAAATAAATAGGAGAATGGCCCAGCCATATCGCAGAAAGGGTGGCCAATGTGGTATACGGACGGCTCGAAGATGTGTTGGGACCAAGGATCGTAGGATCCAAGTGCAAAATTCCCTTCCCCCTCCCTAAAGAGGCCAATATTTGTCAAGCAGAATTATAACACAATAACATTATATTATTACACAACACTAAAAGGGGCAGCATTAAAATCCAATAGGATAGCTAAGCGTTTCTCAAATAAACTCAGCTGCATTCTTAGAGGCGAGAGAGCTCCTAAATGAAATGGGCACAGAACTGGCCAAAAGGGGCACCAAGGAAACGAGAAAGGGTCATCTTCCGCAAAAGCTTTACGTTCCGTTCGGTTGTGTCAGAAAGTCTTCGCACAACTTCCGTATTTCGAGTATTCCATCGGCTTAGTGAAAGTTTTGACCGGCCCCTTATGTCCTTCTAGGCAGTTGTGTCCAGCCAGAATGCATGTCATGGCTCTGCAAACTTTTTTGCTCTTATTGAGCAAGACTCCTGCAGTCACATGGTTGGGCTCTGAAAGGAAGACCCTCGTGTGCCTGGCCACATCAGCAGTCGTCCATCTACCCACTTCCGAAGAATGGCACGTGCAGATGTGGTCGGCACACCCAAGGCAGGTTCAGGGCCCCGTAGTGGAAGTCCCGAACCTTGCTTCGCAATGGCGTCAGCAATTTCATTTCCCTCAACACCACAGTGCTCCGGTACCCAGAGCATATGCACCCTATTGAATCTGGCGACGTGCTCTGCACTTTTGGACAATTTTCGAAGTAGTCAGGGGTCTACGAACTGGTATCAGTGCAGCTTGGAATGTCACTGCAATTACCAATACCTTTTCCCCTCCATCTTTCTTCAATTGCCCAACAGGCAGCTCTCAGGTTAGCGAATATTTCTGCTTGAAAAACCGAAACGTGCTCTCCAAAAGAAGAAGCACACCTGTCATTCGATGAATGTAGATAGACACCAGCTCCAGATCTACCATCTGTCCTCGAGCCGTCCGTGAAGATCTCGGAATATCTCCTCGTACAGAAATCTGGATCGTCCCAGTCACTTCTGTTCAAGAGGATTACTTCGTACCTTCTCCCGAAGTCGAGGAGGGCCACTCGAGCGTCCGAAGGCATAGTGAGAATCAGGGAGATCTTACGCATCGAACCCCCAACAGCTCAAAACTATCACAAATTCAATACAGAAAGAGCAAAAGAAGCATTGATTCTCCTTAAGAGTGGCATAAGGGCCCTATGTGGAGCTTTAACAGGCCCCCGTCCTTGCACAATATACCCAAAACACTTGCGAAAAATACCCAATACCCCCACAAAATAGGAAAAGAGTGAGACGACCGCTTTAGATATTATACAAAAGCGACAGAGAGCCTAGACATTTTCTCGCACACTGTCCAGCACTAGCGAGATGAAGATTAAAGCTGCTTGGCTCTGCTTTTACCCTCACATCTGGGACGCTAGAAAAGTCACATCTGGTGATATAGCCAAGTTCATAAGGAGTCTAGATATGCTTTACCACAACACCGAGGAGTAGAGATGGGCAAAAGAGCTCATCATAAAAAAAAAAGCAATCCCACGACAACCCTTGTACGGGTCTAGGGGTTGAAGCTGGTAGAGAGCTTCATTACAATTTTTTTAATCATTGTGGATACGAGTGTGGAGTGATTAGTTCCACGACTCACTTTACCCCTGATTTAAATCAGTTACCTATTCAGAGCTAGGTGAACTCAAAAGCTTGGTGAGCGGACCCTCGTCCGAAGAGCTCATCATTCATGACCCTTTTCTACAGTTTTGCGCCGTACTCTTAGTACGCTGTTCGCTGCGCATTTCATTAAGTCTAGTCTTACGAAAGCTTTCGCATGCGGACAATGTTGTGTTTTTTCAGGTGCTGCACTGTAAATAAAATGGCCACGAATGGTGAGCTATGATCGCTTTTGCCCACCTCTACTGAGGAAGTACATTAGACCCAGGAAATCAAAGAGCTAGGGGCCATCCAGATCCGCTCTATGCGTCCATTCGTTCATTATAAGTTTTCACCATACGACTTCCAAGTCTGAGCTCGCGCAAAAAAAACTTGTGGATATTGCTCAGAAGAACTTTCAAGCCTAAACAAACCAGGCCTCTATTGTTGTAGGTAAGATAATTTCTCTACTAGAATTCCACAGCTGTTTGTAAAAATGAAATGTTTCCGATGAAAACTGCATGCATTGCTTGATTTTGGGACAGTTTTCAGTTCTTGAATTGATTCAAACACAAAATATATTGAACTTTTATTAAAACAATATTTTAATTACATAAAAAGATGCATAAAATATGAAACCAATTTTAGCCAAACCCAGGTCAAAAAATATTTTAATGCAGTAGTAAGCAATACAAGTTTACAATCTACTATTTTGGTAATGAATTAAAATCATACCAGTTGGTACATCCAAAATATATCGGTCCGTTCGAAAATCCTTGTCCTGATGGACATTGTTGTAAGACTGCAGTTCCAAATAAGCTATTGCATTGCCAATAATATGAAGGATCACAATACGGAACGCCCCGTAACAATGCATTGCCAGTACATTCTACAGGACCCATTGTTGCAGGTGGCCCTCCCTGATTTTTCCATGGAAAATACTGGCAAGAAACACAGCCTTCGTAGTCCTCGCTATAGCCTCCGTAATAGTCTTTGTAAAAGGGGTCGTTTGTAACGAACAATTTCATATTAGGGCAATTGTAAGGACCAGAGTCTACACCATTATTGCACACGTAATAGATATGAGGATCTCCACTATCTGCAGGACAACTGGTTGGACTAACTTTACCACAGCTATTGGCACAACAATTCTGCGCAAATGTTTTGTAATTCATCAAATAAATAAACAGAACGCCTAACACTACTACCACATTTCGAAACATTTTCTCGATTCTGGTTGCAAAAAATTTTTTTATCGACTAGCACTAGCACTAATACGCTGCCCAAAATTTGAAAAATTAATGCTGATTGCCGTTGTGCATTGCATTTTATAGCAATGCTCGACTTTTGCAGTACAAGAAGATAAAATAAATTGATTGTGATTTGTTATTTTGAATTCCTCAGTTTTGATTAAGGAACAGTAGTTGAATGCAGAATTCGAATACAAGATTATCTGGTCTCATGCAAGTGAATACGATTTCGAAGAAATTTATATTTCGCCGATTAAAAACCTATCAGACGATTGTTTCAAATATGAATAGCTGGACGATAAGACTTTTTGACAAGGAAATATATATTATAATGTGTTTTGTGAAGGATTATTCAGATTGCATTGTTAATATGATTGCTATCTGCGATAAGGACCATATTGTGGAGTTCTGGTTACGGACTTCTGGACTCATAACAGTGTCCCCATAGTGGATTCTAAATCGAGGTTCCAGAACTTACGAAAGAAGGTAGCTGATTATTAATAAATAGTCCGTAGGCTCAGATTATGAGCTGCACTCAAAATTTCCAGGTTTGTAGTCAACGTCAACGCCAGTTAAGCATTGTATCAGCAAGATGCAATTACAAAAGCATGATAAATTATGTTTTTAGAACAATTAGAAATTCTATAGTGGGACAAATTTTAGGTTTGATTTTCTAAATTGATCAGACCTTGTTATCATTAACTACTACTCCTAAGTATAGAAGTAGTGTCTTCTATAGTCTATGGACGGGTTGGTTAGTTACTTACATACGCTTGCTAGAGAAAAAGTCTTCGTTCATTTGCTTGAAAAATGAAAAACAAATAGGCTTTTTCTTTTACGTACTCAAATTAATTGATTTTGACTTTATGGTTCTTGTAATAACGGCACTTTCGCTAGAAAGAACAAGGTAGCAAAGTGTGCGTTCACATGCTGAATTTTTCCTGGAAATAATTCATCTCAAATACACCGTTTCAATAATGCAATGTGTATTTCATTTGGTATTATTCATCCAGGCAAGAAATTTACTAGTTGACTGTGAAGTTTGTTTTAAGAATATTTTTATTGCAACGAAAAATAAATAGAAATATATCAGAGTTAGCGAAGGCACCCCCTACTAAGGCATTTTTCGTGTTGCTTCATTGGCTACCAACCAATCTACTGATCTTACAGCAAACTAATCTTGCTGCTGTGAGACTGAATTGTATCTCGGGATAGAATAGAACAAAGTTCGGCCATGCGAGTATTTTGGCCGAGGGAGTTCCCGCTCCAGCGGGTGTTGACTACATCGCTCCGCAATGCCTACGGGATTTGAAGTTCACAACCCACATTCCTAGTAGGGGTGAATGGAGCGATGGTGTCACTCTCAAAAATGGGCTTATCCATCTGTACACTGACGACTCATAGCTAAACAATAGAGTCGGGAGTGGTGTATGCTCAAATGAGCTGAATCTCAAGCTGTCCCTCCGTCTACCAGACTACTGTAGTGTCTTTCAGGCGGAGGTTGCGGCTATTTTTCAGGCTATTGACTGGATTCTGTATCATCGAATATTCGGGGTTAATGTTGATATTTTCACAGATAGCCAAGCGGCTATTAAATCCCTTGCTGGTCCATGTACAGTGCCAATGATTGTTGCTGAATGCCATGCATTTCTTAGGGAGATATCGAGACATTCGGTTGTTCAATTGATCAACTGTGAGGCCGATGAACTAGCAAGGCTTGGTATCTTGCTACCGGAGGTCTCTTGCTCCTTCTCAATACCGATGACTTCGGTCAAACTGGCCATCAAGCAAAAATATCTTGAGGACGCTAGGAAGTCCTGGGAAGTTGAAACATCGTGTGCGATAACAAGGCAGTCCTGGGTATCTATGGATGCGCATAGCACCAGGCAACTTTTAGGCTTAACTCGAAGCGCTCTGCGCTGCACTGGCGTTCTGACGGGCCACTGCCTCATAGGGCGGCATGCGCAACGATTGGGCGCAGGGTTTAACGACCTCTGTCGGAGTTGTGGCTCTGAGGACGAGGAGGAATCTGTCCCCCATCTCATGTGCCAGTGCCCGGCTTTGGCAAAGAGAAGGGTAGCGGCACTAGGTGCACCCTTCCTCTCAAACCTGATCGAACTGTCCCTGGTCAATTTAAAGGGGATAGTGCGGTTCGTTAAAGGAAGTAAATGGTTTCCTGGGCCCCTCTTGTGCCTATGTGTGTCGGTCGTCAGGCCTCTGTAGATCGGTAGTCACTCAACCTACCCAGTGAAGTGAAAATTATTGTAAAATTTGGGAAAGATGGGAAAAGCTACAAAGACTTAACAAAATAGTGGGGATAAATGTTCAAAGGGTTATAAATAATTTCTAATTGACAGGAAATTTCAACTCCAAACCACGTTCCGGTCGTCCATCAAAGTTCCGTCACAGGAAAAAACAGAATAACGTATCACTAGTGAAAATACCCAACTGCCTGTATATCAAATAGTAACTGAAAACAAAGAAAATTATAAAAAATTTTTTGATCAGATATCGCAAGAAGGAGGAAACCGTTTATTTCACGTGTCAACCGACAATAGCGCAATGACTACCGCTATCGCACCATGCTAACGGATTTTTTGCTACCTGAAATTGAAGCCCGTGGTCTCGGTGAACTTTGGTTTCAACAAGAAACCTCGCTATCGGCTATCATCTTCGCATGAAGCGAGAAAAACAATGGACTTCTTGAGAAATCATTTTAGTGAGAACCTGATTTCACGTTTCGGACCAGTAAATTGGCCGCCTAGATCGTGTGATATCACACCTTTAGATTATTTTCTTTGAGGTTACACAAAGTCTCTGGTCTTCAGAGATAAGCCAGCTTCAATCGACGCGTTGGAAGCCAACATTACTCGTGTCATTCGCGAGACACCGGTCGCTATGCTGGAACGCGTCGTCCAAAATTGAACCCTCTGGATGGACCATTTACGGCGTAGTCGCGGTCAACATTTAAATGAGATAATCTTTAAAAAGTAAATGTCGTAGATTTTCTTTCGACTCACAATATTATGTTTACTATATAATTCAACTTTATGCCTTTTATTTGAGATTAAAAACCAAACCTCATAATGAATCATCCTGTATATATAAAAAAATATTTAAACAGATTATACAGCCTATAATCGAATATGGTGCTACTATTTGGGGTGAATGTTCCAACCTTCTCAACAAATAGTTAAAATTTGCTAAATCAGAAAATAATATTGGCTAAACTCTATTATTTTTCAACAAACCGCCTCCATTTAAGTGCAGATACACTCGAAATTGAACCGTTGTCGGGGAAGAAGTCAAACTCTTTCCCAAACTCGGATCGAAATGCGAACAACTCATTTCTCATGTCGTTCTTTAATACAAATATACAAGATCTAGATTTGTGAGTAAACTACATTTAGTTTAAGACTTAAGCAGGGTTGTTTTCCCATTTTGTCTTGAAATTAAACTGTTGAACAGTTGAAAATAACGCACTGCATTTTGTTTATAAAAGAAATTAATTATTTCTAAGCTTTAAGTCATACGGTTTGTCCTTCTAAAATATTGCATTAAGAACTACAAGTTAGTTGGATTTGTATTAAGAACTACAAATTCAAATCTTTTCTTTGCAAACTGATCAATAGTTCGTCGCAATGTATCTTACTGATCCGTTTGAATCATGATAATAGCTTCATATAATATCACACATAGCTCAGTAATAATAGATTTTAATTCAGAATTCCAGTACTTCAAAATACTCTAATCATTCAAATTTTTGAAAATACTTCCAGGTGTTTCAGCTGGTCTGGCAGGCTTCTCGTTCCTATGGCTCATCTTTATACACTTCTACTATTATACAAAAAATTGCAACTTGAACTTGGACACGAGCGCAACAATAAGCGAGAACGGAATCATCGATAATCTAACTTCATCACAACGGTCTAACGTAAGAAATCTTACACCGAGCGATGAAACTCTACCGAAAAACTATAAGAAAAGTAAACTAAGTGAGAATATCAAAATCTTCGAAAAACCAATGTACAAAACTGACGACAATAATCTCATGTCGAAAAAACCGACACTGAAAAATGTCGAGAAAAGTAAAGTTTTCGGTTTTAATAAACGAAAGACAGTGTATCAAACAAACGATTTCGATGTTAGTGATTACAACAATACATCGACTGTATTTTTTGAAGTAAACGAAAGCAGCGACAGTTACAACAAACTTAGTATTTCTCCAAGCGGCAAGCGGGCGGAAGAATTCAACAACGAAAACAATGCAAATCTTAGTATTACGAAAAAAATGTCGGACAAGGAAAGTGATGGTGAATTGAAATCTAAAGACGTTTCTGTTGCTGCTCCGAATGGTGGTGCAGCGGAAACCCGGGTGCTGAAGCGAAAGGGAATTTGTTCATCACAAGAAATGTTGCACCTGGTTGACATTATGAATGACATTCCGCCGGAACAAATTGATGTGATGGCCAAGAGCCTGGTGGAAATTGGCGATGAGAGTCTTAAAACAGAGTCCGAAAGTGCTGACAACTCGAAGCTCCTGGATAAATTCCCGGAAATGATCGATGCCAAGCTTATGGAAAATATTGAAACCGTTATTTATGAAAATCAAGTGATTTTCCAGGAGAGAATCCGAAAGAATCAGCTAACCATCCAGAATCTCAAGCTGCAGGACCAATTGCTATCGAAGTACATTGATAGTATAAAGAATTTACCGTCGGCCGAGCTGTTCAGCGTACGAGACTACGAGAATATGTGCTTCGCTAACGTGAGTCGCCAGAATAGATTGAAACACTGGCGAAACTATTTGCAGGATATTAACAATCACATGCATGATAACTCAACCGTACAAAATAGCAGCTACTACGTGAACACGATGTCGAATTCGCTCACAGATCTCTATGCTAATGGCACGGACGGAGGCTCCGTCGCGACCGATGACTGTAAATTATCTGACCAAATCTCAACACCATCGAATACATTCGTCTCGAAGAAGAGTCCGCGACTGTTGAAACCATCGCGAAGTGAAGAACTGTCTGTAGATGAGAATATGAGTGAGAACAATTTTTATATGAATATGTCCGGTTCACGAATGCCACGGAAAAACATTCTTGTGGAAACAATCAATGCAATTAATGCAGACACACCAGTCAGGAATTTATTAAGTAATTCATCGAAATTGCAAAACAGTATTACTTCGAGTATGAAGTGAAGAAAAAAAAAGCAATTAGTGTTTAAGTGATTTGTTTCGGTGTACGTTTTTGGGAGTTTGATGCATCACATTACTAACGTTGTGCTCATATATTAGTATAAGTTTTGGTAAGAAATTTGTTAATTGGAAAGTATTAGAACGATATAGTCGTTAGAATTACGATTCGTTATAAGCTATTTTAAAGGAAAATTGAATCTTTTATAATTGTTCTATTTTCTTGAACAAAACTCGAATCTTTTGCAATAGAACGAAAATAATCTTTAAGGAGGAATCATGTTTCTTCTTAAAGAGTACTACAAAATTCCGACATTATTTCGATAAACTTTATGTTGTTGAGGTTCATAAGAAAATACAATTTTTTATGTAAGAGAATATGCAAAATATGACAAAAATTAATGAACGTACAACTCATTTCCATACACATAGGTTAACATAGATTAAGCTAACTTACAGACGTGAATCTGACACTGAATCGTTTGTGGTATATTATTGCAGGCGATTTTACTGCATACCCCACTGTAATGCAATAATATCTTAGTGATATGTTTGTTTTAAATGCACATTTATCACCTTTTCTATTATTTTTCTACAATGGAAAGTCTCATATTTGCCATTCAAGTGATTGTATTTTTTTACAAAGCTGTTTTTATATTGCATACATTTATAAAAATAAAATGTTTTGTATAGTAAGTGGTTATTTTATTGCAGCACGTGCGGATCTACTGGCACGTGCGGATCTACTTGAAACTCGTCAAGTGAATAATTGTTTGGATGATTTGCTTTGTTAGCTAAAGATGACGCTGAAATGTTGATAGCTTAAATTATTTTATTTTTTACTGTAGAAACTAATTCAACGTTCTATAGGACGATAGGCTAAGTAAACCACAGGAGATTTTTAAGATTCCAGGACAACTAATAGACATGATCAAACGAACAACTGAATCGAAAATACTGTAAAGATTTTCAATACAATATTGCAAGTGGTGTGAACCAAATTCTTGGCCAATCAAATGTAGAAATCAGATAATTAAGCCAATACAATCACCGCCGTGAAAGTTATATTTTTGATTTAGGGGGCGATATAAAGTAAATTTCATCAGAGTAAATATCTAATTCTATTCGTGGCTCAGGAGAATATCTAGAAGGCGAATTTGGTGGCATGGTGTGATATCGTTATATCGTAGACATAGAGTGAACCTTGTTCGCTCAGATAAGTTCGCTAAAAACGTACGGTTCATTCACGGAAATGCAATAAAAATATACTTCAAAAAATGGAAAGAGGCTTGTCCGTAAAAGACCAGTAGTCGAAACTCATCAAAGTGCATTTTCTAGAAACGGAAACCGGTAATACACATTATATAGAAGCTAAGATTTCAAAACAATAAATTCCGATTCCAATTTTTTTACACTCCTTTTTAAGTTACCCTTCAGTATAACCAGATACATTTTAGCATCCACATTTCCTTCCTAGCAAAAGTTTCCCAGTCTGAAAGATGACATGCTGCCCCATACGCAAATATAATCTCCTCCATGCTTCATTGCCTTCTTAATATTACGATCCCTAAACTTTTTTGGCTTTCTCTTCTTGTCTGTAAAAAGACCGTGCGCCAATAGCCAAAATAATTATTCGCATAGTCCTCAACAAATTGCAATCATTCCCTTATATTCATCTTGCTTAGTAATGGCTTATTTCTTGCAAAATTTCCATATAAATTAGCTTGTCGTAGAATTCTGGTTATTGCCTCCGCATTTGCTTTTTACCCTGGGACTTTTTCTGTTCAACTGCTATTTTTGGGAACGTACCGTTCCCGTACCAATTTGCCAATGTACCATTTTTTCCAGGGAATATAAATATGTTGGGTCTTTTTCACATGATACAGAAAGGTTTTTAAAGTCAAGAAACAAGTGCACCAGAGGACCATGTTTAAGAACATTGTGCTTCCTAGGAAGACGTAGCAAAGGAGAGTGAAAGTAGGCTTCCGTTCGCGTAAATGGGATCAATAATACTTCTGACAATTTGCTTGGCCGACCTGAATCACAAATGGTTATTTGGGAGTCAAGATCTGACCAAAAAAAAGCTGTTAAAGAATTTAAAGAGGAAACACATCATCATGTAAAACTCTGCGAGCATCCAAACAGGAGCTATGAAGGATGGAAAGACGAGAAGAAAATAGCTAATAGGGGATATTGAATTTGAAAAATAGCGAGCGGGTAAACCTAATCGGAACCAACTCAATACCGTCAGATAGGTATTGAAAACGAGAGGACCAGATTCGACACGGATTTTCAAGAATAAAAGTAAAAAAAAAACAAATACAAAAGAAAACGTTGGTAAGCATGTAACAAGAGCAGAAAACAAAGCCAGCACCTTAGAGGTCCTGGTTTTGATATATATGACATGAAAGTCCAATTTCAGTGTGGCGTCAAAAATCGCCGCAGGGCCTCTAAATTTCTGTACACCACACAGGAAAATACCATGTGAATGACATTTGATGGTACTTCGAAATATTTAAAGGAATTGATAGATTGATTGGAGTGATGACCAACCAAGTCAGCTTGAACATGGTGAAAGTCGTCCACAGATTTGATTGCTCTATATAATTTTAGGTCATCCGCATAAAGAAGACAAGAGGAAATTTTTAAATTTCTTTTATAATATAAACTAGAAAACTAATTGAAATGTGCACAACTGACGAAAACATTAAAAATTGAATTGAACTCGCTAGCTCGCATTTAGCCATTACATTTTCCAGGAAAATTGAGCTAAATTTTTAGTGTACGCCGACTTTTTTCACTGGAATCTATGAAATCCTGTTAAATAGTTTGGAGTTACCTTGTTTAAGAATCACCAAAACCTTACAAAACAACTGTGTGTAGGGAGGTGGGCATTCATGCTACCTAATATATTTTTTAGTATTTAAAACACCAAAGAAATTCTAATAGATTTTGAAAGCAAATCGGTGTTCACTGGAATTCCATGGTAGACATCTATGAGTATTTTTAATTAAGGATAAGAGTACAGAGTACATTTAACAGCAAATGTACTTTTGAAAGATTATGTATGTTTAAAAGTGAATACACATCAAAATATATGCATATACGAAGGTGTGTTCTTTGGAGAATGTGCACATTAAGGGGAGGTTCTTTCAGATTTTTTCATACAAATCGATTTTTTTTTGTTTTACAAAAAATGAAAGCTACATACGTGTAGAATATGTGTGCAAAAGGATATTCCGATCTGGGACATATTTATCGCACTAGAGCGTCTCAAACGCACCTACCTCACGCGCGCTGGGGAACGCTCAGGTATAGCTTATTCACCGTGTGGCCCCAGATGGCTTTCTATGTACCGGAACTAATTACGATCTGTACTATCGCATTATTGTTCGTGTTGGGATACACTTTAGATGGCAGCACATGCGAAAAATAGCCGATGCGTCAGAAAATTGCATATCTTTTACCACATAGTTAAACGACGAGTATCGCCCGCTGCTCGAAATGCCCGCCTCGCGCAACGTCTGCCGGAGCAGGCCAACCAGGAGCGTTTTGAATTCGAGGAAGGATTCCTATACGGCACAGGAATAGCCGACTTAGATCCTAATGTGAGTATAATGGAGCAAATTGACGATCGACGACCACGAAAATCTTTATATAGATATTTTGGCCCAAATTGGCAGATGGACATTTTTTTCATCCGCCGTATTGGATCCGCCATCTTGCATTTTGTTAATTTGACTTTAGATTCGTAATCAGCTACCTCAAAACCCTACAACCATTGGTACTCGTCGTGATAACTGAACAAACAAGAAAGTTATCCTAAGGCAAACTTGCTAAAAACTTTAAACGCGTTTTTCTCGAAACGATATTTTGTATAAATGTTCATAATTTGGTTTATTTTTGTCCCAATTCATTCTCATTAGGTATAAGACATGGAGATTTCCATAAATTTTAATGACTTTAAACTATGACTGATATCAGTTTACTACGAGAGGCTGCAGATTTGAAGTTGCCGGACGATGTCCCGCGTGCAGAGGCAGACAAGATCGGCCATTTTGGAGCCACCACATTGAATTTCATCGTAATAAAAATTTGAACGATTTTAGAATGACAAATAAAATAATCAAAACCAGAACTTCGTATGTTTTTTTCATTATCCCTCGAAAAATTCTCAAAATTTGCCTTATTTTCGACCGTATCTGAGAGAACCTTCCCTTAAGCACATATGAATGCATTAAAATTACCTTTAGCCACAAAATTTTCGCACTTAACGCAAAGTGATCGTCACTAGATGCTTCGTTTTTTTCCACATTGTATCAGGACACTCCATGAGTGGATGATTTCCTCATTTTCCAATAAATCCAGGTGGCATAAAAAGGTGGCATAGGTGGCATAAAAATACTACCAGTACATTTTAGGCACATGAAATACAATAAAATCACATAGAGGTGAAAGTTTTAATAGAAATCTTTCTAATACACAATTTCGTTAGTTAAATTGTTAAAACGTACATACTAGAATACAAATCCATACATTAATGTCAACTTAATTATCTTCTTTTCGTGCACCCACATTTAATTTCTTTTTCGATTTAGGCGTCGATATAGTCTTCAATGGAACTCGTCGCGGTGTTTTGCATTCATTATCTTCCTTCTTTTCATCCGCACCAACTGCTGTAGCCTTTTCATTATCATTTTCACTTATATTAGCATCGTCCTGCGATTCTTCATAAACTAAGCAAATATCCTCTGTATGTTCTGTGATAACATGCGATTCAGTTTTTTCACTGGCTTTTTTATCGGCACCCGGCGTCGGAGTAACAAACGAGTCAGCATTGATTTTGTTTCCAACATCGGACTTAGGTTTTGGCGGCGATTGATCCAGAGGCCAGGCATCGATCGCTTCTTCAACAATAATCGTTTTTTCGACCGGATTCGGAATTAAGTTCCTCGGTTGTCGTCGTATTGGAATAACAGTTGGCGTTTTCTTGGCACTTTTCGATGAAGGTGTTTTGGTTTCCGGAGGATTAACTGGAGTTGTAGGTTGTTCTGGTGGTTTTTGGTTATCTGTTTCAGTAGAGGCTGGAGATTGCGGTGCGGAAGTTGAAAGGCTACGAGGATGTCGTCGAATGGAAATTGGAGTGGCGGGACGATTTTTCTTTTCCGGAGACTCGAAACGTTCGTCGGATCGAATAATCTCGCGATCGATTAAAACATCCACAGCCGCAGAGGATTCTAAACGAGCATCAGTGCTCTTTGTCCTGGAAATTGTTTGTGGTGTAGTTTCGTCGACTTCCATTTCGTCTATATGGTTTTTCTTGGAGTGCGATTCCTGAAATTTCGAATGATTGTTGCTATAACTCTACTTATTTTTAAACTTAACAATAAGCTTTAATTGCAGTTTGTCATTTTGCATCTGAGAATGGAATTGAATAGATAGATCATCTTACGTTTTTACTTTCTGTGTTATCCTCTTTAGTATAAACATCACCAAGTTCGCCATCAGGAAAGGTAATCAATGAACAGAACCCATCTGTACTGGAAACTATTAGAATCTTTCCATCATCAGACCAAGCAAGGTCCGTTAGGCGCGTGTAGTGGATATTTGAAATTAATCCGAAAGGCATAGTTTGTTGCGTGTCATATAAATACACGGAGGTTTTTGTTGCGATGGCAAAAACCATGCGATAAGGTAGTGGAATCACTGGCGGATTGCTTTCGCTATGTGGACGAATCTTAAATAACAACGGGCAGCACACGACAGCAACAGTATATTGATCAGGAGACGGTAGAATTATTGCAGGTCTAGGAGTATAGAAACGAATTTATAAAATTTTATTTTTTTCAATACTAAATCTTACTGCTTGAGGGCATATCTGGAAAATATGTAAGTCAAGTTAATGGGCTTTGTCACTCCATCAAAATCAGCCACACCCGCAGGAGCGATGAGTAGCTTCCCGTCAGGACTGAAACACAGTCGGCGAAAGAATGTCTGCAAAGTGTCGTCATGGAACAATCTAACTGACTTTTCAAATAAGCTATTCTCGGGAGGAACGGGCAAAGAGCACTTGCTTACTCTGTGCAATGTCTTCTTCGTCTGAATATCGAAGACACGCATGTATCTGAAAGTTTAAACCTGTATCTGTTGAGACTTTTCGTAGTGAACTTAAAAATACTACCTATCGGTGCTAAGAGTTGCAAGATACTGATTCTGTGGATCCCATGCAACACCTTGGACAAAACCTTTGTGATCGTTTAGAATTGCAGTTTGCTTGCCTTTGGCAATATCCCAAATCATCGCCGTATTGTCCACCGACCCACTGGCCAGAAACATCGAATTCGGACTCCAACTTAAATCATAGACGTCTTCCATGTGACCGCGTAGAATTTTTAATGTAAGCCAAGTCTCTTTGTCCTGTTCGTTGGTTGTGTCAGCGATATTGACTATTTCACTTTCACCTTTTTGCTTCCAAATGAAAATGACACTCTCATCGTCACCGGATGCAAGCATTTCTCCGTTTGGTGACCATTTCACTGCATTCACGGCTCGTTGGTGGCGTGCTAGATCAGCTGCAATATCTAGATTTGTCGATCCCGATTCATTCAAACTTAGGTACCATATCTGGATAGGAGAGTAAATATTGAGAATGAATAGACCAAAATATTTGCTCGACTAGAAAATATGTTAGCTCTTTGACCGCTAAATAGACACATTCAAGGTGTTAATTTCCTCAAGCTATATAGGAACAAACCGCATTTATTTTATCCATAAATGACTTGGTAAATGAAAAGATGTCGGTCATTTTTCATTAAATCTATTTTTCTCTATACTAATAAGAGGGAACTGAGGCACTTTTTGCAACGTGTATACTATTTTACAAATATTCATTTTATTGGAAAACTAATCGAAATTACCAAAACGTGCGAATCCGTTCCACCAGATGCTAATCTATAGAAATCATTTTTATCATTTGCATTTTTAGGTTGAATATCGACACTTAGCACAGGGTCACGATTATGCCAAGATATTTCTGGTATTGAGCACTTCATTCTACAATATCGTTGCACTTCAATCTGAATGTAAAACGAATCAGATTCGAGTCTGCCAATTTATTTATTTTCTGATTTATCGTGCTGAGTTGCTGAGCTATTTCCACTACTTTAACCGCCAATTTTGCTGTCAATGTACCGGTTTACACCAGTCGGACCAAAAGTGACCTGACCTAAAGCGCGGACTAAATGAACTTAGTCCTCAGGTGTTTACAACGAACCCGACCTAAAATTTGCTTAGGTGGAATTTAGTCCTCGTCCGTATATGACAGCTGTCATTTAGTTTAATTTTCCTTCATGCACTGTATTTATCGTTTCATTTGTCTCTCAAACATGTTTATTTCAATGATTTTGTGTCAAAGGGGAATGTTATGAGCTTATATTCAACATACATACATTATTAATAGTCGCACAAAAATCAATGTTTAGGTCGCGTGTGTTTACAACGATTATAGTCCACGACCTATATTTAGGTCAGGTCGCTTGAAATCGTGGACCGACCTAAATTTAGGTCGGTCCACGAGTGTCTACAGCACGTGGACTAAAAAATTTAGGTGGAATTTGGTGTTTAGTCCGCGGACTAAACGTCCGCTGTAGACGATACTAATAGACAGATGTTATAGGTCTGTTTCCGTACTTGAATCTATTATAATATATTATAATAGATTCGCAGCAAGTCGTTTCCGTACTTTTGCTGCAAATAAAATCTTGTTGACGTCATCGCTTCCCCTCTTTCAGCAAGTTGAAGAAAATTACAGCCGGACTGAGCTGAGGCATTTTGCTGCAGCTTGTCAAATCGACTACGATGGGCTTGGCGCGAGCCTTTGAAATGTATATATATTCAAATGAGCGCGCGAAGAAAAATCTTTTCTGTGCAATATTCCAATGAACACGGAATATATTTCTCGCACAACGTTTTTATTGCTATTACAAAATATCCAATGGTGGATATTTAGTGCATGGTGTGCACTTATTTGTATATGATCGACTTCGGTGGAGGCTAGGTTTTAATAAGGACAAAACTGATTTGTACTTTGAACTTGTTAGTCATTGCAACTGAAAATGAAATGTATTGTTGGCGGGAATATGCTGTTCTTTTATTTTGCAGGCATAATAATATAGATGAATTATAAATTTTGTTTCGCAGGCGGATCAATATTGATATGGGCTCCATTAATAGAGCCTGTTATATCTATTAATGGAACTCATAATTGCGCACGAGCAAAATATGATAATATTGTAGATGGAAAAGGATATGTTCACAAGGTGTTTCCAATGCATATGATGGCTTCATCTGGTGTGTGGGCTGTGATCATGACACCAATGTTTCTCACAATTGTTTTTTTTATTTTGCATACTACAAAATACATACTACAAAGATAAGGCTGATTTAAGGTCCGCAAGAACGTTTTTCGAAATTCAAATCAACGCAGCTGTCACTTTTAGTGTCTTCTTCTTACTTGCAGCAAGTTGCAGCAGCGCGTTTCTGTACTTTTCCAAATGTTCCCCCACCACAAAAATAATCAAGCTGTAAAATTCTGTTACTGCTGCATTTTGCTGAAAGTACGGAAACAGACCTTATGACAATTTCACATGATAAGTTAACGCACCATTGTAAACAAAGTAATTCGAAATGGCTGTCGGTGTCAAAGTTGACGTTTACATTGAGGGGCAATAAGTTGTTTGTCGTCTGTGTCCCTAATTACTGTGGCGGAATATGTATTTCTCTTGAATTTTAAGACGTGGGTGATTGTTCGATATTTTCTTGTGTTATCCTTAAATCTGGGATTTTAAAATGCCAACCATAATTGCTTTGGACGCTTCACTTTCGATGACGCGAGTGATTCCCAATCAGCTCCTGGCTGGTGATTCGATCACATACCATCAACTGGCTGTGCATGGGATAAATCAGTTTCTGGATCATTTGAATAATAATTCAAAGCTAGAATTCGTATCACTGGTAAGTTTAAGTGTGATTTGATGATTATTTTGATGAAAGATTGGAAACGTAAACATTCGTCTCCATAGCGGGGATGCCGGCGGTCAGTAGTCGTCACACTTTTCGAAATCAGCTGTTCGAAAATAGACGAGAATCCGAACGAAGGTTTGGCATTCCCCGCCAAAATGCCATCGCTGGTATTTTGACATCGACTCGTTCGCGTCGACGAAGAATGTTCGGGCGATTCGATGTTGGCTTGTGTCCTGAAATTTTCACGGTAATATTTTGTGAAATATGTCTGTTTGCGACGTGGTAACTCATCAAATGTCGAGTTGTGTATGAGAATTAATGCTTTTCGGTACTATAAAGTGAAATTTAAGAGTAAAATAAATAGCAATAGACTGCTTTGGAAGTATTCTGCTTGGGTGCACGTGTTGAGGTTAGCTGTCAACGAAAAATTGGCAGCAAAAACCTAATATTTGTGTCAGCGAGCTTCTAGCGCCTTTTATGCCCCTCTTGTAGTGGCTCGTCTGTGATTAGATAATGGAGCAACCTCAATCTCCTGTTAATGATACAAGCTTTGTGTTTGATGTGCCAGTTCGTGAACTGCGAATTCAGCGTGTCGGGCCACGCTTCGCACAATATGCCAGGCGACTTAAGCATGGATACTACGGAGACGACAACTTATCGAAAACGTCCTCGGGAGATAAGGGTCTCGATGATTTCCATGTCGAAGTAGATATTGAGTACCTGAGAAGCTTGGATCCGAAAGAATGGAAAAATCAGGATCACTATGCCGTTCTCGGCCTGAAAAGTCTGAGGTAAGTGTTGATTTTATTTGAATTGTTTTTATTGATTTTATGTAAATTGCTAATGAAATGGAGTGGTCGTTAGTTCAAGTAGAGTTTCACTTGTATGCTTGAAAAACTCATAGCTGGATAGCAGCTCTTAATGCAATTAGAATGGAGTCAGATTTTAAATCAAAATCCTAGCATAAGTTCATCCACAGATTTGAGAAAATTTCAGATAGGAATGAATGGATCAAGATAGATACATTCATTCAATTTGATTCTTTCATATGCTTTCTTGAATACCTGTCGTATCATTGGTATTTAGAGAAAAAACAAATTTAATTTTTTGTCTACTTAAAAAAAACATTTTCGTGACACACTTCTTCAGCTCAGCAGACTAACATGTTCTGAACTGAACAAAATTTCACCATTTCAGCATACTCATGCATGAATGCTGAAAGAGGGCTCTGTTGAAAAAAAAGAATATCTGAAATATGCATGCACCCCCTATCCACAATCAACTGCAAAGTAATTCATACTAACTATGGACAATACGGGGTTAGGTTGAAATTTCCGCTAAGTTCATAAATAAAATTGAGCATTCCCGAGTAGGGAATGAAGGATCTGTAGATGGGGTCCGACCCACGCTCTCATTACGATTTTTTTTCTAAAATTTAACCAACTTTATTAATGTTGGATTCAGTCAAGGTTCGATCGAATGTTAACGGCTGATAAATAGTATCCTAATGTAACCAATTCGTTCTTCGTCGGTAAATTACAAGTTTGTATCCCCATTTTTTGTAAGACTCTTCTTATGGCATGAAGCTTCTTAATTTTTGTACCATGTTAGATGATAAATAAGTTCACAAATGTTCTCAAAGCCTACTTATCACGCAATAGTCTTTGCTTTCTGGCCAGAAGTCACATATTGTATAACAGTTGGTGATTTCATGGTATCAGCGATATGCAATAAAACCTGAATTCAAGGTTGGCTTTTCTTAGGTGTCAATGAAGGAAAACATGTGGAGCATCTATTCGCGCCATTCGATAAGTTCAACAGATTATGGACAGAAACAAGGAGCTTCGTTATCCTGCTAGCTATATATTTATCCTATTTCGCAGGCAATTTGTTGATGCAATCCCAAAAAAAAAATTCCGTTTTTCAAGGAAAACCAATCATTGACCCATTATTTTACATTTTCGTAAGAATAGAAGTTCTGAACGGCCAGTGCATCTCCCATAAATGAAATCATGTGAAAATCAGAAAGACCCAATTCTGGTGAATAAGCCGCATGAGGTAATTGTTACCAATCAAGCAGCTCTTTCTTCTCTTTGGCAGATTTTCTACAGTGCGGCGGGTCGTTGACGTGAAGAAAAAATACTTTGTGTTGCCTCTCGTTGTATCCCGGACGCTTTTGAAATAGAGCACGTCTCAGAACGATTTATTGGTGTCCATGCTAACCATACTAACCATTTCACCTGGTTTGGGCAGGTCAGACCAAATAATGTCTCGCTGGTCTCAGAACACCCAGAGCATGGCTTTCTTGACGAACCGAGTTTGCCGTGCCGTCAATTCGGCAGGTTCCAAGCAGCCTTGTGCCAAAATCACAACTTTTAAATGCTATAGACCAATAAAAACACTGCGATTTGCTAAGAGAATGATCTCCACAAGTTTCTATGCATCTGATACGATTCGGCGGCACTTTTCTTCAAACAAAAACAAAAAAGCACCGATGTCCGCAAATCGCTGCTATTTGGCACGAATGTCGATATGTTGTATGAACCTGTTATTGTTGTGAACTGCATATTTTTGGCCGATATCAAAATAACAAGAAAACCTAGTAGACGCGGTTTAGCAGCTCCTACATTTGCAACTTTAGCGATATAATGGCAAATTCCAGTTTCATCTTTGTAGACCTAGTACTAAGAACAACGCTGAGAACTTTTTACCTCTCTTTATTTTTGTCTGAGATCATATTATTTATCCAACCGAAATTTGGCTTATTTATTTTTATTTATTTTAATTATTCAATCACACTTTCACCAACAATATGGTTATTACTAAAAATATACTTATGAATTTATTGGTTAAAGTATTTATGAATTTATGGTTAAAGTCGAACATTTGATACGCTGAGTTAAAGCTTTGGGCTATTGCGCAGGTTGGTTCATTAAATCCATAATTGGTCTTATGAATAAAAACTCAGAGTTCACGTTTCCATTGAGCAGCTTCGCAGCGAATAGAGCTTTGAAATTTTGGCTTAAAGACGAATAATTGCAACCGGTGTTCATAAGGAGGTAAGCAAAAAGAATCAGACCAGCGGAAAGAACTAAAAACAAAAATTAAGAATCTCTTTTGAACAGATTTAATGCGATCTATATGCTCCTTATAATATGGAGACCACATCAACCGCCCATATTCTAGGATCGGGCGAACCAGGGAGCAAAATAGGTTTTTTGTCATCCGAATGTCATTGATTTCTTTAGACTGTCTTTTTAAGAAGCCAAGTGCACTGTTGGCTTCTATTATTGTAGAGTCAATGTGGTCATTAAAAGTATAAGCAGAGTTTAATAGAACACCTAAATCACGAACTTTATGAGAACGAATTAATAAAGTGTCATTCAAAAAGTAACTGAAATTAATGGGACATGATTTACGGGAGAAAGAGATAATTGAGCATTTGTCAACATTTCGTGAAAGACGGATTGGAGTGCACCAATTAGAAAAATTTGACACATTGCGTTACAAGATTGTCCAATCGTCAAGTGATGATATTATATTGAAAATCTTTGCATCATCAGCGTACAGTAGAATGGAGGATCCAGGAGTGAAGGTGATAAGATCATTAATATAAATAGCGAAAAGAATCGTACCGAGGTGGCTGCCTTGTGGCACACCTGAAGTGGAGATTATGTCAGTGGATACAATGTCAAGCAATCGAACGTTCTGCTTGCGATTAGAGAGATAAGATTTAACCCATTCTATAAACTTATTAAGGAACTCGAGAAATGCAATTTACATATAAGAATATTATGATCCAGCTTATCGAAAGCCTTCATGAGGTCGGTGTAAATGCAGTCAACTTGTTCACCTTTAATCGCAGGAATGACTAGATTTGTAAGTTCTAAAAGATTAGTAGTGGTTGATTTGCCTTTAATAAAGCCATGCTGGCAAGGCCAGATAAATGCCTTAGAGTGGAAAGATAGCACCTCGACAACCATAGCTTCAAAGAGCTTGGCAACGCATTGTAATTTGGCGATTGGTCTATAATTGTGCACGACATCTCTACAGCCTTTTTTGTGAATTGGAGTTATAGACGAATATTTAAACAATTTTGGAAAATTGCCAGAAGAAATAGATAGATTATCAAGATGCTTTAGGATAGTGGCAGTGTCGATGTATAGATATTTCATTCCCAACGTCGTTTTAGGGGAGTCCATTAAGTGATTGAAATTAGTTATGTCCAAGTCGCAGAGAGGTATTCCGTACGCAGATTAATCCGCAAACAATTTACTGATAGCTTGCGAGCTATTAATGACCATGCCGTCAGAGTTAAAAGAACAAGGGTATCCGCCATGATACCTTTTTGAATTTCAAAAATTCCAAAAACGTTTAGGATGACTTATGAAAGCCTGCCTTAGCTTCTTCATGTAATTGGAGTAGGCAGATGAGGTTTCAAATACGAATCTATTTCGTAATTCCTCATAAACTTCATAGTCAGACGCGACGTATTGTACACTTTCCACGCTTTAATTTTCAAATTCTTCAGATCGATTAAATCTGGTTTTAAAGGTACAGAGTTACTTACTGACGGTATTTATGATATTTTTTTTTTATTTATCCATAATGATTTTTTATTTTTCTCGTTTATTCGTCGTGACCGAAACCGCAATGGTTAAACATGATTGTGGTGGTTTTTTAATTGCCGTTTTATTATTGTTCTGCATTTCTCAGTTTTATTGACAAACTACTAGATTTTATCCTTTCAAATATCACCGCCCAAAATGCATTCTACAGGCTGCCCCGTGTCTTACGCTTCTTCTTACAAGCACAATCCCTTTCTTTCCATTGTGTCTTCTGTCGACTTCTAGATCACTAAAATTCCTATAAAAAAAATTAGTAAATAATTTATAGTTTATTTATAATTTATTATAATGAAGCTGACTTCGAAAAAATAACCAACAAATTTATCTTGTTTTATTATGACTCATTTTCAATGACCTTTCTCGATGAGTGTATTTTTAAATTTTATGGCTTCCTATTTTTCTTAATTTTACGATTTACTCGTACCAGCAGAATGATATTCCATGTTTTCGGTCCGATGTGGGGTCTGGCGTAGCGCATGCCTAATAAAAAGCTCCTTGAGACTTTTCTAGTCATACCTAGGTTTGTCTTCTCCAATTCTTTGGTTTAACTAACGTTTATCCGGTAATCGAAACGCTGTCTTTCACCGTTGTTGGCTATTTTAGGCGGATAGATTTATCCTTTGATGTCACTGTCAATGTTCAAATGCTTGACTTGTTTTCCATTATCTTCCTTATTTTCACTTTTGGTGTAGGCGAATGAATTATCAAACTACCGAATGAGCGTCTGTTGTTCTGTATGTCGCTTCGATTTCCTTTTCCTCTTCGAATTCATTGTGTAGGGACGAAAAAAAAAACAAAAAAAAAAAATATTTTAAAAAATAATGGCTTTTCAGAATAACGTTCATATAACATCTTGCAAGAAAAATCATCAATTACAAAAACACGGCACAAAAAATACTCCGTGCGACCGGAAGTAATAAAATTTACCTTATAAAATTTAGCTTATAGAAGCAGGTCTCTGTCGGGAGGATCGTTAATTACATCGTTCATCATTATCATCATCGTGGCACAATAGCCCGACGTCGGGCCTTGGCCGCCTGGATCGTTGTCCTCTAATTATCTCGGTCACGTTTTCCGCGTCCTCCAGTCTTGGAATCCCAATAGTTGCTCGGCGTCCGCATACACTGAGCTCTCCCAACAATCTCTCGGTCTTCTTCGTAGTCTTGCTCCGTCGAATCGTCTTACGTTAATGACACGTTTTGGCATGCGATCGTCATCCATGCCTTGCACGTGCCCAGCCCACTGTAACCGTTGTAATCTGACGATTTTGGAGACTTCCGGCTCATCGTACAGTTCGTACAACTCATTGTTGTACCGGATGCGCCATCCATCTCGGTCGCGAACAGCCCCGAAAAACCGCCGTATAACTTTCCGTTCGAAGGTGTCGATCATATTTTCGGAGGCTTGGGTCAGGGTCCATGTTCCATAGCACAGCGCAGGTCTTATGATCGTTTTATAAACGCGGAGCTTAGTCTTTCTGTGCAAATATTTCGATTTCATAATGGGGAGGACCCAGAAGAATGTTTTATTTGCTAGTTGGAGCCGTCGTTTAATTTCGTCAGTTTCGTTGGCGTCACTCGATAGGTTGCTACCCAGGTAAACGAAGTTGTCCACGAATTTAATGCAAAGGTCCCCTATGTTGATGGTCGCTGGCAAGAAGGACTAGATTGCATCATAACTTTCGTTTTGTCCTCGTTGATTCGTAGTCGGACTTCCTTTGCTGCGGCGTCAAGTCTAAGCAGAAGTTCTTCTGCATCGGTCAGTTTTCGAGGCATGATGTTAATGTCATTCACCGCTGCCAATTGTGACGACTTAAAGAGTAGCGTACCGCTGGTGCTCAGATTCTTTGCTCGAATAGCGAACGCAAGTGCCAGGTTGAAGAGCGTGGGCGCTATTCCATCGCCCTGCTTCAGGCCAACCAGAGTTTCAAAAGGATCCGTCAATCTGTTCTGGATCCGGACCTGCGAGACGGAGTTGATCATCGTCATTTTTATGAGTCTCACTAATTTGGCCGGTCGATGCTGTCATATGCTTGCTTAAAGTCGTCAAGGATTTGGTATACATCGACGTTGTATTCCCAGCACTATTGCAAAATTAACTTGACCGTGAAGAGCTGGTCGATTGTGAGATCTGAAACCGCCTTGATACTCGCCAATAATTTCTTCAGCGAATGGTTTAATTTTGGTGTCAAGGAATTTTGTCAGAATTTTGTAGGCCGTACAGACTAAGGAGATGCCTCTGTAATTCTCACACCGCAGTTTATCTCCCTTTTTATGTATGGGACAGATGATGCAGTGCACTCAATAAACCCGCCCCACCAGACTTCAGTAGCTCAGCTGGTATCTCGTCAGCGCCCGGCGCTTTGTTCCTTTTCAGTTCCTTCTACTGTCGAGGGTTGATCCGCGGTATCATCATGGAGTTTAGCTTCTGCTGCCACGATGTTTATTGGTGGATTCAGAAGCTCTTCGAAGTAGGACGCCAATCGTTTGTTAATACTTTCGGTGTCGCTGATAATACTTCCATCTTTGTCTTTACAGAGGCTAGTCCTCGATTGGTAGCCGTGTTTGATAGTATTTGCTAGTCTGTATGCTTGTCTGGAGTTCTTACTAACTAGGTTTACATTACTATTCAGCAACTAATTATTCTATTGGATGTTCGCGGTAGCTCGTCATATTTTTCCTTTTTGACTCTGCAGGCCTCATTTTTTGCGTCAAGTGAGTCTGCATTCTTCGTCAAATCATTCATTTCGCACTCGTCGGGCTTTGTATTCCACAACGTTTTCCGCAGCAGCCTTAATTGTATTTTTGAGTTCTTCCCAGAACCCGTGAACGTGTAAACATCTTCTTTAACTTCGGTGGTAGCGTGCACATTGATGAGTCGGCACATATCTCAACCATTTCCATGGGGATCTTGGTGATAGTTGCTTCAGGAAACTTGCCGCGTGCCAAAGTTCACACAACAATGTTGCTGGTCTGACAACGTGGCTAATCGTCCCTAATGACATGAGCCGCTTAGGTCTAATTCAGCCATCAGGCTTCAACTATACAAATTCAACTGAGGATAGAGTTACCTTGTTGCCTCAAACCCTATTCTTTTCTCCGGGCTTGGGACCGGCATATCACAAGTTAGACTTACGATCGGCGGAGCAGAATTACAGCGTTGATTCAAAATAATTTTACAACAAGTTATTCTCTCTATTCTCTTTGCTAGTATTGATATGTATACTGTCGTCGTTAAGCAAAATATCCTCGCGAAAGCTGAGGAGTTGGCATGTAACCTCCGTTCAGAATTTTCGGTAGAATAAAAGTGGATATATTTTGGCAACGGTAAATGAATAATGCGCTTTTTAAATTAGATAAGGATACTTTTTTGGACCATTCTGCAGACACATTGCAAAAAATAATCAGAGTATAATAACCGGCTATATAATGCCCTCTCCACTTTATTAGTAATAAATGTTACCAGCAAATACAATTTTCAAAATTTTTAAGACTATAAAGCTATGACATTTTTGCAGATTTGACGCCACTGATGACGATATTCGTCGAGCCTATAGGAAGATGGTATTAAAACATCATCCCGACAAGCGAAAAGCCAAAGGCGAAGAAGTGGAAACGGACGATGACTATTTCACATGTATTACCAGAGCATACGAAACTCTAGGTAGGCTTAATTTACTTTTGTAAAAAAATAATAAACTGATACTTTAATACAACACACTCTCTCCTATTGCAGGTAATCACAAGAACCGACGTGCTTTCGACTCTGTCGATCCCGAATTCGATGATTCGTTACCAACTCAGTCGCAAATTGAAAAATCCTTTTTCAAAGTATTCGACAAATACTTTAAACTGAATGCCCGCTGGAGTGAGCGGAAGAATGTCCCAATAATTGGCGATGACAACTCAACACGTGAACAAGTCGATCATTTCTATAATTTCTGGTATAACTTCGATTCGTGGCGCGAGTACAGCTATCTGGACGAGGAAGACAAAGAGAAGGGCCAGGATCGCGAGGAAAGACGTTGGATCGAGAAACAGAACAAGGCGGTGCGGATTAAGCGAAAAAAGGAGGAAATGTCTAGAATACGATCCTTAGTCGATTTGGCGTATAATAACGACCCTAGAATATTGAAATTTAAAAACGAGGAGAAAGAGCGCAAGTTGGCTGCGAAACGGGCCAAAATGAGTGCGGCACAGGCTCAAAAAGCCGAAGAGGAACGAATGATGCGCGAAGTACAATTAGCTAAAGAAAAAGCCGAGCAGGCAGAACAGAAACGAATCGAACAAATTCGAATAGAGAATGAGAAACAGAAGAAAGTGCTGAAGAAGGAAAGAAAAATATTGCGTGACACAGTTAGGGAGAGTAATTACTATGCATCGAACGATAAGGATAAACTGAAGAACATGGAGGGTGTGGAGAAAATCTGTGAAATGTTGAAACTAGTTGAACTTCAAAATTTCAATAAGGAATTAGAAACGGGGGGACGTGACGTGTTCTTTCGAGTTTTGAAAGAAACAGAGGAGAAACTAGAAGAAGAGAAGAGGGAAATGCTAGCAAAATCTGCAGCGAATTCAGCGTCTGATAATGCTTCCGTTAAAGCTATTGACAAGAACGTGATGTGGAATAATGAGAACATGCAGCTGCTGATCAAGGCAGTTAATCTGTTCCCAGCCGGAACTGTGCAGCGATGGGAAGTAATTGCGAATTATATGAATCTGCACGCGACGAACATGGGCGGAAAACGATTTCAGGCGCGCGATATTTTAAACAAGGCTAAAGATTTACAAAGCGGAAATTTCGCGCAAAGTGTGCTGAAGACACAAGCGAACGAAGCAGCGTTCTCATCTTTCGAGAAAACGAAAAACCAGCTGAAGAAAGTCGATAAAGCTGATATAACGGTAAATTCGGATGTGCCAGTGTCACAATCTAAGCAAAATGGCGAAGTTAAACAAAACGGTTTAGATGCAAGTTCAGCGAAAACTCCTGCAAAGGGAACGACCACCGCATCTCCTTCGACACCTGCTTCCGATGCTGCCAAAGCCTGGACGAAAGAGGAACAAGCTCTGTTGGAGCAAGCAATTAAAACGTATCCGGTATCAACGCCTGATCGCTGGGATAGAATAGCCGAATGTATTCCTAATAGGACAAAGAAAGATTGCCTGCGACGTGTTAAGGAATTAGTAGATCGCGTCAATGCAAAGAAAGAAGCTCAACAAGCTGTCAAATGACTTCTTTCTCAATAGTTGATCTTGATTTCTAAATGTTTAAATTTCTGAACATTATTTTTCATTTGCTGTGACGAAATTTTTTTTTAAATTGCTAAACTTAGACAAGACGTTGCCCAGGCAATTGATCAATTATTTATACTTAATTCTGAAAAAAACACATTGTGAATATGTATGGTAAAACTAGAAATACAGATAATAAAAACAAAGTCAATAAATAATGTTTGGTGTTTGTTTGAAGTTACAAAATATTTCATCTTTGAAATTGTCATCATTACAATCTAAGAATCTTTGCCAGCGTGATGGTGGACAATCTATTCCTCTATCCCTCGAAGAAATTTCGTAATGCCGTTTTTAAGCTCTCGTGATTGTCGCCCTCGCATGAAACCATCCATCGCCCCCCAAAAAAAGATGAAAATCTGATGGCGAAATTTCAAGATTATATTTTGGTTGAGGTAAAGTTTCGCAGCCAATTTCATTTAGGGTGTTCTTGGTGAGTGTCGCTCACTACCCAACGAGAAAAGTAATGCGTCGGCATATGTGCGGTAAGTTTTTCGCGTAATGCATGGAACCATTACCGATCCATAGTATGTTAATTTATTTTTAACATTGCTTTTCCTAAGCTGGTATGGCATACACAAGGGGAGCTTTGAGCTTTCAGCTTTATAGTTTCATAAAAAGAACTTTTTGGAAAGCCCGACATCGTATTCTTGCATTACTCTCCTCTAGGAGGAATACGAATTGAAGCTTTGGCCGGCGGCCGATCGTACCTCTGCATGACCCGGAATGTGTGAATATTGCATGCTGAGTGATTGTGACGCCCACTGGAAATTCCAATAGCTTATTCTCGCAGCTACTAGGGGGAATTGGGCTCTTATTTTTCAAACATTTTACTTACCCGTGATGATTTGAAATGCTCCGAAATTTTCATCTTTCCGTTGTATATATCACACTATCCATAGCCAATGTATACTTGCAAGTTCTTTTCCCTTTATTTTTGCGATTGGTGTTTATTGGCCAGTTATGGACTTTTGGAAAACCCCTTGCAAGGAGATTACATGTGCATTGCCAAGAATGGTTGCTTCATGAATCCCACTAGAATACATTGCAGCGATTCCCGTTGGGTAGGTAGTCGCGCGTTGTCGTGAAGGAACAGGACTTCCTTCTTGAACGTAATGAATCGTAATTCTTGATGAGGCTCTCATAGCTGCTGAGAGTACACTTCAGCCATAATGATTTGATCAGGTTGTGTGATACTACACAATGCCTATAGACATTTAAAAAAAAGAATCTCATGAGTATCACTGTATACGTATAGCATATGTTTACATTAATTTATCAGTATTTAAGATTTTGACTAAAGACAAGAGTCTAATTTGCGTTGTTTTAAAGCGAACTTTAACGCTCTGTATTTTGAATTCTAAGAAATAACATGACGGCATAAAGCAGAAGAAAAATGAAAATCATAAGAAAAAATGCGGGGATTTTGAATATTATGTCGAATAAAATCAGTTAATTTGATTTGAATTTCACCGCTTATTGTTAAGGAATCTTTAGAATGGGAAGTACTGCTTCACTTGTGTATACCGATGAGCCGTCCCTGGCTGATAAATGTGCATTCACGGCAAGCACCGAGCAGCCTCATTGATTGAGAACCCAGCCATGCAGATAACACACTCGTGAACTTCCTGTCACGTGCGTCGCACGTAGCAACAACTATGACCTAGGCCAATCAGCGCGAACTTGTCCTAATATGGTCATGGGTAAGATCAGCTCATGCAGGGGTGAGCAAATTTTAGTAAATAACGTGTCTATAGAGTTGGACACAAGAATCGTTATCAGAATGAAAACTGTTCGAAGTAGCGGTGCGTATGCATGGTCTCGAGAAGAAGATCCCAATACGGGCCCTGACATTTTCGAAAAGGGAATAAATATTGAGATTTTGCGAAAGTAAATTTATTTAAATAATGATTAAAGCTAATAATGTTTATCTAAGGATGAGAATAGAGAAATATGTTGAAGATTCGATCCGGGAAAAAACCCTGAGAGCTAATTGCATCTATTGATTGTCTCAAACTATTTTTGAAAACACCAGTTAAAAGTTACACGAAAAATTGTATTATAAAAGCCCATTCGTGTATGTACATCTTATACATATATATATATATATATATATATATATATATATATATATATATATATATATATATATATATATATATATATATATATATATATATATATATATATATATATATATATATATATATATATATATATATATATATATATATATATATATATATATATGTATCGAGAGAGATGTCATCTATGGGGAATGAGGTTATATCATCTATGGGGAATGCGTATTGAATATTGGACCGTGATTGCGGTGCTCATTGGAAATTCCAACAGCGTATTCTCGCATTACATTTTAGTAGGGGGAATTTGTGCTGCTGCTTGGACAGGTGGCCAAGCTTGCCCTTGCATGACTCTTAATGAATAGTATTCTATACATTTTACTTACCTGTGGCTATTTGAAATGCTCTGAAATTTTCATCTTTCCGTTTTATATAGAAAACATTAGCCAAGGCGATGTTTGCTCGAAAGTTCTGTTCCCCTTATTTTTGCGAGTAATGTTCTTTGGTAAATGATGGGCTTTTTGGAAAACAGCTTTCAAGAGTTACATCTGCATTGCTGAGAATGTTTGCTTCATACATGCGGCTAGAATTCATTACAGCGATTCCTTTTGGTTATGGCCCAACTGTGTTCTTTACAAACACAAGAGCAAAGAAAGAAAGTACGTCAGACAGCTCAAGTGGCAATGAGAAATCGTCAAGCTTATCGTACAGGTCAACAACGTGATAATCTTCGTCGCGCAAGAAGAAATGTTTTTTTTTTACATCACAATGTCCTTCAATGAAGGTAATCGACCCTAGTGCAATCCATCCAGCAAATAGTTCAACAGAAAGTAGTGCAACAATGCTGCGCAACAATGCTGCATCAATAAAGCAAATGCCTTGCTGTTTTTTATTACATTCATTTCAATGTAATTAAAATACTTTTCATTTTAATTTTTGTAAATTTATTGAACTTTATTCATTTTGAGTTTAATAAAAGACTGAATTTAATTCAGCCTATAAGTTAAAACGACATTTCTTGATTCTGGGGCAGTACGAAGTTCGCCGGGTCAGCTAGCACTGTCGCACTGAATGCACTGTTTTGAAGTATTCTGTTTCGCCAAGGCTTTCTAATATGAATTTCGTGGACGTTGAAGAGTACGCATACTGTAAATAAGATAAATATTTCTCTTAGCCTAAGAAAATTGAACAAAGAAGTAAAATATCATAATTAACTTGCATTATATTCACTCAACTCATACTAAATTTAATACATATTTCTCAGGTCGTCTACTCAATGCAGTACGAAGTTCTTGTCGATTTCACACGTGACTATGACTTAATACGACAGGCTTTGAAGAAAATCGAGCACTATGATAAAAACAATTTGGAAGGTATGCTCAAAGGTGTTAGCAATATCCTGGCATCGAACTGGGGAACTCAGAATTTCTGTCAGATACTGGTTTTCACCGATTGTGGTCTTGGATTCGGAAACACAGCAATGCGGCAAATAATTGCCAACGTTACAGCCAATCGAAATGATCCAGAATATTTGTGGCTGTCGTTTCTCACTTCAAGCAGACTAACATTTATTTGTTTGGGAAATCCAAGCGATAATTACTTTTCGCTCGCCATTAAAATCTATCAACAATTCCTTGATATCAGCGAACAAAAAGGACAATTATTCGTACCGAAGCCAAAAGACGATTCCATAAAATCTGAAAAAGGCTTCGAATTGGACAAGAGTGCGGTCAGTGAAATGGTGGGGAGAATGTGCGAAAATAACTTTAAACCGTTCGAAGCAACTTTAAAGTGCGGAAGCTATCACAAGTTGGAATGCCCGATATTGATGTGGCCCCCACCAATGGTAAATTTCACTTTACAATTTTACAGAGTTATAAAAAGTCTGCTAATATATTTTTACAGCCTTGTAGAATCAAAGATGTTTTGGGAAAGGAACTGCTTCAAATGATTTCCAAAAAGATTGAAATATGTGGCTTTCTAAAACTGTCCGATATTGGGTCACCAGTGTCAGTGAGTCGGCATTTGATTGTTCCCAAAATGGATTTAGAGAAGTCTACTAAAAAAAGCGAAAAATTACCTAGTAACGCAGAGGCAACAACGCCTGTGGCAAATGAGTTCGAAAAATTGGAAAATGAAATACGACAGTTCTATGCGAAAGGTGATAGCGGCAATTCAGACGAGGAAGACGGACGAAGTTCAAGCAGTACGGAGTCGAATAAGGAATCATTTTGTGTGCTATTGCATGGCGCGTTGAAGGTATGTATTTTATTCGTCTTTTTCTATTTGAAAGAAGTCTGGTTGTTGGAGAATATATCGAATTTTTAATCAGGCTCAGACTAAAATTTTTGGGTTTTTGCCGGAACAGGCAAAGTTTGGTTTTTATAAAATATTTCTCAAAACTGGTGTTACATTAGCTTTTGATAAGAAAATATCATCAAAATTATTATAATTGAAGCATAATTATCAACAGAAACCACTTACAGTTACATTTTAAAGAAAGTAAAGTTTTTTGAATGTTGAAATTTTGTAGATCATACAAAAATTCTTAAACACGCCAAATAGTCGAATATGTAACTATTTGAGTTGATGATAGTTGTTAACAAAAGCAATCATTTAGTTTTCAAAATGAACAGGATGTATTATTTGTGCAGTATTAAATATTCACCTTTGTCAGTATGTGATTATTGAAAATGTAAAACTTGACAACTATAAAACAACAGTTTATTGACTTCATTTCCAATCTAAGACATGAAACGTTTTTGACTGCTGTACATTCCTTAATATCCAGGTTGAAAGTATGGCTGCATTAGTGCTTTTGAACGATAATTGGTTTGGATTTGTCTATTCATATGCAGACAGCAAGAAAAAGTCAAACCTGATGCTAAATGTACTCCAACCAGGTAAGTTAAATTTACAACTAAATTGATCAGTAGTTTTTATGGCGATTATTTATAGCAAGTAACTTAGATTCCTCATCATTCTAACAAATTTTTCCTTTAACCAATGGTACAGTGCTGAAACTATTCATGACTTGTTAAAAACTGCAAGAATTAAATATGGTCTCGAAACTGTAGATTGGATAAGTTCCTTTTCAGCGTTTGATTTAATCTTTATCTAGGGCATTAATCCCGAGATTGCCCGAAAATTTGGGATTAAAACTTTCGGGAACCCGAGATAGTCCCGAGAAAGAACAGTATTGAGGGAATTTAAACAGATATATTGGCTTATTCGTACTCAATTAAAACTTTATTTCAAATATATATACAGTGCCGTGCAAAACATTAGCAACGCATGGTGTGAGATAATGAAAATGCAAAAAAATGGAAGAAACTATTTATTTTCAGATTTTCTTTTTCTTTATTCTTGTCAAGTGCAGTAAGGTCAAGTAAATAAAAACAAAAGAAATTTTTTTCTACTACCAAAACTATAATTTCTATTTCAAAATTTTATACTCCATTCATTTTGTGCGCGTGCAAAACAACAGCAATGCTTGTGTCAACTTTGCTAAAATAACGGTAATTATAAGTTGGTTCAAATTTGTTAAGTTTACATGGTAGTCTGCAGTGATAATTAACCAAATTAGTTTAGTTTGGTACCGCTCGTAAGCAATTGGTCAGATTTTGCAAATCGTTTAAAATATGGCACCAACGAAATATAGTAGTGAATTTAAATTAAAATGAGCTCAAGAAATACAGGCTGGAAATACGCAATTCAGCGTTGCAAAGAAATATGGCATTAACAGATCAATCGTTAGTCGAATACTTGCGAAATTTCGGGAAACAGGGCACACAGAGACGATACATACAGGTGGTCGACCGAGAGCAACTGCAGAAAGGGAAGATAGGAAAATACTTTCCATAATTAGGAATGACCCATTCACACCCGCACTGGAAATTATCAGGACCTTGAATCTAACAGTTGATCCCAGCACTGTATGAAGGCGAGCTATACAGAGTAATTTACGTTTTTATCGTCCTGACAAAGAGACATGCCAAAAACAGGTAAATTTACCAGCTTATTTCATTGCCTATTCTATTATGAGACATCGATTTTTTAGATTAAAATTTGCTTTGGATCACATTGATTGTCGATTGCGAAGTGGAGAACTGTTCTGTTTAGTGATGAGAGCAAATTTAACCTGTTCAATTGGGATGGAATTCGTTTTGTTCGAAGACCAAAAGGAAAACGACTTGACCGAAGACATTGCATACCTACAGTCAAACACGGAGGGGGCAGCGTTATAGTGTGGGGTTGCTTTTCGGCTAGTGGAGTTGGTCCTTTTTATGAAATCAACGGTATAATGAATCGTTTCAAATATAAAAATATTCTAGAGACGATTACGTTACCATACGCTGAGGAAGAAACGCCACTTCGATGGGTGTTTCAAAAGGATAACGATCCGAAACACACTTCGAAGCTGGTAAAAGAATGGTTTCAGTTAAATGGGATTCAAGTCATGGTTTGGCCGAATCAATCGCCTGATTTGAACCCTATTGAAAATCTGGGGTATTTTGAAGAGAAAAATTAGTGGAAGGAAATTTGGTAATAAGGCGTCATTAATGGAAGTCCTTAAAAGTGAATGGGAAAGTATTTCCCCTGACATAATTGACAGATTAATTAAATCTATGTCGGACCGTTGCGCTGAAGTCATTAAACGTAATGGATATTACACAAAATATTTAAAAAAAATACTGAACGTTGCTATTGTTTTGCACGTGCGTAAAATGAATGGAATATTGAATTTTGAAAAAAATTATAGTTTTAGTAATAACAAAAAATTCTTTTGGATTTTATTTATTTAACCTTACTGTACTTGACAAAAATAAAGAGAAAAAAATCTGAAAATAAAGAGTTTCTTCAATTGTTTTTGCATTCTATATTATCTCACACCATGCGTTGCTAATGTTTTGTACGGCACTGTATATGCATAAAACCGGAAGTTAAGTTCATTATAATGATAAATTTATGTACATATGTACATGGGTGCTAGCAAGTAAAACGTTAATCTATAATTGCATCTAATTTCTTCTTATCTTCTTGTCCAATAATTTCTCCATATTTCGTCATGATAGTTAATTATAAAATTAGTTAAAAACGAATTGAAATTTAATCAGCATAACGGATGTTACGTTAATATAATAAAAATACATTATTCTTTTTGTTGTTGTCTACATATCAATTACAAAATAATATTGCTTTTCGATGACATAAGTGATAAATAATAATATCGATTAGTTCAAACTGCTGATTCGTTTTGAAAGTAAGACCTTAAAGAACATAATTCGTCAAGAGTTTCAAAATTTAAACTAGACCTGATTTTGCTGCAAATATATCCAGCTGCTGAAAAAGATATTTCGGGTTCTACACTTTTTGGTGGGATATTAAGCATGCAATCATACGCTAGTTGTTCTAATGAGTCGTTAGAATCAAAAGAAATATCGTTTTATGAAAACAGAGGCTTTTTATAAAACGATATTTCTGTTAGTATTAAGTTTTGGGTTATTCGCTCATATCGTAATGACGAAACTTTTCTAATTCTCAAAATGTGCTGAATTTTACCAATCCCGAAATCTCGGGAGTATCGTTAAAAAATTCGGGATCCCGAAAATATCCAAAATGTGTCGGGATCCCGAGATGCCGAAATCTCGGGATTGCATGCTCTATCTGTATCTTCTTTATATAAAAATTTGTACCAAAGATAAGACAATTGAAATATCACTGCAATCTCTCAATCATAATCTAGGACATTTAACGAGAGGCTGCAATTCTTTGGCATCAAAAATCTATGAAGTATGAAATTTTTTTAGTGATATAAAATGAATACTTCTGGAAATGAGTCTTTATGGGTTGAATTCCTATATAAATAAAGAATAAATTCTTACTTTGTGAAGAAAAAAAAACAAAATGGCGGCTCTAGCTCGTGTTAAATAAAACCATATCCGAAGTATGTAGACCTTTACAGGCTTTTAGTTCATCTGAAAAAAAAAACATTAAAAATTATTAAAGTAGACCAAATTTAGAGGGCCTCATCATTTTTGCTTTTCCAAATACACCTCAATAGCAAAATGACAGCTTTTATTTTCTTAAAAAAACAATATTTCCGCCCAATATTTTTAGCTGCAACGACAACCAAATTATTTCGAATTCAATTTTTTATAAAAATAACTTTCATAAAGCCCCGACAATTAAATTTACTTGTTTTACTTAATTTGGAGTAGTATTTTCTCCATCCAATCCTTATTCGCATAGTCGGACATGTTTTCTCCGCTACTGCCACGCGCTTCCTGACAGTTGGCTCTGCGAAGTTCTTACTGTTCATCCCGAAGCGACGATGATCCCTAGCGTATTCATTGTCCTCGAAATGAATAAGTAGCCTTCACAGAAGATTCCAGTAGTTTTATATGAGCCACTTCTATCGTTTTTTGTCGTGAACGTGTTTGGGAAGCCGTTTCCATACACAAACATTGAAGGAATTATTGTCATTTTGTATGTTTCCAAGTTTCCCCCAGTGAATCTCTGCATTCAGAAAAGAGCTTGATACACTGGTCGAATGTAGCTAGAATATTTAGTAGCTTAATTACAATTTATGTATAAACATAGGATTTTTCAACAAATTGGTAAATAAATAAAAGATATTCTTTCTTGTATCTCTCAAGGCAATGATGTTATACCGTGGTTGGGTGATCTCAGATATCTGGGAACACAGGACGATTCTTTACCCGGTGAAAATCCAAGTTTCCCTGTAAGATTACTATTTTGCTATAGACGTAACAATTTTACCGTAAACAAATGACATTTCAATCTTAGATCAAAGCTGACAAACGAAGCTACTCACAAAATTGTGTGGTATGGATTAAACAAGCTGGTCTTCAGTCCGATATACAAAAAGTACTGCGTCATGCGAAGAAAATGCCGGAAAAGACCCCACACTTTTATAAGGTAATCAAAAAATGGTATTAACTTCCTACCGGTCAGATAAAAATGACTTTATTTACTTTGTTTAGGAATTAAATAGAATTCGTCGTGCTGCACTTTCTCTTGGTTTCACCGAACTACTCGAAGGACTGGCAAGTATATTCGATAGGGAATCAGCAGCTTTGCCACAAAACGCCAATCCGGACTGTGCAATTCAATTGAAACACGCTGCAAATGAGTTGCGCAAGACTTCGAATCGAGATATGAAGACGTTGATAACAGCCATACCAACTAAATATAATCAATTGTAAAATGATTTTATAAAATTATATAAATTTATTGAAAAATAGGAAAACATTAGTTTTAAAATACTTACCGTAAAGGTTATTAATTTGTGATCACGATTCCCTTCTTGTCTATAAATTAGCATAGACAACGTATATCGGCAGCAGAGAATATTTGATATGGGATACTGGATCGTTTTGCAGAATAAGCCTCCGAATGTAGAATCAAATGGAATTGTTTCTGTGGGATGATCAAAATTGAAGTCAGGTATGCACTATGAGCTGATGTCTGATGAGAATCAGTGCATATGTTCGAAACCACTAAGTTAAATAAATTTTTCAATTTTAATTATCCCACAAAAACAATTTCATTTTTCTAATGTTCGAAGATCATTAGTTTTAAAATTTGAAAAAATATTAAAATATGTATATACAGTGCCGTGCAAAACATTAGCAACGCATGGTGTGAGATGATGAAAATGCAAAAGAATGGAAGAAACTATTTATTTTCAGATTTTCTTTTTCTTTATTCGTGTCAAGTACAGTGATGTTAAGCAAATAAAAACGAAAGAAATTTTTTTCTACTACCAAAACTATAATTTTGCAAGACAACAGCAACGCTTGTGTCAACTTTGCTAAAATAACGGTAATTTTAAGTTGGTTCAAATTTGTTAAGTTTACATGGTAGTCTGCAGTGATAATTAACCAAATTAGTTTAATTTGGTACCGCTCGTAAGTAATTGGTCAGATTTTGCAAATTGTTTAAAATATGGCAGCTACGAAATATAGTTGTGAGTTCAAATTAAAACTAGTTCAAGAAATACAGGCTGGAAATACGCAATTCAGCGTTGCAAAGAAATATGGCATTAACAGATCAATCGTAAGTCGAATACTTGCGAAATTTCGGGAAACAGACGATACATACAGGTGGTCGACCGAGAGTAACAACAGAAAGGGAAGATCGGAAAATACTTTCCATAATCAGGAGTGACCAGCACCACCCGCACCGGAAATTATCAGGACCTTGAATTTAAAAGTTGATCCTAGCACTGTACGAAGGCGAGCTATACAGAGCAATTTACTTGGCAATCGTCCTGCAAAAAAGCCTTTATTGACAAAGAGACATGCCAAAAACAGGTAAATTTACCAGCTTATTTCATGGCCTATGCTATTATGAGACATCGATTTTTTAGATTGAAATTTGCTTTGGATCACATTAATTGTCGATTGCGAAGTGGAGAACTGTTCTGTTTAGTGATGAGAGCAAATTTAACCTGTTCAATTGGGATGGAATTCGTTTTGTTCGAAGACCAAAAGGAAAACGACTTGACCGAAGACATTGCATACCTACAGTCAAACACGGAGGGGGCAGCGTTATAGTGTGGGGTTGCTTTTCGGCTAGTGGAGTTGGTCCTTTTTATGAAATCAACGGTATAATGAATCGTTTCAAATATAAAAATATTCTAGAGACGATTACGTTACCATACGCTGAGGAAGAAACGCCACTTCGATGGGTGTTTCAAAAGGATAACGATCCGAAACACACTTCGAAGCTGGTAAAAGAATGGTTTCAGTTAAAAGGGATTCAAGTCATAGTTTGGCCCGCCCAATCGCCTGATTTGAACCCTACTGAAAATATCTGGGGTATTTTGAAGCGAAAAATTAGTGGAAGGAAATTTGGTAATAAGGCGTAATTAATGGAAGTCCTTAAAAGTGAATGGGAAAGTATTTCCCCTGACATAATTGACGGAACGTTGCGCTGAAGTCATGAAAAGTAATGGATATTACACAAAATATTAAAATATTTAAAAAAATACTGAACATTGCTATTGTTTTGCACGTGCGTAAAATGAATGGAATATTGAATTTCGAAAAAATTTATAGTTTTGATAATAACAATCAATTCTTTTGGATTTTATATATTTAACCTTACTTTACTCGACAAAAATAAAGAGAAAAAATCTAAAAATAATGAGGTTCTTCAATTTTTTTTTGCATTTTATATTATCTCACACCATGCGTTGCTAATGTTTTGCACGGCACTGTATATATAAATATATATATATATATATATATATATATATATATATATATATATATATATATATATACATATATATATATATATATATATATATATATATATATATATATCAAAAAATTTAAGTGAAAAAATCTCAGGAATGCTCCATCCGATTGAGCTGAAATTTTCAGGATATATTGGTGTATACTATACAGAATAGTGCCAGGTCTCACAAAAAGCTAATAATCTTTAACTCTTTGGCGCCAGCGGCCATTTTAGGTGATATTTTAAATGTACCTATTATTCTGTCAACAAATAACTTTTGCAAAAATAAAGTTTATGGAATAAATTTTGAACGTGTTCTAAATGTGGCCTAAAATGAGATTGGGAAAATTTGAAATTTTTTAAATTGCGATAACTTTTGACCAGATGAAACTTTAAGAACTTATTGATATTACAAAGTTGTAGACTTGTGTAGTTTTTAATGAACGTGCCTTCAACCCTGCAGCTACGGCAGGCATTGAAAATGAAAACTTTCAAACCATCGACTCTCCTGAAAAATGTTCGTCTTTTTTGACAGTGAAAACCGAATCATATAGAAATCGTATGCTTTCATTATACAACAAAAGCAAATCTTTTGAAATTTCACATCGGATACGAACGGTAACCCTTCTCCAATTTACCGATATTTTAAGCATCAAAAATTTATGTTCACGAGAATTTAACACCCAATTATCAGATACCGTTGAAATTCACAGAATGTATTGGTATTAAGTAGGACCAGGTCCGATTGAAGCGATTTGGAAATGCGGGCAACTCTGTGCCAGTGGTGCCATCTTGAAAAATTATACAGAAAAAAAACAGCTTTTTGCCCTACGAACGCTGATTCAGTTACCAGGTTTTCATGAAATTGACACAGTAGCTTACTTACTCTAAGCCGAGTTTGGAAGAAGTTTGGGTGAAAAATTCGGTTGGTGCTGCCAGCTATGGTAATTTTGGTGTCTTGGGTTTTGAAAATTCGCTAAGGAAAATAAAGCTTTTTGCCCTATAACTTCCAGTGCAGTCACGAAATCAAAACGAATTCCATATGATAAATGGAACTTATTATAGGAATTATTCAGAAAGAATCTGGTTAAAAAAACCTATGATAATGTTGCCAGCTATTGTTGGTTTTGTATTTATTTGCAATATCTTTATTAAGCGATTTTATCGTAAAATTATTAAACGGTAATGATCTTGTAGTGACAATAAACAACAAATATTAAGTTTTCGAAAATTCGAAAACTTTTGCGACTGGTAGCCCTAAATTTCTTTGTACCCCTATAACTTCCAATGCGGTCATCGGATCAAAACGAAATTCGCAGGGTAGGTTGGTTTCAATGTGAGGCAGGTGTGATATATTTTTGGTTTTGATGTTAGCGAAGAGTTGCCAGCGCGAGGCGATTTTTGCTATTTTCGTATCAATAACTGCTTACATTAAGTATTCATATCGCGAATATTTGCAATGAAAATAAGCTACCAATGTTTAAATTTAAATTCTAGAAATTTTTCAGTCCCAAACAACTTTCATTTTTTAATTACAAACATCTTTCTATCCCTGTAACTTTCGACGAAATCATCGGATAAAATCGAGATCGATAGAGTTATTTGATTTTGATGTAAGGCAATTGTGGGAAACTTTTAGTTTCAGTGCTGGTAAAGTGCTGCAAGCACTAAGCATTTTCTTTGTTTATATTATGATATGCTGCTTTCAAAGTTTTGCAGTGTTTGGCATTCCTAAATCTTGAAATTCATACAAGTCCTGAAATCCTTTCCACCTTATGAGTTTAAATGTATTGTTAAGTTCAAAGTGGTTTTGCTCTCGAAATAGGTTGGAGCATGTGTGGTAGAATATGCACTCAAAATCTGCAAGATTCTTCTACTGTTCATCGAACATTAGTATTTCTAGCGGTTCAGGTGCGCTAGAGTTTTTTTTTACTTGCCAATCGCACAAAGCCGTGTTGCGTATGTTCAGTTACCTGTTTGCTCCTGTGAGTTTCCCATCACTACATCGAGGCCAGCGCTGCTTTCATTTTACATTAATGTTTCCGCGCTCTTTGGCCTCCTTCTGCTGCATGCATACGGGCATCTATTGGACTTTGATCTCTGCTCAGATCGTGGAAATGTGACACGAGAAATTTTATGCTAGTTGTAAGGTTCGAGGAGTTGGAGGAGTTGGCTCGGGCGTGTTTTCTACGGATTTGAGCCTTAACCTGTGGTGTAGACTGTCGGACCATGCTACCGTCTTTCCGTCTGAATTACATGCTATACGCATGGCAGTTGAGTCCATTAGCGGAATATCAACCAGACCAATGACCATTTGCGTCGACAGTAGGGCAGCCATTCTCGCTCTTGCGTCTTACAGATGTTCTTCAAAAACTGTTAACGCTTGCAGAGTGGCTCTCAATGAAAAGGCAAGGCATATTCCTATCCGGATTATGTGGGTGCCAGGGCATAGTGGGGTCATAGGCAACGAAAAAGCTGATGAATTGGCGAGGAAAGGTTCAGGAGCTAGCAATTGCCCCTGCATCACTGTACCTCGGTTAATCGCTGACGGCACAAACAAACTTGATGCCGCCATATGGGCCAAACTGAAGTCCGAATGGGAAAACAGGCTGGGCTGCAGGGTGGCCAGGACATTATGGCCATCGCCTGATCCAAGCAAAAGCAGGAAACTGCTCAAACTCAGCAGAAACTGTTTGAGAGCCACGGTCGTCTTGCTCACAGGGCACTGCCTTACCGCATCTCATGCGAAGAGAATGGGACTGACATCCAGCAATTTATGCAAGAGGTGCGAGATGGAAGAGGACACCATCGAGCATACTCTCTGCGATTGTCCGGCCCTAAATAATAAACGCCTCAAAATTTTTGGTGCATACCACTTTCAAGGGTTAGCAGAGGTGGCCAGTACCGTCACGCTGAGTCAGCTGATCCAGTTTGGCGAAGCGGCCACTTGGTAGCTCTAAAAAGCCAGAGGAGGGTGGCAAATGGGTCCAAACTGGTGGCCTAATGCAAGCCGCGTTTCCCGGCAGCCCTCTTTACTAACCTAACCTAACCTAAGGTTCGACAGCAGTATCCTTCAACGTCGGGTACTCGGTAATATTGCGACGGATTTGGCCACACATCCTCCTTCCTCATCTCAGCGATCGCATCTTTAATCCCAGCACTGCTTTCAGTCAAACACTCGAAGCATATTTTTGAATTCTAAGCCGCGCTTGTTGTTCTCTTATCTGGAAGAAAGGTTCTTGAGTTTTTTTTCACTATTTTTCATGAGACTTTTTTCACTATTTTTCACTCTTTTTCATAGATTATCCTAAGAATAATATGTTATTTTATCTGCGCATTGGCAGCCAAATCAAATAATTGTGCAATATTCCCCAATTCAGCTAAGATTCTTTCAACCTTCGTAGTATGTAAGACTACCATTTGCAAACTGTAAACCAAAAATGTAGTGGAAATTTTCAAAAGAAAATACTTTAAAACCGTAATTGACAACGGAAAATTAAAAGAAAAATAAAAAAAACCATTCTTTTATTTTTTATCAATTTATTTTGCATTCTGTTAATATTATACAAGATTTTGTTGTTTTTTTAGTAATTTTTTTTTATAAGAATACTTTGCTTTAAAATATGACCGATGGATCAGTTTGATTTCCAACGTCGAGTATACATTTCAAGTTGTTATAGTAAAATGTAATTGAAGCACATAAAACAGTTATTTTCATCATCAATGCTACTTTTTGAACCGATTGCAATATTTAAACTATGAAAAAATCGTTGTAAAAAGACATCTTATTGCTGAAAATCACTCACTGAATAGTCATTTAATATAAAAAAAAAAGAATTCAAGCAGCATGTTATTAATCAAAATTATTACTATAGCACATATTAGAAACTTTTCATCAAAATTATATATGTACATGTCAACTAGTCATTTACCTATTTACGTATTTCGTTCTCGTAATTTTTTGTCATGTTGATTTTGTTTTCGTAACGACATGCAACACATATTGATGAATACTGAGCGTTTGATTTTGATACTGAAAACTTACGTTTTATGCTTTGATTTTACATCAACACAAAATTCCTACTATCACAGGCGATGCATTAAAAATGAATATGACATAAAGATAGGATTTTTTCTGGTGTTTAATTTGATTTGATTGCACAGTTTTGCAACATGGAAATTTATTTGTTGGGCATTTAAATCAATATCTGGTAGGACGGGGCTTTGAAAGTGTATTCAATTGTGTATTTCTCAAACTGATGATATTATTTCCGATCATTCAAATCAATATTAATCGCTGACATTACATGCATTTAGATTTTATAATGGTTTTCTTTTTTTCTCTCTTTAGTTTTCAAAATGCACTTCACTTAACTATGAACAAAGCCTATGGATTAAAGCGTTACAAAAAAGTAGTATTTTCCGAATATTTAATTATTGTTTGATTTTAATAGATAGATATTTTCAATGACTTAATTCAATTTGTTTCGTTAGCTTTTTTTTAATTCTCTTTTTAAATAGTAACTTTCGTTCTTAACGTATAGATTACGTGAATTTTTATGTTTTTATTTTTTTTCTTGTCAAATATCTTATTAAATTTTAATCATCTTTAAATTGTATACTTTTTTTTTAATAATAAATAGGATGGAATATATTTACGTATATTTTGTTGCAATTGATTTTTGTTGTTGTTGTTGAATGCGCATTAGATTCTTCAATTTTGAATGCGCTTTAGTTTTGGTTGAACTTGGGGAAATAGAAATTTACATTCTGGCAAAATTAAAACGTATACTATGTCGTACTATAATCCTATTACGTATATTTCATGTTCATACTTAAAAGCTAAGATCGTATACAAAATTTCTTTGCTTTGGTTGCTTGACGAATATTCCGAATATTAGTAACTGAGTTTAGTGTAAATGCACTTTAGATATCTTGCAGATTGTGCTGGAATTGGACGAGATATTGGGTGTACTAAATGAAGGTGCAGTTTTCGTTCGTATTTTTTGTCGACTATGTTGCTACCATTAAGTAACAGCAAATTCAGAAAGTCCTGAATTGATTTAAAACCCTAAATTACTGCAAATGGGTCGAAATTACAAAGCTAGAAGGAGAATGATTATTTTGGAAATGTTATATCAGACTATAAATACATAATGTTCCCTAACTATAAATTTTGGTGTACGAAATAAGGCGAACGAAAGAAGTCCTGTCGAAAACCATTTCCTGGGAAATAAGAGAAATACAGCGAAACTGAGGTGAAGAGCTCTAACGTGTAGGCCAAAAGCATCCCAAGCTACCGCAGAATATAAAGGGGCGGATAAAGAGCTGGGAATGGTTGTAAAGATAATAAATGAAACAAAAGTGGCAAGTACTTTGCGATGAAGTGAATCGCCACAGATACCATTCCAGCGAAAATGCTGCAAACGTTGGTGGAGAATCGCTTCCACGCTGGAATGAGGTGGAACTGTTTCCCAATACGAAGGGCTGGCGGCCTTTCGAAAACATGGTCTCCATTAGTGACCACTCAACAATAAGTGCTATCCACGAAGTAATCGGTGCAGTAGAGTCGACCGAGACCGCATGTCGTCAGGCTAGAGCCAACGTGTTTCTAGTGACGATAGATGTTCGGAAATTCAAGGAAATTTTAGCATTCAGAAATTTCAATCGAAATTTCTGTACGCTAAATTTTCGATGGCACTGTAAAGACCATCGAAAACAAGGATTACCGTATGGTTTTATTTTTCGAGAACAAAAAGCTCGAGGTACTCTGGGCAGTCGAAGGGAAAACGTTAACGAAGTTGGTCGACGAGGTGTTGGTTGCTGGCGGACAACGGAGCGGTCGTGCGGGACCGTGTGGCCTGGTTGGTGGGCATTAACTAGTCGAAGTAGCTCTGATCGGTGTTCGAAATCGGAGAAATCCGGGAGTTTGTCGCGCTGTGAGTGGGAATCGTGCCTTTTTTTTCGAAAGGAATGTGACTAAGAATAGCAATTATAAGTGTCTGGGACTGGCAATGAATTGCGAAATAATAAATTCATTTTGGTGTGGAAGTGAATGGATCCTTCGATCGATATCGAACACCAAGTTTACAAGCAAGTAAGAACCGCGTCTGTAGTTGACCTGGAAATAGTGAAAACCCTCGCTGTCAGCCAGAACACGTCAGATCTCCTTGAAATGAATGAATTGGTAGTTCGAGTCTTTGGATGAATAAAATTTGCATTGGCAAATCTATTCCTGGACGACTAGTGGTTTGCTGCGAATTTTACGTGAAAAGTGCGAAGATTTGTGGCCATTGTGTACGAATGGTAGTTTTGCTTCGTGCATCACCTAAAAGAAAGTATGGAGGCTGAAAATGATATAGAAAACAGCTTTAAAAGTAAACCTGACGGAAACTAGCATTTCGAAAAGTATCTTGGACGTACAATTGTTGTCAAATTTTCACATGAAATTCATGTGCAAGAGGCAGTTGCATGCTATTAAATCATATGAATTACCACAAAGCTCGTTTCAAGAGATTCGCCCTTGACATATGTAGCTATACGGTCCCCGAAGAACAATCCATAACTTGGGCAGCTTTCATGGATCAATAGGTTATGATGACGGCCTCAGCTGGTTATTATGATGACAACATCAGCAAATACCAGGCTATTTATGATACTTCCAAAAACGTAAGAAATATTTGGGGAAAAACATTAATTGTAAGTATTACGTACGAGATCCGGGGAATAGAAAATAATTGCAGGTTGGTGGCGTAACGGACTTTTGGTAGCGTATACCATAAATACTAAGCGATTTTGGTTTGGATCAATGGTGGACAGTCCCATTTAGCCAGTTCCTGGAAAAAGTATCAAGCAAGGCGACTTTCCCGCTATTATCAAGTTGGTACTTGAGTGCTCGGACTAGAAGTTGTTCTTACTGGACGATCTTACGGAAGGAAAGTCCAGTTTTTCTACAAATTCCTGTGCTGTACAAATCCAAACAACTCACAAGTGCTACCTATTTTACGTCAGCGAACTAGAGATGATGAATTGCGAGGAAGAAAAACGAAAAAATATGAGGCATTAAGAATACTAGATTAATATGTAAGAATTTATGTAGTTGGACCTTCAATTTAGTTGATTTAGGTTTCAAAATTTTCTTGTTAGAAAAGAAATACTGCTAAGTGCTCTCTTAGCAGGATGAAATTAGATCTGTTTTCTCGAATGTTTGCAATAGGACAAAGCAGGAGATTTGTAATGTGTCCGTAAATCTGTTGCATCTGATTTCGTCTCGCATATCGTAAATCAGATACGCATATGGTTATTTTGATTAGAAAATCAACTCATTCTTCCATTTCCTCTGGCTCAGATAAAAAGTAATTGGTTTCATTTTCTCCTTCGTAAATTGGATTGAAGTGAATTGAAAATGGTCGATAGCATTGCTACAGGTTGAAATTTTGCCTCTTGAATATTGTTTCCAATATTAAATTTAGTCAAATTATTATTTCTTTGGTTTTTTCGTTATTGATCAATAAAAATATGAAGTGTTAAGTTGAAACCAATAACCTTTTTATTGGGCGTGAGCCTGGAAGGAATTTAATCATTTCAGGTTTCGCGATGGCCTGGCTAGCCAATAATTAAATAAGTTTTTAGATTGTCAGATTTAAGAGAGGGACCTTGTCTGCATAGTTTTCTTTGGCTTTTGATGGGTTTGTTTTTAGGCCAAAGTCAGTGAGCGGAGAAACCCCGCACCATCTGGGATGCTGGCCCCGCCAATATCGGCCTGAGGCTATCTGCATCATCATTGGGCCTGTCTAAATAGAGGCAGTTTTCCCCATTTCCGATTTTTTTCGCGTGATATTTTTCTCGGTCCCCCTTTTCAGAATGTTAGCAACGTGCTTTGTCACGTCTAAGTCTATGCTTGAGAGCTGTATCTGGTCCTTTACGGACAAAAACCCTTTTTTATTGCGGCTAATATACATACATATGTTCATTTGACGTATGAAATATACGTCCTCTTTTGTTTTTCTGGGAGCAAGTCCACCCCATTTTTCAATGACCCACCGCAGCCACGTAGAGCTAGCAAAGCGGCCCACCAATATCCGTCGGTATCGGACTACAGGCTGCTCCGCTTATGCGGACGAAGGGCCTTTACGACCATTTCTAGGGTACCCTGCTCCGGGGCACTTCTTTTTGTTGTATTTGCCCTTCTTGATGGTTCGCCATCACCTTTTCCTGCTTGACAGACCCTCTTTTGGACTTCGGTTCAGTTGAGGCGTCAGCAAGCGACCCTTTCATTTCTTAAATCGCTACAAAATGGACAGATATTTCCAGATAAAAGACTATTTGTCAGTCATGGTCCCAAAATTATCTAAATCTGATGATGAGCAGCACAAGGGTTCATTATTTGAGCCAAACCAGTAAACTTCTGCATAGGACGATCTATTGTACCTTTAGATGCAAGAATATATGCTCCTGATATGTTCCGCTGATGACATAGCAGCTGCCGTTACTCCCAGATATCCCCACATCGCTAAGCTCAAATGAAATCAGGTAATGAGAAGGATTGAAGGCTGGATGAAAAACCTAAGTCTCCAGCTGGCGATTAAAAAAACTGAGATTGTTATGCTCCGAAGTATTTGATACCAGAAAATCAGCGAAGTATCTCAGAGTGATTCTGACTTATGAAGAGAATATCCTGAAAGCATGATATAGGCGATAAGGGACAGCAATCTCACTCAGCTGACTCACGGCAAACACCTGCGGTCCTAGTGCGAGTAAATGTAAACTACTTATGATGGCAACTCACTCAATGCTAATGTATAGTTCGGAGATAGCGCTCTTCTCTCTAGAGATAATTGTACAAACGATGCTGCCTTCAGAGGACGCTCTGGTACGCGTGTCGATATATGCAGAGACGATATTACGGCTGCAAAAAGAAGAAAGATGCCTTACAGACCCATGATACAACGAAAGTAGTCGTTGGGGAACCTGGTAGGTGTTGATGGTATGCAAAAACGGTCAAATTGCGGGCTCTTGTGGTCAGCGGGTGATGGTTCTCAATGAGTAAGAGTTTCACATAATCCTGCATACTTCGCATAAAACCATATAACATTTTTTTTACCCCAGTTCGAAAAAAAGTATGTTATATTAAAGCGAAATTAGACATTAGGTTTGAATGACAATAAACAGAAAATAAACCAAAGAAGCAAAATTCGGCGATAAAATAACTCAAACTTGTTGAGAAAAATTTAGTTGAACAACCATTGTTGCTTTGTAAAAAATGTTTTTCGTGTCGCACTTTTAAATTCATCATTGTTAAATGAGCTGATGGCAGGTATCAATTCCCTGACATTTTACTCAGTAAGGTCTGACAAATTGCCATTGATAGAATTATGTACACCACAGCGTTTGCAAATCGTGTCAATTTATTTCCAAAATCAATATTCAGTTGTGCACACTCAAAGATCGTCACATGAGTTTTATGGACTGCATAGTCGTCCATCAGCACGCAGCCGTAGAAGCCAGTGCACAACAAGTTGGGAGATGTCAGTCCACTTTGTGAAAAATTTTGTGGAAGGATCTCAGTCTAAAGGCTTACAAGATACAATTAGTGTAAGAATCAAAGCTATATAGTCATCGCATGAATCGCACGTTCGGAAAATGGCCCGAAAGTCAGCTGGAAGTAGACTCTCTGTTTTGCGGGAAAATTTTGTTCAGTGACGAGTCTCATTTCTGGCTCGATGGCTACGTCAATAAGAAAACTTGCCGCATTTAGAGCAAGGAAAATCCCCGTAAAGTAATGGAGACACCCTTGCAACTACAAAAATGTACTATTGGGTACGCACTGCATGCTGTTGAGGGCACAGATGAACACGGTAGAAGACGAAAACACACAAATGCACAAAACCATACAAGGTGTTTGAACTCTGTACTTAAAAGATTTTCCTATGAAAAATAGAACAAATTTTCAGATAATTTTTTAAAATGATAATAAAGCAACAAATACTCTACTTGAACGAGGTTCCCATAGAATAAACACGAGTTCCCCATTTCACTAAGACCAAGAAATTTCGACTCCAATTAACCCATCTATACTGGTTCAGAATATTTTCAACGACAACCAGATTATTAATGCATTTCTTCCTTTGCTGTTTGTGGTCTAAGGTTAATCAGAAAGTACTCAACGTACTTACGTATAAAGATGTACTGAGAAAAAATGCATGATTATAGGCAAGCCTGCTATTTTCATCCACAATATACCACCAATGTTTTACACATAAATCAATCATTCATCTTCCCAAAATTAATCGTCAAATACTTAAAATAATGAAAATGCAAATATTCTACTTCCTCAAGATTCATACTGAATGAATTCAATATTTCTTAATTTAATTTTACGTATACATTTGACATATGTTAGATGAATTTCCAACATACTAACAGAAACCGATAATTCATTTCAATAAACGTTCTTGTTAATTCAGATCATTCTGCACTGCAATGAGCACTGGTTTCTTGTTTATCTGTTAGTAATCAACTAACTAAAAAAGCGCTTATGTAAATTTAGTTTATGATTGAAATATTATATTTTTTTGTTTCGTTTCAAATAAATTATAAAATAATCATCCTTTAAAAACATTCATATTGTTTTTACAAATAATCCTAAAAATAATGGTATACATTTTTTGTCGCTATTGATAAATCAATATCAATAGTTAATACATAGTAAATTTAATTAGTTAGGCTACCTTTTCGTCGATACGTTTTCACTTCATTTCAAAGTTTCAATAAAAATATGAGGTAATTATTACGTATACATTGGTGAACAGAACTTGCATCACTTATTTCATATATAGTACATACTTTTTATGGCTTTCTTAATTTGAAAATTTTCATAGTTTCTGTGATTTTAAGTTAAAAGTAACTCGAAAGAGATATTTATCTATGTATACTATTTTCATAATTTTAGTAGTTTTTCTCGTATATCGTGTTGGTTTCTTGCTCTCAAGAATTTTGATAGTTTTTCTCTTACGTTCCTTTCATCGGCGTTTTATATTAATTAGTTTGTTCTGAAGCACTTTATTCTACAAATACAGACTACAATTTGTTTCGTTATGGCACATTCAAGAGAACATGTTGTTTGCAACACAGGAAGAAAGCTTTCACATCGTCTAAATTTACAGTCTATTGCGAGCGAATCTATAGTGAATGTTGAGTAAATTTCATTTAGAAGTACAATTTAGAATTTAGTCTCTGTGAAATCACATGAAAAAGACAATAAAAGGGAGACCGAAGTGTTGGCAACGAATAACAACATAAACGTTCAAAGTGAAAAGAAAATGTATTCTAACATAAAAATGTATAGAAACAACATACGCTTGTTTTTCAAAGAGATTATTTCTAAGCTTACTTCCAGTATATTGACTACAATGTACTCAGCTCTTTTGCATCAATTTGACGCTAGATTATTGCACTGTTTACTTTCCGTTTCATTCAAATGAACTACAGGACTTCTGTATCATTCCATCAGCCTTACTCAACATTCTTGATCGATAACCAAACTATCATTGCTATCTTCAGAACTATAGAATTTATCATCTAATTTCTGTGATGGTAAACGTTCGATTTCAGCCCGATTAATATTACCGCTGATATTTTCGATGTTTGGATCAATCATGGCTGGATTCAAGGCCTGTGTTGAGAGATTTTCCGGCCAGTAGCGTTTCGATGGACTGTTATCGGGCGAGGATTTTTTGCGAGCTTGATTTCATACAGAAATTTCTAGTTAGTTGAGATTAGATGGGTTGTCGTGTGAAACCAATGTATTCAGGGACTCAAAGTAGTTTTATTCGTACTCACCTTGTTGGTTCGATCCGTTGTCGCTGGCGTGTTCGAGCATTGGTTGCAGTATTCTTCGTCGGGCATTAATGAACCAATTATTAACCTGACGATGAAAGGTTTTCAATTATTCTGTCAAAGTTAAATAATAAATACGATGTATATAACATACTTGGAGCAGTGTAAGGTTCGTCTGAGCTGCTATTGCACGTTTTTCATCTTCGGTTGGATAGGGATGCTGCAAATAGACCGATGACGAGTTATAAAAACAATTTCAGTATCGAAAATTGAAGTGAACTAAAGTTTTCTTATGAATCTATTTTCTGGACACTCTCTTTGTCTCCTACATTAATACACATTTGCTGGAAATATAAAAAAACTTGGCCCATTCTATTTCCATGCTATGGGAGTGTTAAATAGTAATTGACCTTTTGTTTTGACGATCGAGTAGAAACTCAATCAAAAACATGGTTATGGGCAACTGATTTATTACTGACGCTCAATTCAGCTAAGTCACAAACTCACATATACACATTTTACTACATGCCATGGAGTAAAATATTCACTCCGCTTCAAAATTTTAGGGTATTTCAAATGATGTACATAAACTCCACTCTACTTTACAAATCAGGAAATTCGAGGGCAATGATTTAGTTAAATACTGCTCTTAAGATAGATTGGTGTTTAGAAATAAAACCAATTTTGGCAGTGATTCAGTATGCTAAGCTGAGCTTGTAATCATAGATAATTCAATATTCTAATCTTTTCGTACCTTGCAGCACGAAAAAGAGCTGGGATCGGTATAAGATTCATATGTCTCGACTGGGAATGCGACAGACGTCTACATTTGCATTCCCGGAGTACCCGAAACGTTTTTAACATTAGCTATTGTATCGGCTATCGTGGAAGTGATGTGGATGCATTTTGTGTTATAGTAGCCGACTATACTTGAACCCAATTTCATAACAGTTCAGAATCTAATCACAATGGAATTGCTAGATACATCATGAGATAAGCTCAAGCTTCGTTTTTTTTTAAAGTGGTGCCAGAGATCAAGGATTGGGTAATCCTATGATGCCAATACACAGCCTAAGTAGAAGGAAACTTAGAGCATGGGGAGTATGAGGGGTTGAATGTGACAGAAAAAACGTATTTCGTTGCAATTAACATGTTAAAAAATGTTTTTATTAAAAATCTTTCTGTAAATAAAGTGTTTACCTTATTTCAAGGAATGCTTGTAAAGCAAAGAAATAAGAAAAAATTCCTAAATTAATTATATTAAAACAAAAATACCATTTAAATAACAATTCACAAAATTGAGCGTACACTTCACAAAAATATTATAGAAAAATAAAAAAAAAACACTCATGTCATGTCTTAACGAAAATAATTGTGTAAATTGTAGCTAGCTTAAGTTTGAAAAATCAAATGTACCATTGAACTGAAATTAACTTCCTTTTGATATTAGTAGTAGAAAACCAGTTCCCCGTGCAGTATACAATTGTCCGCGCTACGATTCATACTTTCTTAACATTGAATAAAAGTTGTTTTATAGAAATAACACAATCGGTGTTTTGTACTTACGATTCCGACATAATAACTGGCGACGAGGATGTTTTGGATATTTATTATGTGATTAGATCACATTGATTACATTTTGTGATTACATTTTCTCTCGGAATCACGTGCGGACAAGTTCCTGATACCCTATCATTGTCTGGTTTGCATGGTGCCGAAATTGCATCGAAAAGCATCGTTATAGAAATACACGAAAAAAGTGAAATTCGAAATTCAATTTGGTTACACCAACTGTCGTGAAAGCGCAGGTACAATGAGTTTCGTTTTCGAGCCGTATGACAAAACAGGCTCTTGGTCACGTTGGGTCGAAAGACTAGAAGCAGCATTCGAGGTATTTGATATTGCATCGGACAAACACAAATGCCTAATATTACATTACATGGGCTCCGATACGTACAGCACATTGTGTGATAAAATCGCCCCAGAAAAACCGAAAGACAAGACTTATAGTCAAATCGTCAGTATACTCAAAGAGTATTTTCAACCTGAACCACTAGAAATTGTGGAGTGTTTCCGATTTCATCTAAGGAAACAAAGAGATGGAGAATCTTGTGAAGATTTTTTGATTGCGTTAAAGAAATTAGCGACATCGTGCAATTTTGGCGCTTTCCGGGATACCGCGATCAGGAATCAATTTGTGTTTGGTCTAAGTAACCAACGAATCCAGAGTAGATTACTGGAAGTAAAAAACTTGAATTTAACTGTAGCGACTGAAAAGGCTTTAGCAATGGAACTTTCAGAGCGAGGCGGAGCAGCACTCAGTGAAAAAGTTAAAGAAAACATAAATTTAAATCAAATTAAATGCAAAGAAACGAAAAAGCCCAGCAAAAAGTATCAGCCTACAAATAATAAGAATCGGGTTTCGCAAATGAAAACATGTAAGTTCCCGTTAAAAAATTGTTGTTTTCGTTGCGGCAGTCCGCATCACAGAGCAAACGAGTGTCGGCATAAACAAACGAAATGTTTATTTTGCAAACGAGTTGGACACTTAAAAAAAGTTTGTTTGAAGTTAAGAAGCCGTGACCAAACTAATTTGTTAGAAGAAGGAGACAATAACCAGGAGGAAATTACAGTGGAGCAACTTCTTCAAATTGCCAGTAAAACGGTTGTATCAAGTTCTTCTAAATTAAGATCAAAATTTTTTTGTAAATTAAATGTAAGTGGAATTTATATAAATTTTGAAATTGATACAGGTGCACCAGTGACTGTAATGAGTAAAACTGACGCTCAAAAGTATTTTTCGAAAGCAAAGGTGCTCGCGAACGACACGGAACTGGAGAGCTACTGTGGAACCGAAATAAAGTGCTACGGGTACATCCATGTATACATTACAACCAAAGAAGGTAAGCGACAGTTTAAATTGTATATCGTAAATTCAAATAGAGGCCCATTGCTTGGACGTGAATGGTTAAGGCAGATTGATTTCGATTGGGGAAAAATTCTTGGGCAAAACGCGAGTGTTATTTCTGCGGTTAGCCACGTAGATTGCAAGTCTAGGTTGCAAAAACTCTTAAATAAATATGAACTTGTGTTTACGAAGTCGATAGGGAAGATAAATGGCATGCAAGCTAGGATACATGTAAAGTCAGATGCCTCACCAGTTTTCTTTAGGGCAAGGCGTTTACCATTTCCATTAATGAGCGCAGTGGAGCGAGAACTCGACAATTTAGTTGCCGATGACGTTCTTGAAAAGGTAGACACTAGTGAGTGGGCAACACCCATTGTAGTTGTGCCAAAGAGCAATGGAGAGGTTCGAATTTGTGGGGACTATAAAATAACTGTAAACAAATTCATTGCAGTTGATGAGTATCCTTTACCCAATATCGATGAGCTGTTTGATGGATTCGCAGGTGGTGAAAAATATACAAAAATTGACATCCATAAAGCATATTTGCATATGGAATTACATCCAGATAGTCGTGAGTGTTTAACAATTAACACACACAAAGGGCTTTACAAGCCAAAGAGACTGATGTTTGGTGTTTCTTGTGCTGCTGCTAAGTTTCAGGGGCAAATGGAGAGTATGCTAAAAAGCATTGATGGTGTAAAAGTATTTCAGGACGATATTAGAATTACAGCTCCAAACGATGAAACGCACTTACGACGATTAGAAGAGGTATTAAATAGGCTATCTGCAATGAATTTGAGGATAAATCGAGAAAAATCTGAATTTATGGTTGACCGTATTACCTATTGCGGGTATTTAATTGATAAACATGGAATCCACAAATTAAAAAATAAGGTTGAGGCAATTCAAGACATGCCTAGACCAAAGAATAAAGATGAGGTGCGAGCATTTCTGGGCTTAATAAATTATTACAGCCGTTTCATTAGAAATGCAAGCACACTTATATATCCCCTGAACAATCTTTTGAAAGAAAAGGTCGCGTTCAAGTGGACAGTTGATTGTGAGCACACATTTCAGGAAATTAAAAGCCAAATGCTCTCCGACACCGTTCTTGTACATTATGACCCCAAATTACCATTGATATTAGCAGTAGATGCTTCTCCAGTTGGAGTGGGATGTGTTCTCAGCCATTTGTATCCAGATGGGACTGAACGTCCAATTCAATACGCTTCACAAACTCTTTCACCAACTCAGCAGAGGTATAGCCAAATTGATAGGGAAGCTTATGCAATCATTTTTGGCATCAAACGTTTTTACCAGTACGTATATGCTAGGAGATTCATCCTAGTTACAGACAACAAGCCTCTTTCACAAATATTTTCGCCTCATAAAGGGCTACCAACATTATCTGCAACTCGAATGCAACATTATGCAATATTTTTAGAATCTTTTAACTATGAGATAAGATACAAAAAGTCTTCTGAGAATACTAATGCTGACGCTATGTCAAGGTTACCCATTAAAAACGTATCAAAAAACATAGAAGAAATTGATTTAATTGAATGTAATATTATTGAGAATTTACCGGTTACAGTTAACGAACTAGGCATTGCTACACAAAATGACAGAGATGTAAAGATTTTGCTTCACTCATTAAAACATGGTCGAATATGCGATCCGAAATTTCGTTTTGGCATTGACCAGAATGAATTCGCTTTGCAGTGCAATTGTCTTTTACGGGGAATCAGAGTCTATATTCCTAAGGTTTTGCGCGAAAGAGTCCTCAGGGAACTACACACTGGACATTTCGGCATGACCCGAATGAAACAATTAGCCCGAGGTTATTGCTGGTGGAGCAATATGGATAAAGATATTGAAGATATAGTAAGAAATTGCAAAAATTGTCAATTGGTTCACCCGGAGGCAGCCAAACTTGAATTCACACATTGCTGGGAAACACCAAAAGGCGTTTTCGATCGGGTGCACATTGATTTCTTCGGCCCATTCCTGGGAAATAATTTCTTTATCTTAGTTGATGCTTATAGTAAGTGGCCAGAGGTTCACATATTACCAAATATCACAACTGAAACAACAATAAAGAAATGCAGAGAAATATTTTCTACATTTGGTTTACCCAAGGTGGTCGTTAGTGATCATGGAACTCAACTGACTTCATATGAATTCAAACAATTTTTAAAATTAAATGGGATAATTCATAAACAAGGTGCTCCATACCATCCTGCTACAAACGGGCAAGCAGAAAGGTATGTTCAAACTATAAAAAATAAAATTAAAGCAATGCGTTGTAAAAAACATGAAATCGACCAAGAATTAGCAAAAATTTTGATGGCGTATCGGAGGTCGATACATCCAACAACAGGTAAGTCTCCAGCCTTTCTCATGTTTGGTAGACAGATTAAGTCCAGATTAGATATAATGATGCCCATGAATAACGAATTAGGAGACGTTACACCCATATCCAGAGAACTCAAAGTGGGTGATCGAGTTGCGGCTAGAAATTATTTATCTTCAGAGAAGTGGATATTTGGAGAAATAATCGAAAAGGTAGGTCGTTTACATTATATGATTAGGCTAGATGACGGCAGAACATGGAAACGCCATATTGATCAAATCAGGAAAACTGGTGAACGAGTTCGAGGGGAAAAAGGTGAGATAAATGACCATTCTGATATTGATATGAATACTTCATTTAGGGTCAAGCCAATCACGCCTCAAACCATTCCGACCGATCATGAAGCTGCTATATCTATTGAAACAGATCGAAGCACAGTAGCTACTCCAGTACCATTGAGTTCCAGCGTCCAGCCATCAACATCCGATGCGCGTACAGAGCAAGATACAGTCCCTGATGTACCTGCGGAATTAGGAAGGCCTAAAAGAATTAGTCGTCCTCCAGTCCGTTTCACCGATGAATTCAAAAGATACTACAAACAATTTTAAGTTTTCATTCGTTTTCAAACATGAATTTAATAGAACTTGGCAGTATGAATTCATATTGATGAGCTAATGAATTTGTAATAATTTTGTAAATTGTAGCCAAAATTGCAGGGGGAAAAACTGTCATGTCTTAACGAAAATAATTGTGTAAATTGTAGCTAGCTTAAGTTTGAAGAATCAAATGTACCATTGAACTGAAATTAACTTCCTTTTGATATTAGTAGTAGAAAACCAGTTCCCCGTGCAGTATACAATTGTCCGCGCTACGATTCATACTTTCTTAACATTGAATAAAAGTTGTTTTATAGAAATAACACAATCGGTGTTTTGTACTTACGATTCCGACATAATAACTCATAAACTTAATACTTTGTATGACCTCCTTTTACATCTATAACAGCTTGTAGCCGCCGGGGAATTGACTCTACCAACTTTTTTGTATAAGAAGAAGGAATGTTTTCTCAAACTTCCCGTATCTTGTGTTTCAACTCATTTTTGTTCCTAGAATTCATACTTTTCATGCGGTTCTTTATTTCATGCCATATATGCTCGATCGGATTGAGATCTGGGGACTGTGGTGGAGTTTTTAGTTGTTTTGGGACATTGTACAAAAGCCATTCACGAACTATGTGGGAAGTATGCTTCGAGTCATTATCCTGTTGAAAGCAGAATTCCGAAGATAAAATTTAGTTTTTGTGCTGATTGATGCAGATTCCGTTTTAGTTAATCGAGGTATTTCATTTTGTCCATAGTCGATTCAATAAATTCTAAATTCCCGGTTGCATTTGCAGCCATAGAGCCCCACAGCATAATACTACCATCCCCATGCTTCACACTTGGACTAAGATTTTTCTTCTTGCGTTCCGTGTTAGGTTCTCTCCATATTTGCTTCCCGGCAGAGCCAAATAAATTAATTTTTGTTTCATCTGTGAAAATGACGCTCTCCCAAAAGCTGTGAGGCAAATTTACATGTGTTTTTGCAAACTCCAAACGTTTTCTTTGATTTGCGACAGATATGAATGGCTTTTTCCGAGTAGCTCTTCCATTCAAATTATTTTGATGCAAAACACGACGAACCGTTTCTGTCGAAACTGCTTTTTTAAGCGTCTTGAGCACTTCCGCAGTCAATTTTGGTGCACTCGTTTTAGGATTTGCCCAAACCTTGCGAACAATGAGCCGTTCATCATGTTGTGAAAGAATTTTCTTTCTTCCTTTTCCAGGCCTGTTCTTTAAGGTTCCTTCGTATTTCCACTTATTTATAATTTTTTTAATTGTAGAATGTGCCCGCTCAACAATTTCTCCTATCTCCCGAAATGATTTACCCTTGCGGCACAGCTTAATAATAAGCTCTCTAGTCGAAATATCTGTTTGCTTTCGTTTAGCTCCCCTTTTCACAATTAACAACAGAACTCTAAACAATTATCTAATAATTCACTTCCAAATCACAAGAAAATTTCACGAACTCTGCATGCTAGGAATTGAACTTAGCGGTATATTTTAACGCGATACAAATTCCAGGAATTAGATCAGTGAGTCCATGGTTTTTTTTTGTTTGTGGAATTTCACTGATACCTGGCTATTCTGTTAACAAACTGCATAATGTTATTTTATTTTGTTTGTGCTTAGTTGATTAAGCTCAGCAAAGGACAAATTTTAAAAATATAAACATATTTTTACGGCAAACTTTTTTTATTACCTTTACTTCTGATGAAGTGTAGTTTTTATAAGGGTGTACGCTCAATTCTCTGAGTAACTGTACTTTCGTTTAAAGACTTGAGATTTACAGCTACAGTCAAATCTCGCTACTATGCCACTCGGCGGGACCAAGCGAGAGTGGCATAGTAGTGCGAGTGGCATAGTATCGAGTGAAAACGTCTCGTCGAACTGCTTTTTCTGAATCAAAGTATATATTTTGGGATTGAATGAAATCAAGAAATTCTAATGTTTCTCTATCATTGTATGTATTTAAATTCAAAGTTACACTAGTTACTGCTACTACTGAAGGATTATACATAGTATCCGGCTTTACTCTGTCAAGTTTGCTATCAGTTAAGCCCAAAGCTCTCAAAAATTGTTGGCTAGCGCATCTTCTTTCTGCGGATTTCGTGCATTTCGTTGTCTAACCAGTCACACGTCTTGATGACTTTGAGCTTTCCGCTTCTCTGCTGCTTCAACTTTTGGATAGTGCTCCATGCGCGCCGGGTTTTTGCAAACGAAATATTTTTCTCTTCGACAGTTAGATCGTCGGCTTTACTTTCTACCGGCTCCTCGTTGTGCACTACCTCCTCCGCTATCTACTCTAGCGTGAAAGACCCGCCAATCGCGAGGCGCTCGTCGTCTGTGCCAAAGTCATACAGCTCAATTGTGTCGTTCTCCTGTGTCTTTTCCTCGGCAGGTAAGGCTTCCCAGATCTCGAGCAGCTCAGCATCCTCTGACTCCGTTTGCATTTCCTCTTTGATAAACTTGGCCTTCGCGAAATAGTTCCTGATCGTCGACTCACTGACTTGATCCCATACATGCCGAGCGAAGTGCAGAGCATGGAGCAGTGTGAACTTAAACTCGTCTTCTTTGTCCATGGCCTCGAGCCGGCGGAACAGCAGGAGCTTTTTGTAATGGTGCTTAAGATTCTCTACAATTCCTTGATCCTTTTGTTGAGAATTGGCTGCGTGTTGGGCAGAAAGTAGAGCATTTGGATGTTGTCCAAATGGAGGTAAAGAGGGTGACCAGTGCAGTTATTGAGACAGAGCAGCACTCTGCGGTTTTGATGACCGACTCGTCTGGCCCACGCATGCAACATTTCCTCGAAAATCCCTGCCGTCATCCATGCCTTCGAATTAGTCTTGCACTTCACGGGAATCTCCTTATTCTTGAACGCACGGGCTTTCTTGGAATTGCCGATTACCAGAAGAGGTGACTTCTCGCTGCCGCTCATGTTTGCCCCAAAAGAGTGATTTTTTGCTTACTTTTTTTCTCCAGTGCACCGCTTTCCCCTGAAAGCCATGGTCTTGTTCGGAAGCAGCTACCAGAAGAGTCCAGTTTCGTCCAGGTTGAAAACGTCTTCCGCGGAAAACTGCCCGAGCAAGGACCGTAGAGCCTGTTGTAGCCACTTAATAAGAGATTGGGATTTTACTGCTCAGCTTCGCCCTGCATGTCTTGAACATGATGCCGTGGCATTTTTTGAAATTATCCGGCTAACCATCGCTCGCCATGAATTTCGGGAGGTGCATCAGCTCGGCCAGTTTAATTGTCTTCTCCTACATCAGATCGCCACTGACAGGCAGATTCTGCCCACTTGTTTGTTTCAACCAAATTAGCATGCCCTAATCGAACTTCGGGTTATGAGCTTGCCTTAGCTTCATGCGCTTCAATGGAACTTCAACTTTGATGGCCGCCTCGATTGCATCCTTCTTGCTGAGAAAGCCCCTCACGGTGGTTCTCTTAACTTCGATGCTCCATTTCTTGTTTATTTCGGTGGTCAGCTTAGACTGATTCGCCTCGTTCTTCGCGGGATCGATGAACCCTTTCTTCTCCTTCAGCGCAAACTCAGACCACTGAGCTGACATTGTAGGCTACTTTCTGAATTTCACTACAGTACGACATCACAAGTGCGTGCGTGTGCAACAGAGGTACCGAAAAGATAAATGTGACTGCCCGTTTGAGTTTGCGAGTGGGATAGTAGTGACATTAGGGGGTGGCATAGTAAATTTATTTTGTATGTAATTTTGGGGGAACCGGGCGCAACTGGCATAGTAGCAAGAGTGGCATAGTAGTGAGGTGTCAGAGTAGCGATATTTGACCATAGTCAGACTGTAGTCTGTTCCAGATTCGTCTTGCTCCGGATAAGAAGGACCAATGGCTTATAATGGTCCAATTGGGAGAGACAAGAAGAGTATGAAGATGACCACGACTACCGCGCCGCGTGTCAGGAAAGGTATATCTACAAGAAAACGGCCATTGAAGGAGTCATATAGAAAAGAAAAACATTATGTCTGTGCTAAAGAAATTCAATGAGGAAAGTTATAGGTTCATCGCCAATACGCTTGAAAGCTTTTCTTTGCACTTTGCCTAACGCGGAATTGTACTCGACTCTTGGTCTAATGTGGGTCTGGTAGTTTTGCGCTAGGTCAGAGTTACTAATGTATTTCTCACGCCTTTTTAGGTAGCTAACAGTGAAAATGTGGTTTGCTTCGGTCCAAGCAACGATTGATGAAATATCACTGTTTAGTGATTCACTCATAAGATCTTGATTGATGATAGTAGCTTTACTGCGGCAATCAGTCAATGAATCTAAAAAGTATGCAAAATCAAAGGCGCTGTCATTATCAAAATCATGAAATGAATTGGAAAATTTACATAGGAGTTCGTCAATAAAGGAAAGAGAGAGTAAATACAGTGCATTGTGGAGCCCCGGCGTCAATGGCATAGATATTGGACTTAATTCTATCAAGGATGACTCAAAATGAGCGGTTGTGAGAAAAATATGCAATGCATTATTTTAATTGCGGTCAAGACCAAATGCATGAAATTTAGCTAAAAGATTGGCATGCCAGACTCTATTAAAATCCTTTGAAATATCTAGGGCAATGATTTTGGTTTTGATAAAAAATATGGTGGCAAAAATTCCACTTCTCAGTGAAAAATGTCATTAAGTTCTCAGTGGAGCGAGCACCATGGAAACCGTTCTGTTTATCATTGAAAAGCTTATGGAAGTCACGTGTTAAGTAAGTGTAATAAGTGTTTCAAAAACCTTTCACAGAATGGAAATGAGAGCGACTGGTTGATATTTAGAGAGATCACATGTCTCTCCTTTTTGGGGATGGGCACAACGTGAGCAAGTTTCCATTTCAAGGAAAAATTTCTTTTGAATAAAACACTTTAAATAACATACACAAAGGTTTAGCTAGCGAAGGGGCAACGCCGTTCACTGTCATCTGGTGCAAGCAATTTATAGATAGTGAAGCTCGTCAGTATTGTTGTGTTTTATTCCAAGAACACATGATCAGACAGACACTTTAACGGTTGTCGCTCTTTCGGCCGCCGACACGTCGAAACATGTTTGTTCGTGCATGCAACAGTATTTTCTAAACTTCCCTAGTGCTAAAGTGTAAAGACCTTTGATTTAAATAGCACCTGCGAATCGAATGTGGGCTCTCCGCTTTGGTATATGAGGTGAAATTTTGCTCGACTGACTTTTCCAAAAGCTGCTACCCTTTTTTGCTGGCCAACACTTTTTGCCTAAAGCCTTGATGCCAGGTACTTTATTCACGAAAACCCAACAGTAAACGAGATATTTCAGAAAAAAATTCCGAGACCTTTGATCTTTAGTAACTTTTTTTGTTTGCACGATTTCTTGATGAACTTTCCACGTAGTGTGTCTAGTAGTGCAATAAAGATAATTCCATCGAAAAACCTTGACTTTACAAAGAAAGAATAAAGATAAATTTCTGTCGTTTTTCAAACGTCTAAAAGTCTTATCAAGCCAATGATAAAATAGTTTATTTTATTAGATTTGTGAAATGTCTTTCGACAGCATCGAACATTATTCCATAAAAAGAATTTGGCGCATTATTAAGGGATGTTGACGAGAAACTACTTACTTGTCCAGTCGACATTGTCCAGAAAAAGGTTAATGCTATCATTATCGGCATTGAAGAAATTGTATTATAACAAGTTTATATATATATATATATATATATATATATATATATATATATATATATATATATATATATATATATATATATATATATATATATATATATATTCAAATTTGGGTTGAATAGTTCCACTGTAAGTAAGGAACGGTGAAAGCTATTTGAAAAAAGATGCTTTAAGTCATAAGCTACATTATTATTGAACATTATTCATTTTGTGAATATTATTTCTTGTTTCATTAAAACATGCGCATCTGCAGAAGTTGATTTGAAAAAACTGCAGCCACATCTGCAAATCTGACCATATTGGCATCTCAAACATCTTTCATCTCAATGGCATTGAGTATGCTGAAATTCAAAATCGCAATCCCAAAAAAAAATTTGATTAGCAACTGAATATGAAGCGCCAACGTGCAAATTTATTATATCTAACTTCCAACTAGTTGCATTTATGCTTTCCACCGATTATTTAAGTTAAATCTTGACATCTCGGGATTTATGCATGAGTTGACACCACAATCGTAGTTTTCCACAACAGTAGACATAGCTAATTTTTTTAAAAATTTCAAATGTGTAAATTTGAGGCGGCCAAGGCCCGACGTCGGGCTGTTATGCCACGGTGATGATGATGAAATTTGAGTTAGAACTTTCTCGAAGCCTAATTTTGTATATAACCTATTTGTTATATTCCTTTATCTTCCAAAGTAGACAAATTTTTGTCGCTATTAAAGTAATGTTTTTCAACCTGGATTTTTTCAAATCACTTACCACTAAGTGTTGAAAAAGCCACGCCCGCATGACACTTGTTGCTTGTTTGGGCAATATACCACGTTTTTGTCGTTTCGAACCCGAATTATTCGACAAATTCGAGCTCAGATCATCGTTATTAGAATCTAATTCGGAATCACCTTCATCTGAGCTGCCACATGGTGAAAGTTGCCCTGCAAAGCAAATTCATATATATAAAGCTCCCAACGCAATTGATCGACGAAAAAATTATATTTACCTGAATACTGATCCAAAGACAATGGAGGACATCCGATTTGGCTGAGTGGAGTTGATCCAAGGATTTGCGTATTATTTATAGGATTGGATACTGGTGTGACTGCCGATGGTGATTGCTGATGTGGCAATGTTAGATTAGTTTGTGTATGTTGTACAGGAAGACCGGCCATTGGAATCGTATTTCCACTCGAACTTAATTCATTTGAGTTATTATTAAAACTATTGTCGTTAATGTGGTTGGTTGAAGACAAATTATAGGCTGCTGTAAATAAAAGTTTAAAAATAATATGATAAGATTTAGGTATCGCTTTAAATATAACGATAATACCTGGCATACTATTGAACTCACTGCTTTCTGTGTTAGGCATATAATCATTATTTGTATAAAAATTGCTAGATTGACTCGTTACTTGTTCCTATAAGAGATGTTTTTTTAAAGTACTGATTCATTTCGAGTAGAATTTCATTGCATAAAGACTTACTTGCTCAGGACTATTAATTGGACTGTTCGAATTTGATAGATTATTGTTATTTTCGAGAGGATAATCGGATCTAAGTAGGTTTTCAGATTGCATTTTGTTTCGAAGGCATGCAATATATCGGGTGCAAAAGTCTCTGCATAATTCTTGCACCTGGAATTGAAAAATTAATGTTGTGTTAATTAATATATGATTCCCACATTGGCTGATTAAGGGAAAATTGGCGATTCACATGAATTTAAAAAAAAAAAGGGGTATGCAACAATTTCGATTTGTTCGATAACATCAATTTTTAATAATGAATTCCATGCACATCAATTAAAAATGTATGTATGTGAACAAATTTACCAGCATTAAATATGTAATGAGTTATATACAAATCTTATCTGTTGTATATTAACTTTACGAGAATACTAACAACCTTTTTTCATGATACTTGCCTTTTCTAGTTCTAATAAATGAATCCGAAGCACTTGCAGAGCTTTTATCATCTGAAAATTAACATTTCTCAATTACTTTTTCAACGACCAACACAAACATTTATCTTATCCTCACCAATCCATCTAATTCAGCATTGTTTGTCAACAAGGGTCGTTTCTCCTTTTCTAATAACTGTACAAAGGCCTGAAATGGACAAAAAAAAAATAAAATAGCCTCCATAATAGTCAAACTGATATACAACATTTCAAAATGCTCTTCTTCATCAACTTACTTGAATGTCTCTAGAAAAACTATCTCCATCTCCGTTGCCATTATTCGTTCCATTGGGACTTGATGTGGATGAATTTGACGATGACGAAGGCACATAGCCTTGTGTTGCTTGTTCGCATTTCTCCAACAATAGCGCCAGTAGCGAGAACAAAGGATGTCTAGAACAGGAAACGATAATTAAAATACATGACCCTTACATGAAGATAACGTATTAAGAAGGAAATATTCCTATCACATTTTAATAATTCCATCCAATAATTTCAAATGTGATCGTATTTTATTATGGAAAACGGAAGAAATGACTGGCGTCTGGTCGGTTTGGCAGTTTTCTGGGTGGTAAAGATTAAGATGGGATCAGTGGTACGGAATCGTGTTCGTGTCGATGGAATTTGACGGAAGCAAGAGTAATTTAAATATTTTTGGAGATTTACAGATTTTTAAATTTGATTCCGCTGGTGTTTTTATGATTTCTCAAATAAAAAATGGTTTAGGATGCGTTTCTCAAATAAAAGCAGACTAGTTTTCGATTTCCCGTTTGACTTAGGTCTGATTGATATCAAGCAAAACGCACTATTCGGTACGTCGACGAATAACCTCTTTAGCCACTGAACATCAGGATATATGATAAAAACGAGAATTTCATATTAGCAGCATGCACGTTGAAATCGTTGGGAGCTTTTGTTTTTAATAGGATGCGTTATTGCATCGTTCGTTTGATATCTCACAAAATAATGCAGTGCATCACATACATAGACACAAGAAATATGTGTAGTTTCATAAAAGACGCGATAGGCTTCCTTCCGCTCATAAAAACATAACGTGCGCGCCACACACATGGAAATGGATAGGATAAGGTTTATATTCAAATCGTGTTAAATACGGTAACGGGTTAGGAATATGTAAATTTTCGAGGTGATGGCACCGACAAATTGACGACTGACTTACTTGTAAACGGCACGTTTATCAGCTTCGAACTGTGCTTGGTCGATACCATTTGTGGCTGGCGGCGATGATATATTGTTTTCTTGCATTTTGTAGTCTTAAAAGTGCTTAAGTGAGCTTAACGATCATATAAATACTATATCAGGAATCTATTTGTATGTCAGGAACAAAATTTCTCTCTCAGTCAATGTTTTGCGCGTAGTGCGTATACGTATTTTTGCATTGCGATAGGTTTCTGAAATGAAATAAAATTAAATCGATTTATTATTTTCGTATTTATTGCTCAAGGAGCTTCAAACCTATATGTATCTTTGAATAAGATGTTATTTAGTGAATATGACAACAAATTCCAATTTAACGGTCGGCTATTAGGGATGTTTTTTTTTTAAAAAAATAATCAATTCAGAGTTAGTGAAATATAAAGGATATTCAACTGAGAAAAAAAAAACCGACAATAAGAAACGGATAATGCAAAATAGAATCAAAAATATACAACAATTTTTTCATTGGGAGCTTGCCCATACACATCGATAAAGTCACGGGACGACCTTAATTTGATTTTGTGGCGCAATTGGGAGTTGGAGCTCCTTAGAGGCAGAGAAAGGTGATGGCTTGCACTTCTTGATGCACCGCGAACGCTGGGGGACTATGATTCCCCGAGAAATGTCCATAAGGGGAGTCAGTGTATTGGATCTAAATACACCTTAAAGCATTTCATGTTAAGCTTAAGAAATTAGGAAGGCAATTTGACGCAGAGATACTTTTTATGTCGACATAGAAGGTTCTGTTCACCTTGCATACTGCATACTTAAAAACTCTCAGTTTCGTTTTACGCCATTCATTAGATATTTTTGCGTTGTTTATCTTTTTTATGAACTCTCTCTGTAGAGACCGCAATGACTTAGAATTCACATATCAACCGCAGTTCACATTAAAGGATATTAGAGAACCAACACTCCTGGGCGTGTATCTCTCCGTCTGCTAAGGAAACGTCGAGAGTCTTTCTCCGATTAGAGATGAAGAAGACTGCATTGGCAATGTACAGATCATAGGCCAAGATGAAGTAAAAATATTGGCTCACTTTGACCATTTATATTGGAGACGCCCTACATTTCATGATTAACATTAGAATCAGCACTTAGAATAAGAGCCGCATGAATACTTCTAGCTGAATTCACTATATTCGGCGAAATCGCATTTAGGACTTGTACGATGATCATGTGCCATCTAGCAATAAATAAACTAGAATGTCCTCCGATCGATTTTAGTGATATGAGTTATTGTTTAAATAAAAGTGTGATTAGTTGCACAAAATAAAACTATTTTATCTCGTAAACGCGGAGAATACGAAAACAGAACAATTGGTGTCAGAATAAGGAGTTCTTTCGCGTTCGCGATTTGAAAAGTAAGAAGTTACGAAAACTCGTAGTGCGCGGACTAAATAAAGAGTAAAAATTTTTTCGGATAGTGATCGTTGTGAAAATTTGTGTGGACTAAGTGAAATTGTTAGAAGCTGTGTTATTGAAGAGCAATGCCGAAACTAGTGAACGAGTTGTCATTGGCAGAGTTGAAAGCAGAGTCCCGGAAACGAGATCTGTCAACGACTGGGAACAAGACGGTTTACTGTTACGTCTCAGGAAGGTTTTGAGTTCTTCAAACGTTTGAGTTCTCAAACGAGGAAATCAATCAAGAGTGTGCTCAGGAAGACCAAAACAGTGAGGAGAAAAATCCGATGATGGATTTACTGCTGAAAATGTCCTTGGATATCAGTCAGAGATTCAAATAGAAAGCTGAAGATAGTAAACAGCAAGCCGTGAAATTAGAAAAAACTGGACCAGCAAGCCACGAACCTGGATCAGAAACTTGACCAGCAAGCCCAAAAATTAGACCAAGGAGCAACTGGCGAAAAAACTTGACTAGGAAACCTTCGAAATTAAGGAACAGCTGGAAGAGCAGGCCAGAAAAGCGAGCAGCAGCTGGTGGAAATCAAACAATAGTTCCAGCAGCAATTGGAATCGCAAGTTTCAGAAGCAAAGCAACAGCTAGATACTCAATCTGTTGAAGTAAAGCAGCAGTTCGACAAGCAAGGGCGAAAACTGGTAGTAGTAGAAGCAAAAATCAATTTGCTAAAATCAAATTTTCACTGCTACAGCTGAACTAAGTGGTATCAAAATGCTCAAAGCACCCAGTTTCGATGGACATACTTCTTGGACCATATACAAAAAACAGTTTGAGGCAGTTGCAAAACATAGCCATTGCAGCGACCGAGAACGTGCGACCACACTAATGGTATCATTGAGAGGAACCGTAGCGGAAGTGCTTCAAACCATTACAGGGAACTCAAGTTCCACTCCAGTGAACTCGAGCTTTCGGGCCTGATGAACGCCTTGCATATGAGATACGGCGAAGACCACTTAAAAGAAGTTAATCGCTTGCACTGAAATCGGGAGAGACCTTACAACAGCTGGTTCAGAACACCGAGCGGTTAACACTTCTGTCCTACCCTGCTTCAAATCCAGAACATTGACACACTTGGTGTGTCATTGCAGATCACCAATGCCACGTTACATGTTCGTGAAAATACAACGAAGTTTATGGTACCACTATCGGCACTGGAGCTGCTAGGTCGACCCAGAGAGCGGATATGACGTAGTCCTGGAGACTTCGTAGCGTTGAGAAGTAAGTGCTTCAGACGGTTACGGGTTATTCTATACGAGATCTTGGCGAGGTCGTTCGGCCGATACAACTCGGAGATACGGTATTCCAGCTTCAATTCCTAGTAGCAGAAATATCAGACGAGTTCATACTTGGAATGGATTTCCTGAGCTCTCATAGTTTCAACCTGGACTTGGGAGAGCGGAAAATCAAGTGGAGGAGCACTGAAGCACCATTAGCACGTCGATCAGAATGGAATCATTGCCATCGAACAAAAGAACAAGGAGACCACATATGCGTAGCTGCGAGACGAGTAGGCATTTTGTTGGAAAAAGAAGAAATATCATTAGAGGCATCGCAGGGTGACATAAAGTGCAGCGAAACAAAGAAGAAGTTTGCATCTGGAATCGAGCGGAAATACGTAGTGGGCAATATTCCTCGAAGAATGCATATTAGATCGGAATCTAGGATATCGCCGAAAGACTCCAAAGCAATAACGAAGTACGTTTCAAAGCGGTGGCAACACTAACGGCTAAGAAAGCGGAAAAGAAGCTGTACGATTTAAGGGCGGATTTGATGTGAAACGATCGTATCACGAACGGCTCAACGAGTTTATCTTCTGGATACTTCCAAAGCACCGATCCATAATGAAGGCTATATATCTAGCTTACACAAATGTTGATGACGAATCTGTTTGGGATTACAGGTCTAAAGAGGGGGTACACACCAAACAAATCATACTTCTCCATAGCAGTACCAGAAATAGCTAGAAACATCGAGAAATATTTTCTCGAACTATCTCATATATGTTCTTCATAGAACGGATACTTTCTATAGATAAACGCAGGTCAGAATCTTCTAGAAGCCACACCAGAGCCTTCTTGAAGCCAGACCAGAACCTTTTAGAAGCCAAGACACAAACAGATTTCATATGGCAACGGAAATCCAGAATAGCCTAGACGCATGCAATCACTATTATCTAGAAACATGAAGTATAAATACCCACGGGTTGAGTCTTTGCGAAGCCAGTCTTACACAAACGATTGTTGCAGATTGAGTCTGTTTTCGAAAAGGGATTTAAGTTCCGGGTGCATTCTGTTAAAAGCGACAAATAAAGTGTTAGCGAATTAATAGTAACGCGAGTAATATTTTGATAACAGTACGATAAATAAAATGTGTACGCGATTAATTGATTAGAGTTATTGTTTAAATAAAAGTGTGATTAGTTGTATAAAATAAAACTGTTTTATTTCGTAAAGGTGGATAACATCGAATCCACTGAATGTGTTTTAAGGGGTTATACGCAATTAGAAGGCCGGAAAAAGGCGTTTTTTTTTATTAATTTTTTGTGGAAAGGTATTTTACTTTACAAAAACAAAAAGTATGTATGCATTTAGTGCTAACATCTAAGTTTATAATGACAGTAATAATTTGTAAAAATATTGATCTCGTACGCTCCTCCAGAAGATCTCCTGAAGGTCTTCCAGAAAAAGGTGTTCGGCGGTAACCACGATTTCTCCGGTATAATTCATCTGAAGTCAAAAAACCAAACAGGTACTTTTAGTAGATAGATAAAACTAAGTATTGATAGAAGGAATAATCGTAATTTAAATTATTGACAAAATGGCAGCTTCGTAAAGAAAAATCGAATTATTGACCAAAATTGCCATTTAAAATTGTTTAAAAAAAACAAAAATTATTATCCGAAATCTTATTCCTTCGATTAATACCTGAGGAATATATCTGAAAAAGTTGTGTTAAAATTTCAAACCGTTTGGTTGAGCCGTTTTTTAAAAATCTTGGTCACCGACTTGGAAACATAGTTTTGAGAAAAACGCGTAAACGCGTTTAACACACAGATAATTTTTTTTATTGTAGTAACATGGTGTCATATGTTCTAGGGCCATAAGATGTACCCTTTGTAGGTTCACCAGCTTCTAATACTTCGATTTGATGCTGTCTACAAGCCATTCTTCCCTCTCGCGTACTCCCATGCGCTTCGGTCTGTACTCCGCCTACTTTCTAATAGCCCGTCCAGACTACAGCTACTTAAGTATCCGGATACATAAGTATTGTCCACACTGGAGCGACATCTGCAGATACATTTTACCCTTGCCATGAAAATCAATGAAAAGTGTCGCTGCAGTGTGGACAATACTTATGTATCCGGATACTTAAGTAGCTGTAGTCTGGACGGGCTATAACAGTCCGAGATCTGATTGCAAATATGCGTATATCTCAGAAAAAACTTGTCGGATCGATTTGAAATTTTCCGGAAATATTATCAGTTAAATATAAATTCTGAAAATGCAAAAAATAAAAATCGATTTTAACTGCATATAACCCCTTAATAGAGAAACACAACAATATGCAAAGATCTACATTCTTTAGTAATAATCTTTAAAATTATCTCTATTATATGTATTTCTAAATCCATATAACGAATAACCTGTATCAAAAATTTACTTTCCCTTATGACCAAGAAAACCAGAATTTAATTGAAAATTTTCTGTGACAAAATACAGCATGCTACGTTTAGAGCGTACCACATTATGAAAAATTCACAACGAAAATACCGGCACTCTGCTCTGCGATTGTATCCTAATTGATTTTTTCGGTGTGTCATAATGTAAGAAAGTCTCAGTTTTACTTTCGTTCTAACGTTATTACAAAGCATTCCCATATTTCCGAAAAATTTAATATTTATTTAATCATAAATATGTATGCACTGTACTTCATCCGCACTGGTCGGAGCCCGAGGATATATATGTAGTACGGCGGCATGGCACCGTAAATACAAAAGTCAGCCGTTCGAAGGACTCAACAAGCAATGAGGGCAGCGGCAGTAAGGAGTAATAAGAACAAAGCAACTCGGCATATTCGGAGACAGCGAGGTATCTGTTCTTGTACGTATTTTCTCTATATTAAAGCAACATTTGGGTTTTATTGCAATTTCTTTTACATACCGCGGCGTTGTTCGATGCTCAGCGTGGAGTGGATATCGTTTCGAAACTCTAACACGAAACGGAGACTCGTCCATCTCGTTTCACCGCAAATTTCTTTCTCTTGGCCTTTATCCTGTCGGGATGAAAGTATCTTTCGTTGGTATTCCCGTTTCCATTGCTCTATCCTCGTGTGCTGCTCCTCGAGCTGGTTGGTATGCTAAAGACAGCGCGGTGGCAGCATCAGGACAGTACCGCGACCCATCCTCCACTTCGCTGCCACATAACCGCCACTCTGCATGTGCGACTCGAATGCGTCTTCCTCCAACTTCACTTGATTCACCCCCAAACCATCGTATATCTGTTCCCGTCTCCAAACTTTATTCGAATCGCTTCTGTTGCTTTTTAGTACTTTGTGTTCCTGCTGGCGGCTGCCTGCCTGCCTGCTTGGCGCTGCTGTAAGGACGACGAAGACAACTGATTGCGATTCAACAGAACCGAAAGTAACCACTCTGCCACCCGCCAAAACGACAGACTTGGAGAGCCGGAGCGAATCCGAATCGCAAGCAGAGGAATGATAGCGTAGCGTGGCAGCAATGAAGCGCCACAACGACATGTGCCATGTGGTTTTAATACGATTTTTACACAAAAATATGATTTAATACTTTTATTTATTCTGTCATCATATATTTGTTTTCTCACGAAATGTTTTATTTTATTTTTTTGTCTTTTCACTTAGTTGTCTCACCTCCTACCTCCCCTTTTCATCACGCCGCAGCCCGATGTTGCTTTCGTGACTAACTGCACGGGAAAATGTCTTTTGAATTCGAATTGCTCCATTGCTGTTTGCAGCACACACATATTTGAACTGGGCGAAATCGTTTTGTCATAACATTAAGAATGATATAATACAGATGGTATCCGAAAAATCGTTGAGATATTATTTGTATTACGAATGTACCAATTGTGAATATCCCTTATAAACTCGATTAGAACGGGATATTGAATTCAATGAGAATTATTTATTTTTTGAAAAAAATTGAAATTAATTTTTCTTCTGTTTTTAGTAGGTGCACTTATCTACTTCAGATTGCATTTTAACCGAATCTCGCAATCGTCTAATCTGGTTTTCTTAAGGGGACATAGCACCTACAAATTTTTTATAAATCGATTTTTGTTTTTTGATTGAATATGTTAGAATGAAGCTTTAAAAACATGATTTTAATAATGTAAAATTGAAATTATAAAAAAAAAACTGTTTATGACCATATATAGCGAAGCGCACCAAGGCCATTTTTTCTATGATTTTCGTTCACTTCGCTATACCGCTACAACGACTTAGGCTAATGTGTAGAGAAAGATAAGTGAGTCAACTCCTTCAAAAGAAGCAAAAAAAAGTTAGCCTCGGCAAGCAAAAAAAAACAAACAAAAAAAATGAGCTGAATAAGATGCTTCTAAAAAAAAAGTGTTGAAACTCCGGAAAAAGTCCGAAAAAAGCTCAACTGACACTAAAATTAATGAAAAATTTGTCAACATATTCTGGCCTACCTATACGACGAAATTATAATTCGGCTGAAAATATGCGCAAGGAAATTTGGGCAGCATATTCCCAAAAAAATTCAACTGATGAGAACCCTCAACACTCTTATTGTCCTATTGGAGAAAAGACTTGGTGTAACTGGTGCAAGGCGGCGGCAGCTGGTGGTAATACTTTAAAAAATTTCAAGCATCCTCCACCTTTAGATGATGAGGTACAAGAAGTTTTAAAGCCTATTTATGAAGACTTATCATCAAAAGATTTATTAAAGCGCTCCTTGGGTAATTTTACGCAGAATAATAACACTGAAAGAAAAATCTTGGTAAAATCAACAATTTTCCTTAGTTGTTTTTGCGTCAACTACGGGCTATAGTTAAAACAACCATAGAAAAAATAGTTGATTACTTTTATGCACCATGACGCGTGGTTGATAAACAACGTCCGTGGTGCAAAAAAAGTAAGCAACTACAAACAATGGTATTCCAACCATATACATAGTACGAAATATAGGCAGGGGAGGCGTGAATGCCGCAGTTGAATTTGGCGAATCACAATGCAGCGACAATGTCGCTGTCAATGCAACCAAGGCATCAACCAAATTCATTTTTTTTTCTTTTGTATTGCTAAATCCTGTTGTACGAGGATTAGGTTGGCTTATCACAATACACATCAGCCATCGCTTGTCTATTCCACCAGACCATTCAACCTAATTCAAACAGATTTAATTCAACCTAGTGGTGATGCCAACCTATGGTAGGTATCACCGCTAGCGGTGCGGCAAAATTAGAAATTTGGCAAATTCTGCCGCTGCCGCAAATTTGGCCGCAGCCATTGTGCGCGTTACCATACAAAACAGTGCATTCTAATTTTTTGACTGCGCTTTGCCTCAGCCCACTGCTTTGCCACAGCGGAAAACGCTGTATTGTGAACAAAATAGCGTCATACAACGTAATATAAAGGCTTCACAGCATAACATGAATATGAATTATATCGAACAGCAAACCGAACACAATTTTGCCATGTATCATATGAAACTTCTATGAGAGAATAGGAGCATGAGTATGAGGAGTATGAAAAGTCAACAGTTTTCCTTAGTTGTTTTTGCATCAACTAGGACTATAATTAAAACAACTATAAGAAAATTGTTGATTACTTTTATGCACCATGACGCGTGATTGATAAACAATTTCATTCGGAGCATGAAAAACGTCCAAATGTTGAAACCATTCTACTTTGCGTAGAATAATGCCAAAGACGTTGCTCACTGAATTACGTTTGTTGAAATCAACTATTGGAAAGTAGTTTAAGTACCATAAAAACTGTTGATAATTCGAAACGTTGAAGTTTGAACTATTTTTGGTGGTTATGAAACAATTAAAACAGTTGATTTCATGAACCTTGCGATATTTTTTGTATAACCAGATCCAACTACTTTTATATCGTTAAATTAACTATATTAACATAGTAAAAATAACTATTTTCCGTAGTTCGTTTAACGATTTTGAATGAATCGTTGCAATACTATTAAAAATAGTTGAACCAACCAAGAGTTTTTCTTTCAGTGTAGGAGTATAAAGAAATTTAGGGTTACCTGCAGCAAGTTTTTTCAAATAATCGAAAACTTAATAATTGCTGTTTATTGTCACTACAATATCATTATCATTTGAAAATTCTACGATGAAACCGCTTAGTAAAGATATTGCAATTAAACACAAAACCAACAATAGCTGGCAACCCTATCGAGGCTTTTCAACCAAATTTGGCCTCAATAATGCTTATAATAGGTTCCATTTATTGTATGAAATTCGTATTGATTTCATGACTGCACTGGAAGTTATAGGGCAAAAAGTTTTATTTTCCTGAGCGAATTTTCAAAACCAAAGACACAAAAATTACCATAGCTGGCAGCACCAATCGAATTTTTCAACCAAACAGAGTTTAGAGTAAGGTTCAAGTACTGTGTCAATTTCATGAAAATCTGGTAACTAGTTCACATTTCATAGGGAAAAAAGCAGTTTTTTTTCTTTGTCATTTTTCAAGATGGCACCACTGGCACAGAGTTGCCCACAATTCAAAATCGCTTCTATCAGATTTGGTCCTACTTAAGTTCAATGCATTCTGAAAATTTCAGTTGTATCTGATTATTGGTTCGTGAGTTCTCGTGAACAGAAGTTTTTGATGCTAAAAATATAGGTTAACTGGGAAAGGGTTGCCGTTCTTGTCCGACATGAAATTTCCAAAGTTTTACTTTGAACGTGTAGATAAAACATAAGATTTGTATACAGATTGGTTTTATTGTAAGAAACGGACATTTTTTAGGGTATTCGATGGTTTGAATGTTTTCACTTCCAAATTTTTATTTTTTCAAATTTAAGACACCAAAATTATCATAGCTGGCAGCTCCAACCGAATTTTTCAAGTAAGATCTAGCTTTTGTTTGAATTTCGTCAAAATCGAACGATTCAATCAGAATTGATAGGGCTAAAATTTTATCTTTTTTAGTGATTTTTCAAGATGGCACTACTGGCACAGAATCTACCGCATTTCAAAATCACTTCTATCAGACCTGGTCCTATTTAAGACCAATACATTCTGCAAATTTCAATTAATTCTGCTTATCGGATCGTGAGTTTCCGTGAACAGAAGTTTTTGATGCTAAAAATGTAGGTAAATTGGGCAAGGGTTACCAGGCGTGCCCGTTCTACCATATCAAATTTTTTTTTGCCTATGTAAACAAAGCACAAGATTTACATATGAGTGGCTTTTTTGAAGAAACGGCATTTTTTCAAGAGAGACGATGATTTGGAGGTTTTCACTTTCAGTGCCTGCTCTAGCTACAGGGTTGCCAGCACGCTCATTAGGAGCTCCAAAAATCTACAACTAAATAATACCAATAAGTCCTGAAAATTTCGTAATTATTGAATAGCTCTGTCAAAAGTTATCGCAATTTGAAAATTTTCAAATTTTCCCGTTCTCTTTTTAGGCACCCAGCGCTCACATGGGGCTAAAAAATTCCAAAACATTATCCGATTCATATGTAAAACATGTTCGAAATTTATTTCGTTTTTGCAAAAATTATTTGTGTACGGAATAATAGGTATATTAAAAATATCACTAAAATGGCCGCCGGCGCCAAAGGGTCAAAGATTATTAACTTTTTGAGAGACCTGGCACTATTCTGCATATACACCAATGTATCCTGAAAGTTTCAGCTCAATCGGAAGGCGCGTTCCCGAGATTATCTCACTGAAATTTTTTGATGATATATATATATATATATATATATATATATATATATATATATATATATATATATATATATATATATATATATATATATATATATATATATATATATATATGTTATATATACATAAATATGTTATATATATATATATATATATATATATATATATATATATATATATATATATATATATATATATATATATACATATAAATATACGGAAACATGAATTTTTGGCCGAATCGATTTTAATACTAATGTTCTTCGAACATTAGTAAAAAAGTCCGAAAAAAGCTAAACTGACACTAAAATTAATGAAAAAATTATCAACATATTCTGGCCTACCTATACGACGAAATTATAATTCGGCTGAAAATATGCACAAGGAAATTTTGGCAGCATATTCCCAAAAAATTTCAACTGATGAGAACCTTCAACACTCTTATTGTCCTATTGGAGAAAAGACTTGGTGTAACTGGCGCAAGGCGGAGCAGAGATTTTCCTACACCCCCCTAACACCCCCCTAATACCCCCCCTGGAAAGTGCATACATCCCCCTAACACGAACAATTTTCCTACACAAAGGGACCTTTGTGTTCTTTTTTCCAAAGGGACACCCCTCCTAAAATTCTGAACACACCCCCCATGAAAAATTTCTGAGAAAACCCCTGAGGCGGAGGCAGCTGGTGATAATGCATTTAAAAATTTCAAGCATCCTCCACCTTTAGATGATGAGGTACAAGAAGTTTTAAAGCCTATTTATGAAGACTTATCATCAAAAGATTTATTAAAGCGCTGCTTGGGCAATTTCACGCAGAATAATAAAGAAAGCTATAATTCTTGTATGTGAAATTTGGCCCCTAAACATACTTTTTGTGGAAAAAATATCATAAATATGGCTGCAAATATTTCTGCATGTACATTCAATGAAGGATTTATGGCTATCTTGAAAATAATGCAAGTCATGGGAATTACAATTGGCCATGCAGAAAATAAAGATGCTGCAAGAATCAACCAGGCGGAAAAACATTCGATTGAGGCATCTAAAGAGGCTCGATTGAGGCATCTAAAGAGAGCAAAAATCTTTGGAAGAGGAGGAGTATGAACAAGAGGAAGGTATATTGTATGGTTCACGCAACGCAGATTAAATTTCGGTAAGATTTATTACAAAAAATATTGAAATTTAACTTTAAACGCGATTTACTCGAAGCAACCTTTTTCAAGTTGGCGTGCATGATTAAGAGAAATGTTTATATCCAATCGTTCTGAAATTTTAACACGTTAATCTGCACATGTTGGTGCTCAGAATGAACTACGGATGAAAAAATCAGCATTCAATTTTTTTTTAGTTATAACCGATTTTTGTGGAAAAAACCTCGATTTTCGAAAAAAACGCCACCATTTTGTTATTTTTCAACCAAATTTTTTTAAGTTAATTCTAAGGCCACTTTGATGTTGATAAAAACCCCATTTTTGTTTTTTTTTCAGCCTCTTCTGCGGGCAGTTATCGTGCACGCCAGGCTTTTTTGGTGTTTTTTCAAAAAAATTGTAGCAGACGACAGGGGGCCACAAACAATTTATAAAGCAAGTAAAGTATGTGTACAAAGTTTCATTAAGATGCAATGTCCCCTTAAGGGGTGAGTAGGGTTAATTCGTGTAAAAAAAGGCACATTTTTGTGATTTTTTTTAGATGAAACAGTTAAAATCTATTTATTAAAACCAATGGTACATTATAGTATAACATTTGGAGAATATTTTGCGAAATTTTCATGAAAAAATATTAAAAAATACGACAATGGCAGCAATTCTTCTGGAGCGTCTCGGAAAAAAGGTGAATTGCGGTGCCCATCATAACTCGGTGCCGAATCATCTGAAATCCTAAAATCAAACGTATTTCGTTAGATAATCGCTTTCCCCAGGTAACGCTGGGAGGGTTTTTTGAAATTTAAATTTTTCACTTTTTGGGAGCACTTTGAACGATTAATTTGTTATTATAAAGTTAAAAATATAAACAAATTCGAAAAAAACTCTCCAGCGTTACCTCGTAAATTATGTAGAAAGATAGTGTTCGAAATTTAAAAAGGATCGGTGCAGTAGTTTTGGAGTTATGATGGGCACCGACTTTGAAAACGTGAGTTGTGGGAAAAACGCTTTAAAGTTTTGAACACTAAAAAAAATGGGATGAAACGTTCATAAGCGAGATCTATAGATCTCGCTTTCAATTCAGAAAATTTTTTGAGCTCCCCGGAGTATTAAATGCGACATTAGAGAACATATTGTTTACGAAATCTCAAATTCATTACCACAATTTTGTAAACGGCAAATTGTTTAAAAGAAAGGAGAAGTGCTACGATTCTTCGAAAACCATCATACCTTATTTTATTTACATAGACGATTTTGAAGTAAATAATGCACTTGGAAGCCATTCTTCTCAGGATACTGTATGTGCTATTTACTATACTTTCCCGACTATTCCTTCGTATCTATTATCTAATCTTAGTTATATTTTTGTGGCTGGTTTTGTCAAAGCCAAATATATTAAGGAATATGAAGTCAAATCTTCACTTTATTTACTAAAGAACGAAATTAATCAACTAGCAGAAGAGGGACTAGATATAAAAACTGAGACGGCAGTTGTTAGGGTACACTTCGTGCTAGGCCTAATATTGGGTGATAATTTAGGACTGAAGTCAGTGCTTGGTTTTAATAAATCTTTTAATACATATAAATTTTGTAGACTCTGTAACAGACCCAAAAATCGATTGAAAACGGATTCAAAAGAATTTAAGAATTCAATTAGAGATGTCCATCAATATAATAACGACCTTAAAATCAATGACTATAAGCTGACTGGTTTACAAGAACCTAGTATTTTTAATGAAATCTATTCATTTCATGTCACAGATAACTTTACAGCAGATGTGATGCATGATATTTTCGAAGGAATTTGTCACTATGAAATTTGTCAAATATTATTAGCTTTAATTCAAAACAATGTTTTATCTCTGGATACTTTGAATTATCGAAAAAAAATGTTTTCTTATGGAATGAATGATATAGGAAACGTTTCTGTGGATATTAGTTTAAATCGATTGAAAGCAAATAATCTTAAGATGTATGGGAGTGAGATGTGGAATTTTGCTCACTTCTTGCCCTTGCTGGTTGGAGACTTGGTTCCACCAAGTAATACATTTTGGCATCTTTTATGTACGTTACTCAAAATTATTGATTATATTTTGCTTAGTATTATTTCACATGAAGATGTTGAGTACTTACGATATTTAATCCATTACCACCACAAACTTTATTTAAATTTATTCGGCCCCCTAAAACCAAAACATCACTTTCTGGTTCATTATCCAACTATAATAGAGAATAGTGGGCCCTTGAAATATTTATGGTGCTTTCGTTTTGAAAGTAAGCACAAAAATTTAAAAAAATATGCAAACGTGATTACCTGCAGAAGAAATATTGCTTTATCACTCTCCATAAAAAGTTGTTTTACTTTTTCAAACTTTATTTATAAAAATAATGGAATTCCACATAAACTTCAATTTGACGATACGGAGATGAAAGATTTGAAAATCGATCCCAAATATTGCAATAAAATTTTGTATCTGGAAACGAAATTAAATGCAAGCTCCGTATATATGCCAGAAACTGTAGTATACAAGGGCACAATGTATAAAAAACTTATGTATTTGTCTCAAGGAAGAAACGGTTTTATGCGATTATTCAAAATTCTTGAGTTCATCGTCAGTCCAAAGTATTCTTTATTTATATTATGTAATGAAGTAGAAGTTAAAAAATTCAATGAACATTATCAAAGCTATGAAATCGGAATCAGCAAAAAGGAATTAATTTTATATGAAATTGATTTTTTTACTAGTACTCCTCTTCACATTTATCCTTTATCAAATGGAAAACAATTTGTTAGAAACAAAACAATTTAATAAAATAAGTGTCTTTGAATCCAAATTGGGCGTTTTTACAAATGAATTGTATGATTTGTGAGTAATAATCTTGAATACAGGAAAATGTAAATATTGCTTGAGTATGAAAATTCATGTGTCTTTTGCTGTAACAATAAACATTCAAAATATATAATAATCACGATTGTTTTATTTAATTTTTAAACGCAAAAATCGTGATGAAAGTTGGGAGTAGCTTACTGTTTATGCTACTTATTCACTCATCATAATTCTTATTGAGGGTTATTTGAAGTGTCGCCTAGCGATTTCAGAACTGGGCTGCGTTATTCGCTAATTAAACGGTAAGTATTTTACAAATTAACACGCGAGAGTTAAAACTGAACATTTTCCCGTTTAAATATTTCACCATATTGCTGTTCAAACCAAAAGCAAAGCGCTTAGATTAACAGGCTCGAAGCATTTGTTCTGACCGGAAATACTTTTCTAACAAAAATTTAAAGTTGTCAGAAGAAAAATACGAATTATTTGAAACAAACGCGGCAATGGTTTATTCAAATAAATTTTTTTTGAATATGTAACGCGTTCATATCAAACAGCTGTCAGTTGTCAATTTAACTATTTGCACTGTTGGCGCCATTTCAAACGCGAAAATGGTCAGCGCAAACTATGTTTCCATTAAATATGACAAAAAATTTTTTTCAGTGTATCGGCTTACTTCACACTGAATCATCAGTGTCAGGTCCATAAAGGATGTTGCTATCATCCACAATATCTAGAGCATCTTGTTGCTCCTGTCTACGATGAATCCTGCCTTCTTTTGTTTGCTTCTTTTTAAGTCGGCCTTCTTTTTAGTCGAATGAAAATTTATTTTTCCATCACATTTTATGCATTTAACTACCGTTGCAATTGTTGAAAAGACTAATACAAATTTTTTAGGTCGATATAATCTCGCACTAGCTGTTGCTCTATCAGATCTTGTAACTTTTGTCGGCATTTTAGCAATGTTTTAGCACAAAACTGAACGAAAATGAAGCTAAAATGATGCGAAAATCGGAAAGTACGTGTACTGCTCGATAGAACGTTTACTGCCACACTAAATTATATACTCTACATTGACTAAAGTTATAAATAATATAATATAAAGCTATTATTTACTGAAGTTAAAACGTTTGTACTCTTTTTTAAATTTCTATAAAGAAAGATAGGGGTAGCTTTTAAGGTATTCTATAAAAATCGAATCAGCTGCCTGGTAACAATAGCGTGCTCGAGTCAGGTTGGTATAAAAATCCGACAGGTATAAAAATAGTCATAGCTTCGTCAATTTTGCTCTGATCGACTTGAAATTTAGACACAACATTCTTGAGATATTAGTCATTCCTTTACAATAAAAAATAAAATCCAAAAAAAATTAATTTAAAAACCAGACTCCCCCCTTAAGTGTATTACAAGTTCTTATTTTAGTTTTACAGCCCCTTGTAAGTACAATTGTCTTTCAGTCAAAACATATCTCAAGATACATTATAATTAGTAACTGGCACTAAAGGAAACTACTTGCCATAAAATTATTTACCGAAAGCTTAATCATAAGCATCACAAAGATTACGATCCAACTGCTACTAAAATCAACAAACAATCCGAGATTAGAGAAAACAAACTGCATCCGTACCTATGCGCTGTTTGTTTTAACGGATTCAGTATCTATCTCATTACATTAGGAATGAATGTCTTATCATTCTGATTACACAATATTAGTGTACCATCATTGTTTTGTGTGATATTCGGAGGTAGTGTTGGATTTGTATCTCGATTAAGAATTGTCAAACAAAGAGGCGTTAACATACGCGGTTTCGCTTTTAACCGAACTAATGAAATATGCCTACTAGGTGTTATATTTGCTTGAATTTTGGGTGGTGAATGGAGGAGGAGTTAGCCAGCGTCTAACTAGAAATCGCAAATGTAGGTAATATGATAAAATATTCTTCAGTCTCTAGTGAACATATTCGTTCTCCTTCTCTCGGTTCTTAATTCGCAAAAATTTATTCAGGTTTAAATGAAGTATTTACAAGCAGCTCTAGATTAGATTAAGCGTCGAATGCCCATTTTATTGTTATTGGTAGTAAACAGGTAGCAATTTCGATTGTAGTGATAAAGGCATTCATGCTTGATAGAGACATAATGGTGCAATTATATTTATCATTTTAATGCTGTATAGCGTTAAAATGCGAAATAGGTGGTAGATTATTATCGATCACTGTTTATTGCAGGTGCTTGATATGGGTATTCCCAAAAGGTCATAAACAGTTTGCATTGAATTTTCGAAGGGATTTATTTGACCCTGTTGTTTTCATTGAAACTCACAATCTATTGCGTTTGGTTCTGATTTAAGATACGACTATTTATTTATTTATTCCAAAATCGAATAAATTGTATAACTAACATGTATGATTCAAGCTACATTAAATTAATTACATATCACCTAGCTTTTTTATGTTTCTCAATTCGATATATTAACATAAATCCTACCAAATATTGACATAAATCGTTTCATCGAATTTCAACGTCTCAATAAAATTATCGCTGAAATAGCTAATAGAATTGGCAGCCCGCCCTGAGACTTCAAAATACTTACAGTCAGACAAAAAAGTCTCCGTACCATGCTGTTTTTTCTTGATTTACAAGAATAACATTGTGATATTACAACATATTATTAATTTAAAAAATTATATGCTTTCTACAACTCTTTAATTACAAATATCAGAAATTTTTTTTCAAATTTATCCACTCATAACGATATAGTAATTCACTGAAGTAAATTGTTCAAATTTTTACATAAAAAAAGTCTCCGTAATAAATAAATGGCAACACCGTCACTCAGAAAAATTTCATTTAATAGAATCAAATTTAAATCAAAAGTTGAAACACTTTTAAATAAAAAACGAATCTTATTTGAATTCCACTTTATTATAAAAATTTTATATTCATATCAAAATTTTTCATCAAAGAAACGTATATGACGCCAATTCATATTTGAAAATTTTTGTTTCAAACATATTCAAATATGATTTGGCGCCATATAGTGGTGAAATTTTTCTGAGTGGTGTTATACAAACATGTGCAGTGCTAGACGCGCGTCAATTTCATACAAATTTGAGCATTTCTCTTAGCATACAGCTAGCATAGTTATAGCCTTGTGAAGATTTGAGTCAAGTTCAGAAAACATAACCATCGGCTATGGGTAAGCAAATCAGTTTAGATACGCGCAAAATCATCGTTAAGCTGTATTGACAAGGAAAGTCAATGGGAAATAGCAAAAATAATTGGAAAACCGAAGTCTAGTGTGCAGTATATCATCAAGCAGTACGGACAAACCGGATCCTTGAAAAGTAAGTCTCGTTAAGGACGTCCAAAAATTTTAAGTGCTACAGCCCGACGGTCAATAGTGCTTAAAATTAAGGAGAATCCAAGAGCCAGCGCATCTAAAATAGCAGACGAGGTAAGAAAGGAATTCAACCTGACAGTTAGTGATGAAACCATCAGGAATGTTCTACGAGAGAATAACTTCCATGGTCGAAAACTAGGCGTAAGCCTTTTATTTCAAAAGTTAATCGAAAGAAGCGATTACATTTTGCAAAAATCCACGAAAATAAGGATGCTACCTTTTGGAATCGAGTTTTGTTTTCGGACGAGAGCAAATTGAACGTGTTTGGCTAAGACGGTAGAGGAAAAGTTTAGCGCAAATCTAAGGAGGAGCTGAACGTAAAAAATCTAGTCCCAACTGTTAAGCACAGTGATGGTAGTGTGATGTTGTGGGGGTGTATGGCGGGTTCAGGAGTTGGAAAGCTGCACTTTATTGATGGTACAATGGATCGGTGGCACTATGTTAATATTTTGAAAAACATGTCTGCGCGAAAGTGTCAATGCTTTGGGTTTGGAAAGTGATTTCATTTTCTAGCAAGACAATGACCCAAAGCATACCTCAATGGTGGTTAAGGAATGGCTTTTGTATAACGTGCCCACGCAGCTTCACAGTCCATCACAATCACCTGACTTAAATCGCATAGAGCATTTATGGGATGAATTGGAACGCAGAGTGCGGAAACACGCGATAAAAAGCAAATAAGAGCTTAAGGCTAAACTACAAGAAGAATGAAATTTAATCGGACCGGAAATCACATCAAAATTTGTTAACTCAATGTCCAGGCGTTTGGCAGAAGTCATTAAAGCTAATGGAAATGCCACCAAATATTAAATCACATCTACAGAATAATTTTTTTTAGCTTTAATTTGATTCATTTCTGCGTTCGTACGGAGACTTTTTTGATGTTAAATTTTGACTTATTTGCTTAATTGAATTACTGTATTAAAGTGTAGCAATATTTTTGTTTTTTTCTTATCATATTTAGTAAGTAAGGAGTTGTCGAAAACATATTCATTTTTGAAATAAAAAAATATTGTAATATCTGAAAGTTATTCTTGTAAATGCAGAAAAGATATCATCGTACGGAGACTTTTTGTCTGACTGTAGAGATAGTAATCTACTTTTCAACTCTCTGTTTGAACATGGTGGCTCGGTTGGGTGGATCTAATTGAGTAACTTTTTTTGTTTGATCTATATTTCGAATCCAGCCACAGACGAGAAATCATGATCACACACTAGGTCACACAAGGTAATCAATTACTGTCTGAAGTGATTTATATGTAGTTTAGAATTTGAGCTGAAGATATTATTCGAATGAATATGGGCGAAAAGTTAACTGCATGTATTAGGAGAATTAAACGAGTATGTATTGATACATACAAGCTCATGGATTTTACTATGCAACGCATTTCTTTCTTGTGGCATTGATTTATAAATTTTCACTTATCGAAATACAGTTATTTGAATTGAATTTTGCCTTGCGCCTTTGTCTTCGCCTTGAGGACAGAATTCACCTTGTGCGGAAACAAATTCAGACAGCAGCCTGTTATTTGAATCTTTGTCTAGTGGAGACAGTGCGGTGTTGGTGTTCATTCAGTAATCCCGTATACTTCGTCCGCCTTACTGACTTGTTTAAAGTTATTTTTTTTTGGACAGGGACACAACACTAGGGTCGGTAGCTTAGGTCGCTAACGCGTCAGTCCAAAGCAGCGATCTACTGCCCGCAGGTTCGAATCCCGCTGTGCCCATGGCTGTATTTGTTCGTCTTGTGTTGTCTTTACAGTCGGCGACTGGGCATAATACCAGCGCTCCATTAATTTAAGTGCCACATTAAAAGCTTTAGTAGCGACTAGGCATAACACTCGCGCTTTCGAAAATAAGAAAAAAATGTGGCACTTAAAAGGCGGCACTTCTCCCATATGTGTCTCTCTACCGCCATCGCTAAGCATTCGCTTCAAAGGGCAATCCCCTGAGCTTTCCCTGAGACCTCAGAAAATTTAAATATTGTTTACTTATTTTCATTGTAAATGTTCGCGATGTGAATACTTAATGCAAGTATTAATTATTACGAAAATAACAAAAACGCTTCCTGCTGGCAGCTCTTTGCTAGCACCGATGGCAAAAACATGTCACATCTACCAAACGTTGAAGTCAACCTGCTCTTCGAATTTCGTATTGATCCAATCACTGCATTGAAAGTTATAGGGATACAAAGAAATTAAGGGTTACCATTCGCAAAAGTTTTCAAATTTTCTAGATCTTAATATTTGGTGTTGATTTTCATTACAAGATCACTACGATTTGAAAATTATATGATAAATTTCCCTCTAAAGATATGCCGAAAAAATTGAAAAACAACCATAGCTGGCAACCCTATCATTGTTTTCCAACTAGATTTCTACTGAATATTGTCTACAATAACTTTAATTTGCCATTATAATTTCGTTATGATTCCATCACTAAACTGGAAGCTATAGGGCAAAGAGCATTATTATCCTGAGCGAATTTTCAAAATTTAAGACACCAAAACTACCATACCAAATTTTCACCAAACGTGGCTTAAAGTAAGGTTTAATATTTATTGATTCAATCTCATTCATTGGGTCCTACGAAATTGAATTTCGTCAAAATCGAACGACTGAATCACAATTTATGGGACTAAAAGCAATTATTTTTCTTAGTGATTTTTCAAGATGGCACCACGGGTACAGAATTGCCCGAATTTCAAAGTCACTTCTATCAGACCTGGTCCTATTCAATACAAATATATGCTGTAAATTTCAACTGTATCTGATTATCGGGTCGTGAGTGCTAAAAATATGATGCTAAATAAATACGATGCTAAATATATAGATAAATTGGGAAAGGGTTACCGTTCTTGCCCGTTGTAAAATTTCAAATGTTGTACTTTGGCTATGTAGACAAAGCATAACACTTATATATGAGTGGCTTTTTTCCCCAAAAACCGACAATTTTTCAGGAGAGTCGTTGATTTGAGGGTATTCACTTTTAGCACCTGCCCTTACTACAGAGTTAGCAACATGCTCATTAAAAGCATACAACTAAATAGTACTAATATGCTCTGGAAGTTTCATAATGATTTGATAGCTCTGTCAAAAGTTATCGCGATTTCAAAATTTTAGGCACCTAGCGCATACATGGGGTTGAAAAAATTCCAAAATATTATCCGATTCGCATTTAAAACACGTTGTAAATTTATCTTGTTAGCTTTATTTTTGCAAAAACTATTTGTGGACGGAATAATAGGTATATTAAAAATATCACTAAAATGGCCGCCGGCGCGAAAGAGTTAACTATTTTTAACTTTTTGTGAGACCTGGCACTATTCTGCATGTAAACCAATGTATCTTGAAAATTTCAGTTCAATCGGATGGCGCGTTCCTGAGTTTTTTTTCACTGAAATTTGTTGATAATATATATATATATATATATATATATATATATATATATATATATATATATATATATATATATATATATATATATATATATATATATATATATATATATATATATATATATATATATATATATATATATATATATATATATTTATTTGGTACATATTCAATACAACAGGCAAGGCTGCCCAATTACAGATTGGATACAATGAACAAAATAAAATAACAAGAACTAAATTATAATATATAAATATAAGTATATAAAATAATTAAAGTTAAAATAAAATAAAGTAATAAAAAATAAAAATAAAAAATTAAGTAAAGTAAAAAAGAAAAAAAAATCCATTACCAACACGAATGTCCAATTCTACAATAAATCGACCTAATAAAAAATAGTAAGTAAATGAGTAAATATAAATATAAGTATGTAAAAAAAAACAAATAATTAAAGTGATAAGTTAAATAAAGTAAAATTAAGTAGAAAAAAAAGAAAAAAATTAAGAAAATAGAAAATAAAACTAATTAGAAAAATATATAACTATATATAAAAATAAAAATATACAAAAAATTCAAGTAATAAATAAAAAAGTAAAATTAAGAAAAGAAAGAGAAAGAGCAAAAAAGAAAAGAAAGAATCCATTATAAACAAGAATAGAAAATAAAACTAATTAAATAGGATCGAAAATTTTACTACGAACCATATTTTTGAAAATGGCAATAGATTGTGGAACAGGACCAAGTTGAAGACTATTGTGAGTGCGTAACAGTCGCAAAACGAGAGAGTAGAAGAAAGTGTCAGTACGAGAATACGGCACTTCAAATAAAATAGAGGACCTGATTGGCCTTACGGAGTCCCGCTCAATGAACAAAAATGCTAATGAGGAAGAAAGGTAGCCGCGACAGATTTTGAATAGGAAACACTCATCCAAGTAAACTCTGCGCAACTCAAGGAGAGGAATGTTGAGAAGAGATAGACGCTCACTATATGGTAAATATGGCAGACTATATTTAAAAAGTAAAGTACGTGTAAACCTGCGCTGAACTGATTCAACAGCGTCAGAGATGTATTTGAAACGAGGACACCATACTTGACTGCAGTATTCAAGTACAGAACGGACTAGGGTAATAAACAGGTGGACACAAGTAGAAATACTAAATGAATTGTGGCAGGAACGAACCACGAAGCCAGCAATTCGAGAAGCTTTTCTAGTGATAGTAAGGACATGAACGTCGAATTTCAGTTTGCGATCAAATGTGACCCCAAGATCTGGGAAATGATCGACACAAGATAGGAAAGTACCATCAATAGCATAAGGAAAGACATGAGTGTGAAGCTTATGGGAAAAAGACATAGAAAAGCACTTGGAAACATTAAGGGACAAACAGTTAATGTTACACTAACCAGGGAGAGCATGCAAATCATCCTGAAGAAGGAGAGAGTCATCAGTATTTTTGATTACTCGGAAGATTTTTAAATCATCTGCATATAAAAGACATGAAGACTTAAAAACCGTGGGAAGGTCATTGATAAATAGATTGTAAAGTGGTCCTAAGATGCAACCTTGAGGAACACCAGAAGAAGAGGAGAAAGATGAGGGCGAGAAGCCAAAGAGGGAGACAATACAAGTGCGATCAGTTAAAAATGGATCCAGGAAAGCAAAGGTTCACGAATGCCATAATGCATCGATAAGAAGCAGCTTATGATTGACAGTGTCAAAAGCTTTGGCAAAATCAGTATAAATGACATCAACTTGATTTTGCTATCAATTGCAGAAGCGACTACATGAGTAAACTCAAGAAGGTTCGTAGAGCTGCTCCGGCCTTTTACAAAACCATGTTGTTGTGCTGCAAAGACACAAAAGAGGGAATCATAGATACGATTGTAAACAAGGCGTTCCAAAATTTTGGAAAGGCAAGGAAGAATGGAGATAGGGCGATAGTTAGAGGCAAGGTTCCGATCACCCGATTTGAAAATGGGAAGAATGTTAGAGAGCTTCCAAAAGGATGGAAATTGACCAGCACAGAGACTGACATTGAATAAGATAGCTAAAGGGACGCAACGTGAAGAAGCAAGATTTTTTACAAAGAAATTGGGAATTCCATCCGGACCCGGGGAACAGTTTGAGTCAAGAGAGGACAACAGCAATTCAACCTCTAGTTGGTTAGTTATGACTGAGGAGAGGCAAGCAGGGAAATCAAAGGAAAAGCAGTTAGTAGCAGGAATCAATGGAATATTGTAAACAGAAGAAAAAAATAAAGCAAAGAGCTTGCAAATATCAGGAGGGTTGGAAGCAGTGAAGGCATTAAACACTAAGGAGTCAGGAAGAGAGGAGGAAGCTTTTAAGGAGCGTAAAAAAGACCAGAAAAATTTAGAATTGTTCGAGTTTAAAGAAGATTCAACAGACGAGGAATAGTTGAGTAGTGCTACTCTAATTTCTTTCTTGGCAGAGGAACGTAAACGGGAGAAGATAGCATAATCTTCACCCGACCGAGAAATCAAAAATTTCAAACGCGCTGAATTTTTATCTCTAAGAGCACACTTTACCCTCGCAGTAAACCAAGAGATCCAACCAACTAGATCAACTCAGTAAGAATACCGTAAAATTTGGATACAGCAGAGTCAATATCGAGACCACGGAAGCAATCAAACCAATTCATTGAATTCAAATCATTAGACAAGCAGTTTTTTTTAGAGTTAAACCGGCGCTTTTTTTTAAAGTTAAACCGGCGCACAGTGGATGATTTAATACGATTCGAAAAGCTAATAGACAAATTAATTGAAACGGGAGGATGATGGGGATCAGGGTGCGTGTAGGGTATTGGAACAGAGGATAGAGAAATCGAAGAGGACTCAACATTAGAAAGGATGAGGTCAAGGATCTTGTTATTAGCATTAGGGAAACAGTTAAATTGAGAAAGAGAACAGGAAGAAAGAAAAGAAGATAAGGCAATAGAAAGGTTGTTGGTGGGCATAATACGAAGAAAAGAAGAGTCCCATTGAACAGAAGGTATATTAAAGTCGCCACAGACAATGATTGAGGACGAGGGATAGTTGCTATTAAGGTAAGTGGAAAGTTCAGAAAAGAACTTATCATAAGTCGAGAAGGACAAGTTACAGGGAATATATAAGGACGCAACAAACAAAGAGGATGTAGGCGACAAAGAGATGGAAACAGCAACACATTCAACAGGTGGACTAGGGATAAAATCAGCGCAAAGTTTACTGTTGAGAGCCCTAAGCACAGCAATAAGCACGCCACCACCATCAGCCTTATTAGATACCAAACGATTGCGATCACAACGGTAAACAACTCGGAGCTAAAAATGTCGTCAGTCAGCCAAGTTTCCGACAAGCAAATCAGGTGATCATTTTCAAGAATAGCAGCAGTTTTAAAGTCTTCAAGTTTGGTCCTCATGCCACGAACATTTTGGTAATACAGAGATAATTGTTTACGCTTAAGAACTAGGTTCGAGCTCTGATCGAAAATTTCGCCGGTTTTCAAAAATTTTGACTAACGTACCGGGAGGCCAAAATTTGGAGTCAGCGACAATATCGAGGTTGGCAGGCAATGTTATTTTGAAAGAAGCCACATGTCTTCTAAGCTGGCTATCTTTCGTAAATTTGACGCAATCTAAAATATGAGGAGTGAAGCCAAGCTTCTTGCAGATTTAGCGTTCGACTGTAGCCACAGAAGTATCAGAAGCAAATCGCGATACAAAAATTTGGAGAGGAGGCGCGACTATATGCAAAGCGAGATTATCAGCGGAGTCGTTAACAGCAACATGTAATTGAGATGTAGGTAGACTCGATTGCGAAGAAGCAATAGATGAGGCAACACAAGCAGCATCAGCGTTCCTAGCAGATACGTCGAGATGAGGGACTGGTGAGGCACGAGGAGACCGAAGAAGTTCAGGTGGTCCCATAGAAGATCCCGGAAGATCATGTGCAGGAGGAAGAAACGGCTGAAGTGAACCAACAGTCGAGGCAACAGAAGTAGCAGACTCGGAACACGCAGCAGCTATATATAGTAAAAATATTATATATATACATATATATATATATATATATATATATATATATATATATATATATATATATATATATATATATATATATATATATATATATATATATATATATATATATATATATATATATATATATATATATATATATCAGTGACGGCTCGTCAGGGGCGGCAGGGTCGGCCCGGCCGTACCAAAATAATTGACTAATAACACCCGAAAATATTGAAGATAAATAATTAATATTAAATGTTTAACTACTACTCATTTATTTCTTTCACTCATATCTTTAATATCAGTAGTTCTTTAATTTGCCATCAGCTGCGTATACAAGCCTGTATTAAAATAGGAATTAGATCGAAATAGTAAAGTATAAACGGGTAAACAGCCCATTGCGATTCGTTTGCTTTGAATTCAATCTTATTTCAATTCCGATTTGTGTACGCGCAACGAACAACTCACCCGGCAATCTTTCATACGACGCGACGGCCAGCCGACAGTCCTCAAAATCTACATTACATACAAGCATTCAATCATATGTACTCGTATATACGACTACAATGCATCGCCCACCCAACGAAACGGCGGCCATATCATACCCAGCAAGTGCATGCGAGAATCAAGTGAAGCCACGGCCGAAATTGCGGCCCATAGTAAACTGGCAGAGTCTGGCTACAGTCTAAGTCACTCAAAGCTTCTCAGGCAGCTTCCTTTCTATACTTTATTTCAATACTAGCTATTTAGCTAGGTGTTTTGTATCAAATTTCGAACTGATCACACAGATCGGGTAAAGCAAAAATGGTAAAAATTGCCAGCGGCCAGCCGCCAACTGCCGGAACTCTGCTTAAAAGCAGCAAGCATCATACATGCTCCGTTAAATTGCGCTGAAGTCAATGTTAGAACGCTTTATGTTACTGGAGAGATTGAGTTTCTGTACCATAGCATTGTACGGGTAGAAAAAGGTCAAATGGAAGTTTCTTTATTAAAGAATGCCTTGTGTTTGGTAGAGTGGTAAAATATTGGTAAAATAGAAAAAAAAATGTTTTTTTTAATGATTTTATGTCTTGATTAGGAAACTGTGGTTGTCGTATAGATTTAATATGTCAGTGCGAAAACAGTTTTTCGAAAATGTTTTTTATTGAAGAGATGGTAATGGAAAAACTGAAATAATGCAGGTAGCAAGATGGTCCGGCAAATCATCTTTTTATAGACGAATTTATTCGTAAAGAATATAATTTAATGAAAAAATATGAGAAACTTAATCCAAAGGAAAGCTTGATGAATTGGTACGTAGTATTTTATAATTAATGCTCGTGGTATACTCGTGAAGTCCGAAATGAACAGTTTTTTAGTGTCCGCTATAATTTTGAAAACTAATCATCGATTTAGTTCGACAGGGAAAGATAATATAAAGTTGCAATCGCAAGTTTTTCAACTTTAAAATGCATAAAAGCTTGCATTAGGAAGAATGTGCGATTAGGTCTGTTCGCGTACTTCAACAGTAACAGAATTTGGCAGCTGGCTTCTTTTTGCTGCAAAATTTGGCTTGCAGCAAGAGTACAAAAACGACTTTCTGCGAATCTAATTATAATTGATTCAGGTACGCGAACAGACCTATTGTCATTAATAGCAATGCTACGAAAATCAATGAAAGATAAATTATAATTTTTGTGCTGAAAAGGTCGAGGATTTAGCGGTAGTCAAAATAGAAGACTGAATATACAAAGTGGTATTGCTTTGAATATCCTTTTGGCAAAAAAAAACTTTGATTTGTTGCGCTTGCTCTTTGAAAAGTACTATAGGACTTTTGATTACTAAGAGACTATTTACTTAGCTACCAAAAATTTCATCTTGTGGAATAGAACTTCGCTTTTGGCCGACCCAAATTTTTATGTTACGAGCCGTCACTGATATATATATATATAGTAAAAATATTATCACACAGCTGGATTCTTATTCTAGATCAAAAGCTTTGAGGCTGCCTGTGAAATAATTTTATGCAATTTTTTTTTATTTAATTTTTCATTCGAGTTGGAGAGCATTAGAGCACGAAATTTGTAACCATACCACATTTATGGGTGCATTCTTTAAGATTATTTGTTGAATTCTCCTAACTTTTATGTTTCTGCATTGATTTTTTTTTTCAGAAAAATATTTATTGATTCAATCTCATTCATTGGGTCTCACAAAGTTTAGAGTACCAACTTTTGTACTACATTTCGCTTTTATTGAAAATTCAAATAATGTAAAAGATAGAATTTTGTGAAATTCTCTTGATTGTTTTTATAGAATCGAATCACTGAAAGCCGACTAAATCATTCTAAACGAATAAATAATGTAAATACGTGGTAAATGCTATAGAAAGTATCAACAATCTTCTTCTTAAAAAGAGTTAGAATTGAAAAATTTTATGTTTACACAAATTATTCACCTTAAAAAAATCACCACTTGTAAGTGCCAGCAATCTGCGATAAAACGTATCCGATTCTATCAAACATAAACATCAACGATGCTCTCCCGGCCGGCATGTATGGAGAACATTTTCAACTGAAACCCAAACATCTCAGCCCATTTCATCAAGAAATCATTTTATGTCCTTATTAACAAACCATTTTACATTAACATTAACAATTTATGGCGTGTAGAAGTATTGTCAAGTGGCCATAAAGTAGATATCATCTATTAAGAAAACACTTCCTAACGCATGGGCATGATTCTGCCCGCCATCATCTGTCTATCTATCGTCTACCGTACCTACTGCCGCTGTGGTACTTCGGTTTCGGTGCTTTGTTTTTGTTACTTGCCTCGTTTATGAAAACCTCAAATCGGTGCAAAGATTTGTATGAAATTTTAATTAACTCCTCTCGTGCTTAGTCTTGGTTGACATGCTTATGCCTATATTCGTACATCCAACCCCAGGCCCCCGACACGCTCATATAGCTTCGCTTTCTTCTCGATGTGACTTAATCTTTTTGGTAAATTTAATTAACTGCTAATTGTAATCTTGGCAAGTGGTTCTTCTTCTTTAGCGACTTTTCGCACTCTATTCCGCCATACTTGGTGAATGAATGGCGATGCGGTCGCTTCAAATCGACATTGCTAAACGCGCCTGAACGACTTCGCCGACTCGTTGCCCGGACAATTTATGCGACTTGTTAGATTATGAAGTGGCCGCTGTTAATTTATTATTTAAACGCAACGATGCCATTACACGACGAATAATGCCTCCTCGCGGTATTCGGAAGAAAAATCTTTAAGAATTCATGATGACAACAAATAAATTAATTTACTACATGAGATGCGGTCGTTCGCGACTCGAGTTCATTCTTCTCACAATACTTTTGTAAAGTGGTGACAATTTGGCACGCTCTTCTTTTGTTGCGTTGTTTTTGCAGAGACATTGTTCGCGTACGAACAGTACGTACGCGAGATACGCTGGCTGATGTGCTTGTTAGGCACGAGGACACGATGGTAGGTAGTTGTTCTTGGATTTTTAGCAGAGTTGGAGCAGATTATTGCTCGTAGAAGCATGACGGTATCTTACACTTTTTATTAAGAAAGTTTATAATTTATGCATGGAGGACATGGAATTGGCAAGTAGTTACTGGGATTGAAAAAATCTTAACTAATTGGATATAATTTTATGGCAAATAGGATTGAAGTTGATAAGCAGTTTTTTTTTGTTCAACAGGTATATGTAAACGCACGCATTTGTATCCCTGCGGTGGAGAAATGTGTGTGCCAATCGCATTGTTAATAAAGTATGTTACTAGTTTAATCATAAACACTGATTAACGACTAAACGCATTCATTTTTAATAAAGTGCTGATTAGAGATGAGGCGTATATACTGGAACAGGTATATGGAACAGGTATTTTTTTGGAACAGCCAGTACCTAGTACGAAATTCAAAAATATTAGGTACGAGTATTTTTGTGGACTATACATGTAATCAAGAATTTACACAATAAATTTCGTCCATTTGAATCATTTCAACCAAACAGTGACGTAATAGTATCCTAATATTAATATAAACTCGTATTTCATACTTGCAAGTGCTTTCATACTCACGAGTATCTCGAATGCGAGACGAAAATACTTGCAAGTACGAAAATACTCGATACGAGTATATACTCGAATAGTTCCAAAATACTCGATACGAGTATATACTCATATCGTTCCAAAATATTCGAATACGAATATACTCGTATCCTCATATACTCGTTCCAAAATACTTGCAAGTATATTGGAACTATACGAGTATATACTCGTATCGAGTATTTTGGAACTTGCAAGTATTTTCGTATCGCATATTTTTGTATAGAGTATTTTCGTGCTTGCGAGTATTTTGGGACTTTAGGTTTAGGTTTTTACCGCAAAAGTAGCTGAAATCGGACAAAATCGGCCAAGTTTGGGTAAGAGTTATTTGGAGCATAACGAGCCAAGACCTATTGCTGTTATACAAAAATTTAGGCTTTGTAAGGGAGAAAGGGGTTTTTTGGCCATAATTTGTCAAAAACTGCCTTTACAGCGGTTTCGATGATTGAAAGTGGTCGGGGATTATAATAGTGATATTTTCAGGGCGAAAAAATTTTTGATAGGGGAAATTGGCAAAAAAACGTTTTTATTTTACAAAAAAATTTTTTGGTCTAGCATGAATTCGGAGACCTTTCTGAGTTGTTTTGGGCGAAATTTCCATACAAATCTGGTAAAAAGCGGCCTAGTTTCTAAGATACGGCAAAATGAAATCCGCCAGAAAAACTGAAAGTAGCACTAAAAATGTTGAGATCCTTTTTGGCTTGCCAGTTTGCTTCTCAGGCTGTGCTGAAGCCCTCCTCGTGACTGCACTCCAACCATACCAGGTTTGTGACTCATGTCCAGCCTTATCGAAGAGGTTGGCCCCCAGTGGGTGCATGTTTAATAAACGTAACATTTTTTTTTATAATATCTTAATAAAATATTCGACAAACTTCATGCTTCAGTGAGGCGAAGTGGAAAACCGACTGTTTTATATTAGCCAGGAAAAGTTTGGTATCAGGTAAGTTATATAGATGGCAACAGGATTAGTTGGTCCTATCTTAGTAAATTTTTCGAAATTGGTAATTTGAACGAATACATGAGGTGTTTTATGCATATATTAAAATGAAAATCAAATTAAATTGATTGAATTTGATTGTTTTCCGTTAGATGGCTCCTAGATTGGAGAAAGACTTGCCAAATAAATGACCGACCATTGGAAAGTTACGGACAAGCTGCACGGACTAATGACTCAGTATCCTTTCACGGTCATCTGCACCATCACCATTTTAGCCTGGGAAATTTGTGTCTGGTGAGTGGGGGAGGGCATATCATACCGTTTCATTACATCACTGTAAATCGCATGTACAAAAAATACAAGCTAGTATTTTTGGAACAGGTATTTGGAACAGGTATTTTTTTGTACTCGTACTAGGAATACCTAGTATGTGAAAGTGCGAGTACGACCCAACTCTAGTGCTGATCGTATTCATTTCAACAGCGGAGAAAGTCACAGTGACATGAGATAGTCCTCGAAAAGGAAAATAAAGCTGTACGAAATGAAGTGAACGAGATTCATCGGCAGACGACGTTTTTTTTTCAACTGTAAAGCAGCGAACGCTACTTCGACCTTTACTTCTTTCAAAGTAGCTTTCCAGGAACTACCAGCACCAGAGTTAGCTGCAGCATCATTGGGTGTAGTCAATACAGGTAAGCAGGATTTTAGCCTAGTAGTGGAAACAGTGCGCAGAAAAGGAACAGGTAAAAATGTCATCTTTGACAGCCCAGAAACGAGGTATCTCTCCCCGTCACAACCGAACTACGAAAATTACGACATATCAGGTGGTTCATTATGTGCTGCACGCTCAAGGTAAAAAAATATTTCGAGTAACAGGTCACTCATCCTGTGTGCTTCCCTAGTGGACCACAAAAAGGTCTTCGAACTCATTAAAAACAGTGGCTGAAATTGAACGACCTATACTACAGCTACATAGAAGCCCAATATCACTTGCTATTAATAGTCTGCACAGGGACTTCAAACCTGGATGTTCATTCTGAGCTAATGGCGCAATACTCTAACCTAAAAGACAAGGCAATATCGCACTTTCTCACCCAAAAGAACCACAATTGCGCTCCAAAACAACAGCCTTGCAGATAAAGACCATCCTGAAGCGGTGTCTCGGATAAATGACACAAAGCTTCTTGCCGGCATAAAGGGCAATCCCCGTCGAACCTTGCATGAATTAAGCGTGAAGTTCTAGGTTGCCAATAGCACTATTAGTTGTCATCTTCGACATCTGGGGAAAAAATGACGACTCGATCGGTGGGTTTTTCATGAACTCATCAATGAAGCGATCCTCGATTTCATTTCATTTCCTCACAACATAGATTGGCAATAATTGATGCAAAGAACGAACAGTAGAGGTCCGAGAATGAAGTCATGCGGAACACCAGAAGAAATATGAATAGGACAAAAAATGCAATCATTGTAGAAAACCATACAAGTACGATGTGAGCCAGTGGAAAAGAAAGTCACATATACCGAAACATACAGTTAGAGACTTTTTGAATGTCTCCTGAATTCAGTAACAGGAAACCATTGAATACTGTCCAATAGGACGGAAAAAAGAAAAGAATAGCAAGTGTTATAAAGTATGCACAAGAAAAAACATGAAGAAAATGGGTAATATTTGAAGAAGCTCTCTCAAAATGGAAAACCGAAAGGCCCCTGGTTTTGACAGCATTCCAGCGGGAGTGCAGAAAGCTGTGGAAGAAGACAAACCGTCAGCGTGAATGTATAATATGTATTTATTGGCGGAATTATTTCCATCAAGCTGGAAAGAGGCACGGCTTGCTGTGATTCCGAAAGAAAAAGGAGATCCTAGCACACCATCTATATACAGACCTCTCTTTATGCTTGATACGGCGGGGAAACTCTTGCAAAGCCTATTAAAGCCATAACTACAGGCAGCAATACGAAGGGCTGATGGCAATTCGAAAAATCAACATCGGTTCTGTAGTAGCCACTCAATAATAAGTGCCATCTACGAAATAATCGGCGCAGTAGAACACGCCAAGGTTGCAAGCCATCAGGTCAGGCCGATCGTGTTTCAAGTCACACTGGATGTTCGGAACGCTTTTAATTCAGCGAGATGGGCAGACTTCGCGCGTGTATGTGTGGGTTGGTAGCGTTATCTTTTCCAAAATTGAAAAAGGAACTTCGTGGGAAGAAGTTTTCAAGCGATGAAAAAAATTAAGGACACATTTTCAGCTTACTTTACACGTCGGATTCACGTCGCGATAAGCTCATTACCAGAGCATCAAAACGATCGAAGCGGGCACTACGTCTGTTTTCATGAAATTGGCCTCGCGTAAGTTTATTATTTCATTAAAAAATAACCGAAATTGCGAGTATTCTACGTCGCAATATCAGGTAAATTTGTAAATTAAGCAGTTACTAATATTATTTTGCTTTGTGCCTGCCACTTCTGCGACGATAGTAATTTAAAATGTGCCTTTTTCATTTTAGAATGGCGTCATACGTCAGAAAATCAACAAGGCAGGCTTGGAATGGGAAAAAAATATGGGAGACGGAATTGCAGCGGTTCGTGGCAAAAGATTGGGATGGCAGATGGCGGTGAAAGCATGCAATGTTCCAGGTACTACACTGTGACGTCGAGTAGAGATGGGTAACACGTCAAAAGGATATTTAGGTAGTCATAAGGCTACATTCACTAGAATTTTTTTGTGGAATGCCTACAGCTGATTTGACAAGACTCGCTTACCAAATAGCGGTTGCTGAAAAAAATCCTCATAGATTTTCTTCGGAAAATGAAATGGCAGGTCTGTACTAGATGAGACGTTTAAGGAAACGAAATCCCTCTATAGCACTTCGAATACCTAAAGCTAAATCGGAAGCCAGAGCGCGAGGCTTCAACTAAGTTCAAGGGCAATGAATAAAACTTTGAAGCCCATCAAATTTGAAATGTTGACGAATCCGGATTTAGCACACTACCATCACAAAGCCCAAAGGTTTTTGCGACATAAGGCAGAAAACAAGTAGGTGTGTTAACGAATGCTGAAAGAGGTCAACACTTAACAGCGGCTTGCTGCGTTAATGCTCTAGGAAGTTTTATTTTTTTTATGTCAGAACCATTGCCTATCGGGTCATTCCACGGAAAATCGACCAAAGATCTTTTATCGCTATCGTCAGATTTTAATGAAATGTTTACTGTGAATATAAGTAGTTGAGTTATGTGCACCAATAAATTGGAAAATATGTTATATTTGCGGAAATATGGCCTCTTGAAGTTTTTGAGAAACGTCGGTTCGTGTTGCATTCAAAAAATTGTATAAAATCTTCTACTTTACGTAGAGCCTTCAAATATAGCTTGTTGGAAAGAAAAAAGTGTAGATATTCTAGGAAAAAATAGTGCGATAAACATCCTGGCCAAAAAGGATAAAATGGATCATTACAGTGTTCTTTATCCTTGAATATTTCAAAGTGCGCACCTTCGATTTTCTTCATTTTTTTACATATTGTAAACAGTTATATAAACTACAAATGTGCGAAATTTCAAAGTGGAGCTCGTGAGAAATTTTTAAAGGTGTGAAATACTGTAACCACTGAAGAAAATTTATAGAAAATGGTAAAACTTACAAAATATGGTACGAAACAATTTTATGTTTTTCAAATAGATTTAAAAACTGTTTTGCAATGTTGTTTTAAGCCCGCAGAAAATTCTAATTTAGTTTCTAACGTAACTAATACCACTCACGCAATTTTCATCAAATTTTTTTCACTTGTACTTAGAATAACGACTGATCCAGGGCGATCCTGGCAGCTACCAAAATACCAATCTGTTTGTGAAGGAGAGCATATTTCTGCAAATATACCATATTTTCCACAAATATTTCATTTTCGATAATTAGCTCACCAGACCTTCTGGATACCAAAATATTTCCAAATTCCAAGGAGGTGAGTTCAAAAATTATCTGAAAATTGTTCGATTTTCAATGGAATTACCCTATCACAAAGATGACAAAATGCTTGGAGTTAACGCTCTGCACAAGGACAAAAATTAGCGTATATGTTTAACACATAACCAGATTAATATTAATTAATAATTTTTTTAAAATTCCGAAACTGATGTTTGAGGAAAAAGAAAAGAAGTTTTCACGAAGCGAAGCAAAATTTCACTGTCGTAGATACATATTAAATAGCAAATAAATAAATTAATTAAAGTTTACATAAAATCAATACAAACGTTTTTGCATTTTTTCAATGAATTTGGATATTCTCACGTTTTAATCCAATTACGGTTTACTTAAATATCAGTTTTAGCCTGGTTTTACGTGTATAGAAATTTTCTAATCCTAATTTTCCACATATCACTATTGAGTGGTTCATTTTGCTAACCACCCACATACAGCCTTTACTAGAACGAGCAATATGACTTGCATTTATCGACAAATCGAGCAGTCTACACGGATTCATAATAGTAAGACGGGAATGCAATTACCTATTATGCATATAACGATGCATTTCATTCGTAGGACGACTGATTTTTAAACCAGAATGTATTAGTATTTTAAACGCCACAAAATGATCATAATTTTTAATTGATTGATAAATAGTACTCACCAAAGTCGATAATTCTCCATATGTTCTGCAAAAAGAAAAGAAAACATTGTTATATTATATAACCCACTTTCCATCTCACACAATACACTTCAAAGCTTTCAAATCACGCACTCACTTCGAAACCAGTCAATCAATCATAATCACCCTTTAAGCGTTACAAATTATTCACTCGCACGGATTTTCACATGACAGCCCTACACTCAAAACGATTGATCAAATAAATCTGTTCACATCAACGAATCTTTCAAGATGTGTATCTTTCGTTTGAGAAGTATCTCTTTTAATTGCTACTGCACATCTGAGATGTACTCAGTATCCATGACAAATACCTAACTTTGACGGGACTTAGCTAACTGGCTTGTGGCCTGTTAAGACGTTTGTTGTTAGTTCTTTTTTTGTCCATCTAAAATTCGATAGCCATCGACACGAAATCGTCTAAATGCTTGCACTAATAATTATTGAGATCTTATTAAGTTACTTCACAGCAGTTTGTTGAAATACATTCGATTCTGTTGTTATTCGTTCGAAATGAATGTATCTACTTTGCGGGAGTAAACATGTTACTAAAAGCTTCTTAAAAGTCGCTAACAGATGATTATTTGGTTAAATTTACTGAAATCGTTATAGTAGTTGTTGTTTATTGTTAGTAGGAGCATGTGATGCATGAATACATTGTTGTCAGGTTTGAATTTTTTTCTCGTTGCAGGGAATGTCAATGAAAATGGGGTTTCTTGAATGTGAAGCGGATTTTTTTCTCTTTCATAATACGCAGGTGAAAAATGTTACCTTACCTTGAAAAGATCGTTTATGTTTCAATAAAAGCAATAAGTATTTGTTGACTAGGCTGTTATTGTTAACAAAATAAAAAAAAACACGTTTCAAAGGAGCTCTGTGCTTCTCAAATAAATGCGATCCTAATGGCGCAGTAGCAGTTGTATCAGTATTGTGTTTTTCTCTTATTGTTATAGAGACCTACTGAAATGTTAGAATTCAAAGACTTATATGATGGGAGTAGGTACATATATACTGACAACAGTGTCAAAAAATCATAAAATCAATAAATTCACGTTTTTCACTGTAACTCCGCAGATTTTGAAAACCGGAATTCCCTGCAGAACGATTTTTTGCTCAAAATATATCAAGGAATGCGTCCTTACAAAAGTGTCCACCGCATACCAAACACCCTGTATAAATCTTATGTTTTGTCTACATAGCCAAAGCATAAAATTTGAAATTTTACAATGGGCGCGCCTGGTAACCCTTTCCCCATTTAACTATATTTTTACCATCAAAAATTTCTCTTCACGGAAGCTCACGATGGGATAATCAGAATAAAACGAAATTTACAGAATATATTGGTCTTAAGTAGGACCAGGTCTGATAAAAGTGATTTTGAAATGCGGGCAATTCTGTGCCAGTGGTGCCATTTTGAAAAATCACTAAGAAAAATAGCTGCTTTTGGCCCTGTAAATTCTGATTCAGTTATTCGATTTTGACGAAATTCACACAGTAGCTGAACCTTACTTTGAAAAATTCGGTTGAACCTGCCAGCTATGGTAATTTTGGTAACTTAAATTTTGACAACTTCTGAGGAAAATAAAGCTCTTGGCCCTATAGCTAATCAAAACGAAATTCAAATGGCAAATTAAACTTATTATAGGCAAAGTTCAGTAGGAATTTAATTTCGAAACAATGATAGGGTTGCCAGCTATGGTTGTTTTTGTATATTTTTAGCATATCTTTAGTAAGCGATTTTAGCATAGAATTTTCAAATCGTAGTGATCTTAGAGTGAAAATAAACACCAAATATTAAGATCTAGAAAGCTTGAAAACTTTTGCAAATGGTAACCCTAAATTTGTTTGCATCCCAATAACTTCCAATGCAGTCATCGGATCAATACGAAATTCGCAAAGCAGGTTGACTGCTAGCAAAGGGTTGCCAGCATTAGGCCTTTTTGTTATTTTCGTTCCGCTAAATGCTTGCATTAAGTATTTTCATCGCAAAAATTTGCAATGAAAACAAGTAAACAATGTTTAAATTTTCGAAGATCTGCACATTTTTCGGATGGCAGCCCCAAACAGCTTTCTATCGCTGTAATTTTCGATGAAGTCATCTTAATTAAATTGGCTTAGGGTCTATTATTACGAGGGGTATATTAGCCTAAGTAGAAAAAGCTGCTAGTGGTAGAATACACTCTCAAAATTTGCACAAATCCTCTACTGTTCTTCGAACATTGTTGTTTTTAGCGGTTCTGATGCGTTAGGGTTTTTTTTAATTATTAAATTTATTTAATTTGATAAGGCAGAATTCTGTTATTAATTTTATATTTTGATGTTTATGTACTGTTCCATACCTGTTGCAATAGATTTAGAAAGAAATAACCTGATAAATATATAATACATAAATTATCCAGAACTCTCGCTTGGTCTCTTTAAATCCGACCAAAATTCACGAAACGCTTTGCGCCATTACTGAATTTGTGTAGTTTGCATCGAAACTAAGACCTTATACACTTAAACACTTGTATTCTTCCGTAAATATCATAAACCATTACACTTCCATAATTTTCAAATCAACACAAGGTCCATTGTGTTCAAAATTCACCGAGCATTTTACAACAACATTGTTGCCCATTTACCTTATCTCTTCCTGAACGCCTGAACGTGTATAGCTTCTATCATCGAAACAAAAACAAGTCTCATCCATCGCGATTTAAAATATATAAATTATCTCGCGTACACACCGGCTCATAGTGTCATTTCGGAGATATAAAGGAATATTGCACGGGCCGCGTTGCGTTCGGCGCTCGTTACGCAGGACTCGTTTCTGAATAAGGTTATTAGCCGTGGCTCTGACGACATGTCGGCTAAATGAAATTTCTAATCTGGATTATGCAAACAACAATAGCGTCGACGAAAGCCTTCTGATTAATTAAAATATTCCGATTAGAAACTTATGTTAATCATGGAGAAACGACGAATCGTATCGAGTGAGTGCGGTCGGTGGATCTGGCCTGGCCTGGCTTGGCCTGTGGCCCCCGGAGGTTACAGCACACCGTCCAATGCCGACAGCATCGACATTGAGATAACAACACCTGTCCTGGGATTTACGTTTCATATCTTGTCTTCGTCCGGCGAAACGTGAACTGTATTGGTTCGCGCCGTCATCGTCTTCGAGACAGGTTATGATGAAATTTAAAGGAAATTGAGGAAAAAAGTGAAGAGCTTGTCGACGGTGCTGTAGTTGGAAGATAGAAAGACAGGTAGTTGGGCGGAAAGAAAAACAAAACCCAAGTCCAAACTTACGAGTGGTGTCGTGCAACGCATTCCAAATATCCTCCTTCAATATCCATAGCGTATCGTTTTGAATTTTCCGCGGGTTGCCGACATGTGATAAAATCATCTTTTTAAAGAATCTCAAAATCTATGGCTATGTACTTCGAATTTTTTTAAAAGTTAATATATCTTGACATCATTTGGCTAGAAACACTTATCGTTGACTAGGAAATCATGTTCTTTCTAACTGTAAAAAGTGTCTGTAAGATGAAGTAAAACCAAAGAAAACAGTATTTCGCCTTTAAAATTTCAAGCCCGACAACCCCAAAACAGCAGTTCTTCTGATAGTGTTTTTGATTAAATTGGGAAGAATTTCTCGATTCTTGAATTATTAATAAGGCACTTGTGCCTGGGTCTGGGTATGCGTGAAAGTACTTAAAACTCCAAGACTTGAACGAACGTGGCAGCGAACGAACAACCGACGAAACCTTCGAGACAGAGTACGACTTTCTAATATGATGTTGCGACTGGGAAGAACTATTCGGGAGAACAACAGTTGAATAAGCGGCGACAAGGCAAAACAACTGAAATAATTAATAAAGATGTAGAACGACTGACGGTAGGCGTGAGGACTAACGAACAAATGAATGAATGGACAATGACATAAGGAAACCTTTAAAACAAAATTATTTTCATTTGGCTTTGTGAACAGGTTGTGTCTGAGGGTGAATGTTATATTCAATATATTCCGAGACATTCTGGGGGTGAATAATTATTCGTGGTTTTGTCTATATTGAATTTTTGGGGGCAATTTCAAGAGGTCTAATGGGATGTGTTTGTAATACTTTGGTTACAAATGAAAGAATGAAGAAATTGAATAAGAAGAGCATATATGTATGTGATTATCAACATTAAAATTTTGAAAGAAGTAATCTACTCATTCTTACCATTTAGTTTACAACTTCTATGTAATAATAATTTATTTTTGAATACGGTAACGTGGATTGTACATTTGTAGACTGAATATTATCCACCATTCATTCATTACTGGCTTCATAATAGGTATATATACTACTAGAATTTGGGTTTTAGGATAACTTTTTTTATTTTTATTTAACTGTTTTTTAGCTAAGGAGCTTGGCTTTTACCGTATTACATTTTACGATACATAAAAAGTATCGTAGAGTATGTATAAAAAGGCTCAATCAACAATTTGCAGCACTTTTTTTTTAGAAATGAGTTTATGAATTTAGTACATTTTTGGCGTTTGATGGTATCCCTGATAGGAAAACTGTTATAAACTCATTTGAATCAAATTTGGAATGCACTATCCGAATTTGATACTTTACAATTTTTGACGCTTCGAGCCACATCATCAATTTTATTATAATCTCGATCGTCGCGAGGTCCTCCAAATATTCCGATATTCGGACGTACCAATAGTAAAATAATCTCACTACAATCATTACTGCGTTTGGGGGTTGAAAGTAGATCATGCGTTCACAATTAATATATACGAGTGTGGAGTGATAAGTTACACTTCTCACTTTACCCCTGATTTAACTCAGATATCTATAGTCACAATTAGGTCCAGTGTTTGATCATTGATGATCGTCCATGGCTGGATTCGAGCCAGGGACCACAGGTACCACCAGACGGCGTTCTATGACCGCAGCTCCATAAATTTTGGACGTAATCCAACAACAATTGCTATTTCTCTACTAAAAAAATGCATTGCAAGAGAATACAAAATCCAATAATAACAATGAAATGAAAAAAAAAGAGAAAAAATATTGATATTTTACAAAAAGATTAAAAGAAATGTAATTCAAAAATCCAACGCTTACGTCAAGTATAATTAGTTTCAATCGTCTTTTAAAAACAAAGAACTATTGTGGCACAGGACCAAGCCCATATTCATTATGATGCCTAGGTATTCTGACAAGGGTAGAAGAGAAGTATACATTTGTACCCGCGAACGGAACGGTAAAGACTTCCTGAGCCCTGTTGGATCGAATCGGCGAAGTCAGACATAATCAGTCAATGCGATTTGAGCAGAAAGCACTCATCAAGCAACAGTCGCCATGATTCCAATGAAGTAATTTGTAGAAATTACAGGCGGGTAACATATGAGGAGTAAGGGATGTTATATTAAAGAATAAAGAGCGTGTGAACCTTTGCTCTACACACTCCATGGCCTTAGAAAGGTGTAGTAAACGTGGAGAGAGGTGTAGTAAACTTGAGAGGTGTAGTAAGACGAACACATGTACGTATGTCAACGAATTTTGAAGCAGAATGAAATACCGATCAGAGACTCGGAAGGCTTTAGCGGTGACTTCCACAACATCAAAATTAAATTTTAATTCAGGATCAAAAGTCAAACCCAAGTCTCTGAATTGATGAACAGACGACAGATAGTTGTTGGCAAATGAATAAGAGAATGAAATAGGAGAGATTTGAGAGAGAAGATAATTTGCCTACAATTTCCTAACATTCAAGGACAAGAAATTGCAGTTACACCAATTGAGTAAAGCACAGAGATCATTTTGAAGAAGGCTACAGCCCTTAACCTTAGATGACAAGGACTAGTTTTAAATCGTTAGTATACAACAAACAAGGGATATCGATAACGGAAGGAAGGCCATTAATGAAATTCAAGAAGAGTAATGGGCTAAGCATAGACCCTTTTGGAACACCAGAAGAAGGATGATAAGGGGAAGAGGAAAGGTTTTTAATAGTAACTGTACACACACAAGTACTAAGATACTAGTATATAGTACTAAGAAAGGAGTGAACCGAAACAAACAAAATGTCTAACTTTATCCAGTAACAATATATGGTTGACAGTATCAAAGACTTTTGAAAAATCTGTGTACACTACGGCCACTTATTTCTGTCGATCTACGGCAAGGACCACTGTGCTTGAGAAGAGGATGAGATAAGGAAAAGTAGACTTACCTCTCGAGAGCTCATGCTGTCTGGAGAGTGGATAGGATGAATCATGGGATACATTCTAGAGAAGAAGTTTGCTGAACGGGAGAAAGAAAATAGGACGATAATTGAAGATGGAGGAAACATCGCCAGCTTTGAAAATTGGATATATATTAGAAACTATCCAGGCAGAAGGAAATCACTGTACGATAAGCTCAAACTAATGAGGATAAAAAGGAGGGCGCACAATGATCAAATCCAAGAGCGAATGCATTGAACCCTTAATTCATTCATAATCGTAGTTTTCTGAGAACTACCTATGGCTTAAAATTGGTTTCTTCTTGGATGGTTTCATCTTTGACTTCCGCCACTCTTACGAAAGCCATAGCCACAATCCTGACTTTGTCCTTTTTGGGTTATCTTTATCACTAATTCAATCAATTTTTTTTAGGCAGAACTGACTAGCGCCGTCATAGCTATTAATGTCAATGTGAACGCTTACGTTTTCTTAGTGGCCGTTTTCTTTTTTATAACGGGTACAGGCAACACTTCGGCAGGTAAAGTCACAACTGAATACGTTTTAAAACACGAATCCTCAAAAATTGTTTTTCTTTGTTATTTCTGGATGAATGTTGACTAGATTCTGGGAGGAACCAGTTGAGATAAATTTTGTCGGTCGGGGAAATGATGAACCAACAACAGCCGGCGAGTTGAGTTTATTTGATATTTAATTGCAAACTCTTTCACAAAACTCATATATTAGCGGTGATCAAAAAGTAATGGCAATGAATATTTAAAGCAGCGGTTACGTTTTGAAATTATTTTTATTTTTCAACGTAGTCTCTAACCAACTCAGAGCATACTTTCGAAAAAACTTAGTTAGTTAAACAGATTTCAAATTTTAACCATCCCGCAAAAACAATTCCATATTAATACATTTAGTCTGTCCTTTTTCTAAATCCCGAATACCTTTAGAAAAAACCTTTGCCATGATTTTTCGGAAATTTCTGTACACGGCGATAACCTCGCTACCTTTTTCAAATTTCCTGCCTTCAACCTATTTCTTGAGCCGATGAAAGAGGCACAAACCCCTAGGTTCCAGTTTCGGATAATAGAGCGAGTGATCAAGCAGATCGAAGGCTGTTTTTCGAATGGTAGCCATTACACGTTCGGCTTTTGGTTGCCTAGTTTCATAGCGAAACCAGACATCTTGCTCGTAGTTTGTCCCGCTTCTTTTCTTTAGTAGACCTTGTCATTTGGTCTGCATAGTAAGAACCGTAATAGTGGCATCTTTTCCCAAATATCCCATCATAATTAATCCATCAACGTCCTGAAAAATGCACGCAATAATCTTTCCCAGGGAGCTTGACACTTTGAATGGCTTCGGCGTCGATGGAAATAATTGTTTCCAAGTCATCGACAGTTATTCCGTATCCGGATCAAAGTGATGGATCTAGGTTTCATTCATAGCCACAAATCTTTGTTAGCTTGGTACTTTTCAAGATTATTTCCCAAAATGTGAACTCATTTCTTTTTTTGCTACTCGGTTAACATTCTTTCCATATGCAGTTCGACCATTTTCATATGCAGTTCGTTGATGACAGTCCTATGAAAGCAGCCGTCCTATGATATGCCGGTGATTTTAGCCAGAAGTTTGGTGGTCTGCCAAAACTCGTCTTGTACTTTCTCAACGTTATCCTCGGTGAAGGATGTGAATGGGCGTTTTTGGCAATGTTCACTTTCCATGTATATTCTGCCCAACTTGAACTCCTTGGTTCAATGGAGGAATAGAGACTCTCAGTCTTCAGTAGTCATTTTTCCAAGAAAGTGTACTTGATGATAGCTCTTACTTCGTTTTTTCATTTTCGAGGCATCACTTCCACTCTGCAAATGAATACACCTTCGAGAAATACTGACTTAGTTATCATTTTTGGTGTTAATCTAGTGAAATTACAAAGAAGAAAGGTCCTATTTTTATTTTTATAAGCATTACAAATAGCCGATTACTACTTTTGGATCATTTGTTGTGCTTCCATCTTCTGTATTATTCATTTTTTTATCGGTCCAACTCGTATTTTGTTCCCATCGCAGACAGGCGAGGTGAATTTACTGAAATTCAGCAGCCATTAAAATTAGCTAAGCATTGGATTAAAATGAGCTAAACTTTTGTCTTCGACAAGCGAAGGAGCAAGCCAGCTATTGCTGCTGGAATGGTGAAGATTAATTTCAAATACTTTCACTATTACCAATCAATGCTGTGTTCACTTCCTTCTTGAACGTTATAGCTGTCAGGAAAGGACCCTGAAGGTCATCTGGTGGTAACAGCACATTTTTCGGAAAATAGTAGCCGATCTGAATGAACGTAGTTCTCTTTCGCAAAAACGGTTAATAATCCTCCGAACGGCGGTATTATTAAATGTTTATAGAAATACGTCGTCTTAAGGAGAGTCGAAATCTCAACCATTTCGATAAACAATTTGGCGCAGCGCTTGTCTTATATAAATTTGTTGACAGCCAAGCCAGAAGCCAAATTGGAAAATCTGGATAATTAGCTCAACATCTCAAAAATTACGTCTTGGATGTTGAACTCTTGAAATCTTTAAAAAATTATGCTTAGAATTAGCAAGACCCCTATAGGGCGATAGTTTTGTGGTAATTTTTTATCCTTACAGGCCGTGAGAATATGCCAAGGAATAATTTATGTTTCAGTCAAAGGTTGGTGACATACCTAATTTCTTGGTAAATTTTTTGAGAATTATATTTGAAATCCATAATAACCTTGGTCTGTATTTGGGTCAAGCCATGGACTCAAAATGTCTAGGCCAATCCATGGACCAAGATTCCATTCAGTTAACCGTAGTTTCATGTTAGAGTGATTGCTCGGTAGCGAATGTAAATCCTGGATGAAAGTTCGTTAGTTCTCATATTTTTCTTACGCTTACGGCTGCTTACAACAGGTAGCCCAAGTCCAAAGTCTGATAGTCATCATGAAGCATCCATTTTGAAACTATTGTCGGGAACTTTTTTAATTTTGCTTTAACTATATGAGATTCTAATTGAATTTTGAAAATTGTATACATTTTAAATAAATGCACAAACGCTACTGAATAATTTAAAACCAAAAATTTATTTAGTGCCGAAAACTGCCGAAAATGCCAAAGAATCTTCCCCTGTATCAAGAGTCCGTGTTGTGGAATTAACCAAGGAACCGAGTTGTGGAATTAACGATACGATTCTACGGGCACACAGATGAGCATGAGAACGGACTGATTCGGTCAATTGGGCGTACAATAATGATGAGCAAAATGGCTCTTTACGGAGCTAAAGTGAATTAGCTCCGTAAAACTCACTCATTTTGCTGAGCTGCTCTTTAAAAGTAATTCAAAAGAGCAATTTCAAGCCAAGTTTTTCATGCTTGCAAAAGTGTCAGCTTAACTGCTCTTTTTATTGTTTTAATAATAATCATAAACCAAAATGTAATTTAACATTACCTAGCTTCAAAAATATAACATAACATCCCATGTAACATAATTTTAAAAATATACCTTGAATTCAAAATCAATCGGATTGTTGACAATAATAGGCGCGTTTTTTTGCTCCTCTATTCAGCAGAGAACAAAGTACAGTAGTCCCTCGACTTACGTCGGAGTTAGGTTCCGAGAATTTGCGACGTAAGTAGAAAACGACGTAATTCGAGGGTAGAAGGAGCCTCAGGCAATAAATGTATGAATTTTCATTTTTTTTTTTTCAATTTTTTAAAGAAAGTCGTGGGTTTTCGTCTACAGAAGTTTTATTTTCGTATACAATTGCGTATTTTGGCTGTTACTTGCACCCTTCATCAAGTGTCTGTACACGACTACACGTCAAATTACAAATAGAAATGAAGGCAACAAGTAGCAACCGGAATACATATTTATAAAACTTACGAAGAAGAAAATAGACTCCTTTCTTTAAATATGTACAAATATGTTCATATTTGACATAAAACACTAAAAAGCAACATATTAATTGTTATCATCTACAGAATGAATAGCCTCTATTTCTACTGTTTGTGGGTTGACTAGTTTACTGGCGAAGAAGGTCGAAATTCGCGTTTGAGACAAAGTTTGTTTTCTTTTTTCTTCGAGCAAATGCTTTGTATTCGTTGACAGAAGTGTAGACTTTGTTTGAAATTTATGCACTTCTTAATTTTTCGGGATCATTTTCTTTGAACATTTTTATATATATGATTAGTAACGCTTTAGGAAAAAGATTATTGGCTTCCAAATATTTCTATATTGTCGGACAGAAACATTGATCAAACCAATCACGAAATATATTGGAAGTAGCCCAGGTCTTTTTGTTGCACCTCCAAATAACCGGTAGATTTTCCTTGCATTCATTTTTGAATATTTTTGGACTTTTTGATTGATAAACAACAAGAGGTTTCAGTTTCAAATCACCTGATGCATTCCCTCCAAGAAGCAAAGTAATCCAGCCATTCAGCCTTAAAGACAGGAGCTTTTCTTTGAAATGTTATTGAGGGCATGCGTTTCCAATACAGGCTTCTCTCGACAACATTAAACACCTGTTGTGCGCAATATCCTCCATTTTCAATAATAACATGTAAAGTGTTTGGAAAGATCTTCGCTGCGACATAGTCCGCATTAGCCGCTTCTGCTGTTCTTTTACATTGTGAATTTTACTTCTCTTCTTGAAGTTTTCAAACTATCCATTGCTGGCAACGAAAGTGTCTCCTCGATTCAAGTTTACCTGTTCGAATAAGCCTTTTGCCTTCGCCTTAATAGTTAACGTGATCACCGGCATATTTTGATGATTTAAGTCTTTGATCCAAATAATCAACATTTTTCCCAATGCAGGGGCTCTTTTTTTGGTAATTATTGTACCACTTGTGGATGCTCCTGCTTTAGTTGCTTCACTTATTATTTTTCTATTGCTGATAATGGTTCGAACAGTTATTGGGAGAAGTCCCATAACACTTGCTATAACTGTCGATTTTTCACCTTCATCGAAACGTTTTAAAATTTCTAGTTTCTTGCCAATAGTCACCGTTTTTCGCACATTCTTAGGGTACGATTTCTCAGCAGAAAATTTTCGCTTTAGTTCTATCCATTTGATTGTTATAATTGTACATAAAACAAATCTGTTCTATGAAAACGGCGACGTAAGTCAAGGGACGGACGACGTAATTTCAAGGATTTGGTCTTAAAATAATGAACGACGTAAGTCGAAAAAACGTATAACAAGGGAGACGTAAGTCAAGGGATTACTGTATACGCATTGGGAACAACAACACTCCTGTACCAGTGAATTCACTAGTACAGAAATTCTATTCCACATTGGTAGTTCACGTGCTAAAGTATAGAATGTGCTGATAGAAAAAAGAAAAGCTCATGAGAAGTTGTCTTTTTTTCTGTGAGGTGGCTTTGGTTTTTTCAAGGTTATGTTGAATGTTTTGGTAGTTACGAAATTAGAAAAAGCACTCATAATGTGTAGAAAGTTAAAAGAAGTATTTTTCTGTTAGTTCTTTTTCTATTTTCTATCGATTGTGGTAGTGTATATTCGTTATTTTCTCCCTTTATTTTCAGCTGTTTTGTGCTACCACAGGGAATATAGCAACCTATGTCAGTCTTAGCGAATTCACTGTGCGAATTTGTGCTAGATCGTTGTTTTTGCGACATAGTTATATTCTGCTCTGTATCGGAGCAAAAAAACACGTCTACTGTTAGTGTGTAAGAAAGAAAAATTGTGCTGGAGAAAGATTTTAAAAAAACCAATACTGGCCATCAATGTAGACACTAGATTTTCAGTTTTTTTATAAACTCAAATTTAAGTTAGGTTTAGAAAATACAATTAACATATAATAAAAATATTTTCAATTCTATCCATTCATTCAGTTAGTATCAACACAAAATCTCTTCAATTAAAACAAAGTGTTTCATATTCGGTTCATGTACATTTTAGCTTCTTTCAATTTCTTCGAGGAAAAAAATGCCACCTCCTGGCTCTGCCACCCACATAAGCCTGCTATGCACAGTCAAAAACAAAATTAACTTTGAATATTTTTTTGCCGCGAATCATAACCAATTCACATTAGGATCGCATCATGCTGCGGCCATTCGAAGCATTTTATCTATTCCAGCTGCCAGAAAACTCCATCCACACAGCCAGTTATGGGTGCTATTATTACTAAATTCAATTCATACACTACCACTTTATTTCCTTGAGATAATTTGTGATTTTTTTGAAATTTCCGAAGAAAACCTATTTAAAAGTGATCGATAAACAAATTGTGTTTTTAGTACAATAGATGTTTTGATTTCACTTGGATCGCTCGCATCTACAAAAAAAAAACTCTGCCATAAAATTAATATTCTCCATCGTCGACATTCATCGAAATTTTCCAATATTTAGATCGTTATCGACAAGTATAAATTGATTTCACAATATTTTTCCTAATGAAAATCATGAGATAGTCTGCGGTCAGATTGATCGGGTATTTTTCACATGTGTTTTCGTTGGGCGGTACATTTACGTAACAGTGGAGTGTTATAATAGAGCGTTTGCCTGGATGCTTGTGTTTATTGTTTTTCAACTAAATAGCGCCTTGTGCTCATCAATCTCATCCTCTCTATAGCCTAATCGATGCCAAGCATCATTATCGTTATCCATTCATGCGAACTGATTGACATGGACCAAATGTCGGGGATATTAATATTCGAAATTGTAGAATTGGAAATTTTCAAAGGCCGGTGGAATGCTGGCCGACTCGGATCGACAAGTGAAACAAACACAACAATTTGATGTGGTAGGTGTTGTAGGAAAACAACGAGAATGGATGTTTTATGTGTTTTAATTGAGATGGTGGTGTAATCATGCAAATGATGTTTATTTGATGGAGAAATATCCTGAAAGGAAGTGAGGAAGGCAATAGATTCAGTTTTTGGTCGATGTTCTGAGAACAGTTTTGCACTTTTGCTGCACGATTTCATTTGCTTTTGTTTGTATTTCATTGAATTGAAATCTCAAATAAACACTGGGCAAAAAAAGTCCGTGAACACCAATCGAAGCTGACGGGTATCTGCAACTGTAAATTCAGCTGCATTCATTTATGGATTTGGATGGGTTTTTTTACTCAATAAAGCAATACATTTTTTTTGGTACAAAATGTCTTTAGGCTTTTCCATTTAAGGATCCTTCAAATGACTTTGAGTATATGCGCATCACTAGGCTAGGCAAAAAAAGTCCGTGAACATATGTTTTAATGAAGGTATTGAAGCAGTTTGGGAAAACATTTATTGCTTTAAACTTTGATTACTTATGACACATGGAAGAGAGAGATAGAAGGTATGAGTTCTTTCAAAACTTGAATCCATTTTAGTTCTTCGATAGCTACGAAAATGGAAAATGGAAAAGCTCCAAACGGCGCCAGTAGCAGAAAGCTTCTCAAAAACTCTTGAGACTAAGCTAACCCCCATCCTACAAAATAACACAGTGAGGCCGGTTGACGAGGTCTGGATGGAGATGAAGGCAGCAATCAAAGCCGCTGCAGAACAAGTGGTTGGGTATGAAGCTCGGCGCAAAAGAAACAACTGGTTCGACAACGAATGCCAGGATGCGCTGAACAAGAAAAATCAGGCATATAAACAGTTCCTTGAAAGGAACACCAGGACGAAGAGAGAAAAATATGAAAACCTCCGACGAGTAGTAAATAAGATGATTAGATGTAAGAAACGAAAATATTATGACGAGCAATTACAGAGCATTGGCGAAAATCTGGCGAGCAATAAAACTAGGCAAGCTTACAAGGTAGTGAAATGTATACCAGCCCAAGACGACAATCTGTAAAGACGAAATCAGCAATATCATCCCCGAAGATAGCCAGATTAAGTAGAGGTGGGCCTGCTATTTCAAAGAACTCCTTAATCCTGCACAGGGCTCAATAATATCAGTGCCGATAGACGTCTCTGACGAAGTCCCGATCGCACCGCCAACGCTGGAAGAAGTCAATGCTGCCATAAAAAGCCAGAAAAACAATAAAGCGCCGGGCATTGACGAGATTCCGGTTGAGCTAATCAAATACGATGGAAGCTGCCTTATAAAAGCCATCCACAAATTGGTCCAGCACATCTGGGGACAAGAAAAAATACCGCAGGAGTGGTGCAAATCCATCATATACCCTATCCACATAAAAGGAGACAAACTTCGGTGTGAAAATATTAAAAAATAAAATAAATGTATACGCTGAAAAGGTCTTTTGAGAATACCAAGGAGGCTTTAGGTTTGCTCGATCAACTACGGATCAGCTCTTCACAGTCAAGCAAGTGCTCGAAAAATGCTGGGAATTTAACATCGACGTCCACCAGATTTTCGTGGACTTTAAACAAGCATATGACAGTATTGACCAAAACGTACTGTGCAAAATAATTCTATAATTCGGCATTCCGGCAAAACTAGTCCGACTGACCAAAATGACGATGACGTCGACACCATCACAAGTCAGAATCAACAACAGTCTGACTGACGCCTTTGACACAAATGTCGGACTAAAGGCGATGGGTTGGCCCCTCTGCTGTTCAACCTAGCATTTGAGTACGTGATAAGGAAGATTCCTGTCGACACAGGGAGTACGCTTCTGTATAAGTCGAACCAATAAGTGGCCTACGCGGATGACATTAACATCTTGTCACGTTCCTTCACATCTGCCAAAGAACTCCTGTTTAAACTGGACCAGGAAGCCAAAGAAGTAAGCCTGAAGATCAATCAGATGAAAACAAAAATCACGACGCAAACAAGAAAAAAGACCTCCATTAGACGAAATACAATTCTGGACGAATATAATTTAGAGAATGTGGACGAATTTATATACTTAGGCTCGAAATTGACAACGAAAGGCAGTGAAACTGATGAGATTAAACGGAGAATACAGCTCGCTAATAAAACTTTCTACTCCGTTCTGGCCATACTGAAGACCAGCTGCATACACAGGAAGACGAAGCTCCAAGTCTACAAATCAATAATCAGACTTGTGTTGTGCTACGGATGTGAAACTTGGACCCTTACCCAAGCATCCGCAAATATGCTGAACGGCTTCGAAAGGCGGGTCCTCAGGCGTATAATTGGAGCAAAACAAGAGTGCGGCCAATGGCGGATAAGGTACAACCACGAGTTGTACGAGGTTTTTGATGAGCCAGAGGTTGCTACAATAATGCAACTGCGGAAGCTGCAATGGGCTGATCACGTGCAACGAATGGACGAGCATCGAGTACCTAAGAGGGTATTTGACGGAAGGGCCGAGGGTCGAAGACCAGTGGGAAAACCCAGAAAACGCGGGTCTGACTCTGTCTTCGAAGAATGCTCGAACTGCGAACTGCTCGGTTTTCGAAATTGTAGGACGCGGTCATTGGACCGAGACAACTGGAGGCGTAGCCTGCGAGAAGCCAAGGCCCGAGAAGGGCGGTAGTGCTACGACGACTACGACGACGAATCGGTTCGAGAATTACTAGTTAACCTATGAAGAGAGGAAAAAAGTATCCGCGAAATCGGCAAAATTGTTAGCGAAAATCTTTCTACCGTACATAAAATGATAAAACGGTTTGAAGAATTAGGATGCGCGGCCAGCAGGCCTCGTACTGGACGCTCGCCAAAACTGAATTCCGCCCATAAACGAGAGATTTTAAAAAAGATTCGTGAGAAACCGGGTACAAGTGCATTGACAATCGCGCAAAACATGTCGCAGGATTATGGAGTGACAGCTACACCAAAAACTATCCGTAACCATTTGCACAAAAGTGGCTTTCACGGTCGAGTCCCAAGGAGGAAGCCATTTATAAATAAGCTTAATCGGAAACGCTGTCTCGAGTTTGCTAAGGAACAGCTATCCAAGCCTCCTTCGTTCTGGGAACGTGCTATTTTTTCGGACGAGAGCTAATTCAATTTATTTGGGTCCGACGGACGACAGAAAGTATGGCGGAAACCGAATGATGCCCTACAACTCAAAAACCTCAGACCTACGGTGAAGCACGGCGAAGGCAATATAATGGTGCGGGGGTGTATGAGTGCTGGAGGAGTGGGTAAACTGCACATAATTGAAGGTGTTATGAATCAGCATATGTACCTTGATATTCTGAGCGACAATTTATTTGAGAGTGCCAGAAAATTTAGATTAGAGGAAACTTATGTTTTTCAACAAGATAACGACCCCAAGCATACTGCCCGAAAGGTTCAAGAATTGTTGCTTTACAGAGTAGGTCGACTTCTCAAAACCCCTCCACAATCGCCAGACCTGAGTCCTATTGAGCATTTGTGGGATTAAATTAATTGGGGAATTCAGAAACGTCCGCTAAAATCCTTGCAGGATTTGAAAAGAGTCATCAAGGAAGAATGGGATCGAATTCTGGAAGAAATTACAACGAAACTAGTTGGATCGATGCAAGCACGTCTACTGGAAGTAATCAAAAACAATGGTGGCCCAACACCGTTTTAAAAATTTTAAAAATTTTAAAAATTACTACTTATATTGTGTTCACAGACTTTTTTTGCAATATTTTTTAACCTTTTTTGATTTTCAAATTCTTGGGAATTTTTCAAGCATAAAAATATTATTGTTGAATTTTAGAAATATACTTTGTGCTTTTTAAGATACAAACAAAATGTTTTTCTTTTGAAAATATTGCTTATATGACCCTTGTAGTGAATTCAGATCATTTGCTTATGAGTGTTCACGAACTTTTTTTGCCCAGTGTACATATATTGGGGTTATTTATCCTCAGCTTTGTTGTGCCGGTTTTGTGTTTGCTGAACTGTTCCGTTCTTTTTCGCGTTTCTTGCTTTCACTTTTTTATGCGTTCGTTGTTTCTAGCATTTGTTTAAACTATAATGGCATTTTATTCAAGAAATATGATTTGCATAATCATACTTCGATTTCGTCTAGCACACATAACGTTCAATAATCCCGACGCTTCAAAAGTATCTTCAATATTAGATTCGATCCCTGAAATTCCTTTACGCTCAAAATTACAGCAAATAGAAATATTCAAATAGGCTTAAGTGAAGAAAAAAAGATGATAGTGAAACTATTTCAATCGATTCTCTGCTTAAATTCCTTTCGGAATCCTGCGGGATGATAGCTACTAGAAATCGATGCAGTTTCGCTTCATCGACCAACGGTCCTATGACGATGACCCTATAGCAAGCAACGTAGCAATTCATTCAGATTCAAAGCAAAGGAAAATTGAAAACGAAATGGCCAAGAGTTTTATTGATACTGAAATAGAGCAACGGATACGGCATTCGGGTCATATGAGTTATTTTATGCATGAAAAATTTATGGATCGGCCGTCGAAGGACGTGCGGGAAAAATGGATAGGAAAATGGCTAGGCTGCAAGGCTAGTAGTCGTTGTCTGGTCTACGATTCACAACTGCTTTTATTTTATTTTATTCTGTATGGTCCAGCCGCTCCAGCATTGAATTCGGCAATCGTTTTGAGTTCGAAGTGAGATGGCAAAGGATATGAAATGAAAACAGGTTTTTCTTCGGATATTTAGCAGACAGTAGTCGCATGTAAATATGCTTTTCATGCGTTGATGATATGTTTGTGTACTTTTCAGCTTGGTTGATTTTCTTCGAAGATGTTGTTTTTGAGAGAATTTATTGTTGGGAAGGATGGTAGAAGCACGTTTTTTTTTGTTTGGGTAGTTTAGCGTCGGCTGTTATCTAATCTGCTAGAGAGATTCAAGGAAGGACGAAACTGCATAATTGGATGAAAAAGATGGTAAGGATGAGGTCGAATAGGGAGAACAGAATGTAGTACATGAAAATAAGCACGTGCTGTATCTATCCGGACAGTTGGAAGTTGCATCACAGCCTCCGTATGGTGGTCGAAGGAAATAATCTTAAATAACAGAAAAGTTGGCTAATATAGTCAGACTAGTCTCTTTTAAGAAAGGCTAGTGAGCTGCTAATAATCGCTACAGTAAATAACGAAACAATCAGCAGGCCTCCGAGCGGTCTGATAGTGCAACAATGACCAAGCAAAAAACGACCATACGATTTGAGAATTTTCTCATGGAACTTTAGATTGCTCTATAGAGCTCGAATTGCTCAGCTACTGGTCCATGGTTTGTCTGAGTATTTATTAGTTCCATTTTTTTTTTCTTTTACAGATTGGTCTTTGAATTTATCAAAAATTGGGTGATCGGGATAATGAAACAAGAATTTGGATTGTGCGCCGCTATCACGCTTTGAAGTCTGTGATTTGCTTCCAAAGAGAATTTCGGTAAACGTTTGGCATCACTCCTCCGAGCAGATGGACTATAATGGACTATAATATTTCCGAGCCTGAGACAGTCATAAGAAAGCCTTATTATCGAGTTTCCTCAGTTCAGGCGCAGAAGACTACCGCTGCTGCCATATTAGCCAATCCTTGAGTTTCTTATAAAATTCAAAGGCAGCAGGTTTGCGGATTCACTTTGAATTTCGCCAGAAGATCATTCAAACGGTGGAAGAGGACGAAAACATCTGGAACTGCATGACTAAACCCATTTTTATCTAAACGACAATGTTAACAATGGACTAAGAGTTATAGAACTGGCACCATCGAAGAACTTGATCGTTGTGGATTCCTGAGTAAGGGCATCTATAAGACCATCTTATAGACTCAGCCCACTATCTCATTGGTAATATATTCTGAGCGTCGATTGCTTTGCATAGATGTATTGTTTTATCGCATCTGCATCAAAAAGGCTACGTTTCAACACTTCTGCTCTTGTGTTTGGACTCGCCTTCGAAGAGCTCAATGGAGGGAGAGTAAGTCCTGGGGCCAGCATAACAGGGGTAGAAGAGAAATGAAGACACCTTGAAAGTACTGTCGTTAGTATTCCTGACACGAGGCAATAGTCACAAATATTGAGGTGACTGGTTTGATGATTACTGCAAACTAGCGACTGAACGTAAGAATATTGTTGTTGAGTGTCTCATATGATGCGGGTACGAGAGGAAGAACACAAAGATCCCAGTAGAATAGAGAAGATACAATACATCACACATGGAAGAAAGTAGTCTGGCGAAAAACTTGATTTGTGAAATAAAAGTAGAGAGCAAGATGCGCACAAGGTGCGGAAATTTCAATTTCTGTGAGGACAGAGAAGAGAATCCGAAGGCATTCTGAAGTGATGGGATATGTGAAGTGATGGGATGATTCTAATCCAAGAAGAAAATCTTCTGTTGCCGTCATCAAGCATAGACAGCAGCCAACGGTATATCCACTGAGCTGATCAAATATGGAGGGTCTACGTTACACCAAGCAATGGATGAAACTATAGTGTACGTATGATAGCAAGAAGCGATACCAGAAAACTGGCGGAAAAGCAAATGTCTCATGCATAACAAATGATATGTCACAGCGTGCAGCAAATACAACGGTTTAACATTGTTGAGTACTTCCTTTAAGATACTCTAACATATCCGGCAAAACTTAAACCATTATCAAGTAATACCAGTATGCCCACTGTGGTTCCCAATCTTAAAAGCTACGTCATTGCTGCAGCAGTGACTAAAACAACATACTATAAACAAATTTTCGCTATATCTTTGTACTTTCGATTTAGTTGGTCAAAATTATGTTTTTTGAATGGTTTGGGAACTATTAATATAATTGCATTTCAATATAAATATTCGCTTACCGTTGGCAATCAGAACTCAACCCACCCACAATATAGAGATTTTAAGGGGGTAGTACTGATTAGAATGCTAAAAGACAGCCTAATTTTCAATATTTTTTTTCACCTCCTTTATTTTGTATAAATTTTAAAATTTGCATGGATAAAATACACGTTTTGAAGATTACAAAAAAAAATATGCTTTAATTTTTTTCATTTTTCTATCGCCAAAGTTGACGTGTCGTAAAATGCCTCGTCATACTACGGACAGATAATCTCAAGAATGAAGAATCTGAAACAAAAAAACCAAACCGCATTTTAAAGAGGAATGTTTCTTACGTGGTAACCTACCAAAATATTTTTAAAAAAATGATCGAAAAAAAATGGCGGTTGTTTGAAAAATCGTATTATTTTCACTTTGGTTCCCTTGCCACATTTTTTGGGTTAATTTTTGGCCTATATTGTGGTAGATTACAACACAAGATACTTGAATAAAGTAGTGCACCAAATTTGACTTAAATCGGTTCGGTCAATCCGGAGAATAAGTGTCCGCAGTTTGAAAAAACGTCATTTCGAGAAAAACGCGTTTCAAGTTTTTTTTCCATTTATTTATTGAATATTATTTAAAAAATATGTTTTTATCACCTACAATTGCTCAGTCTCTAGACTATACGTAAGTATTCTTGAGTCCACATAAGCCAGTTGCTCTTGCAGTTGGGCAGTATTTTTTGGCCAAACGCGCTTCCTTTGCCACTTTTTCTGCCAGACTTATGCGCTCTTCATCTTTTTTTCGCAGTAATTCAAAGCCGTAAACGGCTGTAACTTCTTTATTTTTGGGATTATCTTATCAAAATTTGAGACGTGATATCTGAAGGTATAGTATAATAAATTGAAAAATGCAAAAAACAAAAAAAACGATTTTTTCAAAATTATAACCGGTACTACCCCCTTAAGATGAATGGGAACAACAGAGTGTTACTCGAATGGCTGCAACTAAGTAGTCTTCTATTTTCCTTGCAAGTAGTTGCACCGAATTTGCTAACCATACCAAGTAGTAGCTCAACGTTAGATTTCGTTCTCCTGACAGACGACCTGCAGAACAGTATAACATTTCCAGAATGCTGGACGCAGGTTGGTATGTCTGATCACTTTGCCGCGAAACTTCGACTTCAGACACTTCATCCTGGAAACACCTCCAAACACAACAGGGTCTTCCAAAAACAATGATTGGTTCAAGTTTCAGCGCACTATAGACGTTACGATATCAAGTCTTTATATTTGTGTGACGAAAAACTTACCAACCATCAGATTGATAATCTTATAGAGTCCGCCAATGAAATCATAAACGAAAGCTTTGCCAAGAATACACACTTGATAAATGTCAAAATCATATGTCATCGTAATCGTCAAAATCATATGTAAATGTCAAAATCATATGTAAGTGGCTACGATTGTTCCCATTCAGAAGAATGGCAAAAGTAAAGAAGCCAGCAATTTGTGTCCAATAACTCTATTTTCCAACTCGGGAAGGTTTTTAAGAGGATTTGGATGGAAATAATCAAATATCAATTTGAGCTCACGCCGGGAGTTCTTCAATACCAGGTTGGCTTCAGGTGCAAGCAAGGGACGCAGCATTCCATCTGGCGTGATAAAAAAAAGTGCCTCATTTGAATGATCAGAACATTCCAATATTGGTCTGAGCTTTAGATATCACAAATGCTTTCGATTCCATATACTACAAGGACCTTCGTTTTAAGTTGACTAAGTTTGCATTTCTCAAAGACGTTATAAAACTCACTGCAACAGGACTCGTGGCATTAGGAGTTCCAGAATGTTCTACCACTGGGCCAATCCTATATACCATATTCACTGTTGAACCCTCCATTTCAGTGTGTCAACTACAAGTACAAATCTTCCAACATACGGCTCGAAGCATCGAAGAGCCTGGAATAGTATTATTTATTATAAATATTATTTATTATAAATATTTCACATTTTGGCAGAACTATGTTTTTACTTAGTCAAATGGGGCATCAAACCGAATAGCAACAATACGCAACTTCTTGTATTTCCCAAACTATTCAAAACTTTTCCCAAACTCGTTGTCTACTTGATTACTTCTAGCTCAATACTTAAGAACTTTGGGACTGATTTTCATTAATTTAATTTGATTAAATTGATTGAAGTTTAATCCTTAGGTGCGGCGTAAAAACAAAGCTACCAAATAGGCATTTCAACACATCAGATAACTTTTCGCCAAAAAGACTCTCATCCTGCTTATTCATCCCCATCCTGGATTACCTGTTTCGAGACTGTCATGACAGAGGCGGAGATATTCGTAAGAAAAATTCAACCGCTTTTCACTAGCAGGTTCTTCTTGCATGAGAGAGCAAATAAGAGAGATGCCTAGTTGGTTAAAAATTCGAATTAAATCATGAATAAATTTACGAACGATCGAATAGAAATCAAGTAAATCAGTAGAAGTTAAAGTTTTCAGTTCATACAGCCAATTTTCTCTACAAAAAAAAAATTATTTTTGAAGCTGTATAGCTTAAAAAGCTTTCTTAAAACGGATTTTTCAAAACTACTATAAAAGTTTTAGTACAGAACTTTTAGCTCTAAACTTGAATAGGAATAATAAGGAACAGTGCAGAATTTTTAAATAGGACAAACAATTAAATATTGTAATTAAAATAGGAAATGAATTAAGTCTAAAGCTATCCACGATATGATGCATTCAAATCATTTGATTCAATGCAAAACTACTTTTATTTACATCTGAAATTAAAATGTAGAGGAATAAATCATCACTGAACAGTCAAAATACGACTCACTCATCAGCGTTTTTTTTTGCCTATCTCTGAAACATATTCAACCAAAAAGCTGAAATTATATTCCCCCACAAAAATGCTCTTTGTTCCTTCAGGCCATACACACATTTACTATTTACTCCTGTTATCGTCGAAAACATTGGTCGCCTGGTACTGTTCTCAGCCCATTCCATTTGTCATAACGTACGAATTCTCGGTACTGGGTCATAAAGATTCTATCGGAGCAACGATAACAAGGCATATGACGATAATTTTATGGCTTTATAGCTTGATTATATTAATCATGTAAAAAATCATTTACACGTTGATAACGAAATGGTACAGAAGCCAGTGAACGTAAAGATAACGATGAAATTGTTAAGGAAATGGAACTCACTGTACCGTTTTTTTTTTTATGATACAATCAACAGTTGGTGTTCCAGACTGTACATACGTACACACTTCTGCTTCTACTATTTACACGATATAAATTATTCGAATGTGGCTATTATTACCATTATGATTTTTTCTATCGTAAGTCGTTGATAGTTGTAGATATTACCGTCATATCTGTATTACGGAATTTACTTTCTGTTTTGGATGACTTTTAGTTTCAGGGTTTCATCATTTGTATTCAATATACCAATCAAGGTCACAAAACTGAACAATCAAAATATTTCATTAAAAGTGAAATACGTTTAATAGTCATTTGAAATAAGATTAAAAAAGAATAAAAAAAGCAAACGTAAAATTAATATACAATCCAGGGTATAAAAAGGATGATAGGTCGGTCGACAAGGAAGAGTAAGATAAGAAATCCTTGGAAAGTTTATTTTTCAAGGACGCTATTGATATCGTAACCTAGAAATATTGGCCCATGCTGCTGAATATCTTGCAGCACCTATTGATTGGCTTATTCGCAGCATATTCGACCCTACGCTTATATTCAATAAGCAATCGTCGGAATCTAGTAACTTTCACGGGCTGATTAAACACAAACCGACATTAACAGCGACTCTAATGACGCAAGTGGTAATAATTTAAGAAGTCTCAGGCGAGATTCATATGGCGACAAATTGCTGAAATCGATAGATCGAACAGATTCAAATCTTTGGCTGTGAATTTCGAAAACTAGGTTCTAGATAATGCAAGAAGAGGGCGAACAAGCGCAGTGTATAGGGATTTTGCAGTCCTAAGGCTCTACAAGTCTTTGGCTGGTCGGAACATGAAATTAAATCGATTATTTGCTTGGAAAATCGCTTTATCATAATGTAAGTTCTAAGTTCTAAAACAACAGCGAGGTCTAAAATATAGTCAAACCTGTACTAAGTTCAGTATTGCTTGGGAGGTACGTTTTACACTCGGAAAAAAAATATGTAAAATTGGGAAAAAACGTAGTTATTTAATCTATTTTTCACTATGAATTGGCGCCATAGAGGTTTCGCTATGAATTAACTACTAAATAGTAATACGTACTTTAGTTGTATTATCAACAGTTTTCTTCATTGAATCAACATGGTAAGCTTGTAATCTTAAAATCCCGAATAGGAAATCTAACAGCTGACTTGTATCATTATAACATGCCATCTTAAAGAACAATGTAGCTGCATAGTGAAAATATTAACAACAACGTCATAAATGTACAATGTAGATTCATGAAACAACAAAGGCACTCTCAAAATTACTCAGGAATCAGTTAAATTCAAAACCCATGTTTTATTTCTACAACGTACCTGCACTTCGGCTACATTGTCACTCATTAAATAATCATGCTCATTAAAATAAAAATGATTAAGGTAAGATGCATTTACCACTTTATTTCATATTCATACTTAAAGCTAATTACAAATAAAATATCACCAAACAGAAAAAATTAAAATTAAAATATCACCAGACAGAAAATAGTGGAAAGACAGCAAATTAGGTTTATTAGAGAGGACATAAAAATATAACTGCTACGAGAACCCCACAATCATCAGTTTTACGATTACGATCATATCTATAACCATCGCGCAGAGGGGAAATTTCATTACTAAAAATATCGTCATGAAACCATTTTTGTGTGAAACAAATGATATAACCAGAAGTTTGGTGGTTTACTCCAGTTTGGTTTTGGCAGTATAAACGGAAATTAGGCAGCTGTAATTGGCCAGAAGAGGAGGATTTCATCGGCAATTACGTTTTTCAAATGGCTTAACTAAGACACCAAACGGCCAGAAGTCTTGATTGCCAATCACGCTAAAATCAGCAGCATGTGTCAGTTTGAACAACGCCACAGAGCGATCAGTTTCTTTAGTTATTTTTAAAAAAAAATATTGACAGGCTCACGTTGCACACATTTTCTACGTTTTACCTATCTTTTAATTATTTCAAAAACTAATTTGTAAAATGAAGTTATAGAATCATCAAGAAATTGCGTTGTGAGAATATTTCTCTAATCGACATTGTCAAGGAGATAGTGAATGCTATCATAAACAGCATTGCGGAAATCGTATGCAATAGTATTACTGTCAGTTTAAAAGACATTAAAGTCTGCAGTGGATAGTTCGAGAGCAAGTGCGGAATGGTGAAGCCTATAAGAGATATTCTGCGTTTGCTAGTCGGACTAATCACTACCTTGTCATAAACGTTTGTAAATATCAAGTCTAACCAATTACCATTTCGGTTGGGAGTCAGAGTTAGAATAAATCAAAGGGCAGTAAGTAATTGTCAGTACCATTACAAACGAAACGTTAATTTGGGCCATTAAAATCTTCTAGCTGCACAGCTTTATCCTCAATACTACGAGCTGCCATAACAGATGATATATTCAATGAAACAACACATTTGACACTCGAAACGGGTTTAAATATGAGACAAGCTGAATTTTTGAATTTAATAATGAAACAAAAGTCTATTGGACCCTCGAATGTGCGAACCCTGTACAGACCGGGGGCCATCAAAGCCCTCCTGGAACAGGTCACTCACTACAAAGTAAACATTCTCGCTGTCCAGGAAACGAAACTGTTTGGTGCCGAGATTATGGACATGAGTTCGTACACAATCTTCAAAAGCTGGAAGTCATCGGGAAGTCACGAATTTGGAGTGGCCTTCATCGTGGACAAAAAAATGAAACCGCAAATAATCGACTTCAAGCCTGTCAATGAAAGATTGTGTGCGATCCGCATTCGTGCAAAGTTTTTTAACGTTTAGCTCATTAACGTTCACGCCCCTACTGAAGATAAGGATGAGGCAGTGAAAGATAACTTCTATAAACCTTCTGGAAAGGCTATATGATTCACTGCCATCAAATGATGTGAAAATCCTGCTGGGCGACTTCAACGCAAAGGTTGGAAAGGAAGAAACACATCGCGGAACCACCGGCCAATTTAGTCTTCACGACCTATGCAACGACAATGGACAACGACTTGTCGACTTTGCGAGTAGCAGAAATCTCATCGTAAGCTCCACGTGTTTCCCGCATCGCGACATTCACAAAAGGACATGGGCATCCCCGAACGGCCGCACCTTTAATCAGATTGATAATATTCTGATTCAGAAAAGGTGGGCCTCTAGTATTTTAGATGTGCGAACCTTCCGTGGGGCCAACTGCGACTCCGGCCACTACTTAGTCAAGACTCGATATCGATGTCGATTATTACTGTCGTATGAAGCCAGAGCAAGTTCAAGACGCAAGTTCGATGTCGACAACCTTCCAAACAAGACGATGGAAGCCGAGTATAGATCTGCTCTGGAAATGGAACTAGCTTCTACGCCTAACGCCACGTCTATGAACGAAGTTTGGACTACCATCAAAAGCGCAGTGAATGCAGCAGCCGAAAAAGTAGTGGAATATACAGCCGGGCAACGCAGAAATGAATGGTTCGACGAGGAATGTCAAGCCACGTTGGACGAAAAGAATGCGGCCTACAAAATCCACATTGAACGACCGACTAGAGCAAAGAAAGAAAAATATGACGATCTTCGGAGAGTTGCTGATAGAATAATTAGACGTAAGAAACGAAAGCATTTTGACAGCATGCTGAATAACATGAATGACAGCTTTATGGCTATAGCGTACAAAGTAGTCAGGCACTTACAATAAGGCTTTAAACCACGAACTAGCCTATGTATCATAAGCATCATTAGTGGCTCAGAACAGGTGAAAGAAAGATGGGCGTCCTATTTCCAGCAATTACTGAACGGAAAAGTCCCCGCACCTCATCACTAATTGGTACATACCTTGACAGGGCCTCATCTCACCTTCCTACACTAGATGAAGTCCGTCAGGCCATGGACCGCTTGAAACCCAACAAAGCACCGGCCATCGATGAGATCCGGCGGAACTCCTGAAGACAGCAGGGATTTCCGTTTTAAGGGCAATCCATGGATTGGTGACAGGCATCTGGTAACAAGAAACGATGCCGGATGAGTGGCGAAAAAGTGTTATATGTCCCATTCACAAGAAAGGAGATAAATTGCTATGCGAAAACTACAGGGGCATATCACTACTTTGTACGTCGTACAAGCTCTTGACAAAGATTTTAGAGTTAAGGATTTCCCATCACGCTGAGAAAATTCTTGGTGAATATCAAGATAGTTTCAGACGTGGAAGATCGACAACTGACCAAATATTTACGGTCAAACAAATTTTGGAAAAATGCTGGGAATTCAACATTGATGTCCATCAAATATTCGTCGATTTCAAACAAGCGTACGACAGCATCAACCGAACTGCATTATATAACATCATGCTGCAGTTCGGAATACCAGCAAAGTTGGTACGACTGGTGAAAATGACCATGACCCACTCCACGTCACAAGTGCTGATTTAGAATAATATGACCAATTCGTTTTCGACGAATACAGGGCCACAACAAGGGGATGGACTAGCTCCGGTACTCTTTAACTTAGCGCTTGAGTATGTCATCGGAAAAATCCCCGTTGACACGAGAGAAACTCTTTTATTTAAGTCGACACAGCTAGTAGCTTACGCCGATGACATCAACATTATGTCACGTTCGTTCAACGACGCCAAGGAAGTATTTGTAGCTCTAGATGAAACCGCCAAGGAAGTTGGTCTTCAAATTAACGAACAAAAAACAAAAGTTATGACTCAATCAAGAAAAAGGACGCCAGTGAGACAAAACATAACGATAGGGGACTATAACCTTGAAAACGTAGACAACTTCGTGTACCTAGGGACGAACCTCTCGAAGGATGGGAATGAGCTTGACGAAATCAAACGACGGATTCAATTAGCCAATAAGACATTCTTTTCGGTGCTTTGAAATCCCGATGCGTACACAAGAATACGAAGCTCCGAATCTACAAAACAATTATTAGACCTGTGCTATGCTACGGAAGCGAAACCTGGACGGTGACCCAGGCATCTGAAAAAGCCTTGAATACATTTGAAAGAAGGGTATTGCAAGGATCCTCGGTCCAATACGGGAAGAAGATGGATGGCGAATCCGACACAACAACGAGCTGTATACCATATATGACGAGCCGAAAGTCTCTACCGTCATACGACTACAAATACCACTGGCCACGTCGAGCGAACGAGCGACAATGGAATCCCCAAACGGTCTCTCAAGGGGCGAGCGAGCGGAGCCAGGCCAGTTGGTAAGCTACGCAAGCGCTGGGAGGATTCAATAGCTGCTGACAGCAGGTCACTTCTGGGTGCACCAAACTGGAGGACGCGATCACTGAACCTTAAGGAGGCTAAGGCTTGATTCGGGATGTAGTGCCCCGATGATGATGATAAAACAAAACAAAGCCATAACAATAGAATAATAAACTGATGAGAAAACTATTACATATAACATACCATTTTTTTAGTATTTTTTTGCAAAAATCCTGAAGCGTTATATTCATTCCTTCAATTAACACACCGAAAAATCCATTTCCATTTGGAATATTTTTGAATCAATTTACGTTCAAAAGACAGTAGGGATAGCATAGTCTGGAGTCAAAAGACAGAGAACCATGCTGGAAAGCATTGTGTGTCTTTAGCTATCTCGAAACAAGAAAATAAAAACACCCCAACAATAAACAACAATAATAAAATATTTGTATTTATTAACTGTTGCTCAACTACTTTTTTAAGAATATCTATTCCACTAGACAGTAGTTTATAGATTTCAATGAAAAGTGTTTTTCAATTTATACTTTTTTGAAGCTTCTTTTAGCGATAAGGTCCCGAAGTTGAACACGTAACGTCGTTCTAAGTTAAAAATAAACCAGCTGGTTTTTGATTAATTCAAACTGACCGATCATTAGATTAAACAAGCAATCCGATCATTGATAAGCAAATTAGTGTGCCACTTTGCGGACATCAGACTTGCAATGCCGATGAATGGATTTACTCGAAATCGAATTGAAATCATAATGAACATTTTAGCTGTCCCTCGTCTTGCATCAAATTATCGTAAATTGTCGCATTTGTTACGTCTTTTCCATTATGGTATCTAAAACTCGTCAGCTTTGATATCAAAAGTATTCCTTCAGGCGCAACAACAACAAAAAAAAATCAACGCCAATATCTATCTCAACAAAAACAAACTTTTAGAAATTAAATTTCGAATTTTTTTCCATCGTTCCAGACGACAAGCAAATATATGTATTCAAATTAGACTCGCAGCAGACAATATACGAAGTTTTCGGAATTAAATCCAACACAATAAGTCGGCGTTTCAACTCGTGGTGGGTTTTCGAGATGGGGTCGACCATCAACGAGGCATTTGCCTATTATCGTGATATCTTGAAAGACGAACTTTTCTATGATACAATTGAGTGGCACATAAAAAGGGTGCTAACAATCTCGTTCGTATTCGAAACGAAATTGTCGTGACGATTTGCTGCTTGCCTGCGTACCAACTTGCCTTCTGAAACAGTGGAGCACAGCAGAGCAACAGCAGGGACTAGACAGCTAGATCTCTTTACAATGGTCGCGCAATTAATTTTAATAAACAGAAATTACCATCATTGCCATTGACCGATCCGAAAATAGAGGCTCCGATAGAGAGAGCTCTCGCGCAATGTGCCAGCATTCCATCTTCATTTGGCAATCTGTTATTGTTTCATGACTGCAAAATATTTGGGATCACGGTAGGGTTGGCATGTTTGGCTAGTATTTCAAAAAAAATTTTATTTCATTATTCGATGACGGGCTTTTGAGTATTTTAAACAGGTTTTGAGTATCCTAGATGTTTTGAGTAGACAGCAATTCTTTTCTTATAGCATCATTCACCGAATCGATAGATGGAGTCTCGAATAGTATTTATTGATTTTAAAAATATAAATAAAGCTAAAATAAAGCTCAAAATTAGAAATAAATAGCCAAAAATTACATCACTTGTACGAAAAAATCACACTTTTTTGCATTGTTGGTTTTAAGAATTTTTTATAAATTTATTTGCACACATTCAATTGAATAATTTCGCAGAGTTCTTCATCATTAGTTCATTTATTTATAAATAAGCGAAAAATAATCCATACACAATTTATAAAGGAATACCTAACTTAATTCATAGAAGACAAATTAGATAGTTATAACAAAAAAGATAAAAAAAAGCCTCCATAAGAAACAAAATCTGCAAATAAATAAAAGCAGTAAAAATTAAATAAGGCAATCAAATAATGAAATACAAAATAAAACAAATTAAATAAAAAATAAGTTATTCAAAAGTAAAAGAGAAACTCAAAATACAGAAATGAACGAATAAATCGAATTCAATAAAAAAGTCTTCAGACGCTTACGACTATCTCCACTTCGTTTAAACCTTGGCAGGCCTCAGAAATTGTTCTCAGTCTCGTCGCTATTAAGTCAGTGATGTAGATTCAGCTATGACAGAATTTTGATTAGCATGAATCCGGTTGTGTGGGCATGTCCTCAAAAAAGCTTGTGCCAAGCCTCGTATGGTCTTCCTGCTTCCCTAGATAACCATGGGATTATTACACATTTGGTCTGGGATAGCTGATTTGAGTGGATATTCTTTAGTATGGAAAATAAGAACAAAAAATCCAAACTCGTCGAAAGGAAGCCTTGGGAATAGAAGTTATGACGAATGAATCCGCTTCATTGGTCGATGGGACGAATAAAAAACATTTCAAAAGTTAATAAAATTTGATGAACAAAGCCAGTCTCATCTATAAGGTGTGGCTGATGATAGCAAAGGAGAAATCATCTCTGGAGAAAGCTGGCTGAAGACTGGCATTTTTCAAATCCTGCTGCAAACTGAATTAAGTAAGCTAGCTCATGTCCTTCGCCTATAGTGAATGACGCGGTTAATTATAAAGGAGTCAGGCTAGTAGGGTGTGAAGATCAGCGTTTGACCGGTTTATACAGCCTGGCGATCTTCAACCTGGGGGAATTTTGTGCAGACGCCAAACTAAAGGTGGTACTGAAAAATGAAATAACTAGTCGGTCCAAATGAAGGGCTGGAATTCCCTACTTCCATTTTGATCCAGACGATATTCTGATGATCATCAGGCTCCAAAGCCTAAAAGAGAGTGGCCAAAATAGACGAGCCTGTTGAAAATTGGCGTACCGCTTTTAGAGGCGCGGTAGGTCATCATTTAGTACAAGGTCTAGACATTGGTCTTGTGTGTGTATTAGAGTGATACGGTTTTAGCTCATCCTGAGTCTGCCAAAAGGAGGAGACTCTGATATTAGAACAGTCATCCGGTAAGGGGTCCATTACTCTATTTATACATCTGAGCAAGAATCAGATGCAAAATTCCTTCTGACTGATGGGGTCGTCAGTGTCGGGACTGCTGCTGATTTGGGCGGTAGAATTAGAAAAGAAGGAAGTGAAGAATCTTTAGCGTCCGTGGAACCGTTCGCGATAGACCATGCCGAAACTCTCATTGTGAAGAGCCGAGTCTAATGCTCATCGTGAATTATGGAGCGACTCTGAGACAAGTAGTCGAGGCGAAGCGCTCTTTGACGGCTTGTCTATCACAAATATGAACAACGAACCGTTCTTGCTGACCTCAAAACAGAAAGAGGGTCTTGATGTTACCTTAGTTTGTGAGTGGCACACACATCTTCTAAATGGTTTGTCGATCTTAAAAGAGTGTTCATTCTCTTTTAATGTGCGTAGGTTGATTGAACAGGTAGCCTTTATTAAAAGGAAAAGAATGGACTGAACCAAGTTCCGATCCCTAGTCCGATCCTCACAGGGACTTTCTTTGGCGAGAACTGATTATTTATAGAAACTAGATCAGGCACTCTAGCACTTTGAACTCTGCAGCTGAGGCAGCGTGTAACCCACCCAAATCCAAAGTGAATATAATGCCCCTATGGTGGAACTAAGTTGAATAATGCAAAAAAAGATAACTGGTGGTCACGGTATCAAACAACACTGAAGGTTTTGAAGTACGACATGCTCAAGGCGAGTGGAACCTCGTAAAGAGCCTTCTGTGGCAACATAGAGGGCCACAACGAGTCAAAGGTCTGGTAAGAACTTAAACTCAAAGCCGAAGGCTTAGAGTGCGTTCAGAGCATTGACAGCAGCTGGAATAATTCTAACACTGATATCCTGACTCTTCTCGTAGACTCACGTTTTCTGAGAAATCAGTCCATTAGCAAACGCTGCGTATCAAACGGAACAAGCCATTAGCTTTTCACTACCTCTAATAATTTTATACTTTCCATTGAGGTAGGCACATAAACTCCTTCGAGCCGTTCAAATCTTCGAACTTTCTTTCGCTTTTTGTATATTTCGGTCAGCTGGCTATCGTGCATTAATCGTTTGTATATTTTAGCAAGCAGAAAACAAGAACTGTGTTTATTCTTAAAGCAGGGAAAGTTTCGCACGGCAGACCTTAGGACTATCGTCCTATGTGTCTAAGCTCTGTTTTCTACAAGAAACAATCACTGGTTACTAGATCAAAAAATCAATCGATTCGACGTTAACCTCGCTTGGACCTCAAGATGTTCTCCCTTTTGCGTTGTAGCCTGCAAAATTGATGCTTGTGCAGTCTACATAGCCACAGCAGTGTAAGGAAGGTATCTAATCCACGCTTTTGGGGAGGTTAAATCAATCCTTTGATGTACTTGTGATTGACCTGAGGCTCTAAAGTCCACCAACTAGCTGATGCTTGAAAAAGTGCAACAGTTGGCCGAACTTTTCGGACAGGGGCTATCCGAACGGCCCCTTATATGGTAAATTTTCGTGCTGCATCTTTGCTTACCGACTTATTTACTGATCTTAGAGCAAGCAAATATGGATAGAACTGAGTTTGTTCTTGTCAGAATTTTATCTGAGGGAATTCCCGCTTCAGCAGACGTTGACTACACTCATTCGATTTCAAGTTTTTAGCTTGCATTTCTGGTGGCAATGAACGGAATGATGATGTGACTGTCGAGAATGGGCTTATTCTTGTGAATACTCAGAGCTCAAAACTAAACAATAAAGTTTGCAGCGGTCTATACTCGTATGAACTGAATCTAAGCCTGTCCCTTCGTCTCCCGGACTATTGAAATCTTTTTTGGATGGAGGTAGTGGCTGTTTTTGAAGTTCAATCAACAGGTTTCTGTTTATTCAAATAATCGAATAAAATGAAAAGTCGAACTCGTTTCCTTTATTTCTACCAATTTATTTTTCAAAATCCGTATACCAGTATTTCGGCTATCACTTATAGCCTTCTTCAGCGATGTTTCTTAAGGAATAATCGAAGTAAATATTGATGCATTCAGAGATAGTCAAGGAGTTATACATTCCCTTTGCTGGTACATACAAAGTGTTCAAAATTGTTTCAATGTTATCAAAATTTTTCTAACCTTCAAAACTAAATATCTTAATTAAGACCAATATCTCCTTAAGAAGCTAGATATATTTTAATATATTGACAGATATCGATATTTCGAGGATAATCTGCCCTCTTCTTTACTGTCTAAAATATTAATATAAACAGGTGTTTAAATTAAAATAGTTGGTCCAGAGCTGTTGTTGAACGCCGTGCATCTGTAAGTGAGATATCGAAACATTCAGCAGGGCAACTGATTTGGGTACCTGGATATATCAGTTTTCGGAGCAACTTTATGACCGACGAACTGAAAAGGCTTCGCTTCTTGCTATCGGAGGCTATCGATCGAACTAGTCACTCGGCAAAAATAATTTGAAGACACTAGGAAGTCCCGGACTGAAGAATAATCCTGTGCGATCGCTAGGCAGTTCTGGGCCTCCAAGACCAAATGCCACACCAGGATACTATTAAGTTATATAGTGGCGGTTTTCCAGAGGCGGCGGCATCGAAGAGTGGCACGCGCATCGGTTGGGCGTTGGGGTCATCAATTTTTGTCGGTGCTGTGGTTTAGAGGATGAAAAGAAATCCGTCCGACTGTAGCGAGGTAAACGAAAAATCTCACTCGGAGCACGGTTTCTCTTGCGCAGCAAAAAGAGATCCCCATTGGCGAAATGTAATATAGAAAGTAATAAATAATCTATTTCTTTTTTGACCAACGAGAAAAAAAATAATAACAGAACAAAACAAAAAAAAATAATAACAGAACAAAACAAAATGAAAAGTTTCATTCGCTAATTAAATTGTTTACTCAAATTTAACTATCTTGGAAGAGGAGCTGCATATATCAGACATTGAATCGGCGACAGCAACATCAAAGCCAAAGTAAAATAATTCCACAACAACTCTTGATGCTGGTAGAGAGCTTCAGTCACAAATTTAAAATCAACGTGAATACGGATGTGGAATACTTATTTCCACGACTGACTTTACCTCTGATTTAACTCAGGTGCCTATTCAGAGCTAGATGAAATCAAAGCTAGATACGCGGTTTCTCGTCCGAATCTGGATTCGAATCAGGGACTTCACACATTAAGAGCAAGTACTCTACTCACTATACTACTTGAGGACAGGTGAGAAAACTTAGAAAGTATTAGTTAGTCTGTTGGCTTGGCGAAGACTTCGCATCGATGGATGCGTTTTTTAAATAAAGGACTCGATCATTGAACTTTGACAGCCCGACGCGAGGTCTACAGGAAGTTAAGGCCCACAGGGATATAATGCCACGAAGATTTATAGCTTGAAAAAAAAACGACCTTTAGATCATAAGCAAATGAATTTATTCCAATTAGGCAATTGAGTTTATCTCAAAAATGATTCTATTGCAATCTATTTCTTCTATTCTATTTCAATCTATTCCAATAATGATTTTAGCAAGAACTACGATTTTCGAATAGTTCTTAAGAGATTCCGATTTGCCATTTTTCAAACGAAATTGCAACAAATTATTGGCGGTTTTCAAGTACTAAGTAAGTTTATTTAATAAATAAATTGCAGGTACACTACCGTGCAAAAGTATAAGGACATCCTCGAAAAAATCGATTTTTTGAGTTTGTGATTATTTTTTGTTGCGTTTAACAGCATTTTATGATTAAATCTTGTATATAAACTAGAAAATATACTATTTTGTTATGGTTTATGTTCATTAGATGCAAATTTTGCATAAAAATATTTAAAAATATCGAAAACATCACTACAAGTCAAATCAGGTTTTTTTCATCAATGTGTCCACCTAGACTTTGATGACTGCAGCGCAAATTCTTTGAAGCCTTTCGACCAATTTTTGAAGTGTTTCAGTTGCGAGATTGTCTCAAGTCATTTTAGACTGCGGAAGAACTGTTTTTCATGATCTTCACCTGCCGGTCGAGCTCATCCCATAATAATACAATCGGGTTGACATCAGGGTATTGTGGCGGCCAATTCATGATTTTGAGCACACCTTTCTCTTTCTTAGACCGTAGATAATTTATGCACAGATGAGAGGTGTGCTTGGGATCATTTTCTTGTTGAAAGATATATCCGTTGCCGATGAAACCAATGTCAGATGGAATGGCACTTCGTTGAAGAATATTCTGATAGTGTTCCTTCCGAATTATTCGGTCGATTTTTTACCAGTTTTAGTACAGTCAATCTGCAGGTTGAGGTCGGAAATTAGTGCCTAGGACGTGAATCTTTTTTTATTCGATGACAAATGAGATTTACTAAGCAACCACGGGGGTGGACCAGTTCAACCCTTAGCGGTCTTTTGAAAAACTCAAAAAAACAGCCAAAAATTTTTTGAAATGCGTTTATCTCGTTTGCTATGCATTTCACAGAAAAATCGATTGATGATAAAATGTAGAGGACGTTAAAATCTACAATTTATGTCATTGGAGCAATGCTGTACAACAAAAAATGCACACGGTAGGTGGCGCCAAAGTATCCAAAAAAGTGTTTTTCCACTTTTTCTTCCTGAAAATATTATTTTAACGCAAAAATGTAAATGCAAAAGTTGTTCCTTACATTTTTATCAACAATTTTTATTTAAACATTTTTTATAACACTAACACTAACTTAAAAACTGGTTAATTTGACGAATCAATATTATTTCCATTGCAAAAACTCATTCCGGAGATGTTGTGACGAACTTCTGGATACTGGTTTTATAAATAATGCTTAATTAAAATGCTTACTTAAAAAATCATTACAATAAAGCTCAAGATAAAAAATTGTAAGACCATTATGAACACAACAAATATTCATATAAACAAGCAATTGTAGTACAGCCGTACACCAGAACTACGAATCTGAACTGAGATTAGATGATAATGATAAATGTATATTTATGTATATTTGTGATATTAATAGCGGGAAATGCTATTGTATATAATATCCTATATTATGTGATAAATATATGTTTTTTATATCAAGAGGGTGAAGTGTTATTACGCACTATAGGGAGGGGGGAAGGTCCGATTTCGATAGTATAAACAAAAGTAAAATCTTCCAAATCAAAAGAGAAACTACAATAAAAATTATTGACAAAATACCTAGACAACTCTTGTTGTTTTTGGTGTTTTTGAATCTGTTTAGCAGCGCGTTCGTAATTGCTGTATTTGCGGTAGCAACTGCTGTGAAGGTCTGGAACTGGGATGCTGTTGTCGTCGAGCCATTCCAGGTTTTTAGTATCACGTCTAACTATTGCTGCTTTTATTAATGTTTTCCGAGCCTCTACACCCACGTGACGGACGTTATTTAAAACACTTTCGCCACAAACGAAACAAATCGACACATTATCACTCATTTTTAGAGAGCTAAGTTTTGCTGTCTCTACTCTCCGAAACTCACATGGCAACTGAAAAATGTACGGTCCTTAGTCAATAGGGCAGATGGTCGAATAGTCCCTTTTGTTAGAACTATGTCAACTTCGCCGGAGAAAGTCACAGTAGGTACGACGAAATTACATACCATTAACAGCACGGTGCTGTATACGCTGCGCTATATTGCACTGTAACTTTGAAACGGTAAGTCGTATATAAAAAATGTTTAAATAAAAGTTGTTGATAAAAATTTAAGGAACAACTTTTGCATTTACATTTTTGCGTTAAAATAATATTTTCAGGGCGAAAAAGTGGAAAAACACTTTTTTGGATACTTTGGCGCCACCTACCGTGTGCATTTTTTGTTGTACAGCATTGCTCCAATGACATAAATTGTAGATTTTAACGTCCTCTACATTTTATCATCAATCGATTTTTCTGTGAAATGCATAGCAAACGAGATAAACGCATTTCAAAAATTTTTTGGTTGTTTTTTTGAGTTTTTCAAAAGACCGCTAAGGGTTGAACTGGTCCACCCCCATGGTTGCTTAGTAAATCTCATTTGTCATCGAATAAAAAAAGATTCACGTCCTAGGCACTAATTTCCGTAAATCGATTTTTTTTTCGACAGATTTACTGTACTATTTTCCGAAACCAAAGTAGCTGAAACACCCCCAGACCATCACGGAGCCTCCGCCATGTTTAACTGTTGGCGAAATACATTGGGGATTATCCAAAAATCTTGAACTTTGATTCATCGGCTCATAACATAGATTTCCACTGATCTACTGGCCAATCTTTATATTTTCGAGCAAACAACAATCTTTTCCGCTTGTTTTATGGTCGTCGAAGTGGTTTTTTCACAGCAACGCGGCCAAAATAGCCCTTCTCTCGCAAACAACGTTTGACACTATCCACCGAAATTGGGTTCATCAGGGTTTCGTTGATTTTGGCACGAATATCTGGTGCTATTTTGAACCGATTTTGCTTGCTCATCAATAAAATGTGTCGATCATCAGCTTGAATTGTTTTTTTTTTGGTCGGCCAGAGCGTTTTCGATTAATATTTAAGTTGGTTTCGACGAACGTGGTTTCAAATCCACCCTATAAAACACCAGCAATATTTGCGATTTCACGAATTATTCTACCCACTTTTCTCAAAATAGGTATTTCTGAACGTTTTTCAAGTGAAATTTCCTTTTTTCGAGCCATTTTCAGCGATCACAATCGGTTTTGCGCATGTAAAGTATGACGGGATTGAATTTGACAGTTCTAGTGCACACAGAACACAGCAGAGGGCGCAAAGAGCCGTTATTTTTTGACAGGCACTCAAATGATCCAGAATGACTATTTAAGACATTAGCACCCATATTTGAATAATTTAAAATAAAAAAATAATTATTATATTTGAAATTACAGCGCAAAAATGATGCTACTTAAAAATAAGAATTTTTGGTTTCTTCATAATCCTATCATTTTGACTAATAATAATCAGCTAATTTGATGCAAAAGTATGTAAATCATAATAAAAACGTCTATTTTCTAGTTTATACATAAAATTTATCATAAAATGTTGTTTAGCACAATAAAAAACAATGATGATGTCCTTATACTTTTGTACGGTAGTGCATAAGTTATAACCTTTTTTTACAAGTAAATTATATCGATGGATATAAGTCGGAGATGTTAAAATTTGCCGCAACTAGCGTAAATAAAAATTAATGATTTCCCACTGCAAGTGGTCACATCAGTCAAGTATGCACTGTGTGCTGGTTTCTGATGAGAATCAGTGCATACTTTCGAAACCACTTTGTTAAATAAAATTTTCAATGTAAATAAAATTTTTTTCAATTTTAATCATCCCGCAAAAACAATTCCAACTTATTATCAGAGTTTAAAATGTCGAAATTCTTTCGAGTGACTTCAACCTACATGATATAAGATGTTTTTCTCTTTCCAGTTCATAATACCGTAGTTTCAGTATTGGTCATCAGATGCGAAAGATCATATGTCATGCCCAATGGCTGATTTAAAAGAGTTCGCAATTTTAAAAGTTAATTAAATAGGATTCTATTGCCGCTTAGAAAAAATTGTAAGGACTTAAATTTTATTTGAATATCTAATCAATACGATATTCGTTCGAATACTCAAAGAATTTTTCTCTCAAGAACACCTTGAATTCCAGCTTAAAATCAGGTTTCTTTCACTTTTATATACAAAAAATGCAAAATACAGTATCGTTATTGCTTAGATAAATCCAATACTTTCAAATCGAATCAACCCTATCAACCAAAACCCCCATCTATCCATCCATCCGTCCACGCCACGCTGTTTCACAGCCTTCCAATTCAATTTCTCGAGTGGCGGTATTAATAGTATGTACGTACTATACTTTTCGGATTCTGTCTAAAATGCGTTACAGTCGGGTGTTTTTCTTTCTTTTTTCAGATTTTTTTTTTCGTTCGGCTTAATGGAGTAGTTAAGATGCTTTTGCGGCCAAATCGTACAACGACATTGGGTTAAATTCGGCATTTGACGTGATCAGAACGGAGCAGAGAACATTCAAGTTTCACTAAAGAAATTTCTGTAGCGTGCAGCGGACGACATAGCGCGGCGGCAGCATGTTTTTAGTTTTCGAAAAACATTTGCTAGTCATCGTCGTCGTCGGCGTCATCTCATCATCGTCAAGCTTTTCAAAATGTAATCAGAAATGATGGAGGAAATTTTTCGAAAATTTTATTGCTTCAGTTTTCGACTTGTCATTGCAATGAAACGGTTAGTTATTATATGGATATAATTTCAAGAATTAGCTATCAACGAGCTCTTGATTGCTGTTCATGTTTTGGGTGGGCTCTGATCGAATTAAGCGTGTTCGAATTGCGATGTTTAAGACGATCTGGTTTTCGATAGCGCTATTACATCCGATTTAAGATACAGGAAGTAATGTATTATGATGGAATTGAAATAGAATTGTTTCAGTACAAGGTCTTCGTTTACGTAGTCCAGACGATTTCAATGGCATCGAGACAAACATTTCCTCAAATTAAGCAACATAATAAACAGATAGAATTACATAGACTTGCCCAAAGACTGCCGTAGCACGAACAAGAACAATTCTGACCATTTTCAAATTGAACCAATCCGATCTCATCAATTCAGCATGGGGTGCGATAGTAATTGCATTTTTACACCACTTTTACGTGTTTAATGACAATAAAGTACACTTGGTCTCACAGTCGAGACAGTCCTTGCTGCCACTACTGTTTTGCCGAAGAACAACAATCGACAAGGCGAACGAACATTCACTTTGCATGGATGTTCTTATTTGTCAAGTGCTCCCAATGTGCTGTTGCTGTTGCTGCTGTTGTTGCGATAAGTGGAAGAAAAGAACTCTCTCGACGAACGCGACACTTGATTGATTTTTCTCTTAACATGGAACTTGAAGTATGACGGAATGAATGGTTGGAGGACTTCTCAGTATTACTGCTTAGAACATTTACAGTCTAATAAGACCAATGGAACTGGGCGATATAGACAGAGATAAAGAAGTTAATGGTTTTAGTGTTATTGAGCTAGCAGTCATCGGAATGGTCTTAAATACACATCTAATAAATACCAACAAAAAAAAATTGTAGTGGAGAATTTAGAAGTGATTATTTTTCGCTGAAAGCAATGTAAATAGTTCAGACCCCCTCACGAGAACTGATTCAATGATAATAAAACACTGCACGAAGTATGAGGTGTTTAAATAAACTGAAATGTCGTCATCACGATGGATTTCCAGTTCGTTGTTATTAGGGTGACCAAACAAAAATATGGATATTATGGCACAAATTCTGAAAAATGAAATTTTTGGGGGACACAAATTGTAGTATTCTAACAATTAAAGAAGATTCAAAAAATACTAAAAACACGATTTTATCGCTTTGGAGTTGGATTATGTTAAAAATCTTTGAAAACAAGCTCATGATTATGGGCATAATTTTTTTCAAAAATGTTTCTTAAGTTTAGGATTTGAATCAGCACAAACTAAATATATTTACAATGGCTTTTACGGTTACGAAGGTTATAAAGGACTTGAAAGAAAGTTGATGGAGGATGATCAAAGATTTTTCTTTCAAGACTAGAGTTGAGTTTGATGTACGTGAATGTACGCACGCTAAGACCATCAGAGCTTAAACGGAAGGAATGTAAAAAAAAGTCTGGCGCATCAGAACCGCTAGAAAACTGAATTTCGAAGAAATTGTCTTTGAGGGACTTAAATATGTGTGAAGACGTTATACACTTCTTTGTAGTAGCATATCAACTTTACTCAAAGGAACAAATATCATTTTCTGACAGCATTTCCTATAACACAAATGATGAAAATGTTCAGTGCTGGCAACATTTGTCCAACGCAGCAGCAATAAGTCTACCATAACATGCTCGTGCTTAATTAACCTATTCTTTGAACTTCGTTTTCATCCAAGGATATCATCGAAAGTTTCAGCGATTAAACTATGTCTGGCTTTGCCATCCGAAAAATTTCCAAAACTCGGAACATTTAAATATCGGTTGTTTATTTTATTGTAAATGTTTTGCTTATGAATACAAAATGGAGGCAACTGTTGGTACAATATTTACGAAATTGTCTAGTGGAGCACCATAGCTGCTTCACGTTGAGTTAAATCAACCCTGTGAATTTCTTTACGATTGAATGGCTGCGTTGGAAGTTAGAGGAGTGAATAGAATGTTATGGTAACCATCCTCAAAACTTTTCAAATTTTCGAAACCTAAATATTTGTTGTTAACTGTCACTGCAGAATAATTCCCATTTGTAAATTTCATGACAACATCGCTCGATAAAGAAATTTCAATAAATTACGAAATTCATCATAGCTGCAACCCTCTCATGATTTTTAAACGAAATTCCTACAGAATTATAAATGCAGCAAGATTTACTTATTACATGGATTTCGTTTTGATTTCGTTACTACATCGGAAGTTATAGGAAAAAAAACCTTCATTTTCCTGAGCAAATTTGCAATATTTAGGAGACAAAAATTGCCATAGCTTGCAACCCTATACTAATTTTTCAACCAGATTTCTTTCAAATCTGTCTAAGAGTAAGTTTCACCCACTGCGTGAATTTTGTCAAAATCTGGTGGCTAAATCGGAAGCTATAGGCCAAAAACCAGTTTTTTTTTTCTCGGAGATTTTTCAAAATGGCGCCACTGCCACAGTATTGCCTGCATTTCAAAATCACTTCTATCAGACTTGGTTCTAGCAAATTTCAACATGTCCTGTAAATTTCATATTGATCACATTATCCGATCGTCAGTTCGCGTGAACAGAAGTTTTGAGTGCTGAAAATAGAGGTAATTTGACCATGGGCTGCCGTTCTTGCTTACCGCGGAATTTTGAAAATTTTTATTTGACTTGGTGTGCACAAGTCAATAATTTGAATTCATTTTCAAAAATCAAAAAATTTTCAGGAGGGTCGATGATTTGAAGGATTTTTTTTCAGGAGCCTGCTGTAGCTACAGAGTTGCCCGCACAGTCTTGAAAGTCCATGTGTGATAAATATCATTCCAAAATACGCACTGCAAATTTCACGATGATCCATTGTTTTTCTTAGAAGTTATGACAAATCGAAATTAGAAAAAAAATCCTTGCCTACTTTTAGGCACTCAGCGCCTGCACAAGGTTCAAATTTTCCAATTCTTTATCATAGACAAGCGTAAAATATAATAAGTTTTCATTCCCAATACTTTTTTTTAACAAAAATTTACACTGCTTGGAAATATAGGAGTATCTGAAAATTCACCAAAAAGCCCGCCGCCGCCAAAAGGTTAAAGATATCTGAATTCTAGCAAGTCATAGACCTACCCACTATATACATCTATGTCCTCAGAAAATTTCAGCTCAATCGAATCGGCCACTACATAGATTATCTCTTATATATATACATATATATATATATATATATATATATATATATATACATATATATATATATATATATATATATATATATATATATATATATATATATATATATATATATATATATATATATATGATGAATTTTCAGCGAAGCGAGTTTAATACTAATTTTCTTGGAAATTTAGAAAAAATCAGAAGAGCGAGAAGCTGCTATGATATATTTCGACTATTGTATTTGAAAGTGAAATTAAAGCTTTTTCAAATAGTGTTTGCGACAGTCAAGCAAAAACTTGAAAAACGTTGGATGTCACTTTGGTAGTTTTTAAAAATAAATGGAAACGCAGGGTGACACCGAATGACAGTGATGAGAATTATCCCTTAGCCATCTTAGTCCAATGTCAGCCCATGTGATGGAGGATTTTCCTTTTCTTCGAAACCATCAAACCCCACATTAGATGTGGCCGACAGGTCAGATACCGCAGATCCATGAGCCTAAAAAGAAATATTAATCCTAGGAGACAAAGTATTATCTCAAAAGAATAGCTCCTAAAATATATAGATAGCTTCATGTCTATGAAGCTGAAACATAAATAATGGACAAACTGGACAGATTGCCTAGAAACCTGTTTTAATACATTACTCTGTAGCTCCTGAAATCCAGTTGTAACGCCAAGGGAGCGAGACGCTAAGTCTATAAGGCAAATAGAGACAAGGCCAAACTTCGAAAAAAGGTTCATGATAACATTAACATCAAGAAATAAATGGGAGAATGGTCCAGCCATATCGCAGGAAGGGTGGCCAATGTGGTATACGGACGGCTCCAAGATGTATTTTGTATTGGGACCAGGGATCGTAGGATCCAGGTGCAAAAATCACTTCCCCCTCCCCAAGGAGGCCAATGTTTTCCAAGCAGAATTTAACACAATAATAGGCGTGTTTTTTGCTCCTCTATCCAGCGGAGAACAGAGTATACACATTGGAAGCAACAAAACTCCTGTACCAGTGAATTCACTAGTACAGAAATTCTATTCCTCATTGGTAGTTCAAGTGCTGAACTATAGAATGTGCTGATAGAAAAAAGAAAAGCTCATGAGAAGCTGTCTTTTTTTCTGTGAGGTGACTTTGGTTTTTTCAAGGTTATGTTGAATGTTTTAGATGTTAGGAAATTAGAAAAAGCTTTCATAATGTGTAGAAAGTTAAAAGAGGTAATTTTCTGTAAGCTATTTTTCTATTTTCTATCGATTGTGGTAGTTTATACTCATTTTCTCCCTTTATTTTCAGCTGTTTTGTGGTACCACAGCGAATACGGCAACTTATGTCAGTCTTAGCGAATGCACTGCTGTTTTATACTAGATCGTTGTTTTTGCGGCATAGCTATTTTCTGTTCTGTATCGGAGCAAAACAAACGCACCTATTTTATTATTACACAGTACTAAAAAGGGGCAGCATTAAGATCCACTAGGATAGCTAAGCGGTTCTCAAATAAACTCAGCTGTACTCTTAGAGGCCAGAAAGTTCCTAAATGAAATGGGCACAGAACTGGCTCAAAGGGGCACCACGGAAATGCGGAAGCTAGCATAACAGCCAAAGGAATGACTAAATTGCCCTACATTATTTCCAGACCGTACTGGCGCTTTCAAAGGCTGATACGTGCAGGGAAATCAAAACATGGACTAAACCAAAGATCGAAAGCCACACATGAGACACTCGAAACTACCACAATTTCAATGCAGAAAGAGCAAAAGAAGCAGTGATTCTCCTTAAGAGTGGCATAAGGGTCCTATGTGGAGCTTTAACAGGCACCCTTCCTTGCACAATATACCCAAAATACTTGCACAAAATACGCAATACCTCCACAACATAGGAAAAGAATGAGACGACAGCTTTAGATATTATGGAAAAGCGACAGAGAGCCTAAACATTTGCTGGGACAGTGTCCAGCACTAGCGAGATGAAGATTAAAGCTGCTTGGCTCTGCTTTTCCCTCACATCTGGGACGTTAGAAAAGTCACATCTGGTGATATATCCAAGTTCATAAGGAGTCTATATATGCTTTACGACAACACCGAGGAGTAGAGATGGGCAAAAGAGCTCATCATTCATGACCCTGTTCTACAGTTTTGCGCCGTACTCTTAGTATGCTATTCGCTGCGCATTTCATTGTCTAGTCGAACGAAAGCTTTCGCACGCGGACAATGTTGTGTTTTTTCAGGTGCTGCACTGTAAAAAAGGGATAATGAGTGATGAGCTTGTTGTAATACCTGTTAACTATCATTCCTATCAACACTACCCATACATAAGTACAAGTTGTGTTCACAGCGACTCCGTGCACAGCCAAATTAGTCTAACATAGTCATTAGTGCCAAAAAGACGTGTTTTATGTTCAGAACTTAATTTGAATAAATATGTTAAATAATTAAATATCTTTCATTGTCCACTCCATCTTTAACAGAGCTATGATCGCTTTTGCCCACCTGAGGAGGTTACTCAGTTGGACAAAAGAAGGAAGTACATTAGACCCAGGAGATCGTAGAGCTGGGGGCCATCTGAACCCGCTCCATGCGTCCATTCATTCATTATAAGTTTTTCAGCTCATCATACGACTTCTTAGCCAGAGCTCTCACAAAAAAAAACTAGTGCATTTTGAAAAGAGAATCTTCAGAAGAATTTTCAAACCTAAACAAACCAGGCCTCAATTGTTGTAGCTAAGAATTCCACAGCTGTTTGTAAAAATGAAATGTTTTCGATGGAAACTCCATGCATTGCTTGATTTTTCAGTTCTTGAATTCATTTAAACACAAAATATCTTCAACTTTTATTAAAACAATATTTTAATTGCATAAAATATGTAGCAAACTCAAAAACTATTTTAATGCAGTAGGGAGCAATACAAGTTCAGTCTATTTTGATGTTGGTGGTGTTGCTGTATATGATGGTGAATTAAACATATACCAATTGATACACCCAAAATACGACGGTCCATTCGAAAATCCTTGTCCTGGTGGACATTGTAGTAAGACTGCAGTTCCAAATACGCTATTGCATTGCCAATAATATGAAGGATCACAATACGGAATGCCGCGTAATAATGCATTACCAGTACATTGTACAGGACCCATTGTTGCAGGTGGCAAATTAAGCCCTTCTTGATCCTTCCATGGAAAATACTGGCAAGGAACGCAGCCTTCGTAGTCCTTGCTATAGCCTCCGTAATAGAGAAAATAAAAGGGGTCGTTTGTAACGAACAATGTCATATTAGGACAATAGTAAGGACCAGAGTCTACACCATTATTGCACACGTAATAGATATGAGGATCTGCACTGTCTGCAGGACAACTGGTTGGAGTGGCTATACCACTACTTTTGGCACAACAATTCTGCGCAAATGAATTGTAATTCATTGAATAAATAAACAGAACGCCTAGCACTACTACCACATTTCGAAACATTTTCTCGTTTTTGGTTGCAAAAAATATTTCTAACAAAAAATTGAAGTATTTGGCGCGACCACTAGTACTAATACGCTATCCAAAAGTTGCAAAAGAAATGCTGATTTCCGATGCGCATTGCATTTTTATAGCAATGCTCGACTTTTGCAGTACAAGAAGATAAAGTAAAGTGATTGTGATTTGCTTGAATTGAATACCTCAGTTTTGATTAAGAAACAGTAATTGAATGCGGAATTCGATGACAACAAGATTATCGGGTCTCATGCAAGTAAACATGATTTCGAAGAAATTTATTTAATTCATTTTTCGATTAGACGCATATCAGACGATTGCTTTATATATGAATAGCTGGACGCACTGGCTGAACAATAAGAATTTTTGACAAGGAATTATATATTGTTATATGTTTGGTGAAGGATTATTCGCATTGAATTGTCAACAAGATTGCTATCTGCGATGAGGACCAGATTCTGAAGCCCTCGTCACGACTTCTAGGCTTATAACAGTGTCCAGATGGATGCTAAACGCATATATTGCTATTTCAATCAGCTAAATTATTTTTTCAAAGAATCTTGAAGCTCCAGAGCTTGTGAAAGAAGCTATAGATAGCTATGGAACTTTATCAGGCCATGTTATCATTAACTACTACTCCTAAGTATAGAAGTAGTGTGTTGTTCCAATAAAGCACCGGGTATCGAAATCTTTAATTTTGATATTTTTCAAAGGAGAGTATCCTCGGCCAAGTGCGTTAAGAAGATGGATGACGAATTCGATACGGTAACGATTTGTGTAATCTATAAGAGAAGCTGGGTTGGCCACTTAAGGAACGAGCAAGCGGAGAATACTCAGTAGATATTCATCCTGATGGGTGACTTCAACCTACCCCGGATTACTTGGAACTTATCTGACGACAGCTTCACTTTAGACCCAACTTTTTCTCCCGGCAATCGCTCATATGCAGAGGAGTTTATAAACGCAATGCTTGCGTGCGGCCTTAACCAAGTAAACAGCATTTTGAACAGTCGCGGAAGGTTATTTGATCTAGTTATTACTTCAAACGCCTGCTCATCCGAAGTCAAGCACTGTCCATCATCTCTTGGCGATTCAACACATCATGAACCAATTCTTATCATCAACGAAATCAATACATCTCTAAGTACTCCTTTACAAAGCTAACCGTGTCAATTTAACTTTAGGAAAGTCGACTTAGATGTACTAAATGGTCTTATTGCGAGGTGTGATTGATCCCATGTGATGCAGAAAACGACATCAATAATGTCAGTTTAAGTAGGTCGAAAAATTGGTCGAGTTATGGCGCATCTGCCCCTGCCTGTGAAGAAATTGACGCATAGGATATAAAAAGTTGGCTATCCCTGGATAACATATTGTATGGGCATGATGAATCGTAAAAAATGTTTGACAAAATCATATGCGATAAGCTATCCCCTCTGGTCGATGCTCGACTTAACGAACAGCAGCATGGTTTTAGGAAAGAACGCTTTACCACTACTAGCCTGATGGTGCTGGCTTCCCATGTTCTTTGCAAAATGGAGAAAGGTCATCAAAGTCTACACTGACTTTAGCAAAGCGTTTGATATTGTTAGTCACTCCATTTTGATTTCCAAGCTGCAGCAATTCGGAATTGCAGGATCTTTACTAAGATAGCTTAGCTCTTACTTCCAGAACCGCTCACAATATGTGAAATTCCAAGGGCTTATCTCTAAAAAAAATTCATGTCAACTTTGGAGTACCTCAAGGTAGCCATCTTGGCCTTTTGCTATTTAACATTTTTATATCAGACCTGTCGGAGGTTTTATCTGATGTACCTCATCTACTATATGCGGACGATTTGAATATTTTTCATACTATAAAGTCGCCATCAGATGCCAACTTTTTTCAACTAAAACTAAATTCCCTGGATCATTGGTGCTGCGTGAACAACCTACCTCTCAATATCGCAAAATCTCATGTGATTACCTTCTCTCGAAAAAGTACGCTCGTACATTATACGTACCTTTTAAGCAATACGACACTTAGTACGGTTGACAATATATTAGACCTCGGTGTGGTGCTGGGTCAAAAGCTCCGCATTAATTTTCATTACGACAAAATTATCTCTCAAGCAAGTAAACGACTCGGCTTCATTAAGCGACGAGCCAGGGAGTTTCAGAGCCGTTGGGCTACAAAATCGCTATATACAGCGCTCGTTCGCCCTCTTCTTGAGTATGCTTGCATTATCTTGAACCCGGTTTTTGAAACTCACAGCCAGAGATTCGAATCTGTTCAAAAGCAATTCTTGCTATTTGCTCTTAGAGATCTTTACCATCCTTTTGATTTTATCAATTTACCGCCATATGACTTCTAAATTTGTCCCCACTTGCATCCAGAAGATTAATGTTATCTGCCTGTTTCAGTTTCGATGTAATAAGAGACGCTGTTAATGTCGACTACATACAGGAAAGATTTGTGCTTAACCAGCCCGTGAGAGTCACTAGATCCCGACAAATACTAGTTGAATATAGGCATAGCACCGCATATGCTGATAATGAGCCAATAAATAGATGCTGCAAAATATTCAACAGCATGAGCCAACTTTTTTCCCCACAATTTTGAAAGCGTCCTTTAAAAACAAAGGTACCAAGGCTCTTTTATCCTACCCTCTCTAGTCTACCGGCCTAGAATCCTTTTCATGACTAATAAAATATTTAATTTCGTTTTTGTATTTAATAATTTTGTGCCCTACATGTAATATTGCTGTTATGTATTTATTTATAGAATGTTTATTTATTTCCATTACATTGAGTGTATGTTATACCTGTTTTTTTAAATTGTTATTTCAATTTTTATTTCATTTATATTTAATTGAAGGTAAATAAATAAATAAATAAATTTTAAGGAAAATTCGAAAAAATCTTCGGCTGAGAACACGAAAATTAGCGAAGGAAGTGTCAGAAGATCTGAACGTTAAACTTTATGCTGAAACTATAAAGAGAATTCTACGTAAAGTTAATCACCATGGACAATCAACGGTGAAAACTTTTTCGAAGCAAAAGCTACAATTCGTATATCGCACAGAAGTATGGACTCTTAGTTTTGAAGAACTGTTACATTTGTGGGCTATTGTTGAGCTTTGTAAAGCAAATAAATTTCTGGAGAAAACCTACTCGATCAAAATATTTCGACCTAAGAATGGGATTGTTGGAAGCTAGAGTTACATGTCGCCGTTTGGAATTCACAACCCACACTTCATTGAGTGTATTGAGCCACAATTAAGTCAAATTTGAAAAGTAATGCCACCGAAATTTGTGTGGGCGCTACACCTGAAATTTTCCAAGATAATGATCTAAACTCAAAATCGATTATTGTCAGAGAATTAAAATTGAGTCCTCAGGCAGTCAGTGGCTTCGTGAAAAGTATGTTACGCAGCGCAATTCTGCCGGGACTGCATATCGTCTGGATAAATTTAGTTCATTTTCGAAGAAATACTCTCTGACTACTGTCCGGTAACGTTGGATACTACGCAAGCTTCGGTAAATTTGTTTTTTTTTTAACAGGACCAACTACAGTACCTTGATAAATACCACACCAAACATTGCACTTTCGTAGTTGTAAATCGCTTCACCCCAGAAACGCAAATTTTGCTTGTTCACAAACCTATTGAGCCGAAAGTAAGTCTTTTCACTTAACTCCGATTTTTCAACCACAATAAGGCCAATGACAGACACTTCGGTTTCACCGAAGCGTTTAACGCTTCGGTTTGGAGCGTCGGCTGACACACACAGCGGTTTTCAGAAGCGTTTATCGAGTCGGTTCAGTTACAAATTACGTCGGAGTATAATATAGATGCTTGTGAAAAAAGTAGTCGTGTATGGACACATATGTATATATATGTATATACACTAGGCCACATAATTCATCGTACGATGACATTTTCAAGCATAAACAATTAATAAACTTTCAAATCATTCTCGTTTTAACCATATCTTATTTATTTTATTACAGGTGTTACTACCATGCTTGATTACAATTTCTCCCTGACATTCTTTTCTCATAATAGCAAAATATAACTAGCACACAGTTTATTACCAGCAACAAAAACATTGTACTGCTACTTTAATCGTTTTCCGTACCCAACATTTGATGTGTACTGCATGGAAATTGGGTCAAAATACTAACAAGTAGTTTCAAGTTTAGTTGCACTATGTCGCCAACAACAAATAAACCAAAGGATACGTCAAGTGATTTTAGAGAAGTAGTTATTAATTTATGGGCTTGTGAAAAGAAATCTTGCAGTGAAATAGGAAAAATCACCAAAAAATCTAAATCAACAATTCAACATATCATTGCAAATTATAAAAAAAAAACCGGAAAAGTGGAATACAAGAAAAGACAAGGTCGTCCCCGTAAGTTATCTTAAAGAAGCGAAAGGGTAATAGTGAGTACAGTGCGCAAAAATCCTAGAGCTACTGGTGTGAAAATGAAAGAAGATTCGTCAGAAAAGTTCAATGTAGAGATAAGTGCTAGAATAGTACAAAGAACTTTGAGAAGAAACGGGTATTCTTCGAGAATAGCAAGGAACAAACCATTTATTAGTGAAGCTAATACGTTTAAAAGAAAAGAATTTGCTCTCCTCCATAAAAATGACGACCTTCTATTCTGGAAACGAGTTATTGTTTCTGATGAAAGCAAGTTTAATATATTTGGTCACGATGATCCAGCAAAAGTTTGGCGGAGGAAAGGCACTGTACTAGATGCTAAAAACTTGCGGAGCACCGTGAAACATGGTGGAGGTAGCGTACTTGTTTGGGGATACATGAGTTGGTCAGGAGTTGGAAATCTGTTTTTATTGATGGGAGAATGGACCAGAATGTGTACCTAAACATTTTAAAAAACAACCTACGCAAATCTATGAATAAAATGAATTTGGTTCCTAACTATATTTTCCAACAAGATAACGACCCCATGCATACAGCTCGTATTGTACGTGAGTGGCTACTATATAATAGCCCTAGCCAATTGCATTCTTCACCGCAGAGCCCAGACGTAAACCCTATCGAGCATTTGTGGGACTACCTCGAAAAACAGTTACATAAACACCACATTTCTTCAAAGTTTTCTCTAAAGAAGGATTTGCAAGATGAATGGAATAGTATTCCTCAAAAAATTACACAGAAACTTGTGGAATCCATGCCAACGCGTATGCAAGCGGTCCTGGAAGCTAAAGGAGCACCAACCAGGTACTAACGCCTAACTGTAAATAAATATCCTCATGTAAAAGTAATCGTACGATGACTTTTGATGCTTAGAAATTTTAATTTTTAGAAATAATCAATTGATATTTACCAATCTTTGAAAAGATTTAAATGAATAAATGTTTGGTTTGAATTTTCTTCTTGTTATGTTTGTCTTAATGTAAAGTTTATGTAATTTTTTTTTGAATAAATGGATTATTTTTCTTATCTATTATGTTTTAATATGCCGTACGATGAATTATGACACCTAGTGTACAGACATATGTAAGTATATATATGCATATGAAATTTGGGCAAAGTGATTCTAATACTAATTTTCTTTGAAAATCTACTTTCAGAAACCAAGTCACAGCGTAAGAAGTTAGTTCCTAACTAGCGCGCAGACAGCGTGTGAACTGGCTTGAGATTGTATTGTTGATCAGACTGGAAAATTGGAAGAAATCGCATGGATCAAAAAGAGGTGCAAGATAAGATTCGACAACTACATACTCAGGCTAGATTTTTCGTTGTTCACATACGGTTCACTCTCGCAAAAAATACCAGACCACTCTCAGGTTGCTTTGACAGATAATGCATTGCGTAAATGGAGGCGCAATTTCAAGGTCAAAGTGTTTTTTTCTGGAAAAGGGAAGGAGTTCACCCACTTATCATTCGATACACTTTGACCAAGTGCCCACAAATGTTTCATTTTCCAATACTGTATCCTAACCATTCTTCAAAAATAAATGTTCTTATCATATTTTCCTTCCCATATCCCATGCATCCTGAAAAATTCAGCTCGATCGGACTACGCAGCAATGAACAAATCGAAAAACGCTCGAAAACCGAGTCGGTGGGTCATTTTTCTCCTCTACCGACTCGGTTCCGAAACCGAGAGGCGGTTCGCACCGCAGTGTATGTCATCACAATGCTAAAGTAATGCACGAGTATACCGACTCGGTTTTCCTCTCGGGAAACGCCTCGCTAGAACCGCTGTGTTTGTCAGTGGCCTAAGAGCGGGGGGCCAAATTGCACAGGAACCCAATTCTATTGGTAAAGCCATGATTGTCAAGCAGTTGTGAGTATAAAAGGCAAACGCTGTTGAAAAAAACAACAAGGTTTGAAATGTATCCTTATAGTAGCATCTACCAATCTAAAAAACGCCTTATATGATTTATTTATTTTATTTATTTATTTGCCAAACAAGGCATGATACAATATATATTACAATAGAATATGCAAGTATTTCAAGTTAATGTTTATTTGCATTTAGGCGAATAAGGATGGGAAATAAGTAGATTAAGAAGTTAATAGGGCCTTTGTCAAGTTATTTTTGAAAATAGATTTGGTGATACCTGAAGAGTAGTGATGACTTACAATGTTGAATGTTCTACAGCACCTATTGATGAGTTCATTATACCCATAAACTGTAAGGTGCTGGTATTCCTTAAGGAGGGTTGTATGCCTAGTCCGTCTTATTTGATTGTTGAAAGTAATTCGGTTAGAGAGAGCTGCTATACTAACTGTTCCGTTAATGATATCAAAGGCCAGGCATGCGCTAATTATGGTTCTTCTTGATGAAAGAGTCATTAGGTTTAGAAGACCAAGTCTGTATTCGTAAGAGGGAAGTTTACTAAAGTCGTTTGGATTATAGAGGTGCCTAAAGGCAAAAAGCAAAAATTGTTTCTGAACCGATTCGAGCCTGTCGCTGTGTAGTTGAAAAGCAGGGCACCAGACTATGCAGGCGTATTCCAGTAAAGGCCAGTATATAGAGACTTAGTAACCCAAATGTTTTTGAACTCTTTAGCGCGCCTCTTAATGAATCCTAATTGTTTGCTCGCCTTCGACAAGACTTTGTTGATCTGCAAGTTAAAGCGCAATTTGGTATCTAGGGTTACACCTAGGTCTAAGATATGTTCTACCCTAATAAGTTCGTTGCTATTAAGATAGTATGAATTGGCTATTACATTATTTTCCCTGGAGAAACTTATCACTCGACACTTGTCGACGTTGAGATTTAGTTTATTCAGGAGGCACCACAGTTCGAGAGATACAAGTTTTGATTGGAGAAAATCAATGTCGGACTGCGTTTTGATAGTGTGGTACAATTTCAAGTCATCAGCGTAGAAGAGGTGTGGGGTATCAAATAAAATCCTAGATAGATCCGAAATGAAAATATTAAAGAGAAGAGGGCCCAAATGACTGCCTTGCGGCACCCCCGACAGAGCAAAAACTGTTTTTGAAAATTTTCCTTGGAATTTGACAATCTGGGTTCTGTCACATAGGCAAGATTTAAGCCAGTTACGTAGGCAGCCAGATATACTGAAATTAAGTAATTTCTGTGTCAAAATTAGATGGTCGACTCTTTCGAAGGCCTTACTGAAATCAGTATAAATCGCATCAACCTGGTTTCCTTTTTCCATCTCACAAAGGACGTTCGAAACCAGGATCATGAGATTCGTGGTAGTTGACCTGCCTTTTCTAAGCCCATGTTGCTGTTCGTTGAGAAGGGGACTTATTATGGAAGTCAGTTGAGCGCAGACGAGCTTCTCGAAGAGTTTGGGGATCACTGAGAGAATAGCGATGCTTCGATAGTTGTCAATAGATCGTTTATCGCCGCTTTTGAAAATAGGCGTAAGATAGGAAGATTCCCAAAAGGATGGAAATACGCCTAATGACAGCTACTTTTAAAAAATGATATACAGAGGGGTTATCAATTGATTGATACACTGTATCACAAAGCAGGGAGGTATTAGGTCAGGGCCAGGTCCTTTGTTAATGTTTAGCTCTTGGATAGCGTTGGCAATTGCCTCTTTTGTTAGAATGGTTCCCTCAATGAGTGGTGTGGATACAGTTTGGGTAGGCTAAACAGTTGAATTTATTGTAGGGATCGAAGGAGGACAGAACGAATCTTGAAAGTGATCTGCAAATAAATTGGAGATTTCCTGTGGAAGCGAAGATATAGTGTTCCCTCTGAACATATAAGCGGGATAGCCAGTCGTTTTTCGTTTCATATTAACGAAGTCAAAAAATTTTCTCGGGTCATTTACAATTTGGTTACCCATTAAAGTCACGTAAAGCTCATATGCTTCCCGACTCTTAATTGAGAATTCTTTGGATACAAGATCGTAACTTTCCTTTAGTCCTACGCTGATATTGCGATCATTATTTTATCCGCAATAGATTTTTACTCAAAATGGATAGAAATAAAAGAACTGAAAAGTAAAAAAGCAGGTGAGGTAATAAGAACATTAAAAGAAATATTCTCAACTCATGGAATACCACGAACAATAGTGGCTGATAACCAACCGTTTAATTCGTATGAATTGAAAAATTTCGCAAAAGAATGGAATTTTAACTTTAGTTATTCTAGTCTATTCTGTATCCACATTATCTCAAATTATTGTTTAACCATGGCTCAGAACGTTTATTGCGGTTTTTTATCTTTGGTACATAAGTGTTAATGGCTTGAAAGATTTTTTCGTGGAAAAAAGAAACAAGTCCATCCAAATCTAACGTTGAGATGGACCTTGACCATTCTATGGTATCCAGATAATTTTTAATGCTTGCGTAGTCAGCATTATGAAAATCAAATACAATTTCATTATTGTATGATTAGTTAAAAGCAATATTGATGATTTCTGGAAGTCTATTAGAAATATCAAGTTTACTAATCATATTTTCCGGAATTCGCGAGCTTTGTCTAACCGTTGTCACTTCAACGATTTCGCAAGAAACTTCAAATAAAAGTTTGACTGGAATGGGCGTTTAGGATCTTGCACACGACGAGCTGCGTACTGGCACCCCGCTTAGTCTGAACAATTTTTTTAAGAAATTTTGGGAGGGATACTTCTCGAATTTGGCAAGCCGTCCACTGCTTTAAATAATATTGCATAATGCAATGTACGAATTTTCTTTTACAATACAAAACTCATGCGAAAATTGTTGAAATTCCAGGATCTCTCTACAATACCACCAAACAAACAACCCTTCACTTTGCTTAATTTGTTCAAAAGTTCAAGCCAGTAAATCCCGTCAGTCAAAAAACAAACGAATTTTGTTTAAAATGATTTATCACTCATCAGATAAAAAGCCGAACAGTCCACAATGTTTGCCACTTTCCAACGTTAATATATTAGATACCGGAAAAAATTCACATATCAACTTCAAACAGGGCACACATATCGTATCCCTTCCGCAAAAAAACCATTTGAAGACCAGATGACATCAGGTCAGGAAACACGAGAACGAATACATTGTGCAAAGTTTGCAAAAACTCAGAGGTAACTAAACCTGAAGTGCTGCCTGAGCGTAGTTTTAATTAAATTTAATCGCTCGTGGTTTTACATTGTGGGCAATAAATGGAAATATGAGATCTTTACATAATATACAGACGTGAAAAAAACTTTTGGTGGAAAATAGTTTTCATGAAATGAAATCATACTTCAAAGGACATAGAATATCTTTTATATTAATCGGCATTTTGTGCCCAAATTAAATCAGACAATTTAATTGATATTATCGTCCTAATTTCCCTGTAATCGTTAGCATAACTTGTTGAAGCCATAGAGTCAAAGAATCCCAGCATTTCAAGAATGTTTATAGTATCACGTCCGTAGAATCGAAGGACGTGAAAAACAAACAAACCCAAAGGCAAATACCTACAGTGCATACGAATATGTAAATACAGGGATCGTACGAGCAGAAGAACACCTGAGCGAAAGCATGTCTGCCTCGTATTTTCATTCATTGCACAACAAACATATTTCTCGCATCAACGTGTGCAAATTAATTTATTCGGCCGCTTAACCCAACGCTTCAGACATCTCCTCTCCAACCCCATCTTGCTGCCTTCGAACCATCCATGCTGCCAATCCTTCGCAAAGCCGACAAATCACAATATTTACATGGGGAGAATGTGCAAAACCAACAAAAGTCTCGAATCGACTGCACAACTGAAAAATTTATCGCCAAACAGGTTACCGACTTATAAATAAATAAATTAGTGACGACTTCGAGGAGAGTTCCTTGTCGCTTTCTACCGCGGATAAATGCAAGCGTTGCGGACCAGGACCTGAATTCGGGATCAGACAGAGGCCAAGAGTTCGGCAGCCATCAGGCTGGGCCGGGACGTCAGGCGGGAGCATGTTCAGTAGACCAGCTCCTGTACGACCGACGGCAGCGGCGACAACGACAGCAGCAACAACAACAATAACAACAAATACATGTTGCGAATATCCTTGCGAAAACGGCAAAAATGACAAAAATCACTCAAAAATTCAACTCACAATTTTGCGCAGAGATCTCCTGAATGGCTGCCGTTGTGAGACGGGTGGTTGCCAATAAAGAGTGGACGAACTGCGACAAGGATTGCACGGCACGGGGTGGGACAGGCTCTAGTTCTTCCGGAGACGATGAGATTTGAGATTTTCTAGCGAAAACGACTTTCTGTGCAGAAATCCTGTTAAATCCTTTTCGGGTAATCCGTGTCGCGCGTTGTTTTCTCGACGGGGGGCGGCCGGCGCAAATGCCAAGGGTGGGCCGCAGTTTTCGGAGTTCTTGGGGTCGACAAGGAAACTCACATCCGTTTCTACTTTTCTTGTAGCTATTTTGCTTTGCCTCGAAAATCTTCTCGTTATGGATTTCGAGGCACATTGCTTGCTCGCCAAAACGTAACGTAACACCTACCTCTCGAGTAGCGCCCGGGTGTTTTGGATGCCACCGATGTCGTCTCCGCTGTGTCCTGAGGTTGCAAGACTGCTATTGTTGCTAATACAATGCGATGCTGGTCGGCCCGGTGGGCTTGGTTTCACGGTCCGGATAGGATGGGATATGCGAGTTGATTCGAAACGACACGGACGGCGGAAGCACGGCACAAAAACTCTTGAGCTAACTTGCCAAAGAAGTCTCGAATGCTTTTCGCGAACTTGGAACTTTCGACACAACACTTAATGGCACGTTTCACTCACAAAACTCAAGAATTTTCGTCGCGTTAAGCGCTTTTCGATAGCTGGGAGTTTGCGGAGATTTCGCGTCGGAAGGAAACGAATATGCACTCTTTCGCCAGGTTCTATCGGGTCTCGTTTATGTAATGCACAAAGGGAACTGACGATGGACGAGCTAGGGATGACAAAGCTAATGACAGCGCCATTGATCTCTGTCGGGAGCGGAACGCTGCGACGCTGCCTCGTCCTTGGAAGACAACACGGCTGACTGACTGTCGACAGGAAGCACAAAAGAAGCCAGTGAGAGATCGATGCAACTCTGCAGCTCCGTCTGAGCAGTCTGACGTTGAACGCGTAAAGCTGATTATCCTGGCGAATGACCACGCTCTACTCCATCTCCAAGACACGGACGTCAAAGACCAATTCGTCTGCTTCCGAGACACATGTCCGATCGTCTCGGACGCGAGAACAGCCTCACCACAAGTCTCCGCCACACAAGAAAACACCAACACTCCACCGTCACTCACTTTCTGTTTATTTACCTTTCGACCGAAACATGCTCGAAATTTTTGATTAATTGCACGGCGGCTCAACAGCTATCAATTTGCCATAAGCAAAACAAATTCAAAGAGACCGCAAAAACAAACCTGCACATCAATTAGAAAATTCCAACTCGAATCACCGTTCCGCAACACCCCACGCAGAGACTACGAACTGGATCCTGACGGAGACGAAAGCGTACACTGAACGAGAACAAACAGATAAGAAGCTGTCGAAGACTGTCGTCCGTCTGCGGTGCGGCACTTGATTTTCGCGGCGTTCGGTGAAGAAAAATCTTGAGGATGCTCCATCGCGAGAATCGAAAAGAATAGACGAGCACTGGTTGTCTCATTCGGGCCTGTGGTGGGTGAGTGGAATAGCAAGTGTTGTGTGGGAGGAAGAAGCTAATGAAAGCTAAATTTATTGACAGTTGATAAGGCGTAGGTGTGCGCTTGGATTTGTTTAGAATCCCATCAATGGGGATACATGCGGGTAAAAGTGAGACAGCTTTGTTTCGTTAACGCACATGACATTTCGCTATTCATGTTGGATTTTGACAATTACTAAATCGTGTTTGGTTGCAGCGGTTGAACTGGGCGGCATTGCCAGGTAAATGATATTAATTGCGAATTTGTATTTTTTGGGAATGATATATAAATGATTTAAAGTTCTGTGCTTGTCACCTTTTATTTGATTTATACATTGCATTCGGTGATAATTACGTAGAAAATTGCAAGGCATTCATCTAAACACTCGTTTTGCAGAGTATAGAATCGACAGCGTCCTTTCAAAGATTTGAATTTGTTAGGCAGTTGCGGTATTTGAGGTGTCACAAAACTTCCTCCCGAGGCGGTGTTCCGGATGCAGCCGTGAAGCATAACCTAACCTAAGCAACTTTGACTTTTTTGTAAATTCACTGTCTATATTTTTTGTAATCCAGAATAGAATAGAAGTGAAACCGTTTTAACCTGATGCGAATATTTTCTCTAAATTATTTTAGGATAGCTTTCGCAAACGGTTAGTTGGTGGTTAGGAATCGATTTGGAAGACTCTACACTAAAGCTTTGACTAATAGGGTATATGCATTCAATCGGGTGAGTAATGGTAGATGGTTCTATTGCTATAAACTATTATTTACTTATTTATTTATAGGACTTTTAACAATCACAAAAAAATTCGGTCGAAGCAGCAGGCACTCGACGTCAAGTTTCAAGTATGTTCATGGTCAATAATAACATCTGGTTTTCATAGTGAGGTAAATAAAAAGGGTCTGTTGATGGATGAACCGTCGATCATTAAAATCTTCACATAATAGTACTTTGTTAGTAAATAGGTTGTTGAGTAAAGATTTCAATTTAAATAGGCGACTGTTGAGATAAGGACGACAATAATTAGAGATAAGAACTGTAAAGACTCAAAATAGAGGATGCAATCATTTATAGAATCGAATGTAGAGGAACAGGGGTAAAGGAATGATAGTTACTGCTAACTAGACTTAGCCATCACTGGCATTAAGTCTATTTTTAACTAAGGTGAATACTCCTTCGTAAACTGGGAGCTGCTAAAATTTTCGTTTGTTGGTGTTTCAGCTACAAAAGCGACATTAATGGAAGTCTTTATTTCAAAGTATCTTTATTTCTTCAAATACCTATGATATTATGTTGAAAAAACTTCATCTATAGTAGATGGTCCTAAATTCAGTTTGTTGTTAGCTAAGATTTGGGTGAAGTTGTCACTTTTTCGAGCAATAAGCTCTTTGCTATTCTTGGAATCTGATTAAATAGACTCTTTTCACACCGAGAAATCATAAATCAGAAATTTTGTCAATATTATCCCTGCTAAGGACAGAGGTAAAGCATTATTCCCCATTTTAGGAAGTTGAGGGAATTTATCGGGGGTGATATTCACAATTGTCGACTATTTAGTTCCCATTCATCAAGCAGGGCAAAGCAGCTATGTTCTTTCGAAAGCACAAACATTTCTCACTTCTAAGGCACTGATATTGCATATATATCCAATTTCCATCACAATTTCCTCCTTAAGTATCTTAAGAAAAGAACTATCATTAAAAATATGATATGTATTGTTACGAGAGTGGGTTATTAAGTTCGCGCAATGAGTAAGTAGATAATTAATGAGTTGCGCTGTTTGATGTCCCTCACTAAACAAGGAAAGTCGGCTCAAACCATAATGGAAGAGATGCCATTCGCCCGCTGGGATTCTTGTCCAGGTAAAACCATGATTTACACGAGGCACAGTCTTTGTAAACCAAGAAGGGACTCACTTGAAGAAAATCCACGACCACGATAGTCATATGACCGAAAAAAAATTTGCCAATTTTCGGCACCTCGAAAATTGTTCAAAAATTTATATTAGAAGATGCTAGTCTAAAGAAAAAACAGCTCGTAATGTTTTAAATATTTTTCACCATCATCTTAATGCTGAGAATGCTCACGCCTCCTCAAAAATAACATCACGTGGAGTGCGTTCGCAGGTTTTGAACCTCTGTTGAGCAGACGATGATGGAGTATTAAGTCGAATTGCTACTGGAGATGACACTGGGATTCATCATTATGAGCCTGAGTCTAAACAAGACTCTATGCAGTGGCACAAAAAAGGCACACTATTACCCGAGGAGTTCAAGGTGTCACAGCCTGCTGGAAAAGTTATCACAACCTTTTTTTTGGGAATCAGTTGCGATCCTGTTGATTAATTTTGAAAACAAAGGCTTCTTCATAATCGAAGAATACTATGCTCCAACTCTAGAGCAGTTGAAAGAAGCAATCAAAGAAAAAAGAAGAAGAACATTTACCAATTGTGACCCCCTTCAGATATTTCCCGTCGAGAAACTGGCAGTTCTTTTCCTACAGCGAGTAGATCACCACCATCGACAAGTGCATCGGCACAATCACTTTGATGAGTGATTGATTAATTAATCGTTTTCTTTGATTAAAGTAATCGCCGTTGAACTTACTATAATATCTTTTACTATAATATCTTTTATCTTAGCCAAAAGATTTAAAGGCACAGGTAATCTTATGTGAATCTATAATCTCCCCAACCTGAAAAGAAAGTAAGTATATATTAAAACGACTTTTCATCTGTACATAGTAGTCTTTATTAAGTTCTTCTGATAAACAATCAATCACGTGAGTCTATGATACTAAACTATTATATCATAAATATATGCAAATACATCTATCCAATAATATATCTATAGTTGCTGCTAAAATAAATATTTATATACATTTACTACTGTTAACGCATTAGTTGCATTGTAGCATTACAAGACATACATACTCGTATATATAAAGAAATATATAAAGAACTTTAGTGAACATACAGTATGTACTCCTATACAGAGGCAAACATTTACATTTATGGTGTGAAAGCATATCTGTATGTTGAGTATATAACAAAGAACAATTTTGATTCCTAGTTTCGCGAGTCAATTTGATTAGGAGAAATTTTTAAAAAAATTATAAGTTTCAATTCAATTTCCTGTAATAAAATTCATTCGTTTTTATTTATTTTTTCAAAAACATGAGTTTTCTTCCTACAATCGAGAGTTCTATTCATGGGTATTTATTGCAAACATAAATATAGGAAATAAATATTATGTTCGTTTGTTGCTGAATTTAATAAATTGTGGAAGAACCGATCCGTAGATAGCAATTCAATTGACATTATTTTGAATTTTATTTTTAAGATTGAAAAAAATATAAAACGCATTTAAAATCGATTATGTTGTCCCAGCGCAACCAATTTCTGATCTTGCGGTTTAGCTTGGAAAAGTGTCGTAGTGGAGGTGTCTTAGTTGGCATAAAAAGGTCGCCTAAAAATCATGAAAAGATCGCTGTAATGACTTTCAGTTTCCGTCTTTCTCGTTGAATATGTTTTTGTTCAAATCTTAAATCCCTCTATTCTATTGATTGTTTTCATTGTTTACTTTCCTTGCAACTATTCCGCTTCGGTGTATGCATGTCGCTTTTCTGAAATTTCTACTTATCTATGCAGTCGGTTTCCAAACGTGCTACTTTTTGTGTATGTAGATTTCAATATCCCTGACGTGCAATGGAACTCTAACTTTTCGCTTATCTTTCTTCAATGGTCTCAATACCGACAGTGCTATTGTTATCTTTTCCTCTCTAACCTAACTCCTCGCTTCACATCGACTTACCACAATAGCTAATCGTAAGTCGTCCCGTGGTTTAACTCGGAAATTACCGCCTCTCTTAAAGCGAAAGATTCAGCACGCGGTGAGTACAAGCGTACGGGCTCTAAATTCGACCTAATTGAATTTAAGTGGTTACGTTTCGAAGCTAAAAGGATTGCCAGTATGGCTATGCGCAGTTATTTCGATAGTGTTGAGTCGACCATCCACTCCAATAGCGAAAAACCTTTTTGACGTTATGTTTGCGCCCTCAGCGTTTGTGAGCTCTTTGCGAGATGTTTCTTCTCCTTCTTTACCCCATCCTCCACACTTACCTCGCACAACGTTTCCTTTTCCTTGCATTTTGTCTTTATTGCGTGCCGATCCTGTAGAAATCGAATCATTGATTAATTGTCTTGATAAAGCTACTGATTGTGCCTATGAGGGCATTCCTAATGCATTGGCGAAATCACTTTCCTTTTCCTTGAATGTTCTTCCGTCCATACTTTTCGAGTCTAGCTGCTGGGAAATTTCCGTCACATTGGAAAACTGAAAAAATCTTCCCAAAACACAAATCTTGTGATTGTGCTAGCATATTCAACTACTGTCCCATTTCTTTTCTTACGTGCTGAAGCAAACTTCTCGAGCGCATTGTGTATAACAATCTATATCCCTTAAACCTTCTCATCCTAGCACAAGAGTAACATTGTTTTGTTAATGGAAAGCCGAATCTTACAAACCTTTTATTCTTCACAAATACTGTTGCATCTGCTTTGGATTAACAACGACCAGTTCTATATACTGACTTTTCTAAAGCTTTTGACTTCGTTGATCATGCGCTACTGCTTCTAAAAGTGGAAAACTTGGCTTCCCTCTTATGTGCATGACCATATATGTGTAGTAACAACTGATTTATGCTCTTCTGCTCCATTTCGTCTCGTGTCTGGAGTTCCGCAAGGATCTATTGGTGCTCCCTTACTGTTTTTGTATTTTATAATTGACCTTCCTTCGACAATAAACTCATCTCGCCTTTTATATGCGGATTTTTTTCCCCTAGTGTAGATGGCAAAAAAAATCTGCTAACCAGATCCCCTGGCGACCTATCACCACGGAGTATGTGAGGTTTGACTCACTAAAAAAAAGGACCATCTACAAGCCCACGAAGTTCCGAGTCGGGACCCGCCTAAGCACTGCTTCGACCCGGTCGTGCTGGCTCATCTATCGGTAACCATGGACTTCAAGAACTACCACAGCTTATGGGTCGGTAAGGCAGGAGGGGCGCAGCTTTTTTTCAACGTATGTTGAGACTTTATGCGCAGCACTTTCTCAACGTATGTTGAGACTGCACGCCAGTTCTCCTCGTTTCGCAGCATTGCATCCACGATCGTCTCAGGCGCTGCCAGGCCGATCGTGGACTCAATGATGCACCTCAAACTTACGAAGCGACTGCACATAAAGAATGTGTGCTGAGCATCATCGAGCTCAGTCACACAGTACCGGCAGTACGGTGTGACCACCTTACCCATTCTGTTCAGGTATTTCCTGAAGTAACTGTGCCATGTCAAGAATTGACAAAGGTAAAAGTTTACCTCTCCGTGGCTCCGGTTAAGCCAAGGCTCAATAAGACCAATTAGTTTAGCCGTCCAGCGTCCTTTATCACTTTCACTCCAGCGTTGTTGCCAAAGTTGGAGGGCTAGTGTACGCGCGTGCGTCAAAGCCTCAGTTCTGTCCAGTTCTGAGCGAAAGAGGTCCTCTTCTTTCCGTTCTCGCGCAAGCAGATCGATCGGGTTACTCCCGATACAACCATCACAGCCTCTTCTGAGACCGTGCGGTAGCTACAGGCAATTCGCAGTGCACCCCTGCGCTGGACACTGGCAATGCGCTTCCGGAACTTTCTAGTTCGAAGCGCATCTCCCCAAATTTCGGCGCCATATAGTAAGATGGAATTGGTCGTTACTATCAGCAGCCTCCGTCTCGTCTCACTGGGTCCGCCAACGTTGGCCATTAGCCTACTCAGCGAAGTGCGACTACTAGAGCCCTGTCACATGCCTTGCAGATATGATCCCAATACGTCAGCTTGGTGTCCAGGGTCTCTCCCAGATACCTGACCGACTTGCTGGTCTGGACCCCGACGGAGCCAACTGTCATGGGCATGACGGTTGGTATCCTCCGCTTCGTCAGCATGACAATCTCTGTCCTTGAGATTGCCAGCTGAAGGCCGTGCTCCGTCATCCACCGATCCACCCTTCTCATAACTTGGTTAAGTCTAAGTTGAGCGAAATCGGCAGATCTAGAAGTGATTACAACTGCGACGTCATCAGCGTAACCTACTAGGAACACATCCGCAGGCATTTCCAGGCGCAGCCGATCATCGTACATGATGTTCCAGAGGTCCGGTCCTAAGATCGACCCCTGTGCCGCACCTGAGGTGACAGGCCTCCTTCTGACTCCGTCCTCAGTGTCGTAGAGCAACCATCGGTCCCTGAGGTAGTCGCGCATCATGGCCAGCAAGTAGCCAGGGATACGGAACCTCCCCTCAAGAGCCCGAAGGATGTCCGTCCACCTCGCCGAGTTGAAGGCGTTTTGCACGTCAAGTGTTACCAGCAAGAAAACCGGTCTGGCTGGATGACATGCCTCTTCCGCTCTTGCTATAGCCCCAACAACCTCTGAGATGGCATCGATTGTTGAATGCCCTTTTCGGAAGCCGTGCTGCCTGCAAGAAAGATCACCAGCTGATCTCACTGCTGACAGCAATCGCGGCTTTAACAACCCTTCGAGAAGCTTCCCAGCAGTGTCCAGCATGCACAGCGGGCGGTATGCCGATGGGCTGCCCAGGTTCTTCAATATGTTTCGAGTGATATATTGTGTGTCCGGCCCTAAATAATAAACGGCTCAAGTTTTTAGGTTCCTATAACTTTCAAGAGTTAGAAGAGGTGGCTAGTCAGCTGATTCAATTTAGCGGAGTAGTCACTTGGCAGCTCTAACTAGCCACCGACGACAAACTGATGACCTTAATCTCTTCTACAACCTAATCTAACTGCCTTAGAGTCCCTCCAACGTAGGTTCGCACGCTGTTTGCGCTTCAAGTTCAACATTGCTTACGTTACGTATGGTGAAAGTCTAAGATTTTTACAAATTCCTTCTCTTGAATCACGTCGACTGTTCCTTGATGAGTGCCTCATTTACAAGCTTCATCTGGTCTTCTGTTCCCAATTTTCTTCTCGTGAAGCAGATCGCTACAACAGATCCACAAATGAGTTTAGAATTCCGTTTGCGCGTACGGTTGTATACTTCTTTCCACTCACAAGTCTTGCGAAAATTAAGTCTCCAAATCATTAAAATAAGGAATTAAACGTAAATAATTGGATGCTTATACCCAGTTGCCGGATCTTAAGAGAAGACAAAGATAGCCATGAGCATATGGCGGGACTCAAGCAGATTTAGCAACTCCCCTAGTATTACAATGTGTTAACAGATCATTTTTTAACGACTGCACAGAAGGTTCTAAAATGAAAAAATTAACCTGTGAAGGAGCATAGGATCTACGTCGAGTACAAACTAAAAAAAAGTTGAGATATCCCACGATAATTCTTGGCGGGTCTAGGGATTGAAGCTGATAGAGAGCTTCATGCACAAATTTAAAATCAATAGGTATACGAGTGTGCACACAGTCTCCTTCTGAAGTGCGCACTCCCCCTTCTGAACCAGGAACTCCATGAACTAGGAGCCAGTGCTCCATCCACTACGTTACAAAACAAACTAAATTTTTGCAAAAGATGACTTATCATATTATAAATATTGCAACGAAACTCGTAGAATATAAATGAAAGTTTAGTTATCCGCAGGATTCAAGCTTCATCGCGCTTTTTGTTGCATTCAGTTGCAACAACAAGAAAACTCGAACAACAACGATAATATAAACAAAATAAAAATAAATCAAACAAACGTAAAATTATTTTTAAGAGATATAATTTAACATAACATTATTTAGGAACACTATAAATTCATTCGACAGCATTAAATTAATTAATTTTGATTAATCAAATTCTCACAGGCACACAAAATTTAATTTTTTTATCATAGTTTTTCGTATCGCATAGTTAAGCATATTGTTTTTCTATTTTCATCTTATGGTTTCAGAGGAAAAAATACAAACACAATATCTGAAAACTCTAAAAATATATATATACGAGTAGCTTCAAAAATTTATGTACATATTTTGTTTTTGGGAAATAACGATGTTTCGTCGAATTTCAACAGTGAATTAACTAATTCACTTTAATTTCGTAAAATATATTGGATATAATTATGTAAGTTAATACCGGAACTTTCTAAATATACATACACACATTAAAAACATGGAACTACTTTACGTATATCGTTATGTGCATTTGAAATTGATTACTTTGTTGAAATTCGACTGAGTTCAATAAGTCCTTTTTTCCAATCGCAGTAGAGTATCGTTTTGAGTCGACATACGAAACAGGAAGAAAACATTTACATACTTACTATCGTAATTTTACAATTATCTTTAAATGTGTCTGTATAGTATTTTTTTTTCTTTAATTATACATGTCTTCATCTATAAACTGCAGTCTTTTCCTTACAACAAAAAACAAATAAAATTACAGTCAATGGAAAAAAAATAGTATTTGCAATAATTCATTTTGAATCAAGAAAATTAAAACCAAAAGAGCAAATCAAACGTTATTCAGAAATAAAAGGGACACAAACTAAATTCTCAGTGATTTTAACTTAAATTTTATGCTCATAACTTAATAATATAATCATTTTAATTTACCGACTGAATTTTCATCAGTGCATTTTTGCGTGTTTTTTTTTTCTTCACGTCTCTACCAAAATCGATGAATGATAAATGTTACAAGAATGATGATATGAATTAAACGATTTAATCATACGTACTACAACATGATATTACAAAATGTTTAATGATACAAGATGAAAATTCTAGGACATAATTTTTTCTTCTTAATATGACCCTCTTTTACTTTTATCTTGTTTCGGTAATTTAAAGTGTTTCTTCGTGGTGCATGTGCATGTTTCTGATTGATTTCTTACCAAAATTTACACAAAATCATTATTTTACGACGAGAATTCAGTGTGGTGAATCGAAAAAAAAGATTAAACAATATTGTAACGTTTCTGTATTAAATATGCTCATGTCCGTCCTGTGGGCGTGTGTGCCTAAATATCCAAAAACTGGAATCAGCAAGTGATGAGGTAGGATGGAAATGATTTGTTCTCTTTTAATTCGAATTTAATTGCATATTGATTTTGCTGCGATGCCGGACAACTTCACTGGCGGGTATATTCAGTTCAGATTTGTTCTTTTCCATGTATCTAAAAATTCGTATAGAAGAAGAAAATTATTATCAAACGATTTTTGTAGGATTTCCAAATTATACTTTTTAGATAAATATGTAATGCTTGTGGATTCGCGAAAAAAAATGCATATTATTAGAGATTAGCATTTCTTGAAGAACTATGTACCATAAATATGTTCTTCTTGGTTTTACTTGTTACTGTTAATTACTTACTATTAAGGCACAGGAGCTTTATTTTACAAGTTTCTTTATTGCGTACTCGATAGAGACTGCCAGACTAACATTAAAGTATATACACAATAGAATTGGATATTCATAATTATTCAAACACTAATGTAATATAATAGTCAAGTAAATGTGACTGTATTTGTAATAGTAAATAATAAGTTCCAAGTGCTACATTCTAGTAATATTCAAGTGATTGGTAAATAATTAGTTCAAATAATTTCATTGTATATAACACATTCTTAATCCAAACACCATAGAAGTAATGGCCCATGACGATCAGTGTTGGCTCGCTTGTCTGGCAGTTATCTACAAATGATGTTTGAGACAAGCATTTCCTCTTCTTACAATAAAATATTTGACGCCGCTGAAAGATATGTACCAAAGATAAAAAAAAAGAATAAATTGTCTGTGCCATGGTTTGATAGGGACCTTAGGCATATGCGAAATCGTAGGAACAAACTGTATATGCGGATTAGAGGAAATACTGATTTTAGTCCTGCTATTCAGGCAGAGTATAATGAAGTTGCTAAGCAATTTTTAGCAAAGTCTCATGAAGCTTATGACACTTACATTAGGACAACTGGCGAAAATATAGTCCACGACCCGAAAAAATTCTTCGATTTTGTTAATGTGAAGCGAAAAACTACTGGTTATCCATCGTCGATGTTTCTTAATAATATAACGTCTTCTTCTCCTAAATAGATATGTGACCTATTCTCTTATAGTTTCCAAACAATTTTTAATGCAGCTGACCCATCAAACTCACACCTTTCTTCCTCTGATTCAGCTCCAACAGCTTTTGTCAACCATTTAGAAATTTCGCGCGATGAAATACGTAAAGCTGTTTTGTATCTCGACTGCAACAAAGGTCCTGGGCCTGATCTTCTTCCTCCGACCCTCTTGTGCAAGTGTGTAGAGCAGCTTATAGCTCCCTTGCATATTTTCTTTAATAGATCACTTTCGTCGGGAATTTTCCCATAATGTTGGAAGCTTTCGTATGTCACACCCATATTCAAGAATGGTAATCGACGCCGTATCGAAAATTTTAGGTGCATTGCCATTTTGTCTTCGATTCCGAAACTTTTCGAAAAGGTGGTGTACGATAAGCTTTCTCCGCTTGTTGATTGCCGTTTGAACGAGCAACAACATGGCTTTAGAAAAGTTCGCTCAACTACCACGAATTTGACAATTTCCAAAATGGAAAAAGGATACCAAATTGACGCAGTCTACAATGACTTCAGTAAGCCGTTTGACGGAGTTGACCATTCTATCTTAATTCTAAAGCTTCAGAAATTCGGTATTGCCGGGTCTTTACTCAGCTTTCTGACTTTCTATCTTCGCGATCGAACACAATGCGTAACATTTCAAGGATTTTTATCGAAAAACGTTAATGCTACCTCTGGTGTACCCCAAGTTAGCCATCTTGGCCCACTTCCTTTTAATATATTTATTTCCGACTTATCTGACGCCCTAGCAGGCATACTTCATTTACTCTATGCAGACGATCTCAAACTTTATCAGACCATTGAATCCAATTGGATGCCCTATTTCTCCAATCCAAGCTTGATTCACTTGATTATTGGTGCAATATAAACAAGCTCTCTGTCAACATTGGTAAATGCCAGGTTATTAGTTTTTCCAGAAAATGCACGGTCACACACAATACGTACTTTCTCGGCAATAATATGCTAACTCGAGTTGATAACATTGCTAACCTCGGTGTTATCCTAGATGAAAAACTCCGCTTCACCTTACACTATGATAAAATACTTTCTCGGGCAAACAAAAAGCTAGGCTTCATCAAAAAACAGGCCAAAGAAATGCATAACCTATGGGTCACACGATCCTTATACACTTCACTTGTACGTCCTATTCTTGAATGCGCTTGCATTAGCTGGAATCCCGCTTTTCAAACCCACAGTGACAGACTCGAGTCAATGCAAAAACAATTTTTACTTTTCGCCTTGAGAGAACTTTACAGCCCTTATGATTTTAATAGCCTTTCCCATTATGAGTTTCAACTGGGTCATTTAAACTTATTGACACTAGCTTCCAGAAGAATGGTGATATCGGCCTGCTTCACATTCGACGTCATTAGAGGCGCTATTCATGTAGAATTCCTGAATAGTAATATTTTGATAAATATACCTGTGAGAAACACTAGGTCCAATCGTTTCCTAAAAGAATATTCACATTCGACCACATATTCAGCTAATGAGCCAGTAAATACATGCTGCAGAATATTCAACGGCATAAGCAGTTTATATTCCCTTACGATTTCCAAATCATCCTTCAAATCCTCTCTTTTGCATGCCATCCGTACCCCTTAACCTTAAACTATCAACTACATATCAATATTTTATTAATTGATTGTTATTTATTAATTTATTTGTTACTTATTTAACTTGCTTGTTTGTTTTTACTTTTCACTTTACTTTGCTTTTCTATTTTTATTTATTTGATATTTTATATGTGACTTCGTACCTTGTTTGGTGAATAAATAAATAAATAGAGGAGGTAATCTTTATTGGAGACTGAAACGGAACACACGTTTCCACAAGTACTTGGCAGCGAATAGGTGGAATACATCCAAAGAATGCGCACATGGTCAAGCGACATTAGACATGGATTAAGTGACAAAGACAAAAGGTCTGTTCGCGTACCACGATTAATTGCAATTAATTGCAATGAAGCCGTTTTTGTACTCCGTTTAACCGAATACTGAAAATTTCCCCTCTTTCAGTGAAATTCAGTAGGGTCTGAGCTACTGAAAAATACTGAAAACTGTCAAACGGTTTTTGGCGTATTGTTATTATGAAGGTCGAATATTTTTGTGGCGATAATTTATCACCGCTTAGGATGACTTAATAATCACTATTGTTCTCCCAAAAACAGACAACTGACACTTTTGTTTGTCAATTTTCAGGCAATCCAATGAGAGCGTTTTCGTACTTTTCATGAATTTCCCCCACCACAATTCAGGAAAATTCAGTAAAATTGAGTGACTGAAAGTACGCGAAGAGAGCTAAAGTTTCGGCAAAATAGAAAAACGGATAGGAAGGGAGCAGATGTCTCGAGGTTACCTTAAGGTACATTAAATTAAAATAAGTAAATTTTTTTCTATGATGATGCCAAGGCTCAGGTGATGCCCTATTATTCTATAGCAAAGCCTTGGCGGAAGGAAATTTAAGGAAAGGGAGAGAGGAAGGGTTGAGTTTGCAGGATATAGCGATGCACGATCCGTTTGAACAACTGTGGCTCATAGTCGACGGGGAAAAGAGTAGATGGTAGGCTGTTCCATAATCGTATTGACCTAGATCAGAAAGAATCGTGAAATTGTTGCGCGTAGGAGGTGCTCTACAAGGGAGCAGACTTGATATATCATTGGAGCAAAGACCCTAATAATAGCGATAAAGAAGAAAAAGGCAACCCACATTACATCGGTGTTCAAGGGATTCAATATGTGAGGTAATAGTTTCATCGCCAATAAGCTTGAAAGCTTTGTGTTGGACTTTTTCTAGTTCCGCTAAAGCAGTGCGGCCTGCCCCAACCCATATATGGGAGTTATACTCAAGTCTTGGTCTTACGAGAGTCTTGTAGATGTGTGCTATGTCTGATGGTGTAAAGTATTTCTTGCCTCTCTGAAGGAAACCTAGACATTTCATGGCATTATTCGAAATTTGAAAAATGTGGGCGGTCCAGCTTAGTTTGTTGGAGATGTTAAATTCTAATAGGTTTAGCAAAGGTGATTCAGAAATACTCACACCATAAACGGAAATAGTCTGGCTAGGAGGAAGAGGGTAAGGCTTTAGACGACATTATTGGGTTTTGGACGCATTAAACACAACACGGTTCGCTGAGCCCCAAGCGATAATGTTTAATAGGTCCCTGTTTAGCGATGCAAACATGCGATCTCTACTAACAGAAGTAGCATTTCCGCGAGAGTCGGCCACTCAGTCAAAAGAGTATGCGAAGTCAAGGGTGCTGTCATCAGCAAAACTATGAATCGGAATGGAAGTGGAGGCAAGGAGGTCATTTATAAATAAAAGGAAGAGAGTTGGTGAAAGAACAGTACCTTGCGGAACCCCGGCATTCGTGGTGTGGACACAGGATTTGAGTCCATCTAGAATAACTTGAAAGGAACGATCTACGAGGGAACTTTCAATCCACTTGACGAGGACGGGGTGAAGATCAAATGCAGGAAGCATTTTTTTATATTTTATAATTTGACAAAATACAACCGATTTATAAGAGTGGATGATGCAATTTGTCTTTTTCTACGAAGAACGAGGCTAAAGACATGCCAATTAAGACGGCAAGAATTGATAAAACAAATAAAGATAGACTGAACGTCGCATTGGCCGATCAACTCAAGCAAAACAAACAGGACAAAGAAAACTAACCAAATTAAACTAAAAATAGTACAACTATAAGATACATAAAAAGACGACAAAATCGTGACTATGAAATATTAATGAAACGAAACAAACTAATGACTAAACAAACAGAAAGAAATCAGCCTAAAATGCCTAAAAAACGGAAAGAAACATAATCCCCTTCCCCAAAACCAATTCTGCCTCTTCATTCTGCGCTTCTAGACCTTCGGTGCTTTCGGAAGCGTTCTTCCTTAAAATGAAATTCTGAAACTTCGCGTGAAATTTCGTCTGGAAAGTTCACGTGAAACCGATGTCAGTAATCAGTTTAATGTGCGAAAACGAGGCACATAGTCCACGAGGTGGACAACCTAAACGCCACAAAATGCCAGCAGTTTGGACACTGTCAGCAATCGCTATGCCCAGGCTCGATGCGCCAAATGCAATGGATTCGACTGCTTCTCAGACCCTACAATTAAATCAGTTTCTAATCGAATTCGAATTAACTATTATTTGCACATAACGTCAACATATAGTTGTACACTCGATAAACCTATCTCTTTCATAAACCGCATTGATCGTAATGCAATTTTAAATTGGTCAGTAGGTTACGGAAACAAGTTGAAGTATAACATTTTTTTTATTTACATTTTTCCTATTTCTAATGAAGGCATGTGCATTTATTTACACATTTCCTTGCTAAGTATTATAATTATGTCCAGGCTCGATGCGATAATCGATTGTAGTGCGCAAGTATGTACATGGTATTTTAGAAATTGCATTTCCAGCCGATATAAGTATGTGCATTTCAATTATTGTGGGAATAGTTCAAGAGGAGGACATCAATGATTGAGCAAGGTAACTACGACACAAGTTTAACGATGGAATTGTGTTATTTGTGTTCAACATTTAAAATATGTATTAATGTCAGAGAAATTGTAACAATGAGTTGTTTTTAGTATTTGTTACGGGTATGGATGTACTACTAGTGATATAATTTTGCGAAGTGTATCAATTTAGTGTTAATCAGTTTTGTTTTTATTTTTGAACTACAGTGTATGATAATTATAGAGAAAATAAGAAATTGAATAAATTCACGTTCATGTCTTGAGCAGCGATTTTACAATTTATTCTTGTAAATTTCATCTCCATGTAAAAATATTATAAAGTACGTATCAATTTTCTTTGAATGAAAGTACTACTTATAACAGTAATTTAAACTGCATGGCATGTGGAGATCATTATATATTCGAGTTTTTTTTTTGCAAAGAGGTATTAGAGGTACTTTGAATACTAAGATTTGGAATTATTTGTTTATTTTTCCATTCTCCGGGAAGACAAGCAAGAGGGGAACACTATGCCCTTAAAACTATGCTGTAATTTTAGGAACGTTTTCCTGTTGATACATCCATCTCAAGAGAGTTCCGAAATTACTTGGCATTGCGAAAAAAGCTGTCTCTAATATTGTTTGGTACAATCTGGCTCAGTGTTTTTAACTATCCTGACCAACTCCAGGATCAATCCAACCAAATCCAGGAAATGAATGCGGTATCGCATCATAGTAGCCTGCCTTCACTGCTATGATACCGTGTTGAGAATTTTTCTTTTTAGTTTTAGCCGTTAAATTGCAAGCGTTTTCGATAAAACTCGTCTAGGTGCCCCCCATAGCCGTTAGACAATTTTTTGTGTTTGTTTTTGAGGGTTTTTTTTTGCGTTTTTGTGTTGGTTTTTTAGGGTTTTTGCTTGTTTGCTTGTCTATTATCATTATGTCGCCTTCTCGTCTAGTTTCTGCATATTTTTAAGTATTCTTATTCAAGTTTTTGGACCTGTTACCACCAGAGAACGAGCAGGGTTCAAAAAATGGATGAGTAACTAACGTAAACGTACGAAAAATTCACGAGAAGACAACACACTGAAGATAAATAAACAAACAAAAACACCCCCAATAACAAACACACAACCATAAAAACACAATCGGTAAAATTGTCTAGCGACTATGGGGGGCACATAGTCGAGTTTAGCTGCGTTTTATTCATCTTTCGTAATGTAAGCTGAGTTCCATTTTTAATAACACATTTCAATGTCGATAAACTAGCATAACTTCAACCGTATCGTTGATTTTAGCCAACCACTGTGCAGAATTAAAGGCTGTGACAGCACTCCTAGAATTCGTCTTCTCATGTTTTTTTTTCATAGCTATCATTATCTTCTAAATAACTATGAACAACTGGCTTACTTTCAGGCTTTTTCCAGCTATTTTAGAAAGCATCGATTTTTGCTTTTTTTGTTATAATTTAGTGCTTTTCTTTTACGCTTTTTAGCGCAAATTAAAAAAAAAAAACGATGAAATGCACGAAATTTTTTCAAATAAATTCTACAATGAAATGTATTTTAACCCAGTTTTCACATTCTTGACTTTATTGCTACTGTCCCTATTCGATTCAGCTAATTTAACAGGTAAAGATCGTCAGTACATTAAAACAAAGCTTATTTAAATAATGGTATATCAGCAGCGCTCACCTATTTTACATGAATATATATGCTGCTTAATTGCAGCATCTTTCATTTCGAATATTCAGTTTTATGCTCCGAAGGTGAAAACGAGAGACATGAGGTAAAATGATTTTTGAATTGGCTGTCCCTGTTCATATGAGCAGCAGTGTATGTAATAGCGAGAGTTGTATAAGTTGTATAAGTGAACGAAATCATATTTTTGAATACTAAGTTAAAAAAAATGTTGTCCTTTTAAAGTCCGGATCTAACAAAAAGAGAGCAACATCCTGGAGTATTATATCGATTTAACTCATTATTTCTATTGGTTACTATTCTTTTGTCTCAAAATGCTGTTTTTTTTCATGTTCGTGACCAATTTAGTCGCAAAGAAGCAAATCATAATACTTTATTAAGTTGCCGCTCGCCTTCCCGTCCAAATTCATACAGTTTCGACTTGCATTAAGAAGTGGGTAGGCTAATTAGTGGAAGTGAAGTACGCTGCGCTGACCTAGGGACTTAGCTCGCGAGTAGGGAAGATGCGACCCGAAGTGTCTATAGAGGAAAAATTTTCGGAAATAGACCGCCAAACCCAGTCCCTGTCTTCGATGGAGCGATGGCATACGAATTTCGAAATGGGTGACTGCAACGCAAAACTGGGATGTCAGAAATTATGTACTGAGTAGATGTGGGTCGGACTATGTCTGTAACCATCTACATTAACGTGTTTGTTAATTTTGACCGAGAGTAAGTATACTTTTGTTCAGACCTCGGGGTAAACCATTGTTTTTTCTCTATCTAACTATTGAAAGTTGTTTGCAAACGACACACTTTAAATCCACCTCTAATATCTAAAATTCATCAAAATCCTTACTTAAAATATCATGTGTAACTTTACCAAAAGATTTCTTCAGATAATTCGGAACATTTATCGAAGATTTGAGAATGAATCTTAAGATTTTTATATTTCCCATCTTTTTTATGTATTACGCGAATCTTTTCGTTCGTAGTGCATACAAACGATTACATCTTTTAAAATATAAAATATACAAACGATTACCTCTTTCGTGCTATTGATAGTAGCATTTCTTTTCTTCGCTGCAAAATTTTCTCCCTTTCCGTAGAACTCTTTGAGAATCGATCACCTAGCGGTACATCTTCGATACTGCAACAAACCAACACATTAAATAAACACTTTTCAACATTCAATCAATATTCACTAGCTTACCTATCGTCTCTTAGTAAATCATTATGATTTCCAAAGATATTCGAATTCCTTTCGACTTCATAGCCACTATCAACCGAACTTGTACTATTCGTATCTTGTATGCTATGGAAATCAGGACTTGCATAATATTCGTTAGCTGAATGTGCTCCGTAAGCTGCAGATGAAGCACTATCGCGGTCCGGATGCATATTGCTTGTCCCAGGAGCAATATTATTTGCTGTATCCTCGAAATCGTCCTCTTGGAACTCTTGCAATCGAGCTGGTACAATCAAACGACCTTCGAGGATATTGTGAATGGTAATTTCAATCGAGCGAGATAATTGTAGATCGGCTATAATCACAGAAAGTGGATAGCGTGGAAACATCTCTTGGACTTGTCGTGCCATATTTCGTATTTGTGAGGTATGTGTGGTTGTTGGCATGGGTTCGGGCCGAAGAACATTATTAATGTTTGTCACTTCAACGGAGAAGTTTGGTAGCCATGAAACATAACGTGAGCCTGGAAATAGAGAATATTATTAGTTTGTTTTGATGTAGCAGTATGTAGCACATTTAAGAAGGCTCTGTGAATGGCATTTGATTGGATTAAAATGCAATATAAAACATAAGACTAAGAGCCTGCCGGTCGAAAAAGTATTTTTTTCTCAGCATATCGCTATATACTAGGCTACCTTTTATTTTTTTTAGCTGAGCTTGGAAATGCATTTTGCAAATAAGATATTTCTAAGTTGGGTCTCAAGTGTGATTTTTAAATATGCTTTTCATTTTAAAACTTTGAATCAAAGCATAACCCAAGATGTTAAATAAGCATTGAAAATGAAAACATTGTAGAGTTATCCGAGGATTACATTTCATCTGCTGTGTATTGGGAGGGATATATTTCGTACACCAAATTTGAAGTTCAGCTCATTCCATATTCCTGCATTTCATGGCATTAAAACATCAAGAAATATTTGCTCGAGCTATCGCCATACAAATAATTCTAAAATTCTAATTCTAATGAAAAAATTCACCTATATAATAGAATGGAGTAGTCCCATGAAAAATTTTAATAAAATAGTCTTGGTGTGACACTTGGCAATTAGTTAGTGAGGAAATTTATACATTTAATGTCTAAAACAACAGAACAAATTCAATTTATGAAATAAACAATGATAAATGTAAACATATATATAAAACTAACAGAATATCATAAGCCAATTAATAAATCAAAATAAAAATTCATATATCATATAACCAATGAGAAAAGCTAAAAACTTATTAAACAGAAAATGTAATGACTTTATCTTTTAAAGTGGTTTTGAAAAGTGACAAGGTCTGTGGCAGAGAACCTAATCTGAGTGCATTATGAGTGCATTATGAAAAGTAGTACGTATCAGTCCATGCAAAAGGAACATTAAATGTTAACGTGGATCTATTTGACCGATCCGAAACACGAACGGAAACTTGGTTGCAGAGGTCAGACGGAACAAGTCGATAGTGCAGTTTGAACAGAAGCATTCATCGAGAAAAAGGTCCAACTCGTGATGATTCTGCGTACTCGGCGACGCATATGCGCCGAGGTAAACCACGCAAAGCATATGTTGCACTCAAACATAACTTTCCGAACAGCCAGAAGAGTGGCATGTTTATTGAGCAACCTTTTGCTCAATTGTTGCTATGAGCTGTCCGTAGGTAAAGTGGTGATGAGAGACGACTTAACATACGTTCGCTTATGCGCTGTATGGGCACTAATGTTCACTCGTGTTTGCAGATGTAAAATAGTGGCATTTTTGCCCAGAAACCGGTCAGTATTGACATTTGCTTATGTTCGCAGACTTATGTTTGGTTAAAGCTATTGTTTGCGAGATTTCAGGGATGGTATTTGCAGCATGGTAAGTCTCGCACGATACCCACAGTAGCAAAATTGTATTCTTAAAGAAGAGAGCGGGTTAACCTGCGTTGTACACGTTCAACCGCATCAATCAAATATTGAAAATGTGGGCACCATATTTGACAACAGTATTCGAGGATACTGCAGGCAAACGAGAAAAACAAGTGTACACAGGTGGAGATATTTGTAAAATACTTAGAAAATCTCAGTATAAAACCCCAGAGTCTGGATCCTCTGGCGGTTATGTGCAAGATGTGTTGATCGAATAAAAGTTTAGACTCGAAAATTACTCCGAGGTCTTTGAAATGAAGTACGACGTCGAGAGAGGTCCCAGAAACGTAGTAAGAAAATACTAGTGGGTAAGTTTTACACGTGAATGGCATTTGGCGACATTTTAAAACATTCAAAGCAAGATGGTTTGCATTACATAAGTTGCCAATAGTGAGCAGGTCAGTTTGATGCTATAAGCAGTCTCCAATTGTATCGATTACTCTGAATATTTTTAGATCGTCTGCATGCAGAAGAGAAAAAGAGTTTAGATGACACGGCCGATCATCAAAGAAAATTAAGAATAATAAGGAGCCAAGGATCGAACCTTGTGGAACACTTGAGGAGGGATAGAAGGGAGTAAACGAACAGGAGTTCACAGTAACAACACAAGTACGTTCATAAATGTAGGAAGAAAACCAGGAAATCAGTGGACCATGGAAACCATATTTGTCTAATTGCAACTTAGAGAAATCAATGTAAAGAACATCCACCTGTCTTTGCTGATCAATGGCAGAAGCAACAGTGTTGGTGAATGATAGCAAATTAGTAACAGTAGATTTGTCTTTGACAAATCCATGTTGCTCGATGGCGAGGAAAGGCAAAAATAGAGAAAAAACTCTGTTATAGACAACTCTCTCAAGTAGCTTACTGAAGCAAGACAGAAGCGATATTGGGCGGTAATTTGAGCCACAAGCAGGGTCACCTGTTTTTCCATAAGAAAGGAAAAACGCCAGTTGCAATGCGGAGGTTAAATATAATCGACAAGGGTACACAAAATGAAGATGATAGTGACTTAGCTAGTATGTTAGGAATACCTCCAGAGCCACAACTAGAGCTAGAATCGAGACAACTCATTAAGTACTCAGCTTCTAAAGGGTTTTAACGGAAAGAAGAGAGCGCTTTAAGGCTAGCACGATACGACGAAGGAGTTGAGAAAGAAACATGTGGAGGAGAAAGAGAGTTTTGCGGGGTTAAAAACGAGCAAAGAGCTCACAGGTCTCTTCAGTTGTGGCAGCAGAAATTTCATCAAGAAACATATTTTGGGGGAGAACGGGGGATTTTTTCAGGGAGCGAATAAATTACCAGAAGGGTTTAGAATTGTTGGAACTAATAGAAGCCTCAACTTTGGCAGCGTAGGTACGCATGGCATCTTTAGCAACCCTTTTAGCATAAGAGCGTAGTTTTTTTTAAACTCAAGAAGATCATCATGCAAGGCAGAACGTCTGTATTTGCTACTTGCAACATCCTTTGCCCTAAGGGCAGCAGCAACTTCACATATAAACCAGGGAGGATCATTAGGCCTTCTGGAAGGACATGTGGAAGTAAAGCGAGGAATGAGGTTTGAGAGGAAGACGTAAAGTCTATGAAGAGTCTCATCAACGTCTGAACAGCGACGAAATGTATACCAATTAACAAAGTTGATTTCGTTCGCATTCCGGCGAAGTTGGCTTTATAGAAATTGAAGCGGGAATAGCAAGAGACTTTAGATCTAGGAGGAAACTTTAGAGAAAGTTCTAACAGTATAGGAGGGTGATGGGGATCGGGAGGGACATATGGTAAAACAGCGGAATCCAAATACACGGAAGACACTGGAAGATTAGAAAAAATAAGATCCAGCATTTTGCCATTGGTATTAGAGACCGAGTTTAATTGAGAAAGGGAACATAAAGAAATGAAGGAAGACAGGATTACGGAAAGATTATTACTAGAAGTAATGGCTGAAACGGAGGTGTTCCACTCGATTGAAGGCATATTAAAATCAGCACATAGCATTAAGTGGCCAGAAAGAAAACGGCACAGAAGATAGGATGAGAGCTTTGAAAAGAAAAGTTCGTAGAGCGAAGAAGGGCTATCACAGGGAATATAGGTTGGAGCAACCAGTAATAATGAAGTAGGAGCTAGAGAATACATTTCACAGGGGAAGTAGTAGTAAAATTGCTGCAAGCAGAAATAGCGAGACATTTGCGAATGCCAACGACAACCCCTCCACCATCAGACTTACCAGAGATTAAGCGGTCACGTTCCTTGCGGAAAACATTGTGCTGTGGTAAGATCTCACCATCAAAAATATCCTCATTCAACCAGGTTTCTGTAAGGCAGATAATATCATGAGATGATAAAGACTTACTTTGGTGCAATGAATTTAGTTCGAGATGTTGTGATGTTGTGATCGTTAAAGTTTGTACGCGAATCGAACGAATCGTTCTGTGTACAATTACGTGATTTATTTGTGATGACTGCTTCTTGAATATAAGTGTGTTTAGAAGCGATAAATAAGCTAACGTATTTGGAAAAACGCAGAGAATCAGGAACTGTGATTAATGAAAAACACAAAAACTGGTGCCAGAAGTGGGACCTTTTTTTATATTCGGGATTACACTAGTAATTTCTTTTGAAATTTTAGACAGTGAACATATCTATAACGTGATTGTGTAGTCTATCCGACAGTGAATATTGTAAGAAGCTCTATAAAGCAAAGTTAAGAATAGTGCCTGAGCTACTGAACGGATTGAAATTAGAGTGCCAGAAACGTGATTTGCTGATTATCGGGAAGATAACGGGTTTGCTTTTAATGGGAGCTTTGAGCTCGGAAGGCATCGATCCGGAGACATTTGTGTTCGCAGGCGAAAGGACCAGTCACGAACACGTCCAAGAAGAATTAAGCCGCTTTAAGAAGAATCTAATTATTGATTTACTGCTGAAATATGTATTCCGATATGAAAGATTTAGCTGACGAAAGTAAACAGCAAGCTATGAAAGTAAACCAGAAACTTGATTAGGAACTCGACTAAAAAGCCGTACACATCAAGGAGCAATCAACCAAAAACTTGTCTAGCAATCCCCGGATACTAAGTAACAGCTGGAACAGTGAGCCAGGAAAAGTAAACAGCAGCTGACGGAAGTCGAGCAACAGATTCAACAGTAGTTAGACGGATTATTGGAGGAAGTGAAACTACAGTTTGGCAAGCAAAGGCAAAAGTTGACAGTATTTAAAGAAGAAATTAAGTTAAAGCGGTTTCAATATGAGATACAATGAAGATTATCAAAAGGAAGTTCATCAATCGTAGCTCAGAACAGGTGGACAGAAGGAAACCTTCTAGCAGCTGGCTCGATTCTTTGACTAGTTTTGTCCTACCTTACGTCAGATCCACAACATCGGGATATAACGGCAAAGTATTCTTTCCTCCAGAGAGTAAACGACGAAGAACTTAAAAAAGGCAATTAAGAACACTGTTAGTACACGCATACGGACATTGTAAGGAGTCTCTAGTCTACGCATTGATCTACAATTAGGCAAAGGAGGGCATCTTGTAGGAACGTTAGAATCCGTGACGCACACGAAGAATGCATGTGCAAAAGAGCCGATATCGCCAGGGAATCAACGAAAAGTGGAGTTCCTTATCGTTGAAATCCACGGAGTGTTCTCCAAGTGAAAAACAGTTGAACGATAATTTCATCATTCGATCGAATGAACTATCATTCAACAACGAAACAATGTTGAACAATCGTGAAATTGTATAGAAACTATAAGAAATAAATAAACTATCCAATTAAAACGGAGACATAAGTTTTTTCACCGAAGTTTATCGCCTTAATTTCATTTAATGATAAGATAATTTATGTGACACGACGGTATATTTTTTATTCGAATAAATAAACGTGGTTATATTTTCTACCGAATGCACTTATAATCGAAAAATGTAATTGAATAGATTATCTTTGCAAATGTATAAGAGACAACGTGTGATGCTAAATTATATAACAAAAAAAATTATAAAATTATTGTTTGAAAACGTTAACATTACCATTGAATTGAAAGAAGTGATTATTCGCACGACCATTCGTATCACCATCTTCAATCCGATCGATTACTTCACGTTGAATTGTTGTACTTTGTACACTTAATCCTAATCTGCATGTGGGACAGCTAGTATCTTGTTCCAGCCACGATTGCAAACACGAACTACGAATAAATGAAATTAAAATTAAATGAAATACTTTAACGTTCTCTCGTTAAACTCGAACATCTAACTACAGTTTACAATTAATGACATACTTATGAAATAAGTGTCCGCACGGTAATTTACGTGCTGTTTCCATTTTCTCCCAGCAAATAGCACAATTATCACAGTTTTCTGAGATATCACTTTGACTTGCCAGTGGGTAGCTATAAAAAAAATTTGTATTATGAAGATAGACGTATAATCTTAAATTTTTATATTACAGACATTTGAATAGTTTCATGTTTTTAATGTATGTGCTGTAACATATACACCATTACGGTTTTATAGATATTTATCGTACTTACCTTTTCTCCATATGGTTTTGTACCCAGAGATAGTTACGATGTTTCTTGAATTTTCTTTGAATATCATTGGCCAGATAGCGCAATTGCATTACAACAATCAGGTTTGCCATCGACAGGAATATATTACTCCAGATCAGCATGTGCAAGTGATGACTGAAATCAACAACAAGCTCGGCTAAATCGAAAACGAGTTCTGTGTAGTAGGCATATGGTCCACGTTTATCCCAGGAAACAACTAAAATTACAATTTAGAAAACAAAAAACAAGGAATTATAAGTAACTTTCATGTAAGAAGAAAATAATAAGTAAGAAAAACTACCATCGCTTGCCATTCCACCTTGACGCATGTCAATGAGGAACATACCGTATCGAACCAGGACGTGTGATGTTTTTAAAGCCAGAAGAATGCACTGAAAAGAGAAAAAGAAACATTTTAATAAGATATCTATAAATAATATATTTAATTTCCAGTTTTTGTGGTTATTCAATTGAAAAAAATATGGGAGCTTACTTATGGATTAAAATCTAACATTTTCTGTTATACTCATATCATTGCCATATGGCAAGCAATTAAATTGACAGAAAAATTACTTTAAAATGATAGCATGTAGCTGAATATCAGATTCATCTAATTTTAATACCTATTAAATTAAAGTGCAGTCAAAAAACCATTACTTCAAATTCGCTTCTGTATCTTTGCGTATCTAAAGGTATATACGTGGATCGTATGAGTATATTAAACTGAGGTACTAAAACTGATAAGTCCTACCTCATAAACACATATAAAAATTGAAAGTCATACCTTGCCTTGTAATTTAGTTGTACACTTCATGCGTTTATGATGAAAATAATTAAATGAACAATTGTCGAAAATATATATTTTGCATAATTGTTTTGGAATTTTATTATTCTCATAAAATATACATTTTGCAATTGTTTTTCAATTTAACAATTCTCATCATAATCGCATCAACACTAAATTGCTTAGCAGGGCATCCCTTTAGATTTTCATAAAATATTTTAAATATGTAGATATGAATAAAGTTTCAGCAAAATGATTAGCTTAGTTTGTTTGGATTGAGCACGCGCTTTACGGTGCTTTTTAAATATGTCGTGGTAATTTTTTTTAATATTATTAACTTCTGCGGACTTTTCTTAAATTTAATGTTTCCTGCAAGCATTTATGTATGGCGAATGACTTTTGAGTAGATTGAGTGAGATTTTTACATGAGTTCCTTTAGTATCATAGTTTTAACTGTTTTGATAAAACCTGGGATTAAATCTCAAATTCCCGTATAGTGCAACACATCAATAAGGCAGCAATTTTGACTCCAACACAGTACAGTTTCCAAAAACACAGCAATACAATAGCGGCCACATTATACGTGGTCCAATTCATTAACAGCTCATTGGATAAAGGCAACTATGTAGCAGCCATTTTCGTTGATCTCGAGAAGGCCTTTGGCACTATTGACCACAGAATTTTTGTTCAATGTCTCGAAAAATATGGCATTAGCAAGAAGCTTAATTCGATAATAAAAGATTTTTTATTGGATAGGCGGATTGTGACAAAACAATTACAGTGCATCAGTCGGGAACGTTTCATCAATATAGGCATACCGCAGGAATCAATTCTTGGACCAGTACTATTCATTCTGTATGTGAACTGCAGCCAACATTTCCAGCTGTCTGGCAAATTGGTCCTTTTTGCTGATGACACACTTCTTTTATATTCTAGTAACGGTGTACCATCTCTGGACTATAAAATTAATTGAGAACTAGAAACATACCAAGTCTAGCTTAGGCATAGCAAACTGCTTATAAACGTTAACAAGACCAAGTACATCATTTGCCAGCAGAAAAACAAATGTCATATAAACCCCTTTATTCAGATAAACGGAATTCGTCTGGAAAAACTGAATCAATGAAATATTTTGGCTTAATCCTGGATGAGAAAATGTCATGGTTAAACCACATTAATCACATTAGACATTCATGTGTTATCTCTTGCGGTGGAAGGCTGTAGCCGCAGAGCTGCAGTTATTGTTTTTCTCCAAAGGACGGTCTTTCTCTGGAATTGACAAGACGTGAATCATCGTGTCTTGAACTACGTGTTCGCGTCGCCGCGTTGTTTGAGGCCTTTGTGTTTTGTGTTTGTGACTGTCTTGTGTATTGAAAATCGAACATATTGATTTCAAAATAATAAGTTGAATAAAAACCGAGCGTTTAAAATTTTCAAAATAATAAATTGAATCAAAATCAAGTGTTTTGAAAAAGTCGAACCCGATGGCCAGTTGCCGATAAGATAAGGCCAACCCCGATTCCTCGAAGAAAAACAAATCACATCAGACATAAAGTCGAACCAATGATTGCAGCCTTAAGAAAATTTGAGTTCTTCGAAACCAGAACAAAATTAATAATGTTTAATGCTTATATACTTTCAACTATAACATACGTAACTATTTTATGAAGTCAGACATCAAAGCAAAACATCGAGTTAATTGGAAGACTTATTTCGGAAGTAATTAAAATTATGTTAAGAATGCCGACTCTAACACCAACAGTTACTGTGTACACTCGAATAGGATTACTAAGTATTCAACAACTAATTTTGAAAGGGGAAAACTGATTTCTAACATCCTGAGCAACAATCTGAAGTGGCTTGACACCCCCCGGACTATGTTGGCGATAACTAACCGGGAAACCAGAACTGCTAGAAATCTATCTCTTTCAATTCCAAGAACGGATGGATCCAGTACACAGTACATACTACAATTCATTACCGAACTCGGTCAAATCAGCAAAAAACATAATAGAGTTCAAGGTATACTTGAAATCTCACATCAAAAACACCAATCCTTAATGAAGAAGATACCAGCGTTTTTTGTAGACTTTTCTCTGGACACATGACAATGAGGACAAATATATAACTTAGATAACGAAGTATAATTCAAATTAATAACAGTTGTATCTTCCCTTATACCAATTTTCAATTGTCTGGGAAGTACTAGGACGTTATGTTTGATGATACATTGATGCACACGGGCCGTGCATACAGATTGAGTGATGGAGAGAGTGGAAGGAAGGAGGAAAAAAAAGTAGGCATATGATTGTTCTCGGATCACTTTTTTTTTTATAATTAAAAATGCTTTTGTGGTGCTTTGGTTATACAAATTAAATTGAGTGGCTTCTGGCAAGATGAAAAAAATATGCGACAGCTAGAAGCGAGGCAGCAGAGACTATTTTGACGCAATTTTTAATCGAACGATTATCAAGATTAAAAGTGCTCGCTTGAGAGCAATAATACACCTTCCGCCTAAAAATTTCTCGTATTTGATGATACATGTAAGACAAAATATGAACAGGATATCGCTCTATACTTGGTAACAATCCATTATCCAAGATTTCCTTATATTTGTTTGCATTGACAGCACCTTCCAGAAATAATTCTTCGCACAATTTCATGTTCTGTGATGCATTCCCAAACCATAACATACGTAGAGTGCTTCACAGCTTTGGTGGTGCATTCATCTGAAAATCTCCCACCTTTTCTCAAACGAACTGTGTCCCTTTCATTAGGACCGAAGAGATTAAACTTGGACTTATCTTTTCAATCGCCTACAGTCCAATTTGCCTTTTCTTGTGCCTATTGGAGCCTTTACTGTTTCATAGAGGCAGTCAAGAGGGAGTGTTTTAGCAGGTCTACGAAGACGAATTGAGCAGAACATAAATGAAGAAAAAACTAAATATATTCTGTTAGAGTCATCATCGAAAATTGTCAAAGTTGTTAGTGTGATTGACGGCTTCACGTCAAAAGCAGCGCATTACAAAACACTGAAAACCATAGGCGGATAGGCGGATACAGATTCAATATAGGCGGATACAGATTCAGTGAAGTTAAAACCTTCTCCCAGTTGGCCTTTAAAATCACACTCGACAATAACTATGGAGATGACATACAGTATACAGATGACTCAAAAACTTCCGTGGAAAATGGAAGATAACACCTCGTATGGACAGAAATATTATCAGTACTGCTTTGGAACATCGTAATACACCTGTTAGAGCATTAAATGCAGCAATACGAGACAAAGGAATCAATTTATCTGCAGTTTCAGTACGAAGAAGACCTTACCAAGGAAATATAAAAAGTAAGCGTCCCGATAAAAAAACACGAATTAACGAAGCGATGAAGAAGAAAAGGTTAAAGGAAAAGTGATTAGGATAAGGTAAATTAAAAAATAAGATGTATTCATACTAACAGATTATTTAAGATTTTACTTTTTGGCATTACAATTGTTTTAAATTTACATATTCTATCTTTAGTAACAAGTGTCGTTCAGAGACCTTGATGGAATCAACACAATTTTTCAGGAGACAACCACAAGAAAAATACCATCAAGCATGCGTGGTAACAAGGGTGAAACATTTCCCCTAAGTGATTATATGTGGTTGTATAACATCCGAGAGACCAGGACCTTTGCGTTTTGTAGAAGGGAATCTTCATCAATATTAGTATAAAACCATTTTACGGGATAAACTTATACCATTTATGTACTCGTCATACCTCGGAAGATCGGAATACACGTTCATGCAAGAAGAGGCACCTTGCCATACAGCGGCATTCATAAGAAGTTTCTTTGACGAGGAGGAAATCATGGTTTTACTTTGGCCAGGCAATTCACCGGATATATATGCCATAGAAAATTGTTGGGCACATCTGAAAATCTTAGTATCCCAGAATACTAATATATTAAAAGATAATATTAAAGATGTATGGGATAATAATTTAGATTTTAAGAACTTAGTGATAAAAAATATGATAAATAGAATTAAAGAGCGTCCGAAGGCCTTACTAAATATTAACATAGAATGCCTCTTTCACTAAAATTAATTAAGTATAAGAATACATTTATTAGTTTCAATTTTAAAAACAAGTTTTTTCTTGATTTTTGTTAGTTTCCGAGATAGTTAAAGTCGAAATCGTGAAAATTTTCCAAGTCATCATAATTCGTTGATCACCCAATGTACGTCATACTATAGTACAAAGCGGCCTTTACTTCGGCGTTAGATATTAGACATTTAGCAGCAACCTTCGACTTGCCAAGCTGACACTTACCAAGTTAGTGAAGGAGGGTCATTGTTGCGACATTGATTTTGGGTGTGGCGAGCTGACACATAGGAAGCTGCACCAAAGGTTACTAAATTGTTCATTTTTAACTTGACCGTGTTCAACCGTAGAGTTCTAGAAAACGCATGTTTGGTTGCCGACTCTCTCTGAGAGTCAATTCAAATTGAGTATCCCACATTGTGTCCACTCTGATATTCGCAAGCCTGTCATTAGAGACAGGCTTCCAAGCAGGAGTTCTAAGTGGTTGTGGTTTAGAGCTTATCCGGGCATGGATCCTCTCTTGGCTATAGCGAGAGTCGGATCCGGTGCTCATTAGAAACTTATATGGCACAGCATATATTTTCCAACGTGGAGTTGCGTTTTCAGGCCGGATGATGTACCTCCGTAGTATAATATAGGTGAAGTGGGCGTTGCTTTGTTCTATAATGCTGCAAAGTCAGAACGCAGTTGGTTGTTCAGCTTATCGACCACTGTCCTAATGGTGAAGCTTCAGATTAAGGTTGACTGCAGTTACTGACGTTAAAATCCTTTACGGATAAAGCTGTATAAGACCATGGTCTTGCAAGGTTTCATGTATCCGTCGGATAACTGGATTTTCAATAAAAGAAATTGCTGGGTCTTTTCTGTGCTCGACAGGTTAGATCCTTTGATGGGAATCTTGATACTGGCATGAGGATCGACAATTCTACTGCCAATGCAACATGACCGTGTGGTTACTGATAAAATTAGGCTCAATATGCATTGATAAGCCGAGCACTTACCACATATGAGCGAGAATGATCAGATTCGGAAAGGCTAAGGGGCAGACGTTTTGGAGAGAGATGTCAAGACAGGCCAAATAATTCGTGAAATGATAGCGTAGGCCAGGAAATTAAGGAAATGCTGACGAGACCGAAAATTAAGGAAATGCTGGGCAACGGTGGCCCAAAACCGGGACGTTTGGGACCGAGTTACATAAGCTCATTGGATCCTCTACTAACTTTATTAGAAACAAATGTAAGATTACAGAAGTTGTAGCGGGTCGATGTTAGTTCTGCAAATACAGAGCTATAGATTAAACACACTCCAACTGCGACAAAACCAAATACCCACTGATCACTTCCTTTTAACGAGAAACTGAACCTTCTGCAACAAAACAAGATATGTCAAGAAAAGACAAATGCGAAATAAACGAAATAGTTGAACTGTTAAAAGACATACAAAGCTAGTTAGTTACAAATGGCGAAACACTTAAGACACAGACGGAGAAAGAGAACGAAACAAAGAAAATAACAATACTAACCAAAAGGAAAAGAAGAATTAAAGCCCCATCTCCCCCAATCACGACTAATTCTTTTTTCAGCGACGCAGACGAAACAACACCAAACAGTAACTGTAGCGCGAACGACGTAAACTAAACAACAGAAAACAAGTCCAATCCCGACAAAACGGAGTAAATAGATACAAGCAAAGTGACAAACCCAAAGAACAAGACTACTCTTCTGATTCCTTTTAAACTAAAATTACGAAGTAAGAACGCGAAAAAAAAACACATCTAAACCATCCTGTATGATACCACCAACGTACGACGGAACAAGCGTTTACTAAACAAACAGAACAGCGTGCAGAAAACTTATTTCGGACATACTCTACAAACCAGATCAATGGAAAACGCCTCAAGGAGCGGAACTTTAAATTTGATGCACCAACATTCATTTGTCAGCGGTTTCAAATAATACTATTGATGATTTCAGACAATCCAAAGATCACTACGATTTTCACCGATTTTAAGGTAAAGTACCATACGTACTACCTTCCCAAGCTGCGAACTTACGTAGTCATCCGATGGCGCTATGTTCTAACGTTAGAAGAGGGGACAGTGAAAGAGAGGGCTTTCATCTCTTGGAAGCCTTCTTTTTAATGCTACGTATGGTGTGACAGCTGTCATGCGTTTTATGCTTAGTTTGGTTTGCCATTTTATCATGAATAGAATAATGCCTGAGAAAAAAAATATTTGGAAAAAAACGGTTCTTTTACGGAAGGATCTTGGTTTGTGGGCTTAAAAAATCCAACAATACAACAAACACTGTTACATCCGGAGAAAGTTACTGTTTGATGTGCTTTATGGGCCGGAGGAATAATTGGTCCATATGTCTTCAAAAATGCTGCAGGGAATAGCATTACAGTCAATGGTGACCGCTATAGAGCCATGATCAATGACTTTCTCGTTCTGGAATCCTCTGGTTTCAACAGGATGGCGCAACATGTCGTACAGCTCGTGCGACTTATTGAAAGAAACATTTGATGGGCGCATAATTTCTCGTTTTGGACCTATGAACTAAATTTAACACCGCTGGACTATTTCTTGTGGGGATACGTCAAATTACTCGTCTACGCCGACAAGCTCGAGACGCTTGACTATTTGGAAGACAAAATTCGCCGCGTTATTGGCGGGATACGGCCCCAATTATTGGTTAGAGTAGTCGAAAATTGGACTTCCTCCGCGCCAGTTGTGGCGCTTACATGCCCGAAATCATATTCAAGTAAAAATGGCAGAGAATTTTTTTTCCAATAAAACCAATTTCATGGCAATCAAAACAATTTATCGGTATTTTATTTCATTTCAAAGTTCTATGCCTGTAAAAAAACACCCTGTAAAATTAAGAAGATCAATAATGTACAGGCAATATGTCACCTAGTGGGCACGTTGGAAACACAAATTCTACGAGGCGAATAATCACAGTATCATAATTGTCGACAATTCAGACCAGATCCAAAAATCCATAGTGTCAAATGTGGCGTAAAAAGAAAAGGCAAATTGCGTAAATTGTGGAGATGAACATGCTGCACATCATGGGAGCTGCCCGCGCAGCCTAAAGAACTTGAAGAAGTGGCAAGTGTAAACCCAAGACCTATGCCATCGCAAACTTAGTAAAGTCCTCACATTTCCTAAAAATTGGAAACACATAAGCATCTTCTCATCTATATTCAATCTGGCTGAACGAAATCTCCTTTCTTGCCAACATATCAGAGCAGTAATTAATCTTAAACTAAATGTATGGTTTTTTATACTTCTAGTAGTTTTTTTAAAGCAACTGGACTATCAGAAATATTTCATGAATTACCCATAAGCACTACAAAAAATATGAGCTTTGATATGAAACACCTTCACCTTCAAATCATCCTCTAATTACCAAAAACAAACCTTGGAAAGAGTACATAAGTGATTTTCATAAAAACAATTGTAATTGCCCTTCTTCATAAAGTCATCAAAAAATTGTGACGATTTCCTTCAAATCGAGACATAATTAGTTGAAGTTCGCTGCTTTGTGACCACACAAATGAATGATCAATAGCTGTTGAAAATTTTCATCTATTTTTAATTTAATAATAAAATGCTTCGTCTAGTGGGTGATGTTTTGAAAATGTTAAGATCATAGAGCAAAAATAACTACCAAGACCCAACTTGGTTCACTTGTTTTTTTTTATGCCTCTTTAACAGCATCTAGAAGCCTTGAAGGTCTTAAGTAACATATATTTCGAGCCGCGTACTGAAAAAAAACAACATAAACGAGTGTCTCAAGACCTGTAGCCCATTTTTATGACGTCAATCGAACATAGGTCGGTCCATTTAAAACGAATAAACTATGAAAAAAAAAGATGCACTCACTTCGGTGTTTCGCTAGACTTTAAATGCCAAAAAAAACACCAATTATATCAAAAGCCCCGATACTCACCTCTGCCGACATGAAGAAAAACGTATTGAAGCCCGCAGACAGTCCAATGCATATCGCGATGATGACCATTACGCCGGACAAGGCCAGGATTGACAGCAACAAAGTGACCAACCGAAAATGCGACCAGCTCGGTGTTGTCGGAGAAAATGAGAGCTGAAAATAAAAGAAAGAAATCAACAATGGATTACTTCAGGTGAAAAATCGTGACATAAAAAAATTCGAATCTGGATAAAATAACAATAAAGATCTGAATTAATTTTTTTCGCGTTTTCAGCTAATTAGCTCGGGGAGACGATAGCCGTGTGAAGAAAATATCCAGATCGTAAAAGTCGTATGCTAATAAGTTCGTTTTTAAAGTCAGTGAACGCTTAAGTGAATCGGGTCAAGTGCAAATTCGATGTCGGTTTTACGATTCCAAGCCAGTCAATATTTTGCAATCGACATGTCCCCGCCATTCATTGGTAATTATTTTATATGAATGATTTTCTCATACAACCACCGGCACACTTGGTAACATTTGATTGTTATAAATTTTCAACAATTTTCGAACAATTGTTTCAAATTAAAATTTCGTGTACAAAATGTTGTAATGGGGACATGTGAAACTGAAGTTTATGAGCTATAAATATAGTTGATTTATTTTTAATTGAGAATTTCGTGGAAGAATATTTTTATTTTGAAATTTTGTTGTCGGAAAGGAATGAATATTACAGAATGGATCGAATTAGTTGTTTTATTGGAGCGTTTAGTAAGATATAATTTAAAATATTTCATGGCCTGCTTTTATTCTTTTCATTGTAAAAATATTATTCAGCATATTAATATTTTTTATATTATTTTTGGTCTCGACATAAAACCAGCCCAAGGTTCAATTTGAAATTATTGCTGCACTAAAAGCGGGAAGAAATCTCGCGTAGAGTACCAATTGTATTTATATGTGGTCCCTGGTTCGAATCCAGCCACGGGCAATCAGCCATGATCACACACTGAGCTATGAGGCTATCTCGATGTGAGTAAGCACCTGAGTCAAACCAGGGCTAAAGTTAACCATGGAATTAATCATTTCACCTTAGTACACATTGATTCCAGTGGCGTGGCGTTCATGGAAGCAAGGGAAGCATTGCTTCCCTTACATTTGGCTGATATATATTTTAAATTAATTTATTTAAAGATCGATAAAAAAAATCATTCATAAGAATTTTCTAAATAAATTTTCCCAAAGACGAATAGTGAGCATCACACAACCGAATGAAAATACTGAGCGAACAAGACGGATGGAAGCAACGAACAACGAACAACGAGCGCTAATTTCATTCCATGCAGACTGCATTGTGACGTCATTCAAAAACATATGCTTGTACTAGCTATTTGGAAGCAATGAAGAAATTGCTTCTGAGGGGAAATTCTCGTCTCAAGCGAGAAACTGAGAGAGAAGTCGCGTACGTATGGTTGCTGTAGAAATTATATCACGTTCCCCATATAATTTGCTTGTGCGTATTTTTTTTTGAATGAGAATGTTTGCTGTAGTACGTACACACTATGTTAATTTTTGAATGAATTTGAACTACGAGATGTTTCAAGGGCTGCCAGAGACTGCTTGAATATATTTCGGTAGTGAAATTTGAGCTATATTTTATATATATAAATTTTTTTCATTGGTGAAGGTATTTATTTAACTAATCGTTTACAGTTATGTTGAAATTAAATTGATTTGAATTGTTTAGAATTGAGTGCGCAGAATTACTTTCTGAAATCGCATGGTTTTTTTGTTTTATACTTAAAATGGTGAGAGTGCAATTAAAAGGTGAATGCATTTATTTGTTCCGTAAAAAGCATGGACCGAAATCGCATAATTAGTGACCTTTTTCGGTTTCCTTTTGGATCTCGATCTTTTGCAGATAAAAAGGACATTATTGAAAAGTTCGACCGAAACCAAATTTGTAAATTATCTGTGTAACGAAGTTATGTACTCGGGATTTTGCTTGCGAAATCGATTTGACTAGATTTCATTAAAAAACTGAACTCATTGTGCTTTACTCTAATGCAAATTTATAGGGAAAATCTTTTCAATATATTTTTGTATATTCTACCAACAATAATTCAGAAAAAGTTTAAAACAATTTTATAAATTATTTTGTTTAGTTTTACATTACAAGTAACAAGTGCAAAAGAGAGTGTAACAAAAGCGTCCGCAGAGCGCAGTTTTTCTTGCTTAAGAAGGATTAAAACTTATCTCAGGAATAGTACAGATGAACAATGACCAAGTGAGTTGGTAATACTATCCATTGAAAAGGTTTTCTTAAAATCATGTTTGAGTGAGCAAAGTTTTTATCAAGACGTCATAGATGAAGTTGCAAAAAAACAAAGGCGAATTGCATTAAATTTAAAATAGAATTATGCCTGAATTTTCTCATTGAATTTGATTTATAATATATTTTTTTAAACTATTACTTCATTTATTTTAAATTTAGTTGGTGTTTTTTTTTAAATATAAAAATATATGTTTTTCGTTATGGGAATGTTGCTATTTTACTGTTATTTTTTATAAGTACTAGAATATTGAAATTTTTTTTATGCGTAAAAACATTTAATTTGCATAATCACTGTGGTTGTTATTGTTGCCGTACCTATGTTTGCAAATGCTTTATTTACATAGCTTGCTGTTGCAACATCGCTAACTTATATGTTTGCCAATATATAATTTTTGCAAATATCTATTTAAAGAGAAAATAATTATATATTGGTAGCATGCGAATTAGTACTGATAACAATACCGTATATGTACTCTCATGTCCATGTTCGTAATTCCTGGAAGCTTTTGTATTAGCAATGTTAAAAGTAGCTAAAAAGAGGGGTTCCATTAGTACGTTACAAATTTGAAGAAAGCATAGCCAAAGTCAGTCATCGAAATGAGCTAATTGCATCCCTACGGTAAACTATCACGCCACGCCACTGATTGATTCATAAGTGAAATTTTTACTACCTCCAGTCCCCAGACCAGGGTGGCAGACGCACAATTGTACTTCCAAAAGCAAGAAGCACAATATACACCTGCATCAGCATATCATATCTGTAAGCATTCTTAAATCGACGCGCCAACTTTTCAGAATGAACTGGCATCAATTTATTACTCATTTGGACCAACAAACTCATTCACAAAACCGGACTGAGAATTTACGAGCATTTATATAATGTCGATACGCCGTATTCTAATCGAAACAAAACGAATCATCCATATCTGGTATGTTTATGTATTTTCAATTAATATGATTAAGCAGACTTGTTAACCATTTAGGAACAAACTTCCATAACGAAAGCTATTAGCGACAAATATTGCGACAATAAATGTGATTTAATGGCAATTGGAACATTTTAAAATCGACTGAAATGACCGGTAATGCACGGTAGTCAAGCAATTATGGAATAACTGGATTTTAATGCTTTAATATATTATTAAATTAAGTACATCATTGGTTTTCATATTGTTTAGTTCCTTGTGTCTATTTAACTTTCAATTGAAATATGAAGATGGATAATACATAAAATTATTTATTGTTTTCAGGGTCATTCAAAGCATGTTTAGAGTGTGCTTGGAACTCAGCTGCATAACAAAATCGTGGAAATTAGCATTAGGGGGGGATTTCCACACGAAGGAGTATTGTTTTCTCAGCTATGGTCTCTACTAGTTTATGACCTTCTCGCGACTCTTAATAGTAAGGGCCTACCTGCTCTTGGCTAAGTGGATGAACATCCCGGTAATAATAAGAGGCTCGTACATGGGTACTTTGAGATTCAGAATGCAAAAAGCCTTAAATGAAACAATCCAATGGTGCGAGGAAGAAGGTTTATTCATTAATCCTCACAAAACTAGCGTAGTACTATTCATCAGAAAGAGAAAAATCGAAATAGGAGCCCTAAATATTAAGGACCAGTCGTAAGTCTGCGGGAAGAGGTAAAGTATCTAGAAATCCACCTTATATAGGAAACTCACCTGGGACGGTCATCTAAACAAAACGACACTCAAGGTCACTAAGGCACTCTGGGCGACAATTGGGGACTATCACCAAGGCAGACACTAAAAATAAATAAATAAATAAACAAATGGGGAGGCCTATCATCCTATATTGAGCTGCATTGTGGCGGAAGAAAGACCCACAAAAAACCGGTGTTAATAGGCTCAAGAAGCTTTATAGGATGGCCTGCTGACTGATTAAAGGGACAATGAGCTCCACCCCAACGGCGAGAATGGAAGCTTTTCTAAACCTACAACCGCTACCCTTAAAAATCCAGGAGGAAGAAGAGAAGGAAGCTATTAGCCTACAAAAGGTCTACAGGTACAAATCAGGATACCTAAGAGGACATCTTAAATTCCTTGAGGACATCAGGCGCATAATGAAAATGTTGGACTTTTGCGACCAAATAAAGGACAAAGCAGGCTTCGAGAAGAGATTCAAAATCACAATTTTATCATGGAACAAACGGGAGGTTGGCCCAGCCCCTGGTACAAAGCGAAGCACATGTGGTATACGGATGGCTCCAAAGATGGATTGTGGAGTAGGAGCAGGAATCGTAGGTTTTAAGCGCAAAATACATCTCTCTCTACCGAAAGAGGCTACGATTTATCAAGCAGAACTATCTGCCATACTTAGAGGTACACATATAATAAAGATAAGGGACACTAAAAGGATAAGAATTAAGATCCTATCTGATAGCCGAGCAAGATAGCCGAGCAAAGAGCGGAACGAATGCTGTGGATACTGTGGAGAAACGTGTAGAAAATCTTTTCGCACACTGTCCAGCACTATCGAGATAAAGATTAGAGCTCCTTGGTTCACAGAGTCTTTACAGGCCGGGGGAGAATGGGGGTCCAGTGTTTACAGTCTGCAAAACCAAGCTAAAGCTAGTTGCAGAGCATACAGCCATCTTAGTAGTTGCGAATTTGGATTGCGATCGGTCGATAACGGAAAACACGCGTTCAAGAGTAGAATTGGCCGAAGATTCTCCTGAGCTACTGCTTTTTGAATATAGATGATTTGATTGCTTCGAGTTTTCGTTAGCTGTGCTTTGAGTTGAAGTCAAGGATTATTTCCAGGTTCATAAGAAACCTTGATATCCTATAATGCAAACGCATGATATCCTATACCACAGAGGAGCCGCAATAGACCTAAGACGTCGCAGTGCTAGGGGTCTTCTGAACCCACTCCATGCAATCACTCGATCAATCTTAGAGTATTTTGTAATTGATAGAAAATACTACCACAATTCTATCATTCAAATGTTCTGAAAGGAGTCGCACGGAAAGGGGGGATGTTAAATGGATTCGAGCTATGGGAATTATTTGTTTTATTTTTTTATTGCAAGCTTGTTGCAAGAGCATTCCTAAAGAGGATCCGATAAACAGTTGATGGATGAGCTTTGTCGCTTTTATTGTGACATTTTCTTCCAGTTCTGCCACATATACATATGAATATTTTTTTTGAAAGATTAGATCGGATTAAAATTTACTAGTTTGGATATATTTTGAATATATTTCCCCATACCAGCGAAGCTTTTGACAGAAGATAAGTCAGACTTAAGAAACAGGAAACAAAAGGCAAGATATCGGAAGATTGGAATAATTGAGCTTTTAGAGCTCGATAGCTATGATTGCTGTCATAACAGTTCAATACATTCGAATTATTCTGTACCCATCTTTGGTATATCTTAGTCAGCTTCTTCCATATAGTATGGTCTTACAGTCATAGTTATGCAATAGTTAGAAAAGATTTCTCCTAACGCATTAATATGATCATGAGAAAATGACCAGAAACTGGTTGGAAAGCCTGCTTGCGAGACAGCGGAAGAGTTAACAAGTGGAATCACAATAGCTTAAATAGGTATCGCCAATACACCCACCAAAATATTTCCTATGGTTTGAAGACTTTAGGAATTATCTAAAACTATCGACATTGGGAACCAAAGAGACCTGGAACGGCATTCTTGGACTTACGAACTGTTGCTGTAAAGGCATAAAAATGTTTTTTTTACAGTGTACAGTGACTGGGGATGAAAAGTGGGTCTATTAAGACGATCCAAAGCGAACTGAATCTTAGGGTATTCGGCCATGCATCAACATTGTCGAATAAGACAACATCCATAGCATGAAGCTACTGCTGTAATTTCAAGTCTTATTTGGTGAGTGCAACTCGGCGTGGTATATTTTGAGCTGTTGCAGCCGGATAAAACCATCACAGGAGCTTGCTAGCAAACCAGACGAATGCGTTTGGGTCGAGTGTTCAAAAATAAACTTTTAGCATCTGATATGAAAGAAATCCTACAAAAAAATCATTAAAGAAGCTCTACAAGGGTTGATTCAAAAGTAATGATAATCAATATAAACCTAGGTGATTAAATTTAACAAAAATATTTATTTTCCAACATAGTCTCCTAACAAGTTAAAACATTTGGACCATCTTTTTTCCAAACCCAAGATACTCTTAGGAAAAAATAATTTGTTTATACTCCCCCAAAACGCCTCAACAGTGGCCATCACTTCGCTACCATCTTCAAATTTCTTGTCCCGAAGGTGTTCCTTGAGCTAAGGAAAGAGGCAAAAGTCACTGGGAGCTAGATCTGGCGAATAGGGCGGATGTTCAAGCAGTTCGAATCCTTTTTCTTGAATTGTAGCCATCGCAACTGCAGCCTTATGAACCGGTGCGTTGTCTTGATAAAACAGAACTCTAGCTCGTAGTTTGCCGCGTCTTCAGCAATCTTCTTATTTGGTCTACATAGTAAGAGCCTGATATAGTGGCTCTCTTGTCCAAATATTTCACTCTAATAATTCCTTCAGCGTCCCAAAAAACTGATGAATAGCTTTCACTGCCGAACTCGACATTGCTGGTAAATTGCTCGGCGCTGGTAAAGAGGGACGCCGCCAGCTCATCGATTGCTGTGTGGTTTCTGGATCAAAATGGTGGATCTAAGTCACGTCCATGATCACGAAACGTGACAAAAAATTCTCCTGATTTGCCTCGAACTTTTCGAGATTCACCCTTGAAATGTTGACTAGTTTCTTCTTTTGCTCGTCGGTTAAAATTCTCGGTACCCAACGCGCAGAGACCTTCTTCGTAAGCAATTCGTTGCCAACGATTCTGTGAACACTGACATTCGAGATTCCTGTGACCTCAGTTACATGCCTGATGGTCACTGTTCGATCTGCCAACACGACATCTTCGACTTTTTTCACGTTGTCTTCAGTGAGGGAAGTGGATGGAGATCCTTCGCGGTGTTGTTCTTCCCAGATTAAATTCCTTGGCCCAGCGTGCAAAGGTGGAATATGGATGAACAGAGTCCCCTAATGTTTCCACCAAGTTGCTCTGTGTCTTTGGTAGACATTTTTTAAACACAGGTACTTAATGACAGCTCTAATTCTGTTTTTCTCCATTTTGATGTTCTCGCTTCGACTGTTCGTATTCAAATGAATATACCTCCCTGGAATCGTGGCCTATTTATATGTTTTTTGTGCTGACTTAGTGGGTATATAAAGAAGTAACATTTTTTTTAACTCCGAACTGAAAATAACCGTTTATCACTTATTTTTGAATCAAACCTCGTACTTATTTGCATTAAAGGCTGCTTATTATAGAATATTTTTTGATTGCAGCATCTCGTATAACATAAACGATGAAAATGCTCAGGGCTGGAAACATTTTACCAGCACTGCAAACAAAATTCTACTACAACTGGTTCACTTCAAAATCAATACACCCCGTGAATGTCGGTTTCATCCGATGACTGAATCGGAAGTTACCGCAATAGAAAGATGTTTGGGGTTGCCATCATAGGCGTGCCGTGGCCTAAAATCTGGCAGGGGCCAGGGACCGAAAGGTTCAAAACATGCGATGATTTTGTCTTCCGTAAGGTACATGTACTGTTCATACAACTTATATAATTTACTCATACATTATATGTTTGAAAACTTATTCTTTGTTATTTGCTAATGCATAATGCATTATCAAATAAACTTCGTGTCTGTGAATACGTATGAGCTACTACCTCATGAATATAATGTGAACAGTAAGTATGAACTACACATGAATTATCTATGACAGCTAAGACATGAACGCTTGTATGAATTATACGGGTATAGAATGGAAATAAGACTATTTTTCGTTTAGAAGCTAAATATATTTCAATTTATACTTGAAGAAGGGGATAGCTTCCTTTCAAAATATCTTTGAATCTCTTTGGTTTGCAGAGATATCTTTGTAGACCTAACAGCGTGTCCGAGGCTATATGAAATATCAAAACCTTTCAAACTAGTGCTTTTTGCTGTTTTCCGTTTTCGTGATCCTCTGGGAAATGTGAGATCCAGACAGTGCTTCTCTGCGAAGGATTTAATTTTTTCCCAAACTACATAAAAGTTTTCTCGCTCACTTAGTAGTGTTTTAACTGTCCAATTCACAAGATCCATCCCATCCCAAAGAGTTGCATCTTTAGTTTAGAAATATGTGCTTAACATGTTAATTATAGAAAGAACATAGAGAAAGATGAAAAGATTTACTGCAAACTTAGGGTTACTGATTGAATGAAAGATCCCCAATGCATAAACAGAGTCATTGTATTTTTCTTCATTAAAATCTTTTTCTAAAGCCTCTTTTATAGACCCACAGCTATCGATCACATATTTGCAATTGTGAGATCTCATTGACTAACGAGTCGAGCTTAAACTTCTCATTTCACGCCTTGTATTTAGACCACCTGCCACTTCAAGCTACTTCAACAGTTGGTGTTGTGATGGCTTCGAAAAATGTCAGGTGTAGCTAAAGAGATTCGATGGCATTGAAAAAGGGTGTACACGTTTCGATTGTGAAAACTGTGTCCATCACAACAAGGGTTATTTTATGAGCTAGACTGTGTACAAATGTGGCTGCAGGATGTTTCATCTTAATTTAGGTTTGTTCACCACTTTTTTGCCCTGATATGACACTAGCACCATTATAAGACTGACCAACAACAGGCAATTCACTAGTCCGTACCTGTCTAAAAGGCTCAAAACTATACCTGCTATAAACGAGGTATTTCTAGCTCCTGAACAGTCTACAAAGCTTAAGAACCTTTCTTCGACTGCTAGCTCTGTAGCAAATCTGTCAACCACGGAGAGTTGTTCCTTTTTGTGGACCCTGCTCCAACTGCCATAATGGATAAATCGTAACCCTTCACCGAATTATTTATATTTTTAGCACCTGGAACTTATGTTTACGGTATCTCGCGAAAGGATAAAATTAACAGGATATATTGGTCTTGAGTAGATACAGGTGACATGTCTGACAAAAGTTTAATGAATATGATAGGAAATATGTGGCGGTTGTGTCACCATGAAAAAACGCTCCGTGAAATTGAAGTGATATGCCTTTTAACTTCCGATGCAATTATCAAATTCTAATGAAATTCACACACATTTAACCTGAGTGTAAACCAAGTAGGTCAGAGTTTTGGTTGTAATGTTAGGTCCGCGATTCCAGCATCAACGATTTGATTCATTTTTGTCCTGGAAATCGGTACCATTAAATTCTCAAATAATAATGATTTTGTAGTGGAAATAAGCCGAAAATATATCAATTTTAAAAATTTTAACACATTCGCGGAAGATAACTTAAAACACCCATTTTTTTCTTATAACTTCCAATACTTTCAATGGATCAAAACCAAAGTTATGAGATAAGTTATTTTAACGGGATGCAAATTTGACATAGTCTGTCAAAAGGTTTACATCAGCAATATTGGACTTTCCGAGCTATTCAGTATGGACTTTTTGAATCAAACCTAATAAGTATACTTTACTATACGCAAACGTCAGAGAAACATGCTCTCAAATATGGAATGAAACTGTGTTTGTTTTGCTTAATAAAAGGTATGAATGTGCTAATTGTATATGATCCCATCAAGAAAGAGTAAGCGCAAGAAAAATTGCTCGCAATAAACAACACTGTCTTGAATATATAGCATAAAAGGGATGCAATTTTTATTCTACAAATGACTCCGAAAGTTGTATTCTACGTTAATTAATTTGTTGCTTACCATTTTAATACTCAGACTATGTTTTGCGAAAAACATAATTGCATAAAACGCCAGTTTATAAAAGTGTTTTTATCTAAATACCTATATATTGCCTAGTAAGAATGAACAGATAATCTTAATAAAAAAAGGATGATTGACGAGGCTCTTTTCGTCTTTTTCTTAACATATAACTTGTCGAAATTAAATATTACCGTCCATTTCTCGAGATAAGTCCCATAACATAACAGCTTTGGAATAGGCTTACACTACTGCACTACACAACTCTTGCTGTAGCCACAGAAACCAAAGAGGCCAACACTTAAGTGTCTACTGTTGGAAATATTTATTTTTCTGGGAGGGGCCAACCTAGGGTCTGGGGGGGTCCCGGCCCCCCCCTGGCCCCCCCTACGGCGCGCCTATGGTTGCCATCCGAAAATTTTCCAAAACTCTGAAAATCTAAACATTGGTTAGGAAATAAAAGAAAGAAATGACAAAAAATATCATGGTTATCATAAGTTTTCAGCCAAATTTCTTACAAAAAGTTCCATTTACTTTGTGTATTTCGTTTTAATCTCATGTCTGCATCGGAAGTCATAGGGCATAAAGCGTTTATTTTTTTAGAGTAATTTTTCGAAATGGCACCACTGCCACTGGATTGCCAGCTTGATCGGATAACGCAGTCCAGAGATAATTTAACTGAAGAGAGATTATCTCTGAGATGATCTCACTGATCTCTGGAGTCGGTAATCCGATCGAGATTCGAAAATCAGCAAAAACGGCCATTGCAGATTAAAATTTGCCGATTGGAAGATATTTGAAATTCCAAAATGAGATTCCTCCCCATATCAGCAACGAATTGACTGCTAAATAGCGTAGGAACTAGAGCGAGTGAGAATCTAGCCTATCTCTATCTCAAAATCAAACAAGTCGCAATGTCACACAAATATTGTCCTTCAAATATCAGGCTGCTATTTTTTTTAGCTGCTATTTGAACTTGCTATTTAGAAATAGCAATAGCAGTTGCTATTTGAAAATAGCAGTTTGATCCATCTCTACCTGTCAATCATCTAAAATCAGATGATGGACTTGTTGAATGATTTCATACAGTATTAGTAATAGGACAAGGATAAGTATTGGAAAAGAGCTAATTCCAGCCCAACGGATCTTATATGCTATGAAATAAAATACAAACGTTGAGAATTCTGAATCGAGAATCTTATTTATTTCATTAAAGGACAGTATATTCACAAGAATTGAGTGAACAAGCAACTTTCTTTAAAATCCAGCAAATATCTTATCGATAAAATTTAAAAAAAACACACACACACAAGAAGCTTCCGGCAATAAATTAACGGTAAGCTGCTCACAGCTAATTAGCATAAAGTGGTATTAAAGCAGTAAACACATTTTCAGCCATCAGCACATTTTTATACAAACATCACACTTTCACACCCGTCATAGAAAACCGATCTAATCAATAAATGTTTGACCCAGCCTTGTTCCGTTTACAATATCTAAAATTATCAGCCTAGCACCTACCTACTGTCCCACAAAATGTGTCATAAAAGAAATGCACGAATATGAAATAAGTACGCTTATGATTTTAACTTGAAATATTGTCTGATTTTCAATGTCATCGGGTAGCCGCAAAAAAATAAACAAAATAATAGTTTGGACAATTCCGATGAAATTTCCATAACTCAGCTGGTTTTGTATTTTTACGGTAAACAATTTTACTGGTTCATTATGTCAATAGTGCATTAAGTCAAAAAAAAAAAAAACAAAAACAATATAGTATTTGACATCCTAACCCGAACGCCGCTTTTAGTAAGCATGATCATTGACCTTGCACTTTCGAGTAAATTCGACCAGTTTACTTGATGCGGACTGATGGTCAACAAAGTGATTGTATGATACACGTCTGCGCTGAGAAGATCAACGACCTGTGGTGAGGCCAATTTCGATGCGAAAAATGCGACCTGAGTCACTAGATCTCATATTGGCGGTATGTATTTGGTCATAAAGAGATAGTTTGTTCTTTGAAGTCCATTAGAGTGAAAGCTTGGCAGATATGGGTCTAGAAAGTTTCGAAATTCAAAAATTCAATATTTCAATTTAGATTTATATTACCACCATTATATACTTTTTATAAATTTTCAGATACACACGAATCAGAATGGTTTTTTTTTATAAAACTTTCTCAATCCCCACAAATAGTATACTTCAATCGATTATTTATTTGAGATTATCTTAAACTGCACACCGCTGGCACGGTCAAAATTATCTATTTTTGAAACGGGTTGTTTATCAAGTTAAGTGACGCAACATACCACTCATACATTAAGAAAAATGCAAATATATATTTTTAGAACAGTCGTAAAATATCTCAAAATAGACTTTTTAAAATTCGAATGATTTAAGATCTTGCTATTAACTAGCTCCTGCAGAATACAAGACTATTTTTTTCCGAAAAATAAAAATCTTCAAAGCAGTCATAAACGATCTGAAAGATTGTGAAATTATTATAGAGCGCAAGTCTGTAATTTAATGTTTATTTTCTCTGAAAATAACGAAATCGCAACGATGAGAGCTGACATCAAATATTTCGGTTAGAGTGAACAATTAAATAAATTGAATTGAGTATTGAAAATTTAATGAGTTATTTTTACTGGATTCGTTCTATTTTATTAAGACGGGTTGTTCTTTTTAATGTCGAGTATTTGCTTGTTAACTTTTTGAAATGGAATTGAATAATTAGTCAAAAACCGTCATTTTACTAGCAGTATATTCTGATATTTATATTACCTATTTTCACTTGACATTGAAGATATTTTTGGTTTGTAAATATTTTGGCACCAGAAAAAACCATCACTTTTTTTCAAGCCACTGAAGCTATATCAATATATCGCTCGTTTGTGGTCAATGTGAATGCGCAATTCACACCGAGTATTCTTTCGTTATGGGGATGGTGCTTGATTCTGCAGTTTCACTGTTTTATCGATTATGTTCGGAAAATCAGATAATTATTTTGACGACCATCTGAGATTTGGTGTAAGTGGGTGTCTCGAACATATGTACCGCCTACGAAATTTCTTGTGGAAGCACAAAATATTATGATATTTTTTATGTTTTGTCATTTATGCCCTAATATCAAAAAATTACACGTACAGTGACCTAGCTCAAATAAAAACTCTTCAATTTATTAAAAAAAAAAATTCATTCTTTAGGTATTTATGAATTCTATACTGTTAAAGCTCTTTAGAGCATAAAAGTATTTTGTTATATTAGCTTTTACTGTCACAGTACAGCAATAATAAACTTAAAAACACCCCCTTACGCATCAGAACCGCTAGAAACACTAATCTTCGAAGAACAGTAGAGGATTTGTGCATATTTTGAGTGTGTATTCTACTACTAGCTACTTCTCCTACTTAAAACTAATACACCCTTAGTAATAATAGACCGTACGCTTATTTTTATTTCGATGATTTCATCAAAAGTTACAGCGATAGAAAGGTGTTTGGGGCTGCCATCCGAAAAAATGCCCAGATCTTAGAAAATTTAAACATTGTTCACTTATATTCATTTCAAATGTTCGCGAAGTGAATACTTAATGCAAGCATTATTGTTACGAAAATAACAAAAACGCCTCGTGCTGACAGCCTTTTGCTAGCACCGTTGAAGTCAACCTACTCTGCGAATTTCGTATTGATCCGATGACTGCATTGGATGTTATAGTTGACCTGTTGTCAGCATCTATAAAATCCTCCCAGCGCTAGCGTGGCTTACCGACTGGCCAGGCTGCGCTCGCTCGCCCCTTGAGAGATCGTTTGGGGATTCGATTATCGCTCATTCGTTCGACGTGGCCAGCCCATTGTAGTTTTTTGAGTCGTATGACGGTAGAGACTTCCGGCTCGTCATATATGGAATACAGCTCGTTGTTGTATCGGATTCGCCATCCATCTTCTTCCCGTATTGGACCGAGGATCCTTCGCAATACCCTTCTCTCGAACGTATTCAATGCTTTTTCAGACGCCTGGGTCAGTGTCCAGGTTTCGCTTCCGTAGCATAGCACAGGTCTAATACTTGTTTTGTAGATGCGAAGCTTCGTATTCCTGTGTACACATCGAGATTTTAAAGTGGGAAGCACCGAAAAGAATGTCTTATTGGCTAATTGAATCCGTCGTTTGATTTCGTCAACCTCATTTCCATCCTTTGAGAGGTTCGTCCCTAGGTACACGAAGTTGTCTACGTTTTCAAGGTTATAGTCCCCTATCGTTATGTTTTGTCTTATTGGCGTCCTTTTCCTTGATTGAGTCATAGCTTTAGTTTTTTGTTCGTTAATTTGAAGACCAACTTCCTTGGCGGTTTCGTCTAGAGCTACAAATACTTCCTTGGCGTCGTTGAACGAACGTGACATAATGTTGATGTCATCAGCGTAAGCTACTAGCTGTGTCGACTTAAATAATAGAATTCCTCTCGTGTCAACGGGGATTTTTCTGATGACGTACTCAAGCGCTAAGTTAAAGAGTACCGGAGCTAATCCATCCCCTTGTTATAGCCCTGTATTCGTCGAAAACGAGTCGGTCATATTATTCTGAATCAGCACTTGTGACGTGGAGTCGGTCATGGTCATTTTCACCAGTCGTACCAACTTTGCTGGGATTCCGAACTGCAGCATGATGTTATATACTGCAGTTCGGTTGATGCTGTCGTACGCTTGTTTGAAGTCGACGAATATTTGATGGACATCAATGTTGAATTCCCAGCATTTTTCCAAAATTTGTTTGACCGTAAATATTTGGTCAGTTGTCGATCTTCTACGTCTGAAACCACCTTGATATTCACCAAGAATTTTCTCAGCGTGATGGGAAATCCTTAACTCTAAAATTTTTGTCAAGAGCTTGTACGACGTACAAAGTAGTGATATGCCCCTGTAGTTTTCGCATAGGAGTTTATCTCCTTTCTTGTGAATGGGACATATAACGCTTTTTCGCCACTCATCCGGCATCGTTTTTTGTTGCCAGATGCCTGTCACCAATCCATGGATTGCCCTTAAAACGGAAATCCCGCCTGTCTTCAGGAGCTCCGCGGAGATACCATCGATGCCCGGTGCTTTGTTGGATTTCAAGCGGTCCATGGCCTGTCGGACTTCATCTAGTGTAGGAAGGTGAGATGAGGCACTGTCAAGGTATGTGCCAATTAATGATGACGATTCGTTGAGTCCGGGGACATTTCCGTTCAATAATTGCTGGAAATAGGACGCCCATCTTTCCTTTACTTGTTCTGAGCCACTTATGATGCTTCCATCGGCAGCCCTACATAGACTAGTTCGTGGTTTAAAGCCTTGTTTTAAGTGCCTCACTACTTTGTACGCTTGTCGAGTGTTGTTGGCCATAAAGTTGTAATTCATGTTATTCAGCATGGTGTCAAAATGCTTTCGTTTCTTACGTCTAATTATTCTATTGACTACTCTCCGAAGATCGTCATATTTTTCTTTCTTGGCTCTAGTCGGTCGTTCAATGTGGATTTTGTAGGCCGCATTCTTTTCATCCAACGCGGCTTGACATTCCTCGTCGAACCATTCATTTCTGCGTTGCCCGGCTGTATATCCCACTACTTTTTCGGCTGCTGCGTTCACTGCGCTTTTGATAGTAGTCCAAACATCGTTGATAGACGTGGTGTTCGGCGTGGAAGCTAGTTCCATTTCCAGAGCAGATCTATATTCGGCTTCGATCGTCTTGTTTCGAAGCTTGTCGACATCGAACATGCGTCTTGAACTTGCTCTGGCTTCATATGACAGTGATATTCGACATCGATACCGAGTCTTCACTAAGTAGTGGTCGGAGTCACAGTTGGCTCCACGGAAGGTTCGCACATCTAAAATATTGGAGGCCCACCTTTTCTGAATCAGAATATGATCAATTTGATTAAAGGTGTGGCCGTCGGGGGATGCCCATGTCCTTTTATGGATGTCACGATGCGAGAAACACGTGGAGCTTACGACGAGATTTCTGCTACTCGCAAAGTCGACCAATCGTTGTCCATTATCGTTGCATAGGTCGTGAAGACTATTGGCCGGTGGTTCCGCGGTGTGTTTCCTCCTTTCCAACCTTTGCGTTGAAGTCGCGCAGCAGGATTTTCACATCATTTGATGGCAGAGAATCATATAGCCTTTCCAGAAGGTTACAAAAATTATCTTTCACTGCCTCATCGTTATCTTCAGTAGGGGCATGAACTTTAATGAGCCAAACGTTAAAAAACTTTGCACGAATGCGGATCGCACACAATCTTTCGTTGACAGGCTTGAAGTCGATTATTAGCGGTTTCATTTTTTTGTCCACGATCAAGGCCACTCCAAATTCGTGACTTCTCCCTTTTGAAGATTGTGTACGATCTCATGTCCATAATCTCGGCACCAAACAGTTTCGTTTCCTGGACAGCGAGAATGTTGATTTTGTAGTGAGTGACCTGTTCCAGGAGGGCTTTGATGGCCCCCGGTCTGTACAGGGTTCGCACGTTCTAGGTTCCAATAGAGTAATCCATATTTCGTTTGCGTGGTCTTTTTCGTTGATCCAATCCAAGTATCCGAGGCGAAGTATCAGGTTCCTGAATAAGTCAAGTTTTACGGGAACGGGTTATTGGCCCATTGCCCAACCCAAATCAGAGATCGCCGTCTCATGCAATTTTCCTTCTTCAACTTCGAAAGCGAAATTTTCGGGAGCTCTTTCAGCCATACGAGCAGTTCGAACTTCTTTAGAAGCTTGAGAAGCTCGTCGCTCGGAGCGGTTATTTCGTTGTTGATCGCGTTTGTTGGTTTAGTTGGCGTGTCGCAAATATAACTGTAACTTCAAAAATAATTCGGATTTCCGAAAATCATTTTAAAAGCTTATTCTTAAAGGTCTAAACTTTGAAAATAAGCAAACAAAAAAAAATCTATTTGATCAAATTTCTAGACCAGAATACCCCCTTAACTGGAAGAATTAGTTTTCATATAAATTAGAAAATCATCTTTCGAAAAATTCCAACTTATCTATAGAAGGTCAATTCATCAAGTAGATATCATTGTAGTTTCGCTGATTTACAATGATGTTAAATTTAAAAGCCCACACAAATATGAGTAAAAAATATTATTGAAACTTGCAAGCTTCGAACTCAATGGAACAATGGTTAACTTACAACAATGCACATATCATCAAGCTTACACGACTTTTTAAATAAAGTCTGGCGTCTAAATACGAATTTATTAATTTATTTCAAAAATAAACAATTTACACGGAATATCATCATTTGCATAAAAGACACGAAGCGAAGCGCATTGACTTCAATTTGTTGATTGTTTAACTGTGTACATACCTACTTTATATGCACCATGTTGAGGTAGTTTGCAATGATGTGTGATCACCAGCATATAACGTATTCTCAAGCGAGAAAAAAAACGAATAACATTAAATCAGGCAGCGAATGTCAAGTTATCAACCGTAAATTTTCCATTGCAAGCTATGTGAACAAACAAAATGTCTTACAACGACCGTTTAGCTGCTAAAATATTCATAGTCACCCACACTTTTGTATATAACGTTTGAGACATACCCTCCCTGGCGACCTAGCTTTGAACTACGAATATATTAGTCGAGAGACGATCTACGATTACATAATTATGTCAATGGCTTCTTTGACGGATAACCAATAGAAAGCTCATTTGTTTTAGTTTTTGGATACTTCTAATGAAAATGGGTGGATCACATAAAACTATAATATTGATTAATTGGAGGAAATTGGAATGAACCATATTTGTTCGAAATGGGGATTTTTACATTGGTTTTATTACTAAAGTAATTGCCGTGTTCGATTTTTACTAATTAGTACTTGCAAGTACTTGGGAGTAGAGCATAAAAGGAACGCCATCTTCGTTCATACGAGCAAATTCTAACCTGTCAAATCAGGCCCGTGCGCAGAAATTAATTAAGGGGGGGGTTTTGAAATAAAAGTTTTTTTTCAATAATATGTAAAAACACACCAACTGTTATTTTATTTTTTAAAGACGTTTGCATGTAAAAACTTCATATCTATTTCTCATTACTTAACAGATTAATTCTTCGAGGTAACGAAAAAAATTCTTCCAGAATTTTTTGCACATTTATCTCAATTTCACGGTGTATATTGAGGGAGGCTAAGCCGTTGAGCCGATCTTCAGACATTGTCGATCTAATGTACGTTTTCAGACGACGCAATGTTGAAAAAGAGCGTTCATTTTTCGCTGTCGTCACGGGTAAAATGGACATAATGCGAAGCATTTGATGTACGTTCGGGAACGCGTCTGCATTGCAAATTTCAAGGGCTTCTAGAGAATTTCAATATGCGTCGTCTCCAGAGTATGACTTCATTCACCCATGCGTCACGCGAATCATCGTGCAAAATTGAAGAGTAGGGTTCGAATAATTTTTCGCATGACTCTTCATCAAATTTTTTCATTTTGTTCGGAAAAAGGCAAGCGAAATTCGATAAAATATTGCGATGATTCAGAAACCGGTCCTGTAAATGTGTCACAAACGAATCAAGGTATGGTATTTAAATCGTAATTCGAAAATAATCTTCAACTGAATCAGTTTGCACGTTAGAACGTTGCGTTTGTCTTGAAGCTGTCCTTGGTTTTCGCAATTGAATGTCGTATTCTTCGCTGATTTGGCTTACAGTTTCGAAAATTTTCGAAACTGTTTCGAAAAAACAAAGCTGTTATAAATGGTTATTGATTTTATTGTGGCCTTAGCTAGGTAATATACAGGGTGTACCAAAAAACCCGTACCAAAAAGAAATCTGATATACCTTTTTGAATTTCGAGTCGAAAAGTCCTTTTTACCACTTTTTTCAAAACTCAAAATTAAAAAAGTTATTCAAGGTTGAAATTTAAACAATAAATATGCTCCCTCGACAAGTGGGGATAAAAACCACGAATCAAAATTTTCCTGAATTTTCTACGTATTTTTCTGAGTCGAAAAGTCCTGTGCCACTTTTCGCAAAACTCAAAATCAAAAAAGATATTCCAGTTTGAAATCTGAGAAATCTGATTGGTGAAAACTTCTAACTCGAATATCTTTTTTGATTTAGAGTTTTGCGAAAAGTGGCAAAGGATTTTTCGACTCAGAAAAATATGAAGAAAATTCAGGAAAATTTCGGTTCGTGGTTTTTATCCCCACTTGTCGAGGGAGCGTATTTATTGTTAAAATTTCAACCTTGAATAACTTTTTTAATTTTGAGTTATGTAAAAAGTGGTACAGGACTTTTCGACTCGAAATTTGAAAAGAAATATCGGATTTCTTTTCGGCACGGGGATTTTGGTACACCCTGTATAGCACATAGAGGAAAAAAAACTCTCTGCAACTGGTCACGAACTCAGGCGCCCGAGGTGAAAGTCTAAAACGCTACCGTTGAGTCAAATCGTTGTCTAATAAACTAGAAAGAATTTTTCTCAGTTCAAAGTTAAAGAAGACACTATTGAAGTCGATAGCAGTCAATAGTCAGCAAAATGAGTGAAAAGAACTTCACAGTTCCCTTTGAGAGTTTTGAAAATTCAGGTATGCTTTATAAAGGTTTTCTTTACTTTATAAAGTTTTTGTGAAAAATTTTCACATTTCATGAAATTCATTATTAAAATTAGCTACGTTTCATAGAGATCCATAAGTTTCAAAAACTTGATTTATAAAAAACCGAAATTTTGTTATCATCTGGATATTTTATAAGGGATTTTATAGAAACTTCATAGAACTCAAGTTACCAGGTTTGTCATTTCAACTTGTGAAAAATTCAGTACCTACATTTTCGACTTCTATCCGTGGTTTTTTGCACAAAAAGCGACGGATATCCATATAAAAATACATGAAATTTTCGTGGAAAAAAACTTTAATGATGAAAGTCATAAAGTACAAGAGAGTCCTAATGGGGGGGGGGGGGGGGGGGGGGGGGGGTTCGAACCCCCAAAAACCCCCCCTTGCGCACGGGCCTGTGTCAAATTGTATGCAGTTTTCAAATGTCAAACAGTTGAAAATAAAGGGAGAAAATAACGAATATAAATTACCACAATCGATAGAAAATATAAAAGCAACTAGCAGAAAATTACCTCCTTTAACTTTCTACACATTATGAGGGCTATTTCTAATTTCCTAGCTACCAAAATATTTAACATAACCTTGAAAAAACCAAAAACACCTATTAACAGCTAAATACCCATCTCACGGCAGAAAAAGGCATAACTACTCATGAACTGGGAACGAGGGCGCGAGTAGTTGGAAGTAGACAGAAGTACTTGCAAGTACTAAATAGTAATAATGGAACTACAGGGTGGCCCAAAACTTTCTCCCCACCTATTTAAGTAAACGCATTATTCATTACCCGTTGCCAAAATTTATCCCTTCTCAGTTTATCAAAAATCCTAAGCGGAGGTCAAATATCAACTTTTCAGCTATCGTCAGAATTATATTGTGCTTAGCTACGACAGCGTTAACATTAATAATAGCTGTGCAAAGCGATATAGTGCATTTCCAGGAAAAAAATGTTAACAGTATTTTTCCCTATAGTAAGGTATAGAGACGTACTCTTTATAAAGCTAATTTGAATTACCCGGGTAATTAAGAGTCTTTCTGCGAACCTACCTGTAAAATTTTATTGCTCCTGTCCTCAAGGATCCTTTTTCATTGCCGTGTTTATCGTAAGTAGTGATTTTTCTTAGAACAATTTAAAAAAGAACAATTTAAAAAAAATCAGTATTTTTTTTAAAGTCTATCCTAGAGGACTTTAGTGCTTCTTCACTATGGTTTCGAAAAGGATACAAACAACGATTCAAATTCAAACTCTTGGCGAAATAGGGAAATCCGTTTCCGAAATATCAAGGACACCAGGCATCGACAGGAAGACCGTACGATTATGGCTAGAAAGGAGGAAAGGCGATATACAGGATACAGGACAAAGGACGTTCCGGTAGACCGACAACTCTTTTACCGACGACAAAAATAAAAATAAGGAAGATGGTGGAAAACAAACCAGGCATTGGAACAAGGACAGCGACCAAAAGGAAATCAATCCGAAAATTACCAACAACGGCGAAAGATAACGTCTCGATCAACGGTACATTAAATCGACGAATTGGTGAAAACATGCCTACAAGAGACGAGTAAAGCCGCTTCTTACTGCAAAGAATATCACAGGTAGACTTAACTTCTGTAGAAGATTACAAAGCGAAGGATTCTGTGATGATAGTGCTCTTGGAAGGTCTAAGAGAGCTAACGTATTTTTTACGGATGAATCCCCAATTGTTTTGCACCCAACGCCGAATAGGCAAAATATGGGAGTAAGAATAAGTTATCCAAGCACTATTCAACCCATACAAAAGCCGAAATTTGACCTCAAAATAATGTTTGCAGGAGGAATCAGTTCACGTGGAAAGTCGATACGTCATGTTGTTGAGCAAAACACAACCGTAGATGGATCCTATTACCGGAACAACATTTTACCAGCTTACGCAGCATGTCAGGATGACAGTCTCCACATAAAAATTTGGTAATTATTATGCAGGACGGGGCACGAGCGCATAAAGCAAAAGCATAATTGACACTGTCAAAATCGAGATTTCCAACTGTTTGGGAAGATTGACCTGGAAACTCTCCTGATCTTAACCCAATCGAACACGTTTGGGCTAGACTTCAAGAGATTGTATTTAGGCATCCGATGCCGAAGAGTAGACGACAACTAATTGCGAGAGTACAGCAAGAATGGAGAAGCTACACCGAGGCCGAATTAGAAAATTTATGAGATAGTTTTGGACGACGTATTTAAGAATGTATAGATAATAACGGTAGACAAACGCATAATTAGTAATAAGAATAAGAATCTGTATTATGTTAGCATTACAAGTAAATTTGAATTTCTAAATTATGTTTGTTGGTTTGCTTTTTATAACAAAAAGTTTGTGGGGAGAAACTTTTGGGCCACCCTGTATATTTTATTTGAATTGCTATATCGGCGCGATCCGATTCACTATCATCATAAGGTCGTAAATATATTAAATTTTCTGATTCGAAAAATTGCCTATTAAATTTTAAATGAAACGGAAACAATTAACATAACCTCAACTCAATATTTTTGATACGATTAATGTAGTAGTCAGGCTGATGCACTGTTTAAAAAAAAACTCAAAAATGAATTGTTCAATTACAAAAACAATATCGCATGTCGTATTTGACATACTAGTATGAAAACATGTGTTATAAATTTATCCACAGCGAATGGAGCCCACATAGGTGCTCTACCTACATAATATACCTAAAAACAGACCGAGAAACCTAAATCCTATACAGTAAATTTAACTATCTTGTATACGTGCATGTACTTACATATTCGAATCTATCCTTGGACAGTTGCGACAGCAAATGAAGGAATCCCAAAATGGAAAACCACGCAATCCACAAAATGACCTGTATGGATGAGAGGGAGTTGTAAGTTGTCAGTCAATTAAATTTGTTTTTTTTTATCGTTTTTATCGTACATATTATTGACACGAAAATGTCCACTTGATATTTTTTATAGACATTAATGTATTACATTTACATTTTACTATGAAATTTTGATTTAATTTTGTACGTACCTCATGCATGAACTGAACATTGATAACGCCAAAAATGAATATGAACTTATAAAATACAAAGCTCCAAAATTTGTCTTTTAAGTGTTGCTGCTCGGAAATTCGAAGGTCGCCGAAAACCATTTTCTGGATACTTTTGAAAAGTAATATTACACAACAGTATGCCATATTGATGAGCGGCTGAAAGAGAAAGAAGACAATGTTGGATTATTTTATCAATTATGAATAATTATGATAGAACTAATCAATTAAAAACTATTACATTCAATTCTTATGAAACAAATAGTATAAGTACAAATAAGCAAAGTTCACTTATTCTAACTCATTTCGGGTACTGAGGAATTGAAATTTTTTTTATAAAATTCAGTCTAGCTAAGAAAACTCTAATTTTGGCATGGGATTGTGATTTAGTGTCTGCGTGCGGATTCGAACTCGGTAACATACATAAACTCAAGTAGCTAATCCATCGCTTAGTTCCACAAACAAAGATTTGACAATATAAAATAAAATTTCAAATTTACAGATATTTTGAAATGGAATCTGGTTAATCATCGTATTTCATCGAAAATAAAACAAAAATCAGATGAACTACTTAATATGGTGAGATACGACGACAGTTAGAAAACTAACTATAACTGAGCCAATCATGGAATAATCGGGTAGGTGTATGGATAATCTGGCAATGACCCACGATGTCAAAATAACAGTTTTGTTCCTCCAGTATCAATCAAGCCTGTAGCATCAGGAGTACTACAAGGTTCTGTCACTGGACCGATTCTACACATCATATTCGCCGGCGACCTTGCCTTTCTAGTGGGTCAACTCCCAGTAAAAATCCTCCAGTATGACGATGTCACACTCTTATTGGCGTGGATCCACAATTTTGATCCAGATAGCGACCCTCGTCACCCTCGAGTTTGGCAGGAAAGGGTATGGCATCAGTTTTTTGGGACGCTGAAGGAATTATTATGGTGGAATATTTGAAAAAAGGAGCCACTATATCAGGCTCTTACTACGCAGACCAAATAAGAATATTGCGAGAGGCAATGAAGGAAAAAAGACGCGGCAAACTGCGAGCCGGATTTCTGTTTCATCAAGATAATGCACCGGCTCACAAGGCTGCAGTTTCGATGGCTGCAATTTAAAAAACAGGATTCGAACTGCTTGAACACCCGCCTTTTTCGCCAGATCTAGTTCCCAGTGACTTCTACCTATTTCCTCGGCTCAAACAACACCTTCGGGGTAAGAAATTTGAAGATCATAGCGAAGTGATGGCCACTGTTGAAGCATGTTGGGAGAGTCAATATAAAGAATTTTTTCTAAGAGTATCCTGGGTTTGGAAAAAAGATGGACTAAATGTATTAACTTGTTAGGAGACTATGTTGAAAAACAAATATATCCTTTAAGTTTAATCACCATGGTTTATATTCATTATCATTACTTATTGATCAACCCTCGTGTAGGCCCTCCGTCAAATAGAAAGACTCCTTGGTTAAGATTTAAGTCTAATTAGGCTGAGTTCATTATAATTAGTCGTAGGTTAGATTTTGTTTAAAGTGTAAGGTAGATTTTAAACGAGCTATTGCACTGGATAATCTCTGTAAGTGGACAAAAAATAAATAAAATAAACGACAAGAGCCAGCAGGCTAAAATAGTATTCCGCTAGATTTTGAAGTTTTTTTTACTGTTAATTAAACTTTCAGGTTAGGTTAAGAATGTATAAATAATATAAAGTAAAGTAATCCCACGACAACCCTCGTACGGGTCTAGGGGTTGAAGCTGGTAGAGAGCTTCATTGCAATTTTTTAATCATTGTGAATACGAATGTGGAGTGATTAGTTCCACGACTCACTTTACCCCTGATTAAATCAGGTACCTAATCAGAGCTAGGTGAATAGGTACCTGATTTAATCATTTAAATTTGAAAAAATTAATAAATTAATTTATCTTTAATTAAATTTTATTATTTAATAAACAATATAAATAATAAAATTTTCGATTCAATTCGATTTTGATGTGTATTTGGTCTCCGAGGATGAAATCGTCCCTGTAAGATCTACGATGGAATTATCGAGGACCTTTCCGAATTCACATCTTCAGCTTGTTATGACAGATCGTGGTTTCAGCAGAGTAGCTGAGCTATTCTAACAGTTTAAAGCAGATTAAGACGAGGTGTCCAAAATCTACGGCTTTGCTTCGTAACATTGCCTCAAAACACCATCAAGCCAACGAATAGTAAAATCAGAGCGTGACTTCGTCAACTGTTATACAGGAGAGCAATGCCATGACATAGATAACTGAATTCGGACAGGCTCGACTTGATCTGACGTCACATTCTGTTATAACAAGCTGAAGGCGAAGGCGAAGACGTCAATAGCCCCTAGTATGTTAAATTGTGGAAGATTTAAACGGTAAAGACTACGGGAATATGCTTATTAGAAAGAGACGCCAAGGCATATCCTGTCTTCAGTGGGGCAATAGCAATACATTAACACAATACATTTTCTTAGTATAAGAGATAGGTGTTGTTACATAATAGTTGATTTACACATTTTTTTATGGAGACAAACGTACGAGGGGCGTTCACTGTATTCTCGGTATGTGTATGTTAGAAAAGAGATTAAATCTTGAAAACAATTTATTTTTCAATATAGTGTCCCATGATATCAATACATTTGTTTGATTGGGAAACAAGTTTTTCTATTCCCTTAAAAAAATAATTTTCTTCTTGGCCCGAAAAATGCTCATTTACAGCGGACTTGAGCTCATTAGCGTCAGCAAATCGCTTTCCCCGGAGGTCTTTTTTTAAATTTGGGACTAAAAAGTAGTCACTAGGGGCCAGGTCTGGGCTGAAGGGTGGGTGGTTAGTTTCCTCGAACCCGCACTCTCGTACAGCAGCCTTGGAGAGCTGCGCAGTGTGAGCCGGTGCGTTGTAGTGAAGAAACAGCACTTTCTTTGTTAGCTTTCCTCTTCTTTTTTCTTTTATTGCTTCTCTCAAACGCCGTAAAGTGGTTGAGTATTTTTCTGCGTTGATAGTTTCACCTGTTTTATGTACTCGATCATTAGTATTCCTTTAGAATCCCAGAAAACTGTGGCCAAAATTTTGCAAGCCGATGGAGTGACTTTGAACTTCTTCGGAGGGTCTGATGCCTTTTTATGCCACTGCATAGGCTCCTGTTTACTCTCGGGGTCATAGTGATGAACCCACGTTTCCTCACCTGTAACTATCCTTTCGAAAACACTTGCTGAATCGTCGCCACACAGCTCCTAAAACTCCTTACAAGTGTCAACCCGCGCCTGCTTTTGAAGCGCAGTGAGCATGCGCGGCACCCATCTTGCACTGACTTTTGTAAGGTTGAGATAATTACGTAGTATAGTGTGTATAGTACCAACGGATAGCTTAGTTATTTTTGCCCACCTGGGCGGGGGCCATCTTCGATACTTTCCCTGCCTCTTTTGAATTCACTTGACCACTTCTGTACAGTCGATAATGAAGGAGCAGAGCCTTGATAAACGGCTACCATTTCTTCATGGATAGTTTTTCGAGGTTTTTCTTGTTTAGTGAGGAATTTAATCAGCGCACGATGCTCGATTTTCTTCAACATTGTCACGTCAGTCATTTTCGTCGTCTCTGACTGGAGGTCGCAAACAAACTAATGAAGTTATCAACATGTAATTTTATATAAATACCCTCAGAAAATGTTGTTAGCTAATGATATATTTTAATTACCCACAATAATATCAAATCATCCCGATACCGAAAATACATTGAACGCCCCTCGTAAATAAACAGGACGATTAGTGCTGTGATTGATTGTAGGTAGAGGGTTGATATTGTGCTAAGCTTTTGTAGTTACAGCTGCGTATTCAAACACGAATAAATTAGTGAAACAAAAACTCCCGAGATTTAAAATTTCCTATCACAAAAATAGTCATTATACATTGTCTTCAGCTATCCAACAATTTTTGTGCGGCACAGAGACGATTAAAGCTAGCATTGTTTTACTCTCGTTAATTTTAACGTAGTATCGGTCGGCGATTTATATGCATATAAAGACACAGCAAGCACATAATGGCAAAGTTCTAAATCGGTCTTGACATTGGCATCTATTTCTGCATGGTCGAGTATCCCCGCTTAGATAATCCCCATTCACACAGTTGTTTCTATAATTATGCCTGGGGAGCCAAGTATATTCCGACATATTGATCTTATTCACAAGCAGACATAAATACATACTTATGTACGTGCAGATAACTATATAATACGGCGATTGAAAGTGGAGAGTTGTCGGCAAATGCTCAGCAGATTAATGGATTCTATCTCCCATCTCATTACTGTCGCAATTAAAGCCAAGGAACACAAGCTACTACTCACTTTGTGTCAGACAAACTCTATTTTATGGTTTATTATGAGTGTTCTCATTTGCCTAATTGGCGATGCGCTACGGCAGACTATTTTAAACGGGGCCACAAACGAATGAAGTTTTTTTTTCATGTCGTGAGTTGAAGTGGAAAATGTTAGATTTGCAAACACATTATTCAAAATACTTTTGTAAATACATATTTCAAAATGTCTTTTATCTGTCTAGTTTACTTTGATGATTAATTACTTTTTTGAGGCTTAATCCAACAAAGATTCAAATGAATGGGAAAACTATTTTCAAACACTGATCACATCAAACTAAACCATAACAGGTTAAGCCATATCATTTCCAACATGCGAACTATTTGCATATGTGCCTCAGACATTATCTACGGTTAGGAATAACAACGAAACAATTTGTTGCGCTAGGACTAAACTCTCGACTACATCAAACGACCTATAAATTGATATTCATAAATAAATCGCATGCATAGCAAAAATTACATCATAGGTCGCATGCAATGAGCTTACTATGAAAACGTGATTTTTTCCAATTGACTCGATTAAAAAATTGAGGAAAAAAAACCTAACCTAATCACACATTGTTCCAACATATGCAAAGTGTATGTGAATTTGTGAAAGGTACAATTAGAATATCAATTAACTAACAGGTTAAGTTGCCTTGCTGCTGTCTATATAGCTTGTATGTCGAGTTGACTGCATCAATGCTATGAGGTTCTAGTTGATTAGCAATTCAATATTATTTCTGATAATCACGTGGCCAGACTGGTAATTGTTATACTGGAAATATAAAACGAAAACAGATATCACTGATTGAATATGCATGCATCGATGCATGCAATCAACTGGTGTGCAAAACGAAATACATTCATGTGAGCATTGACGTTTACATTTTTTTGTATCGATTGAATGGCAGGCAGTATATATTGATATCGGCAAGCTTGATGGCAACTGTTTAACAATTTCTCATAAAATGTCCCATGCATGCTTAACATGATTTTATTATTACTAATGTTCGAAGAACATTAGTATTAAAATCGATTTGGCCAAAAATTCATATTCCCATATACACTGCGTTTCATATTTATAACCCACCTAAAAATTTTCAATTATTTTCATGCAAAATAGTTGTTCAACACAAATCTAATACTGATAAGAATGAGAAACTGTGTGCAATGGTTTTTCTGAGAATGGCTTCTCATTGGCGTTATTTTTTACTGCATTTCTTGGAAATTTGTCATTTTTGTGCGTTTCATATTTATAACCCACTCGGTAACTAACAGAATTACTAGTCGAGTTATGCAATACTTTCAACAGTTGTTCACAAGTGTGTGTGGTAATAAGTTTATCATTGAAAATGCCTCGAGGTACGTCATTTAATCAAGTTGAAAAGGGTGAAATCTTGGCGTACAAAGAAGTTGGTTTGAACATCAGTGAAACTTCAAGAAAAATTGTACGCAGTCGCCGAGTAATTAGCAACTTTTTAAAAAAAACCTTAATTACATGGGAAAACAAAGCGAACGGGAAGAGAAAGAAAACTTTCTCGGCGGGAGGATAGGAAGATTATACGTTCAGCCAGTAATTGAACAATAAGCTGTACTAAAATGGCAACTCTTGTACAAACAAAGGTGTCAAAAACAACGATTTGGAGAACGATACAACGTGATAATAAGATCAGAAGAGCTAAAATGAAGAGTGCGCCACGACTATTAGATCGCTATAAGAAAGCTCGATTAGAATTCGCAGAAAAAAAATGTGGCTACAAATTGGCCATCTGTAAGAAATACTGGTTTTTTTATTCCCCCTATGTTTTATTCCAAAAATTGTATTTCCAGATAATTTTTTCGGATGAAAAAATGAAATTTATATGGGCCTGATGGATTAAATTCTTACTGGCGCGATTTGAGAAAGGAACCCCGGTATTTCTCGAAGCGAAAATTTGGTGGCGGTTCTCTTGATGTTGAGGGGTGCATTTTCTGCATCTGGATGCTTGGAAGTAAAATTTACTTCATCGCGTATGAGGAGTAGAGACTACAAACAAGTACTTGAGGGCAGTTTACTGTCATTCCTGGCAGCACATCCTGAAAAAAACTGGACTTTCCAGCAGGATAATGCCAAGATTCATACCAGTCGTGAAACAATGAGATGGATGGAAACAAATTCCATTAAGGTAATGGATTGGCCAGTGTGCTCGCCTGACCTGAACCCCGTTGAAAACATTTGGGGGATTCTTGTCAGACGGGTTTATGCTGAAAATCAGCAATATGAACCACTGGCGGAATTGAAAGCGGCGATTCTTGATGAATGGAGGAAAATCGAATCTGCATTATTACAAAAATCGATCAATTCCATGAAAAAACGGATTTTTGATTTGACAAAATCAAAAGGAGATTCTATTAGTTACTAAGCTTTTGTTAATTTTGAAATTAATTTTAATAAAAATTTTATTTTGTTGGAAACTTTATCTGGGTTATAAATATGAAACGCCAATAAATACCGAATTTTCCAGGACTGCAGTAAAAAATAGCCCAAACGGGAAATGACTCTCAAAAATGTAATTCTACACAGATTCTCAATGAGTTAACCATAAAGTTTGGGGTGAACAATTATTTCAGTCCAAAATAATTGAAAACTGTCAGCTCGGTTATAAATATGAAACGGAGTGTATGTATATAAATTCATATTTCCATACATATATATCATCAAATAAAATTCAGTGACTATTTCTCGGGAACGCGTCATTCGATTGAACTGAATCTTTCAGGATACATTGGTGTATATCCAGAATACCAAATATTAATTATCTTTAACGCTTTGGCGCCAGCGGCCATTTAAGTTATATTTTTAGTATACCTATTATTACGTCCACAAATAATTTTTGCAAAAATCAAATTAGCGAAATGAGTTTTGAACGTGTTTTAAATGTGAATCGAATAACGTTTTGGAATTTTTTTAACCCCATGTGTGCGCTAGGTGCCTAAAAAGAGATCGGGAAAATTTTTATGTTGCGATAACTTTTGACAGAGTTATTAAATGTTTATGAAATTTTCAGGACATATTGGTAGTAATAAGTTGTAGTTGTAGTTTGACGAGCGAATAAGTTGTAGTTTGATGAGCGTGTTGGCAACCCTATAGCTAGGGCAGGCGCTGAAAGTGAGTCTTCAAATCATCGACTCTCCTGAAAAATTGTCGCTTTTTGGAAAAAAGCCACTCATATATAAATCTTATGCTTCGTCTACATAGACAAAGTAAAAGATTTGAAATTTTACAACGGACAAGAACGGTACCCCTTCCCCAATTTACCTATATTTTTAGCATCAAAAACTTCTGTTAACAGGAAATCGCGACCCAATAATCAGATACAGTTGAAAATTACAGAATATATTGGTCTTAAGTCGGACCAGGTCTGATAGAAGCGGTTTTTAAATTTGGGCAATTCTGTGCCAGTGGTGCCATCTGGAAAAATTACTTAGAAAAATAACTGCTTTTGGCCCTATAAATTCTGATTCAGTCACCAGATTTTGACGAAATTAACACAGTAGCTGAATCCTACTTTGAACCTTATTTGATAGAAATTTAGTTGCCGGCTATGGTAATTTTAGGGTTTTAAATTTAGAAAATTCGCTCAGGAAAATAAATTTCTTTGCCCCATAGCTTCAAGTGCAGTCGTGAAATCATAACGAAATTCATATGGCAAACTGAAATTGTTGTGGACAATACTCAGCGGAAATCTAGATGGAAAAAAATCATAGGGTTGCCAGCCATGGTTGCTTTTGTGTTTTTTTTTGCTTTTCTTTAGTAAGCGATTTTGTCATAAAATTTTCAAACCATAGTGATCTTGTAGCGAAAATAAACAACAAATATTACGATCAAGAAAATTTGAAAACTTTTACGGATGGTAACCCTAATTTCTTTTTATCCCTATAACTTCCAATGCAGTCATCGAATCAATACGAAATTCGCAGAGTAGGTTGACTTCAACGTGTGGTAAATGTGACATATTTTTGGTTTCGGTGCCAGCAAAGGGTTGACAGCACGAAGCGTTTTTATTATTTTCGTATGAATAAATGCTTACATAAACATTTGCATTGAAAATAAGTAAACAATGATAGCGTTTACAGCAGACGTTTAGTCCGCGGACTATACACCAAATTTCACCTAAATTATTTAGTCCACCTAACATACTAAATTGTAACTGTACCTGATTTTGAGATATTTACTTCAAAACACAAAATTTTGGCACTTCCTTCACCTAACAATTCTGTGTTCAATGTCGTTTTTCTCAGAGAATCTCATGAAAATATGCCATTTTAATTTTACAGGCCATATTGTTGGCTACCAAATTTGCAGACATGTTTATGACTTAGGTTTTACCATTTCGCAAGTAGTAAGCAAAAATATATATCGCTTATTTTATCAATTAACTACACGAACAAAAGTAATTGTTAAAAAGAAAGTTCTATGATGGTGTTAACTTATCTGAATATTTGTTTCATCAGACCAAAGAATATTTTTCCAATCGTCATAATTCCAATGTCGATGATTTTTCGCCCATTCGAAGCGTGCTTTTTCTCGTTGAGCATAGGCTTCTTTTTGGCTTTCCGCCCTTTTAATCCAACATCTTGGAGCCTTTGTCTTACTGTTCGAGCAGAATTTTTTTTCCGGTTTCCATCTCTAGTTCTGCAGCCAGTTCAGAAGATGTTTTCTTCCGATTTTTCAAACAATTCCTCTCCAGTAAACGGTCTTCTCTGAGAGTAGTAATTTTTTTCCTGCCACTTTTTGGACGATTTTTAAGTCTTATGTGGAAATGACGATTTTTAAGTCTTATGTGGAAAATTATCGCCCAATATGCATTTTATCCGTCATACCCAAACTATTCGAGAGCCTGGTAACTGACTAAATTTCACCAATTTTGAGGCCTCTAATAATTCTTAACCAACATGGTTTTTGTAAGGGACGTTCAACGATTACAAATCTTTTAACTTATAGCTATATTAATACGAGTTTCTTCTTACTTCTACGTTTCTTTTTCTATTAATACGAGAATCTTCTCTTCAAGTGCATTCCATATATACGGATCTATGTAAAGCATTCGATAAGATTGATTGGGATCTTTTGACAAAGAAGATGAAAAATATTGATATACATGGATCATTACTAGCATGGCTTTGCGATTACATTCGTGATCGTTCACTATTAGTTTGCATTGATAATAATTATTCAAGTCCGTTTTACTCTTCATCTGGAGTTCCACAGGGCTCACATTTAGGTCCTCTTTTGTTCTTAATCTTCATCAATGATATATTCTATATTTTCCAAGATGTTATGTTCTTATTATTTGCTGATGACCTCAAAATTTTAAGAGATTTGCTTAATTATCTCACAATCATATTTTGCAGATAAATATAAACAATTTTTATTCTTACGGTGTTCAAAATGGTTTAGAATTGAATACAAGCAAAGGTCATTCTATGAAGTTTAATCGTACACTAGCTAAATTTTCTTGTCTATACCATGAACGGAATCGCACTATATCATGCCGACTTCACAAAAGATCTTGGAATTAGATTCGACACGACGTTAAACTTCACAGCTCATATTCATGAGATTATTAATCAGGCAACTCGAATGATGGGTTTTGTTATCAGAAACACGCAGAAGTTTTGCAATTTGAACACAATTTGAACACAAAACACACAGTCCCAAAAGATTGTAGCCATCACTTTTTTGGTGCTTCGAGTGACCTTCACTTGTTTTGGTACGGGTTCTCCTTTCCGATGCCACTCCATGGAATCTCTTGTGGATTTCGGATCATAGTAATAGACCATGGTTTCAACATCTGTTACAATTGATTGGATTACTCCTCCTTGGTACTCGTGGCAAAGCTCTAAAAATTGGTCGCAACATTCTACTCGACGCTACTTTTGCTCTGCGCTGAGAATTCGAGGCACCCACCTTGCAGTAATTTTTGTTGTATTTAAATGTTCATGTAGGATCCTTAGGACACTTGTTTTGGAAATGCCTGTCTGTGCTGCAATTCCTTTTATTTTTAAACGTCGGTCACTTAGAACCATTTCTTCCACAAATTTAATGTGTTCTGCGGTAGTCACCGTCACAGGACCTCCCGCACGTGGATCATCTTCTAATGATTCTCGTCCCCAACGATACAACTTAGACTAATTTTTTATTGTTGAAAATGATGGACACAAACCGCCGTAAGCAGCCATCATTCTTTCTATGATTTGTGTTGGCGTTTATCCTTCGTTAGTCAAAAACTTTATAACAGCGCGAAACTCAATTTGAGACATTTTTTTAAAACAACTTACCGGAGTTCGAGCTTTACTACAATTAAACCGATTTAAGTAGCAAGTTGAAATTTTGTGTAAACCTTGTCGAGATTTGTCACTGACGCTTGCATAAAAATTTTTGCGAACGCACTCTATTTACTATGTGAGGCCAAGAACTTATGACGATTTTAATACTAATTTTCTGCGAAAATCAGTAAAAAAAAATATTAATGCTTGCAATATGCGGTTTTTATGCTGATAAAATACTCTGAAAGTTAAAATATTCACAAATCCTCAAACTCTATTATTCGCTTTAGCAATGAATCAAAACTATACGTAGAAAAATATGAGCACTGTCGCTAATAATTTTGTGACCTACTGTTAAGCTGGAATATGTGGCAGTATATGGCCCTGGTTATGCCGTAGCTAAAATAGCGCTGTCAAACTGGCGCTGCTATAGTAGTAGCGTTTACACCGTACAGCTTATTAACCAAAGCAAAAATGGCGTAATATCTGAAAGGAGCTCAATATAAGAACAAAGACACCCTTGCACCAAGGCTTACAGATTGCGAATGTCACTCGAAACTAGAAATCCTATTTATGACTGTTCTAGTGTTTCACACTTATAACCGCGCTAAATTTTAGCAGCGCTAAAGTAGCGTAGCCAAAATAGCAAGCTCTGCTAATTTAAAAGTGGTTTATACCGCTGCTAAATAAGCAGAGCTCACTAATTTAGCTACGGCATAAACGCACTCTATGTCTCGGAAATGTATGTATATGTCTCACTTGAAAATTTATAATAATAGCAGGTTAAAATCACTTTAGTAATCACGCTAGAGTTGCAAAAATTAGTTTCTTAACTACTTAAAACAGTAGTTTTTCCTGTTTGCTGCATTTCATTTTTCAATAAATGCTTTAATTTATTTCGACAAAATTTTATATAGCCCGGGGATAAAATCAGCAGATTTGCCCAAGCAAAGTTTGAGACTTTTAAACGGAACGACAGTCAAAAAAATCTGACAATTAATAAAGTATGAAAACCTGTCTGTTTTCTTTACGATGCGTGGAGCCTGAAGAGTTCCAAACTATATTTTATCAAGATTCAAATCCTGTAAGATGGTCTGAGAATCAAGTTAATTTAAATCACAGTTATCCATTCGGGGGACCTGTTATAGCAAGTTAGTAAAGTTCAGGTCAATGTACCTAGACGAATTGCAAACTGATTAGATACTCAAAATTTTGTTATATGATTAGTTCTAGCTACTTTCGAAATTGCTTTTGCTGAAGAGTCCACCAACCGACCGATTAGCAAACCACTTTTCGATTGTCCCTATAAATTATCATTAATTACCCTTCACATCTATTTCTTTCCTAGATATTTTTCTGGCGACCGCTTTGGGATATTCAATCTGATTAAATTTGACTTCATCAAACCACAGGTGGTGCATCTACGGGCGAACAATAACCTGTGCGTCCACAAATCGCCAATAACGAGCACATTGATTCGGTCGTTCGCCTACAACGAAATATCGATTAGACTGTTATTTATCTGGAACTCGTCCATCATCACAGACGAGTTCATCAACCCACTTCAGCTCTGATACGATCTTATTAGTAGTGCAGAATCTGGCGTCATTTATATTCATCGTATTCAAATGGATTGATAAAGTGCATTTACTTAGCATTTCCAGTTGAGATGTGCGAATGGAATGTGATCTGTGTCAAGTGGAGATATGCTTGAGGTGATGACGTCAGATAAATAGTATGAATCTAGAATCAGCCTACAGTACACTAAGCCATAGTGCAATTCTTAGTATGTTCCACTCAATAGCTTTCGACTGAAAGTGAGTGAGTTGCCCGTAAAATGAAATTGACTCTGCTGAAAACACTTTCGACGGTACCCAGGTTAGTCACTGCAACTGAGTTCATCTGAAGTACAGACAGTAAACTAAGTACTGCCCAAGATGCTGTTCAGGTGCACTTGAAACTTTCTGTCGAGTGAAATTTTTCTCAACCCCCTACCTACATTCGTGTGGCTATTGGGTAGTATACGTTTGTACGATATATCTTGATGTATCTTTTCGTTAGTGAAATTGTGATTAAAAGGTGAGATGTAATTATATGTATCTGAATCGGGGACGATCTTTTTCCATTCAAATGCAATCATCGCTTTCGAATTTAATTAATCGATAAAGTATGCTGCAAAATAGGTGATCACCTTGTAATGTTTACCTTTTAATCGTAACGAAATACAAACAATTTTAAAAATTCAGTGGCTTTCTCTTAAAGGTAATAATATTTTATTATTTTTTGCAGTCGATTAAAGAGAGTTGGTGCTTTAGATACATTTGCAAAAAAGTCACATTCGAAAGCATTCGAAATTTCTAGAAATTAGCAAATTGAGCTCGATCTACCTAAGATACACCGTGAAGAACAAATCAACACGAACATCTTAGATTACACAGACGAAGGCTAACCACTTTCAGCGGTTCAAATACAAGTTAAAAATGATTTAATTTCAATCGTTTCTATGCTCGTATGAATATTTTATCTAGAAATATCTTGCGATTCGCATAAATAATCAATTCGAAATTTGAAATTATTATGAAATTTCGATAGTGGCCTTTCTCTCTGGATCAAATTCAGCGTTAGTATGTGTTTAATATAAATGTGCTAGATTTTAAGTTGATTGCAGATAGAGACATAAATTTGTAGCTAAATACATTTATATGTGCATGTAGTCATTGTGCATTATTTTTCTTCAAGGTCATGGACATGTATGGTGGCTAGCGAAAAATGCATTCTTGCCTATGGTACTGACATACTCATACTAGCTAGAGTCAATGAAATATTTACAGTATGATTCATAGCGCAATCGAGCTTACGGTAGGATTTGCTGAGATAGTTTCAGTTTGAATTTGATAGACATGGATAATTGTGTCGTAATTGGAATGCACGTAGAATAAATGACATGTTAAATACGATTAATGTATTTGTGTTATTTTAAAAAGGCATATGTGTCTAATTACAATTGAGTATTTTTTTTTCGAATCAGGTTATCATTGTGTAAATAAGTTTGTACTTTTGTATAATGTATTTTGTATAATTTTTCTAAGCACAAGTGTATTTGTCATGCACACACCTCAATATAAAAAATACGTTGAACATTCGTTTATCATTACCATTTAGCAATTTTTTATAATCCAACAGGTCTGACATGTGTTTATGAACATGTATGTTCAATTCAATACAGGATATGTGGACTGACATCGACGATTGTTGTTAGAACTGTTACGGGTGAACAGCGATCGACGTTAGCGTTAGCGATATAATAGTCAGTAAATATTCTTCAAATGAGCAACACAAACTATTTTTTTACATCTGAGCTAACAAAAGACAACGTGCATCCTATTTCAACTCTTCGATATTAAGATCGTAATGGCAAGTTCCGGCCATTACTGGGGGGCAACCCGTTGACGGAACAACAAATTAGAATGTTCAAAAGCTAGCCAATTTTCGAAAAGTACACAATTATCTAGTGAATTCTCACTATTTCGAAAAAAATGTTTTGAAAATATAGCATAAACTTGTTTATAATGCTTTAATATTTTTAATTATTTGTCATGATTTTTTTATTGGGCAGTAGATGTTATTGAACTGTGATGCGAAGAACAAAAAAAAGTCTAGCGCATCAGAACCGCTAGAAAACTAATTTTCGAAGAAATTTTCTTTGAGTGACAAAAAAGTGTGGGAAGACGTAATACACTTTTTTGTACAACCATTCCTAATCCCAAGCAACAAAACTCAACTATAACACAAATGATGAAAATGTTCAGTGCTGGCAATACTTTTCCAATGAAGCAGCAATAAGTTTACTTAAAGGGGACATTCGCCTTTGAAATTGAAAAAAAAAACACTTTTTAAACATTTTATTATGAAAAAACTATTATATATATTGGCAAAATTTCTTTTGGACATTGTTAAACAGTCTCTAAAGAATTTATTTTGTTTTTTGTTTTTTTTTGTTTTTAGTTTCCCTTGGCTGCTGTAGAGGTCGTCATCCAAAAGTTACTTTTCAAACGGTAGGACATATTTTGGACCTCCTGTAACAGATTTTTGAAAAATTCAAATTGAATTCTATTCTTGAGACTCAAAACTATACAATAAGCCTCTAAAACTCATACTTTTTCATATTTTGAAGTTTTTGTATGTATATTTCTGAAAAATGCGAAAAAACGGCATTTTTTGGGGGTAAGTCATCCCCGTAAAAAAAGGGGGGAGTATTTTTTTAAACTTTTAGAGGCTTATTGTTTACTATTTGTAATAAGTAATCGAATGCTCTTTAGTTTTTTAAAATCGGTCGAGTAGATTCGGAGAAAAATGTCCTACCAGTTTGAAAAAGTTAGTTTCGAGAAAAACGCTTTTAAAGTTTTTTTTACCATAATTTTATTGAATAAAAGGTCGAAAACTTTTTTTTACCTTAGCTGTAACTTTTTTTATATCACGAATTTCTTGACGAAATTCTAGGAGGCAACTATTGAACGTATATAGAATCGAAATATGTAAAAATCTTAAAATCGATTTTTTGAAAATTACAAAGGCGAATGTCCCCTTAACAAGCTCATACTTAAATCAACTTATCCTTTGAATTTCGTTCTCATCGAAAGTTTCAGCGGTTAAACGTTGTTTGAGGCTGCAATCCGAAAAATGTTCAAAACTCGGAAAATTTAAAAATTGGTTTCTTATTTTTATCGCAAATGCTTTTCATATGAGTACGTAATTTGAAGCATCTGTTGGTACAATATTTACGAGCAGCAGCAAAGCAAAATACATACCAAATCTGCTTCACGTTAAGTTGAAACCAACCAGTAAATTTCGTTTCGATTGAATCACTGCGCTGGAAGGTATACGGGTGAAAAGAATTTTAGGGCTACCACCCTAAAAACTTTTCAAATTTTTAAAACGTTCATATTTTTTGTTAATTTTCATTGCAGGATCATTCTCAATTGCAAATCTAATGACATAATCGCTCAGTAAAGAAATTCCACAAAATTACAAAAATGGTCATAGCTGGCAGCCCTTTCATGATTTTTGTACGAAATTCCTACGACATTTACTTCACATTAAGGTCCATTTACTGCATGAACTTCGTTTTGATTTCTACACTGGACCGGAAGTTATAGGGAAAAAAGCTTTATTTTGCTGAGCAAATTTGCAAGATTTATGAGACAAAAATCACCACAGCTGCCAGCCCTATACTAATTTTTCAACCAAATTTTCACCAAATGTTACATAGAGTAACATCCAAGTACTGTGTACTGTGTACATCCAAGTACTGTTGTTAAAATCTGATGGCTGAATCGGAAGTTATAGGCCAAAAAGGTGTTTTTTTTTCTCTGTTATTTTTCAAGATGGTACCACTGCCACAGGGTTGCCCGCATTTCAAAATCACTTCTATCAGACCTGGTCCTAGTTAATACCAACATGTCCTGTAAATTTCATTATGATCGGATTATCCGGTCGTCAGTTCTCGTGAACAGAGCTTTCGAGTGCTGAAAATAGAGGTAATTTGGCGATGGGTTGCCGTTCTTATGCAAATCGAAATTTTGAAAATTTTATCTTGAGATGAAGGACAAAGGATAAAATTTATCAAAGATTTGAAATTTTTGTCAAAAATCAAAAATTTTTCAGGAAGGCCAATGATTTGAAGGATTTGTTTTCAGTAGCCTGCCACAGCTACAGGGTTACCCGCTTTATGCTGAAAATATATATATATATATATATATATATATATATATATATACAGGGTGTCCCATAACGCAACGTCAAGCCGGAAAGGGGTGATAGGGCAGGTGGTGACAGTAATCAGAAAACTATTTAAAAAAAATTTAGCTGCGTATTTTTTGAGATATTCGCTTTTGAAAAAAAATTGAAAAAATGCGTACCCTGTGACAATCTTTTCACTGCTACATCTACAAAAATTTTTTTTTTTTTAATTTTCTTTTTATAATATAACCCCAGATAAATGCTCTTTAAATTACAGCCAAAAATTAAAAAATTACTGTTTTAGTTTTCAGTGAAATAGCACTTCTTTCACCAAAAATGTACTAAAAAATAACTCTTCACCCAACTTCATCTAACCGTACTGAAAAAAAAATGTACTAAGATATTTTGGCAAGTAGCTTTAAAAGATAGTCTACTAAGTCCTAATTCCAAAATGGTATTACACTTGCTTCTTAATGACTTAATTGAGATGAATATAAATTTTCTAACAGTCCGACATCCTAAGTTTGTTTTCGCACTATTTGATATAAGTTGAAATTAGAAATCAATTATTGAACAGAAATTACTTACTTTACTTATAAAAGGTGTTCGAAATGCTTGCCATCAGCGGCAATGCAGGCTCTGCATCTTCTTAAGAACGACCTTGAAATTAGGCGGGCAAAACTTCTTGAGTTTATTTCGTCGACCGCTTTTCTAATTTTAGTACGTAGCTCTTCTAAGCTTTGTATTTCAGTGGAATAGACTTTTTCCTTTATTGCGCCCCAATAAAAGAAATCCAAAGGATTTAAATCGGGTGAACGAGCTGGCCACGAAATTGTTCCACCCCGTCCTATCCACCTCTCGGGATACTCACTGTTGAGAAATTCCCGTACACTTCGAGCATAATGTGCTGGGCAGCCATCATGCTGGAAATACATGTTTCCATAAATCCTCAGTGGTACGTCGTCCAATAGTTGTGATAATTGGTTTTCCAACATATCCAGATAAACTTCGGCATTCAAATTCCCCGCAAGCTCAAATGGCCCAACAACTGAACCATTAAGAATGCCCGTCCACATGTTTATTTTAAATCGGTGTTGAGATTTGTTCTGTCGCATTAGATGCGGATTCTCCACGTGCCACTCGTGCAAATTATGGAGATTCATGTAGCCATCCTTGGTGAATGTTGACTCATCCGTCCAAAGAATTTCGTCAAAGAACCGCGGATTTTCTCTATACTTCTCCAGCATAGTTTGACAAAACTGAATTCTCTCCGGGTAATCTCGCGGAAGGAGACTTTGTACACGTTGTACATGGTATGGATGAAGTTGGTTTCTCCTTAGAATTCGCTGAACTGAGCTCTTGGGTACTCCTGTAGTCATCTGAATGGCACGCACCGAGGTTGACGGTTCTTCTTCAACTGCTTCCAATACAGTGTCCTCGTAGAGATTCCAAGGTCTTCCCGCACAAGCCATTCGATGGGGCAAGCGACCCTCTGAAAATGCCCGATGCACGTTTATGAACACTCGATGATCTGGATACCGTTCAACATTTGGGTACCTCTCACGATAAAGTCGTGCTGAAGCAGAAGCATTGGATCTGCATTCCCCATAAATTAGGTGCATATTAGCATATTCCTGTGCACTATATCTAAACGGCATTATGGAATTCACACTTTACACTTTCAATAAACGGAACTACGGGAGTATTCTCTTATTTGCTAGAAAAATGCACACTTATCAAATGACCGTAATCCACTATAATGCCACGCAAATAGCAAAATAACATAACTACGCATCTAATTTTTCCATCGACCTATAGGTAACGGTTTTTAAGAAGAATAAAGTGCATTAAAATCATTTCAAATAACTAATAGCAATTAACTGGGAATTGGTTCTCTCCAAGGTAAAAACGTTATTTTTCCTTAATTAAGAAATAAAGAAGCAAGTGTAATACCATTTTGGAATTAGGACTTAGTAGACTATCTTTTAAAGCTACTTGCCAAAATATCTTAGTACATTTTTTTTTCAGTACGGTTAGATGAAGTTGGGTGAAGAGTTATTTTTTAGTACATCTTTGGTGAAAGAAGTGCTATTTCACTGAAAACTAAAGCAGTAATTTTTTAATTTTTGGCTGTAATTTAAAGAGCATTTATCTGGGGTTATATTATAAAAAGAAAATTAAAAAAAAAAAATTTTGTAGATGTAGCAGTGAAAAGATTGTCACAGGGTACGCATTTTTTCAATTTTTTTTCAAAAGCGAATATCTCAAAAAATACGCAGCTAACTTTTTTTTAAATAGTTTTCTGATTACTGTCACCACCTGCCCTATCACCCCTTTCCGGCTTGACGTTGCGTTATGGGACACCCTGTATATATATATATATATAATTGACATTTTTTTTGCAGAGTACTGTCATTTCTAAACTAGTTACACCATAGCAATATGGTTATTGAAGATAGTAAGAACCGTTCCAGGAAATTTTGTTACCATTTTATATGAAGGCTCTGGGATCCATAAAATGGGTAGAAATTTCAATAAAAATCATTTCTAAAAATGTTTTTAACGTGAGTCGAAGCTCATGAAAAGATTTTGTGAATTTGATGCAAAATAAAAATCGGTCATTTTGTGTGATTGCAAAGCTACCAGGTACCTCAAAATGGATTGATTCGTTTCATAAATTAAATGACGATGCTTCAAGTAGTCTTGTACCATTGCCAGCAAGTATTCCTCTATTTGAAAATATCGCTGAAGAGAATCCAATATGTCTGTCCATCTCGCCGAGTTAAAAGCATTACGGACGTCCAGCGTTACCAAAAACTCTATGGGTCTACCCCGATGACAAGCAGCCTTGCGTGATCTACTGCGCTAATTACTTCGCAGATGGCACTTATTGTTGAGTGGCCACTTCGGAATCTATGTTTATTTTTCGAGAGGTCACCAGCTCTGCATATAGCTACATTTAGCCGAGGTTTCAGCAACCCTTCCAGGTGTTTCCCGCAGTGCATGCAGATCAAGCATGCAGAGAGGTCTGTACGCTGATGGTGTGTTAGGATCTCCCTTTCCCTTTGCAATTAGGGCAAGTCACGCCACTTTCCAGGGTGACGGAAAGATAGCCGCTAGTAAACATTCATTGTACATACATAGTAATGTTGACGGCTGTCTCTCCACCACTACTTTTAAGACTTCTTCTACTGGAATATTGTCCGGGCCTAGGGCTTTTCATTTCTTCATTCTGAAACTCCCGCTTCGTAGTTCTCCTTCAGTGGACAAAGGGATATCTTCCTGGCGGACTGTGTGGTCGTTTTCTGCTCTCACGTTGTGCGCTGGGAACACTAATCTACAATATTCCTTAGAACATCCACCTCCATGGGTGGGTCGGAACCCATGCGGCATAGAGTTTGCCACATTTACTTTTTCCTTCGTTTTATAGCTATTTCCAGTTCTTTTTTTTTGCCTTTTTGTGGGTGGCGGCAAGAGGCAACGCTTCTGGTCCTCCAATAGACCGCTGTGCCCTACGCGTGCACGCTAGAGCTCTTCGTCTTAGTTCCGCTATCTCCTCAGTCCACCAATAAGCGCTCTGTTTGCCCGGTAGTGACTTTCGAAGTGCATCGACGCATCGTACGCTCGCCGAATTTCGCCTATGATGAAATGTAAAATCTTACCTACTCCCCGAGGGCCCATTGCTGCTCCTGCTTGTCCTGCGCTGACTTCGTCAGCAAAGCTGTTGCCAAGTGACTCCAACAGTTTTCTCCTATCCAACTTCGAAATATTCCACGCGAGTATTTTCCGTCTAGAGTTCTGAGGGGCCGGGTTTTCCTCCGACAACCAGAAGGTAATATACACTGCGTTTCATATTTATAACCCACCTAAAAATTTTCAGTTATTTTCATGTAAAATAGTTTTTCAGCACAAATCTAATACTGATAAGAATGAGAAACTGTGTGCAATGATTTTTCTGAGAATGACTTCTCATTGGCGTTATTTTTTACTGCATTTCTTGGAAATTCGTCATTTTTGTGCGTTTCATAATTATAACCCACTTGGTAATTAGCAGAATTATTAGTCGAGTTATTCATTATTTTCAACAGTTGTTCACAAGTGTGTGTGGTAATAAGTTTATCATTTAAAATGCCTCGAGGTACGTCATTAAATGAAGTTGAAAAGGGTGAAATCTTGGCATAAAAAGAAGTTGGTTTGAGCATCAGTGAAATTTCAAGAAAAGTTGCACGCAGTCGGCGTGTAATCAACAACTGTTTAAAAAATTCTGAATTATATGGGAAAACAAAGCGAACGGGAAGAGAAAGGAAACTTTCTCCGCGGGAGGCGAAGAAGATTATACGTGCAGCCAGTAATTCAAAAATAAGCTGTAATAAAATGGCAACTTTTGTACAAACAAAGGTGTCAAAAACAACGATTTGGAGAACGCTACAACGTGATAAGAAGATCAGAAGAGCTAAAATGAAGAGTGCTCCACGACTATTAGATCGCCATAAGAAAGCTCGGTTAGAATTCGGAGAAAAATTATGGCTACAAATTGGTCTTCTGTAAGACACACTGGTTTTTTTTATTCCCCCTTTGTTTGATTCCAAAAAATTTATTTCTAGATTATTTTTTCGGATGAAAAAAAATGGTTTTTAGGTGGGCCTGATAGATTAAATTCTTACTGGCGCGATTTAAGAACGGAAACCCGATATTTCTCGACGTGGAATTTTGGTGGCGGTTCCTTGATGTTGTGGGGTGCATTTTCTGCATCCGGATGCTTGGACGTAAAATTTACTTCATCGCGTATGACGAGTAGAGACTACATACAAGTACTTGAGGGCAGTTTACTGTCATTCCTGGCAGCACATCCTGAAAAAACTGGACTTTCCAGCAGGATAATGCCAAGATTCATACCAGTCGTGAAACAATGAGATGTGGAAACAAATTCCATTAATGTTATGGATTGGCCAGCGTGTTCGCCTGACCTGAACTCCATTGAAAACATTTGGGGGATTCTTGTCAGACGGGTATATGCTGAAAATTGGCAATATGAATCACTGGCGGAACTGAAAGCGGCGATTCTTGTGGAATGGCGGAAAATCGAACCTGCATTATTAGAAAAATTAATCAATTCCATGAAAAAACGGATTTTCGATTTGATAAAATCAAGAGGAGATTCTATTAATTACTAAGCTTTTGTTTATTTTGAAATTAATTTTAATAAACATTTTATTTTGTTGGAAACTATATCTGGGTTATAAATATGAAACGCCAAAAAATACCGAATTTTACAGGACTGCAGTAAAAGATAGCCGTAACGAGAAATGACTCTCTGAAATATAATTCTACACAGATTCTCAATCAGTTTACCATAAAGTTTGGGGTGAATAATTATTTCAGTCCAAAATAATTGAAAATTGTCAGGTGGGTTATAAATATGAAACGGAGTGTAGTTGTGGTCACTTCCAGTGCACTCTTCCATCACTCTCCAGTCCCCTGACATCATGGACAACGTCTCCGAAACAAGAGTTATATCGGGAATGGACTCACCGAAGCCTGGTATATGGTAGGTTGGCGTTGAGCCCCTGTTCACCACAACCATACTCAGCCTGGACACCAGTTCCATAATTAATCTCCCCCTCGTGTTTTGAATCGTCATCCCCCATTCCAAAGCTCTCGCATTGAAGTCACCAACTACTACCAGTTTGCCAGGAAGATCTCGAAGAGCGTTTTCTAATGCTTCTATCTTTGTACGAAATTTGCTTATTGGTAAGTTATCCGCAGTGGGCATCTTTGCAGGTTCCCCTGTAGAACCCTCATCTACGCAGCCACTTCTTCTGCGCATCGAGCGCTACTCGGAAAGCTTTGCATGTTCTTCACCCCAGAACATGCTTCGCTTCTCCTGTTTTGTCTTTGTCACAGCAAGCAGAATGGCTCCGCCGAGCATACTTTTGCAACGTGTCCCACTTGTCCGCACTTCCAGCAGTTAGCGCTACGGTCTGGTCCTTTGCACTCTTTTTTGGTATGGTTGAATTCCATGCACTTGAAACAGCGCACAATTTCAGGTCGCTTTCTTACCCTAGCTATGGTATAGCCAATTCTAATTCGTCCAGTATCAACTGGCTTCAAAATGTTTGCTTCGTCCAGTTCAACGATGACTTTCCTCTGTTCCTTTGTATTTGGAGGAAATAAGGTAATTTTTACGTTCTGAGTCCCCTCCTCCCGAATCGCTGCTATCCCGTCTTCTTCTGTCGTAAGACTGTCGAGGTCGAGTATCTCAATTTTGGCTTCGGAGACGAGCCTTCTAACCTCTTCGAAACCCCCTACAGCTGCCTAGGTGGCACCACCGAATTTCGAGATGTCTTCACACTTTGCCAGTGTCACAGGAAACCCACCGTCTGCCGTCTTCCTGATTTGGTGAACATGTGCCCCCACTTTGCTTGGGCTTACCCCTGCCTGAATATACTGAAGGACTTCGACATAACTCTTCCCTTGGCTTATTACCACAGCTTCCTTTCTTGCCCTAGACGATTTCGTTTTTTTTCGCCTCGTTTTTTTGGGTTAGGCTCTGAATTCGACGCCAAGCTCTTGGATGAACCAGAATTTGCCAACTTATCTTGCCGGCCGTTGCTTTTATGTGGCTTTTTCAACACAGTCACCCATGCCTGTTTAAGAATTTTCGAAATTGTGGCTGAATCAGAGTTTTTATTGGTCAATTGACATGTTGACCTTCTGACAAGCGATCAACTTTGAGAATTGCTTCTCAATTGCTCGATTTTTATTGCCTCTCAATTTCTCTAACTTGCTCGACTTTGTTTGACAGCTGCTCTGTTTTAACTAGCTTTGAGACGCTCTGCTCTTTTTTCAGAGTCATTAAACGCAGCTAATATGGTCGTGACTAGTCATCAAATTTTTTTCACATCACTTAATGAAATTCGATAAAGAAACAGGTATGTGGTATTATGACATTAGATTCAATAATCAACTAAATTCACTAATCGTCACTACTAATTGCAAAATCTTTGAAATTCATTTCGAAACTTTTTAATTAGCTTTGCACCTTCTAATTCGAGTTCAATGATACCAGCTTGAACTTGAAAATGTCAAATATTCCTGTTTAGCTAATTATCAACAAACTAAACATTTAATTTCGAATTGAGTAAGAAGTTATCATCGATAAGTGCCTACATTATATTATGAATCTAGCGAAAATTAACTGTTTTTATCTCTGTTCGTTTGCATTTTAACAGAAATGTGCAAATTAAACTAGCATATCCGCAGATATAATGCATATACATAGGTGTAACAGTTTTCTATGTTTAAACTAGTAAATTTTCGTAAATGGGAAACGATTTTAACGCGTGCTAATATGTATATAATTATCTAATATTAGCGAGCAAAATGAAACATGAAAAATGAGGAAGAGAATATTTATCGATTTTATTTAACGTTATGTGAGAAGTTTAAAAATCAATATTTACTTTTTTGGTGATTCGAGAGACTGTGGTATTTTGTAGTAAATATTTGACCTAAGAAATGTTTCGTTTCTCGAAAATTCTATCAAATCCCGAATCAAAGAAATAATCACAATTAAATTCACTCACCCAAACACAAATCGGCTCTTGCGACATAAATGCACCGATATCCTGTAAGTACTTTCCGAACGTTCTCGAATCATTTCTAGCATTCGCTTCGAATACTTCCAAATATAAATCGGCCGGATGAATATGATCAGCGATTTCACCGATTTCCTTTTGCATACTTTGCATTTTCGATTCAAGGCCATCGATTCCTTGCATCAGCACCTTGCCGCCTTCATCGCTGCGCAGAATTCCTTCGGCCTGTGACAGGAAGCTGGCAGGCGTTACGGCCGACGAATTCGAATGAAGGCGCCAGTATGGATCGCTTGTGGCTCGAATTGAATAGTATAGACATCCACTTAGCAGCAGGACACTGACTGTCGTGTAGACTTTGAGGTTGGGCAAGGGAATGCGATCGACTATGACAGTTGGCATTTTGAAAGGTGTTTTTTTTTTATACTGATTTATCTGTCTATAGTGTTTTTGATGTTGTTATGGCTTTATTGTATGTGAATGTATTTTTCGATTGCAGTGTTCACATTTTAGGTGGGTTTTTGATGATTCAGTTGTAATTGTTGACTTTCACCGTCAGTTTGACCTGCAATATAAAAAGAAATAATTTTGTGGTGAGGTGTTTGAGAATGATTATAATATCATGAAAATATATAATGACTCAATTATGTTATCGTATATTGTCATGCTTTTCATACAATTCTATTTAGGCTCCACCTTTTCAAGGATAAATTCAACGTTGTCGTATTGAAATTAATTTTTCTAAGAATATTTCATGACTAAATTCATTCCATGTATACTAAAAAATAAAATAAACTAACGTTTTGCATTAAGCGAACTCTTAACGAGCACTTAAATTTTGAACCAAAAAATATCAAGAGCACGAGGCTGGAGAATATAACTTTGCCCGGATCAACTTTTAGTACTTATAGCAATAATGAGTACCTGCTTAATGTAATTAACTAAAGTAATAGTTGCTGAAGTAATTTACATGTTACAACTATATGAAACATCATCATTTTACGTCATTTACAATTTAGATTTTTCGTTTGTCTAGATAATGACTAATTACCTAAAATATCACTGGATTCATTCGACCCTTAACTCAGCATCAATAAGATTATTTAATTTATTTATCTAGTCACGGAGATTATCTGTTCAGATAATGCATGGGATTTGTCTTGAACGTGTAATACGAAACACGAAACGGATGTGAATAATCAAGCTAGTTTCAATAGACTACACGTCGAGTGGAAATGATGACATGAGCTTAAATACATACTGCAGATAATTATTTTCTAAAACCACTAATATATACGTCGAGGATGCCAAGCATAAATTTTAAATAGTTTACGTAAATTACAAAATGTTAAAATTTGCCAATATTCAGGGAGATAGAAAAAATTGTTTTTCCTGATTTTACTGCCATCGCGAAAACTATTATATTCTCCCTCAAAAACATGGCTTCGATTTGCCTGTTTTTAAGTAAATCTGATACCCATTTCATCAGAAATTTATCCACCTCATATTGTCGGCATAGATGATACTTGCAACGGCGACATTGTTTGAAAGTCTCGACGTTTTCTAAGATGGCTGCTAATGTGTAATGTTATTTTGTTTTAAGGATTTTTCAGTTGTACGGACCATTTTATGTAGAGCCGTTTCTACTGATTTGTCCAACAGATATGTATGTTGATTAGCACAGGGTCCATCGATCTAAAATCCTTCACATTATGCCTGCCAGGTCTTGGAATACAGACCACTCTAGCTTTCGTCTATAGCTTCGGTACTACCTCGAGGTGGAGTTTGGGGATGATGGTCTTGCTTGTTCTTTGAAGCATGATATTGTTACGTGCAATGTACGAACATTGTGCAAATTCATTCAATCACAATACAACGAAAATTGCATGAAGCAAGAAGGTCGAGAAAAAAACAAGATGAAGAATTGAAAATTTGATAGGATAGGTCGCGTGTAGTTCGGATTAATAAAAATAATTAATTGTTCTATTCTTGTGTTTCTGATACAAAGTGTAAAGATATAAAGTGAGTGGCCGCGAACCGTAAACGCAGAACATTGGTGTCAGAAGTGGGATGCGGTGGATGGTACATCATGCAGGATGTAAATTGTTCTTCCAAAAAGCCGACCAAAAGAGGTACTACAGGAGATGCACGAAGGAACGTCGGGAGGCCACCAGGGAGTAAATAAGACCCTAGCAAAAGCGCGAGAACGGTTCTATTGGCTCGGCGCTCAAGAAGACGTAGAGGATTCGTGCAGATGGTGTACCTTTTGCGCTTTCTTCAAATGCCCAAAACGAAAAACAAGAGAACAGTTCCGAACTTACAACGTAGGAGTACCCTTCGAAAAAATTGTCGTGGACATAACCGGACCATTCCCTGATTCCGAATGGGGAAATCGGTATACTCTAGTTGTGGTCAAATTACCCCATTCCGAACCAAGAGTCGACTACAGTAGCGGAGCAAATCGTTCTTCATTGGGTCAGCAGGTATGGCGTACCCTACGAACTGTATTCTGATCAGGGTCGAAACTTCAAGTCGCAAGTCTTCGACAAAGTGTGTGAGCTGCTGGGGTTTCGAAAAACAAGAACACCGCCTCTTCATCTCCAGTCTGATGGAATGGTCGAATGGTTTAACGACACGCTGAATAAACATTTGGAAAAGGTGGTCGAGGGGAACCAAAAGAACTGGGATAGACACATCTTCTCTTTTTGATGGCTTACAGGCCAGGAGAGCACCCGTCAACAGGCGAAGCACCAGCCAGAGTCATATTTGGAAACATCGTCCATCTACCAGCTGATGTCAATTTCGGAACTCCTCCCGAGCAACGTCAAACCGTCTCAGGGTACGCAAGCAAACTAAGGCAACAATTGGACCGAATGCATCGAGTTGTGAGGAAAAACATTAAGGGTACCACCGAACGCATGAGAACCAGGTATGACTTAAAGGCCAAATTCGTCAGGATTCCAGCAGAACGAGCTGATGTGGTTGTACAACTCACGACGTCGGAAAGGTAGATCTCCGAAGTGGCAGCATAATTGGGAAGGGCCCTATAGAGTCATCACCCGGATAAAAGACGTAGTCTACCACGTACAGGAGCACCAAAAGCCGATAGCAAAAAAGGAAGATCGTGTAATTGGATCGTCTTACCCCATACTACGACGACACGAGACTGGCCGGTGAGATATCTATTCGGAACGAAACGATTTAAGGCGGGGGTAGCGTTACATGAATTGTACGACCACTGTTCATTCAATGACAGTACAAAAAAAATTTCATGACTCAAGAAGGCAAAAAAAAAAACAAGTTGGAGAGTTGAGAATTTGATAGGATAGGCCGCGTGTAATTCGGATTAATAATAATAATTAATTGTTCTATTCTAGTATTTCTTATGTAAAGATACAAAGTGAGTCGCCGCGAACCGTAAACGCGCAACAATATTCAATATTTTACGCACCCATGTTGCTTTGTTAAGTCTGAGTTGGCTTATTGCCCACTAAAGTTTGGCTTCATCTGTCACTTCTTTAGCTAGTTGCATGGACGTTCGATTCCGTGAAGTGAGTTTCCAGTAGCATGTCCAAACAATCGTTCGGTTCCTTTGCTTAGTCCTCACTTTTATTATGTTACACCTAGGGCTTTCCTGATTCTGGCAGCATTTGTACCAAAACCAATGTTCTCATATAATTCTCTCCATGAGTCACATTCCTATCGTTGTATCTTCTTTTTAAAGAGCGACAACTCCTGCTTTTATCGATCCCAGGTCTCAGCTTTGCAGGATCTCCTTACATAATTAAATGACTTTAGTTTGCGGTGTCTTGCCTCCATAAGTTTGGCTTGCCACCATAGGGTAGCATATTTCTTTATCTCACACATCTTTGAAATCAGTGAAACGATTAATCTAAAGTGAAGTAATCCCACGACAACCCTAGGTCTAGAGGTTGAAGATGTAGAGAGCTTCATTCAAAAATGTACAATCAATGTGAATGCGAGTTTGGTTGCCCCTGACTTACACCAGGTACCTAATTAGAGCTAGGTGAACTGAAAGCTTGGTGCGCGATCCCTCGTCCGAACCTGGATTCGAACCAGGGGCCTCACACACAAGAAGCCAGTGATTTATCCACTAAACTACTCAAGCTTGAAATGATTTATCTGCTCGTCAATTTGTCCTGTGCTTGTGAGATTCAGGTCACCTAGAAAATTCTGACGAGTCACTTTCTTTTCCTGTAGAAAACTTTCCATCGTTCTTCGGATTTTGAACACTTTTAAGTAAGATTTCAGAGCTACCGATGTTTCAGCATAAGCGACAGCGACGACAGGACAGACACCAATCATTTGTGGACACTTGGCATTGCACTTAGCGTTTCCAGGATATTATCATTTATCTCAGTCCTGTAGCTAGTAATAAAAGTAGGCTTATTACGTATGTTGAGCATTTTTAGGTTGATAGGTTTCAGATAGATTGCTAACAGGCACCTCTTCCTTTTCTAAAATACAGTGGTTGTGTCTCCGCCACAAACATGTTGGATCAACATAACGTTTAGCTCACTTTTAGCCAAAACGCATGTCCTTATTTTGCCTCATACTAAGAATCGTACGGAATCCACAGATCGTGTTTCTATTTTGAAACGTGTCCTGCATGAGCGCGTTGGTGGCATACTGCTGACTAAGGTGTCGAAAGAGATTGTTCACCGTTACTCTGCTGTTATGCAGGTTTACTCAGTTACGTTGTCTGCCAAAACCTTAATGGTGATTCTCTTCAGTCCGAAGTGGATCAACCTATGCTGGTTTGTAATTTACTCGTGGACTCTCGATTAATACCCAGTACCAGCCTTCGTTTAGCTAGGCCTATAAGATCAGACTCCGCCGAATGATATTTATGTCCCAACGCCTGGTACAATTTCTAGATGAAAGCTTTTATATCTGGGCTCTCGCTTTTTAAGAGAGATAGAATTTCCTAACCTTAGCCTTAATCAGCTTGGGTACGAGCGTTCCTTCCATCACGTCCAAACCCCGGGTACTCTTCGTCTCCTGCCGTTGCGTCTTCGTTCGCTTATCTTTTGGAGAGGCTTTCTCCCCTGATCGTTGACGCTTGATTCACCGGGCTATCCACAGGTTTCTGTTTGGACTCCAATAGCTTTACCTCTCTCTTCTTGAAAAGTTGACTGCTCCGCATTCTCCCTTCAAAAGGCTCAGTCAACGCTTCCTTTGCAAATACTTCAGGCAACCTACTTTTTTGGTTGCTGCTCTACCAAGTGACTTAGTCGCCACTTTCTTCCCGTAATCTATGAGACTTTCAGTTCGCTGCTTCGATTCTGGGTTGCTGCTCCGTTAAGAACCAGTTTAGCAACCACTTCCATTAAAATGACCAAAGTTTCCTTATGTCCACTGAGAGTCTGTTGGGTTACTACTCTACCGAGTGGCAACGCTACAATATTCGGGCTCGCGGTCGGCACCGACCAATCAGCTATCTCCTGATCGCCTGACCTTGCACTGTATCACTTTTCCTTGTTGTATTACCTTTGAGCTTCTTTGGAAGAGGTTCTCATAATGCAACTTTACTCCGGAACTACTGTTCCGATGTTTTCGGTTTTTTGGTTTTCCCTGTTGAATGATCTATGGATATTGTTTTTATATTTCAGGTTTGGATTTCACACTGCCCGTCCCGCCCCACAGGAACAACGCATCATTCCGACCGTTCTTCTCCCTCTTAGGACCGAAAGGCAAACTCCTCTATGACCTTCCGAGGGTTCCGTAGGTAGATATATTATTCAGTAATTTTTTTTAGTCAGATTTAGAATAAGCTAGATTTGATCATAGTTTTAACGTAGTAGTTGTAAGAAAAAACACCGCCAAGAAAATCCCAGCTAATGTACTAGCTGGGTAATAAAATGTTTGTGAAATATTAAATGCAATGAAATCTCTATTAAAACAAATTAACAAAAGCAATAAGAAACTGCAGGCCACAATATTATAGCCGCTAGATTTAAGATATTATGTAAATTACTGACACCAAAGCGGCTATACAGTCCACAGAGGTGTAAACTACAGAGTTTACACCTCCGCAAAATTAGTCCTTGAATGCCGTACGCCTAATAATGATATATCATTCTAGACACCAGAACATAGGGAAATTAAGGGCAACTGTGTGGTAGACCAACTTGCAACACTTTTGCTGGAAGTGCTTTGCAGTTGCCCGATTGGGATTCTGATGGCTTTAGATAAGCTAACCATCAGGTAAAAACACACTAAAAGCACACTGGGAAGTCCTGGATGGAAGTATCTTCCTGTGTGATAACTTAACAATTGTGGAAAACATTTGATATTGGCCACACTACAAGCTTCTTGATTTGGGAAGGGTATCCTATCGCATAGCGGTGGCTGTCTTAACTGGAACAGCCCTCCAAAATGACTTCTGCCCGAGTTGTAGGGACGAGAAGAAATATGAAACATTACTTCTTTACTTAACGAACTGAAGTGGCTTAAGTGGATTTGATAGGGATCATCCAGTTCAATGATTACTCAGGGTGGCTATCTGCTTAATAAAGGTTGTGTACTACGCAATGCGGTATCACAACGATCCCTTTTATACCTAAGGATACCTTCTCCGAAGTCTATCTGGAGGAGGCAACTGTGTAATCTAACCTAATCTAACAAGCTAGGCTATTAATGTGCAAATAGTTATACATAAAATTCAATTCAGTTCAAAAGCAAAAAAAAGCCTTCCGTGGGCTTTCACAGCACGCTGACCTTCCTAAGCTTGCTGCTAAAGGTATTCAAGATATCTGGCCTCGTCTAACAGGTAGTTACTCTTTAGACCGCGGCTCGCTAAGCTACAGATCTGGGCAAAATGAAACGTTGGATTCAGAGCTCCGCAGGTGAACTTTCACCTCAATTTTCAGCGAAGAACCGTAATCTAGCTTCAGTGTCACCCCTGCAGAGAGAAACAGGGGCACCCCTCTGCCAGATACGGACGAGGTCTCTGTTTATTCAATCCATATAGGGCTGTACAGGCGTCCGAGATAACTTTTACTTTTTATGGTAGAGGTTAATGGCTCCTCACCTACCTTGCTTCAAGGGGACTAGCTTGACCTTATAAGCCAATATTCTCCTGAAGTATAATTGTTTTCAGAGACCATCACGAAGAAGATTTAGATCACATCAGCTCGAAAAGATAGGGCACGAGCATATGTTCATAGACTTCATGTTATTCCTCCTATTCTAACAAGCTAACAAGTGTTTGACTTTTGTTAATTTTGAAACTCTTACGAGTGGTAATCCTGAAAACTTTTCCACTCAATGGTATCCGATGCAGTCATTGGATCAATGTGGTATATGACCTTCGATACAGGTTACTCATAATAAGAGTAGGCTTCACATTTCCTCTACTTTTCTTCGAATATCAGTCAAATTCAATCTAATTTTCGGCGAAAATATCTAACAGACATATTTCATAATATCTAATATCTAACTTTTTTAACTTTTAAAATATCATTAGATAATGAATCGACATTTACGCTGCTGAATGTAATTATTATTCATTTGACAGTTTTTTCCGCTCGGTTTCGGTTAAAAATTTGATTTTTATTTCAATAAATCCACAAAAAACTGATGTTCCCTTATCGCTCTGGTGATTCTGAAGTTGAGTTCGTCTCAGACTTTACAATCATCTGAAGGTCGATAGGTTAGTTGACCAGCAAGTTAAATGTCTAAATAGTACGACTTGACTGAGTGTTTGTTACAGTTTTTTGCTGTTGAAAATTAAATTGTTGAGTTTCGATTTGAGTGCTTTAATACTAACAGAACAGAATAATTTTCTGACCCAGAATAAAATTGAGGTTGAAAATATATTTTGTTGATGAATATTTTTTCCTATAAAAATTGCTTGGGACAAATTTACATTGATCTTAAATGTATGAAAGATTTTTTTGACTTGCATTAAGGGTGTAAAATAGGTTAATATATTTCCAGATAGTATTTGTCCTGGTTGATTTAACTATGTATTTGGAAGTGATTCGAAGAATTTTAATTAGCAAGTGATATAGAACACCAAAACTACAAAATGAATATGATGATGGTTAGCGATGTGGCGCCCTCCGCATTTAATGCATTTACTGTGGTGAGAGTTGATTTTGCCATTTGGGGACATTAGGAAAATATAAGAAAGTCACATATTTCACAGGCGCTTGTTATATGGTATTAAGACTTATTTGGTTGGATTTTAGCACTTTTGTACCAGTCAAAAATTTTAATTTTTTTCTAATAAATGATAAAAGAACTAAACGTTCATCTGTATATGTATGATTCTTCTCGGTTGGTAGTAACTTTGACAATTGATTGTGGCTGATAGTTCGCAAAGATTAGAGTGATAAGCAAACTAAAATTTTCTAGTTCAATCGATTTTTTTTTTATTGTGTGACTATCGTAATATATTGGAAACTCATCTTTTGTGATCCAAATGTGCTATGTTTTTGATATGATAGTTTGACGAACGGAAGAAGACCAAGTCTGTGGACTCCTCCGAAGTCTCAGATGGTGAAGAGCCAGTTAATTTTCCGACCGGTCAAAGCTCGGACAAAATTATCGCTCTTGAGAAGGAGAACTGTACGCTTCGAAATGAGCTCCTGGACCTGAAACGGCAGATGGCATTACTTATTGAAGCCCAATAGCCAAGCAGCTCTTGCTACCACCAATGAGCTGTTCTAGCCAGCAACCGAAGATGAGGAGAACAGTTCCCACAATGATGATAGGTGTCAGTGAGCCGTCGCTGTCTGCTACAGTGAGCAATATGGGCCCAGACAAATCGCAAGTCGAACATGACCAGGAATTTAACCTGGTAATAAGCCCGAAAAAAAACGAAAGACAAAGGAGCAAGTAACTCTTTCCAATATAAGGCAGACTAGACTTAAGACAATCCTGACTCAAAATACCATAAAAATCCCTCCCATCACGGCATATAAGATGAATGTTTCCAAATTCATCTGTGAGATGAAGGTACTAGGTATTGTACCTCTTATAAAGAATATTTCGAGTAATAAATCGCTCATCCTATGTTCCTCCTTAGAAGACCATAAAAAAGTCATCGAATACATCAAGAGCAGTGGTCAGTATGCGACTACTTACACTGCAGCCTCTGAAAGAATTAAGTCTCTCGTTATCCGTGGACTACATAGGGGCATTGAACCAGCGGACATCCGCAATGGGCTAGTGCCGCAACACACTGACCTAAAGTTAAAGTCCATAACGCATTTTCTCACCCGCAAGGATCAGGAACTGAGGAAATCTGTTTGGGGCCGAGCACTTTAAAACTCCAGTGCAGGCTTTTTTTGAGCGCGATTTGAGCCTTCCCAGGAGCTAGCTGGTGTATTTCAAATACAGTCCATTCTCTGGCAAAAAGTAAGAAATAAGGAGAAGTTGCAGTGTTACAACTGCCGAAGCTTCGAACATGTGGCAAGCAATTGCACCATCGTTCATCGATGCGTGAAGTGCCTGGAGAGTGACACATGCGGCGAATGCCCAAAAGTAGCCGATGTACAGTCTGCATGCGTCAATTGTGGTCTTGATGGTCGCCCAGTCAACTATCGTGCATGTCCGGCATAAAAGGAAATGGTGGCCAGGATCGAAGCGAAGAATATTTGCCGCGACCAGGCCCGAAAGGAACGTCAGCAGTTTGTGACGCAGAGTATCTCGAACTACAGGCGAAGTGGTATCTTCTACGTACAGGCAATAGGAGGTAATGCTTCCCCGAGTTATGTTGCTCAGCGAGCTCCAACCTCACAGGGGTCATCTCCTGGTAATGCTAATCTTGGACTAATAAATGATTTTATCAGCTAAGTATTGGCGGCTGGAACTGATGCCGCGGGGCTGGTTGCCACTCTTAAGCTGCTGACTACCCTTCTAAAATAAGATAGTTGATGTGGCAACTTTCAATAGCGCTTCGCTCATCTCAATGGCGCAAAGAGCGTCTGTTCAACACCTCCTTGATGCGTTGAAATCAGAACTTGCGTTGATGACAGAAATCAGATTCTCAGAATGCCATAGAGTCAGCTTTAGAGGGGTTTACCACTGTCGTCGACCACCAAAATGGAAGCTCAACACTACTGGTTAAGAGTAATCTGGACATGGAGCCCATTGCGGTCCTCGCCCTGAAGTGCTGTGCGTTTGCAGCAGCTGTAGTCAAAACGACGGACCATAAGCGGAATCCTCGTAGCACCTTTGTACGTTCGATGTGGTTCGTCAAAGTCTTACTGCTGTTTGGTTTGATGAAACATGAACATTCGAAACAGTGCACTTCATCCACTGAAAGTGCTCTGGACAAGCCGAAGACTGTTCTATCGGCCGGAAAGGTGATGGCCATCGTTTTCTGGGATTCACAAGGTGCGATCTACATCGACTGCCTATAGAAGGGCAAAACGGTCATAGGGCTCTACTATACCGAATTATTAGGCCCATTCGACGCCGAATTGCAGAAAAATCACCCCATTTGGCGAAGAAAAAAGTATTCTTCTACCATGACAACGCACCGGTTCACACCTTTGCCGCCGCCACGGCCAAATTGGGCTACGAACTGCTGTTTTATCCACCGTACTCTCCAAAATTGGCCCCGTGTGACTTCTTTTTGTTTCCAAACTTGAAGAAGTCACTCGCCGGGCAGAAATTTGAGTCTAGTGAGGAGGTCATCGCCGCCACGGAGGCCTACCTTGCAGACCTCGAGAAAACGTATTTTTCAGGCGGGTTAAAGAAGTTGGAGCATTGCTGGGTCAAGTGTATCGAGCTAAAGGGAGACTATGTTGAAAAGTAAATCGCCGCTTTTCCAAAATTTCCGTTTTTCTTTTGTAGGCTAAGTGCTTATCGGACCACCATCGTATATAGGCCACCCGACGAACAGAAGGGGTTAGATTTAAGACCTAGGTTAAGATTTAGGTCTAATTAGGATAAGTTAGTTATAATTAGCTATAACGTAGATCGTACTTTTAATGTAAGGTAGTTTGAAAATCATTGTCACGATAATATCAGCTGTTGTACAGGCTGAGTAATACCATTAGTGTGTAAGAAAAAAAATAATTGTGTCGAGAAAATATATCAAAAAGTAAAACCAATCAGAGCCAGCAAGCTAAAATAGTATAGCCGTTAGATTTTAAGTTTTCTTGTTAATTAAACTTTAAGTTAGGCTAAGAATGTACCATTAAGGTTTAAGCATTCTTTCAGATTTAAAAAAAAAAATCATTTTTTTTTGACAAAAAATGAACGCTACATGCGTGTAGAATATGTGTAAAAGTTTATTCCGACCTGGAACATATATATCGCATTTGGGCGTCTCAAACGCACCTGCTCCACGCGCGCTGAGGAGCGCTCAGGTATAGCCTATTCACCGCGTGGCCCCAGATGGCTTTCTATGGACCGGGACAAATTACGATCTGTATTATCGCATTCTTCAGATTCGTAATCAGCGACTCCAAAGCCCTATAACAATCGGTACTGGTCGTGATAGCTGAACGAACAAGAAAGTTATCCCAAGGCAAATTTGCTAAAAACTGAAAACGCGTTTTTCTCGAAACGATATTTTTCATCATAACTTCAAGCACAGGTCTCAGGTCTTGATCCGATTCACTTCATTCAAAGTCTGCCCAAAAGGATATACTTTTTTGTATGGCTTATACCTGAAATGAGCATGAAAAATTTCAATTCATAATTACTAAGCGAGGTCGAAATGAAAAAAAAAAACCGGGTTAAAAATTGCACTTTTTTTGTCCCAATTCATTCTCATTAGGTATAAGCCATGGAGATTTCCAGAAAATTTAATAACTTTAAACTATGACTGATTTCAGTTTACTAAGAGAGGCTGCCGACTTGAAGTTACCGGACGAAGTCTCGCGTGCAGAGGCAGACGGGAGCCGCCATTTTGAAGCCGCCATATTGAATTTCATCGTAATAAAAATTTGAATGATTTCAGAATGATCAACAAATAAAATAATCAAAATCAGAACTTAGTAATCTTTTTCATTGTCCCTCGAAAAATTCTCAAACTTTGCCTAATTTTCGACCGTATCTGAGAGAACCTTCCCTTAATTTAAAATAAAACAACAAAAAAAAAAATAAAGAAAAATATGATAGTTTAAGAATGATGGAAGCTGAATTATTTTGGGAAAAATTCAAGAGATTATACTTAAAACAGTCATCAAAACAAACAAACTGGAATAGATTATACCTATTTTACGATGATACTAATCCAAAGAAGATGCTGAAGCCAATTTAATATTTTTCAGGTTCTCAATAATATGTCTCTAATGCGTAAAATATAAGTCCAGTAACCAATTTGGTCAACAAACATTAATCGGTCATATGGAGGGCATCACGAACATATCAGAGATCATTCGAACGCAAATACCGTTTTAAATTCATAGTATGAACTACGTTAACTTATAAATTAAGGCAGTATTCTGGTCTAGAGGCACGATTTTGAGGTGATTTTACGGACGCAATAAAAAAAAAACTATAAACATTTTTAGTATATATTTTTCTACCAGCCTTTTATTAACATTTTAAAAGTACAAAAATGTATTCAAAAAATAAAAAAAATAAAAATTGATGTAGATACAGGCCGGCGAAGTGAAGGTTCAAAAAAAAAAACTTGTCTCATGGTTGACATGATTCCAACCTTCCTGGTGGTCTGAAACATAAATTTTTGGAGAATTCTGTAATAAGAAGAATGTGAAATTCGTCTGACGTAGGCGATTTGAAAAAACTTTTTTTTTCACAAAATGGCGTCCATGTAAAAAAAAACTTGGTTTTTTGCCTTATTTTTTTTTAACTGTGGGGATTTTTAATAAATAGTAGAAAAAAAATTTAAATATAAAAAAATTACGACGATAACCAATAGTGTTAAGAGGGTTTGTGCAAAATTTCACATAAATCGGTTCATTACAACTAGAGATATCATGTCAACCGTATCGAGAAAAGTAGTTCCGAGAAAAACGCGTTTAAAACTTGGAGTCTCGTTTCGGGCAGTTAGTTGTCACAAAAATAACTGTAACTCCAAAAATAATTCGAATTTCCCAAAATCTTTTTAAAAGCTTATTCTTTAAGGTCTAAACTTTGAAAATATGCAAACGAAAAACGATCGATTTGATCAAATTTCCAGACCAGAATACCCCCTTAAACTAGAAAAGCAGGAATCATTTAAAAAAATATTTAAATTTCCTAGTCAAATTTATAAAACCTGTTGTAGGCTTTATGCGTTATAGGCTATGAATATTTTTTAAAATAATTTTTGCGTAGAAAGATGGTAAATGCCTATTTTTCATGAGAATCAGCCTAAACGAATATGAATGAATTCATAAATACGAATCGAAATGACTTTTACGTCTAAAATATCATTATTTACATCTAATAGCCTAATAATTTTATTTTCAATGACATCTGCTTAGAAAACTATTCAGTATGATGCAGCGTAGAAAAAACTAATTTGCAATCTTTATATTCACGTCAACCAAATTGATATTTTACGGTTTCGATAGAATATTACCCTCGCGATTTAAAATGTTGTTTTTCTAGTCATTAAACATTTCAAATATGTTTCAATTACTGTACAAAGTACCGAGCTATGTCATTTTTACAGTCACTTAGCTCATATAATTGAAATAATTTTCTGGCACGCGTAACAAATGCTTTAAAATTGTAGACTCGTGAGCAATCAATGTGGCGCAAACGACATTTATTCAAAATAAAAATAAACAAAATCACAAAACATTGTTGTAAACAAATTAATAGCGGGCGAACTAAGCTATAGAATTTCCATAGATTTGCATATTAGTCGTATTTCAAGGTTTCTAATGCGAATTTAGATTAAGAGATTTTTTGTCGGTAGTGTGCTTGCTGTGCACATTTGCATTTTCTTTTTGGCCTGGAGATTGTTGTATGGGAATGAACTGCTGTTTTTGAACTATCGTGGGATTATTGATTTTGTTCTCAAGACAGAATGTTTTTATAAACTGGGTGCACATAATGAGTAGCCGGTTTTTTACGATTGATTTTATTAAAAGAATTATCTCCCATAAATTTCTGATCGAATAGAAATTTATTTGTATTAATTTTCATACATTCAAGCATTGATGGAAATTCTCACTATTTGATATTTTTATATTCTAGATATTTTAAAAATATAAAAATAGCCTACGATAACCTACAATAACCTACGATTTCGTTCTAAACTATGAACGTTTTTTTATTTTAGAGGAACAAAAAAATACGGATTAGCATCTAACACTTGTGTTTGGCGATTTAGTTCGGGTGTTAGACATGTAAAGTTTTCGATAACAACAATTAATCTACATTGCTAGCTATCATAGCTTCTGGACAAACAAGAATATAGCACATTTGAAAACTGCTACCTATTAGCTGACATATGATAATGTAACTCATGGTCATTGTAGAACGAAGTTGTGCACGAATTTGCGTTTCTTTGGGTCGTTATGAAGTTTGGTATACTAAGCTCGTTTAAGGTCAATGCTAAATGTTTTTCGTTCGAAAGCTTTATTTGAAGGGAACATTTCAAACAGACAAATGAAATATTAACAAAGTGGAGTTGTTGGCCACGAAAAGAACTAGATGAAGACTGTGAAATTATAGATGATAGTTTGATGGGCACTGATTCTGGTGGTACTAAGCGGAGTTGAATTTTTTAATCAAATATAAAGTTTGAGCACCGCAACCAATTCTTCATTTGTACTATCATGATAGGCACATGAGCAATATAAAGAAGTTGAAAGCATGATATATTAAAGCACGTGTGCTCAAATGTTGTCGAACTCGCAGACAAGATTGCCTCGAAAAAGTTGTCACGCTGCAACTCATATTGGTTTTTGTGGTGCTAAGTTGGAAGATACATTTTTTTCATAATTCATTTGTATGAATGAGAAATCGTCACTTTTTTTCCAAAATTAATATTTCGAACGTGTTCGATGCAAGCAGACGGGAGCTTGGTATTTATCTCCATCATATATCATCCACTTTTAACAGAGAATAAAAAAAGGAGACACATATTTTACTTGTCTGACTCATTAGCTATTTCAATAATGGCATTGTCGAATGTTTTAGAAATGATTGTGTTTATGAGCTCCTGTCAACACTTCTAGTACAAATGAAAATTGCATATTGTGGGTGTGTGTGTTGGGAGAAAGACGCGTGTCTCTTCTAAACATTCATGTACTTATATCCGAGCCAACCAAATTTCCACGGTTCCATTAATAAAGTCCAAAAATCAATTATGTATTGTTACCGTTACACTCGGCAACGCGCACTAGAACCCTTTACAAGGGCGGCAGTTTTCGGGCGGCTTTCGCTCGCGAAGAAAAGGGGGTCACGGGTGGGCGCCCCTCGCTTCTAACCCGAAACACTGCCCCGCTACCGTCGCCCTGAAGCGAGAAGAGGATGACGGCCTCTTATGTACAACACCGATTCGCTATCGATTATTACAAATCCCGCACAATTCACGATCACACACTTTATTGTATTTAAATAATAATACTCCGTTATCTTCTGACGCGTTACCATTCAATGGTAATCTTCTCAAACAATTTCTTCTTTCTTGTAAAATTCTACTAAATTTAATCCACAACTTTAACTTACTAGCTATCTAACCTGCCGTTTTCGGGTTTATTCTGGATCGCCGCGATGCATTTACTCCCGCGATGGGGCCCTTTTCGTAGATTGATCCGCGCAATCGCGTGGAAATTCAATTTCGCAAACGTCCCTCGTAACTTGTCCTCCACGTTCGAATTACACTTCGCAAAACAGCTATTTCGTCCACTGAAACTGAAATCTTCCCTCGCAGATTTTTTCCAGTACCACAAACGTTTTGTTATTACTAATGCTGCCGCTTCCAAATTCTCCAGATTACCGCCAGTGGATATATTTTCTCCGATTCCGCGTCCAAATATGCAAAAAGCCAAAAGAAAACAACTTATCAGATTGATTCTGCACCTGCAGGTCAAGACCTCCGTCCACTCACCCAATTCACGGCAAAAGAGACCCACTTCCATCAATCCTGCCCACAGGAAAATTTTCCTGGCGGCAGCGGGATTTTCAAAATCCGTTTGGTGCACTCACCCGAATTCGATTTCACTCATCTGTGTTGGGTTTAGAATTCACCACACATCCCCAACTTGGGACAGTCTGACTTGGAACATCTCCACTGACATTTCTCCCAGTTGACGTTTTCGAATGTCAACATTCGTAATCTTGTGTATACTAAATTCGCTGTTGTGTATGTTGATTTCGGGTGGTGCTCCAGGATTTTCGGCATCAATATCCAGGTAGGTGGCTAATTTGCATTTCAAAACTAATTATTCCGCGAGGAAACATGTTCGCGGTCCTCCCGGTAACGTTTTACATGGTCATTTTAGCTAATATTAGCTTACGACTGTGGATTCATCCGCCGTGTTTCTTTCGTGCGAGGATTTGTGCGTGTCGAAATTTTCGAGTGTGAATATTTCCTGACGCGTACGCTGATACCCTCCGGACCTCAGTTTTGCGTGTCGATCATCCTCCGCATCTCGGGTCAATTATGTTGATATTTCTACATTTACTTCAATCACCTTTCGATCCCTGGCTTTGAATTCGGGAATCGGCAATTCGGGTATCCGCTCGGTATTCATCGTATGTAGGTCAATTGTTGGCCTAGGTCTGCTGTCGTCGACATTGACGGCTCGACCCATACGTTGCTCTGCCTTGTCGGCTAATTTGTGTCGGAACAATTCAATTCGCGATATCTCACAGATATCGCTTGTTTTGGCCATGTCGCGATCGGGATCTCATTGTTGGTAATTATGGTGATGCTGTGCGTATCATTGTTTGTCGTGACTTGGTGTTGATTGTTTTCGTGTGCTTTGCTACCGATTCTTTTCATGTTCCAGACTGTTTGCATGTATCTTCGGTAGATATCCATTTGAGTTCGTGTCGCTCGGCGATTACTCGTGTTGTCTTTTAGTAACTACTTAGCTAAAACTAACAGCTAAACTAACAATCTAAATTAACTCATGAATTGTGGTCGTTGCCCAATCTCCATCGTTCTCTCTTTTAGAGGACGATGGAGATTTTTTTTTTTTATGTTTATATTGTGTTCTATGTTCGATTGTACTAACAAAATTTCTACATACCGTGACAGTATGCAGATTATCCCATCCGAAGTATTGGTATTCGGTGCACGCATACGCTAGCCTAAACTAGTTCTAAACTTATAGTCTTTTATATGTATAGTATTATATCTATCATTCTCGGCTATAAAATATAGCTCCCAGTGCCGTAATATCACAATACACATACCACATAGTGCTATGTAACATAGCTCCAACTACTATGAACATAATCTCAACACATATAATTAAGGTAAACTAAATAACAACAGTTTTAAAATAAGCTCAGACCACTAGGCAGAGCGTCGACTTTTAGAGTATAGGCTCACGGGTCATCATCCAGATTAGAGCAGGATTTATTTGAAATGATGTGAAAATCAAGAAACACAATTTTAGCAATGAAAATTGAATTTTCCATAGCCTAAAACTGTCAAAATACCGAAATTTGTCCTTTTCATTTTCCTAGATATCCAAGAAAACCTAAACATATATACCGTTCAATCATAGAAAAAATACGTTTTCCTCCTTATAAATCTTTTTCGTCGCGTAAAATGTATCGATCGTCATTGCTTTTCCTGGTACAGTGACCTGTAAGGAGGACGAACGAAGTTTTCAGCATGTGTAAATACTAATTAGTTATGAGTTGCAAGAAGAAAATCGAATCCGTTATTGGGAGCAATACTTTCAATCCTCCATCACTCAATGAAAAGAGTAAATACAGATTATATCCCAAATACAGTTTGAAGCTACGAGATTATTGCTCACTGGAACATGTCTCACCCAACCCTGCACTGTTTCAACATGCACAATTTTAAAATAAGAGCCTATGCTTTCTATAAGGTCAGTAAATTAGTAAAAAAAATCAATAAACCAACATAAGAAAGTCGGGAAAGTACAAAGCTCTTATAATTTTACTACTCGTATCTACTTCTCAAACAGAATTAATTATTGAGGACGTTATAAAGTGATTTTTATGATTTTTTTTATAAAATAGAGTTTTTCCAAATTTTGAGCAGTGGAAAACGAATATTTTGATTTCTTTGAAACATTTCCTCTGAAAATAGGGAACATATAAGATGCCATCAGACTTAGGTACTTTTATATGTTCTGAAGGTCACAGTTTTTATCTGAAATCAATACATTTGATCAAAAAGATCAAAGAAGAAATGATTTTTAGCAGCACTTAAATAGATGAGTGTCATTTTCCTCAACCTTTTTGCAATAAAAAATATATTATAAGCAATGACATTGCTCCAAATTATGGTTTATATAGAGGGCAGTTGGATAAAAAAAATAACTACGACTTTATAGAATTATTGATTAAAAGCTTGTTTGTTGCTAGTGTGCAATATACGGTTTCGAGAAAAATGTGTCTGAATTTTTTTTTAATATCTAATTTAACTGCTCATAGAATCAGAACAAATCGACGTATTTATATAAAACTTTAAGAAAATATTCTGAAATAGTTTAGTTAACAATTTATTGAGTAAAAAACATCACTTTTATTAATGGAGGGAATCATTAAAAATATAATGTCAATCGTTGGGTGATCTTAAAAGCAAAGAGGCGTCTTGTTATTGCAGAGAATCGATTCAGCCATAGTTCATCCCCAACGGGAAAATCTAATGTTAGCACCCATGAGAACATTCTTCGAATTACGCAGAAAGCTTTTTGACTGCCAAATATGCTAGAAAGATCTTTTGGACTTCTCATTTATATTTGATTGTCCCATAATGAACCAGGGGCGTCTTTAATATTTCTGTTTGCAACTGAGGTTTTGTGAAAACATTTTATTAAGACGTTTCTTGGGTTCGAAGCTGTTCAGATAAACCTAGCTTTTACTTTTTATCAGGACTATAATGCTTGGTGTTGAGAGCTATATTACATGGCGCCGAAAACTATAATATATAGCGCCATGTATTATGGTGTCGGGCCCTATAATCTAGCAAAATCTAGAAATCAACTATGTTTATAGCGTCAGAAGTATATAAATTATAATCTATGGCGTTATGCCTTTTTTTTAGTCCAAAAAATCATAAAAATTGGTGGTAATTTCCCGTATGTACATTCAGTATTCTTGGCGCAACGATCTTCGGATACGGTAATGAAAACATTAAGGTAGTTTCATAGATTAAAAAAATGTCTAGACACAGCTTAAATACTGAAATATAAAGTGATTGTGACCAATTGTAATTCACACTTGTAGAGTTAAATGGGAGTAGTCTTTGACAATTTTTGTTTTGCTTCGATTGCAGATTTTAGTTCTCAATGCAGGAGAAAGCGATAAGGAATAGCAACAGCAGAATAATAGCAATAGCTGTTTTTAGATTTTTCACCTGGTTAGTTAAACTTGTGCTTTTTACACTCTTAATCATAAGTAATACATTCGAAGTCATCCCACCATTCCGATTTATCAACCTTCCTAAACACTCCGTCAATCTTTCTCTCATAATCCTAAAAGCTGGCCTGATGGTCCATCTAAATAACTGTACTCCAAACACAGCTTGTCACCTCGACATCAAAAAAAAAACCTTCGACACCGTTTCGGCAAAAAGAGCCCATACACAAAATAAACTGTCTCTTCCGCTTTCATCGGCACTTGGGCAAAAATATTTAATTTCCTCTCTAATAGATCTTGAAAATAAATAATATCGGTATCCCCACGATATTCCACTATCAAATCTGCAGTTTGCTGATGAACTCATAGTTTATTCACCTCCTCATAGAATGAGAATAACCGCGGAGGATATACATCGACGTCACACTTCATAACTACTTCCTCTTTTGACACCATAATTCCAAACCGTCCAAATCTGGATCCATCATGATTCCAGGTTACGTTAAGGTTCCTCGAACTAACAACCGACACCTGCCTTCCATAACCTTAAAAATGAGCAACAATCCCACCCTTACACATAACAATCGACGGCCAATAAAAAGACTGGCCGCGGACGGTCAAATAATTGGAATAACATTTGACGACAGAAAGAAATGGACTGCACATATCGACTGAAAACGCGGTCGGAACCCGAACAGCTTTATTTCCCGCAAGTCCAAAAAAAAATCTAAAAATGAGAAACTAATATACAAAATAGATTATTAGACCATCACTACTATACGAAATTTGAGTAGCTGAGTAGGTAGATCGCCGAACCTAAGCGTGGGTGGTTCATGGTTCAAATCTCCTCATAGACTATAAATTATGCTCACACCCCCGATTAGATTTAATTTAATTATTAATAAATCTGTGAGTCAAAAATCAGGATTAAAGTGAGCGATGGAATTAAACAGTCCACACTATGAAATAGAGCTTGAGTAGCCTAGTGGGTAGAGAGCTGGTTTCTTGCGTGTGAAGTCCCTGGTTCGAATCCAGGTGCGAACGAGGGTCCGCGCACCAAGCTTTGACTTCACCTAGCTCTGATTAGGTACTTGATTTAAATCAGGGGTAAAGTGAGTCGTGGAACTAATCACTTCACAGTCGTATTCACAACGATTGAAAAATTGTAGTGAAGCTCTTTACCAGCTTCAACCTCTAGACCCGTACGAGGGTTGTCGTGGGACTACTTCACTTTACACTATGAAATAAAGTAAAGCCGATTATGAAATAAAGTCCTAACCAATTTTACCTACTAGACCCTTTACAGATTGTATAGTGACAGCTTTCAGTCTGCACTAAAAGATGTTTCGGACTTGATTGTAACTGCTGAAACCACACTAACGTTCAAGTGTCTTAATATTATGTGTATGAGAGAGCGGAATAAATGTTTAAAAGGTCCCCAAAGTTTAGTCGGAAGAGCTTACTCAAACTCAAAACTAGAATCGTACAAATCAACACAACTGTTTTATTTTGCCATCAACGATTCTAAGATGATAATTGGTTATTTTTTTCTAATGCTTTTTACATTTTAATTTAATCGTAGATGATATAAAAAAAAAATACACAATCACTTCCAACTTTTTGTAAGCGTTGGGTCATTATCAAATGTCATTTGGCAAGAGTGTTTCAACAAACTGGTATTGCCGATTTCGACATTATAATAAATTTTAGCATTGCTATGTTAAATTGCGTCAGTCCTATGAATTACAGTTTTTGTTGAACAACGCTTATCTTTTTTTGCCGATCAAGAGGCTACAAACGGACATAAATTGATAGTTTTTTTTTTATCTCAGATGCTATAACCCAATTCTATTGTAAAAAAAAAGTTATTTAAATGGATTTTATTTGTATTTAATCGGAACACTATAAATTAGAATCTCAAAACCCATTCAATTGATCATAACAATTTCAGTGCATATACCCTGCTTTGCAAATGAAATTTGGCAACATTCATCCACTAAAAGATAGAAACACTTAAGCCAATTAGATCGACTGACATTGACACTCCAAAAGTTCAGATTGATCAAGCGAGTTTAGTTGTGCGCATTCAAAATTTAGCAGCACCAAACCACTGAAAATTCGACGCGATGGACCGTCGGACGACAGACGTTTGGTGATGATGACCTGAAATGACTTCGAAAACATGACGACAATCTCGATCGATGCGTATAGAATTCATTATCAACAATTCAATCCGTTGGCCTTAAATCGCGCATCTATTCGAATAGCTTGCCTTAAATATCATCGATTGTGATCAAATTAGGTAACGTATTACGACTAGCTACTTTGGCGACGAGCTCGTCAATCTCTTCAAATATTTGCAGTATTTGCGGCGAGCTCCAAAAAATCGTCAGCCACAGTCAGATACAGATACACAAAACCGAAACTAACAATGTCGACCACTCGAGAAAAATATAAATTTTAAATAAATAAACGTTTGTTATGCCGGACGACTGTACTGTACTTTATATTTTCCCATTTCAATTTATATTTCGCTTTGCATAGCGCCAAAACGTTGGATAGTAGGTGTAGTCACATCTGCCTGTTACTTGTCGCTATGTCGTCGAATCGAAGCTACATAAATATTCAATCCAAGTCGAATGCTGTCGGTCGATTCAAAAATGAAGACAAGACAAGACAAGACAATTCAAATGTTGCATGTAATTTCATAATAATGATTCGAAGGAGAACTGGGAAAATTGCGGACTATCGATTCGCTGGCTGCTTTTGCTTACCGGTTTATGTCAAGATTTTAGTACATGCGGTATTTTGAGGTACGGAAAAATTTAATTGATAATTTGGCCTTGGGTTCAAGCTATAAGATAGTTATCTATCTTTTAGATAAGTGTTTGTGCAGTTCGGTTTTTCAATTTCGCATTGAATGCACTTGTTTTTCAAGCGAGTGGTTACTTATGCGGTTTTTAATTAAGGAAGTTATTATACACTCCATACAATTCCAATATATCCGGAGTTTTTAATCGTTTTTAAATGATCTTAGCTTTAAATCTATTGTAGATCTTCTTAAGTGTAAGCTTCTTTATCCGTTTCGCGGTGATTCACGTAGAAATAACCCAGACATTTGAATACATATTTTTTTTCTTTTGACCAACAAGCACTTAAGAAAGAACAGCAAATATGAAAAGAACTGAAATTTTTTCAAATAATATTTATTCAACTATCTATTCTAACTATTTATTTAACTAATATCAAATATTGACTGTGTGAGTATTTAGATACAGATGAATAAAGAGTTTGCAGCTGGCTTTGTTTGATTGCTGCTCGAAACTTGAATATTGTTCGATTGCAAATATATACCGCTATGGTAATTAAAATCATTCCATCAAATTATAATAGGAATGAGCAAGTAATTCTTGTCCGTTTAAGAGCTTTTTAAAACAATGCAATCGATTTACAATGGCGTTAATATTGCATACCTTAATATTTCTACAGGATATTGTTGCGCGCCTCGGGTTCACACCGTATAACCTAATTTGTACGAAAATTAAACATTATATGCTCGAGATCCCGTAATTAATGTTCCACTATTCAATTTACGAAATTCACTATGCAAATTAAGTTACGATATTTTGAGTATCACTTTCAAATCCGAACTCGAACGCAGAGCTGTGGTGTCAGAAGTGGAATTTTTACGAAAGTGAAAAACAATGAGATAAGAGTGAATAGCAGTGATTTAAAAGTAAATTCTTAAAAGAAGTGGACTCTAAACATTTTTTCTTGAGAATTATTATAGTAAACTTTAAACTGAACAAGATTCTTGAGCGAAAAAATCTCATATGAAATTAATGAACTTAATATGGCTCAGATAAAGGTGGAGTTAGAAAAGCGGAAGGCTTTTACACAAGGTGGCAAAGCGAAATTAATGGTGCACTTAACAGACTCCCTTATATCGGAAAGACTGGATCCTTAAATATTTTGGTTTTCCAAATATAGAAAGTACTGCAGTAGGTGAAGACAACGAAAATGATTTCTGCAAATGCTGATACAGAAGAGTATCAGAGCGGCCCTTGATGCGCTTCTCAATTTGCCTCCTCTCGACATTCAAGTTCAGAGTGTGGCGATAAGCTCTGCCCATAGACTAGCTCAGCTTGGCTTATGGGTAGGTGAAGACGATGTGGGGCACTGCTCTATTAGGAGTTCGATGTGTGAGATCTCTCCGATTCTCACGATGCCTTCGGACGCTCGGGTGCCCTTCCTCGACTTCAGAAGAAGGTACGAAGTAATTCTCTTAAGCAGAAGTAACTGGGATGATCCAGATCTGTGTACGAGGGGATATTCGGAGATCTTCTTCACGGACGGCTCGAGGTCAGATAGTAGATCTGGAGCTAGTGTCTATCTACATTCATCGAATGACAGATGGGCTTTCTCTCTTGGAGAGCACGCTTCGGTTTTTCAAGCGGAAATATTTGCTATCCTGAGAGCTGCCTGTTGGGCAATTGAAGAAAGATGGAGGGGAAAGAGCATTGCTATTTGCAGTGACAGTCAAGCTGCACTGATGGCGCTGCGCAGACCCCGGACAAACTCGAAAATTGTCCAAGAGAGCAGAGCACGATTGAACTCTGTCGCCAGATTCAATAGGGTGCATCTGCTCTGGGTACCGGGATACTGTGGTGTTGAGGGGAATGAAATTGCTGACGTCATTGCGAAGCAAGGTTCGGGACTTCCACTACGGGGCCCTGAACCCGCCTTGGGTGTGCCGACCGCATCTGCACGTGCCATTATTCGAAAGTGGGTAGATGATGCTCACAAAGATAGATGGACGACTGCTGGTGTGGCCAGGCACACGAAGGTCTTCCTTTCAGAACCCAACCATGTGACTGCGGGATTCTTGCTCAATAAGAGCAGGAAAGTTTGCAGGGCCATGGTGGGTATTCTGACTGGACACAACTGCCTAGGAGGACATATGTACCGAATAAGTGTTGCACAGGATGACCTCTGTTCATCCTGCCTAGAAGAGGCTGACTCTGCGGAGCATTTGCTCTGTGAATGCCCAGCGTTTGCGCGTCTCAGATATCAATGCTTTGGCTGGGATGTTGCACGCACGCAGACGGCAGCCTCTTTTCCCCTATCAGTGATCCTAGACTTTATCAAGAAGTCTGGGTCTGGCCTGAGTGCTTAGAGGTGCCAATGCGCCTCTCCCCCAACTCTCACACACACACACACACACACACACACACACACACACACATACACACACACACAGAAGAGTATGGAGCAACAGTCAAAAAACCTCAAACGACAATGAATAGAGCTGAAGCTCAGTCCGAACAGCAGTAAGTCTGAGAAGAGTATTCAGCAGTGAATGAAGCGGAAACAACAATCAAAAGATTTGCAACACGACCTTGAAAATTAAAAAAAAAAAGTTAAATAAAAACTAGCGACAGTAATAGTAGAAAGTAGAAAGAAAAGTAATACGATCATGAGCGTATTGCCAGATTGTGAGCTCCAACAGGCAGTTTCACTACCGGAAAAAAGGACTGTAAAGTGAAGAATGGTATTTAGCTTCAACTTTATAGCAGCCAAAAGTGCCACCAGTAAATATATTTGGAAGAGTGCAGATTTGAGCACCTAGATCCTGCAGTTGACACCTAGAAAGAGATTGCTGACTGCGAATTAGGCCAATCTATTGCCCAGCATATGCAGCGAGAAGAAGACCAAGATATAGCGAAGTGCCAGCAAGTAATCCTTCTACTTGACTTTTAACGGATACATGTAAGAAATAGCTTCGCGAAACAGAAGTTGGATAAAAGAATCGACGCATCCTGCACCACCATCACCATTCCCAGACTACATTGTGGAGAAGAAGATATCTGTCTGGGCGGACAAGTCGGCGGAGAGCACTGCATCATAACTATTTATACTGGTGCGATAACATTAATATTACTACCATCAACATCAATATTATTGATTAAAATCCATTCACTATGCAGTGGCAGGAAATGTTCATTACGAACAGCTAGACGGGAAACTGCACTCGTCTATGGAAAGATCACTCGTCAAGTGCGATTAGGAGATTTTAAATTCAACCATCGATTTCTTGCGACCGCAGGGATTCGTTCTGTCAGGTCTTGGGCCAACGGATCTGGAAATGGCGAAGCGACTATATTTTGATGGAAAACTCTAGTGACCAGACTACTAAGTTAAATGTATTAGTTAGCATTGATACTGACTTACCAACGTCCTTAAAGAGCGTAATATGTACCTGAATCGACAGGAATTTTATCTGATTGGTGTTTCTCGACAAACAAGAAACGTCCAAAACTCATCAGCTAGTGACAGGCAATATTGGAAACAAATTGGTTACCACCAGATATATTTAAGCAAGTCTCCGACTTGATCACTAAGTTCAGTGAGATCTTTTTGGCAGAAGAAGTCGACCAAGAAAAAACAAAAAAACAAATAAGACTCATGTTTTAATTCACAGGTCGCCAAGACCGCCCCTTTAAGGGGTTACCCCCACTTGTAGCGCAATAAAATAGGTCATTTTCATGAATTTTTTTTGACAAAACTACGAAATGTTTTTAAACGACTGTTATATTTTCTTAAAGTACATACTTTGATCACCTTCCAGTAATTTTTTTATTGAAAAATATTACATGATTTAATTATAAATGGCCGTCAAAACAATGGAATTTTAATTTTCACCTTTTGCGGTGACCAAAATTGTGTCGAACTGGATCATCTGAAACACAAAATAGCGATGGACTTAGTTAAATAACAGTATAAACTAGTGTTTGATCGAAGGATTTAAAAGAATATTCATTTTTCACAAAATGGCGGACAGTCAAAGTTAATATTTCGATTTTCGCTTAAAAAAATGGTCGTCTTTTGGCTATAAAACGGCCATTTTTTATTTAAAAAAAAATCGAACGATCAAACACTACATTTTTATGTATTAAATAAGCCTGCTAAGTTTCAAAAAGATCGGTTTAGTAGTTTTCGAGTAATTTTGGTCACCGACTTCAAAGATGTCATTTCGAGAAAAACGCGTTTATAAGTATAAGTAACGGTTGTATAAGCAACAGTCTCTTCTCTTTCAACGCTCATATCTCGGTTAATTATGTTTGGATCGACTTAAAATTTGAAGGACGTATTCTCAGATAGTTGTACTTAAAAAAAAATGCAACAAAAAAAAAACGAAAAACTTCAAAGTTACAAGTGGGGGTAACCCCTTAAAATAAAAAATAAACAGGAAAAGTTAGCGAAATTATCTGGGTTTTGGGAAAACCATTGCCAATTCGTGGACGTCACTAGTAGTTCTTGCGAAAAAACGATGAGAGCACACGCTTTTGTGTCGTTAGCTTTAAAATATAGCAGTCGGAAAATTTCATTAAAAAATTTCTGCATGCAAGATTTCGATGCACACTGTAAAATGTGCATCGAAACCAGCATCTCAAGGCTAGCTAACTGTCGCCTTGATAAAAATAATTTCAAGGCCAAAAATTTGCACTCAGAAAACGGAAACAAAGTACAGTAAGAACTTGTTTTTTTCTCGTTTTCGATTTCAAATCAGCTTAGTGGCGAGTCTGTACGAGAAAGTGGGGGAGTCGAGTTGAGACAGTGGCCGGAGCCGGTCAAGCAGTTAAGAATCGAATTGTGGCCGTTCCCGCGGGAGTTCCACGACAATTAGTTGACAGTGGAAATCGAATCTCGGAATGGAAGTTGCTGGTGGTTGACGATCGCGTGAATGCAGACTAGCTCTACCGCGCGAGTATATATGATCTTCCTGTGACTCAGCAATTAAATTATGAGACTGAAATGGTCCATGATACGTCCTGTGCAGTTAGGGCATGCAATCCCGAGATTTCGGGATCTCGGGATCCCGACACATTTTCGACATATTCGGGATCCCGAATTTTTTATCGGGACTCCCGAGATTTCGGGATTAATGAAATTCAACCCATTTTGGGAAAAAGAAAGCAAAACTGAATACTAAAAGAAATATTGTTTTATGAAAACGGATGCGGAAGCCAGTTGTAATAATGAATTACAGCTGGCGTATGATTAGATGCTTAATATCCCACTAAAAAGTGTACCCGAAATATCTTTTTCTGCAGCTGGATATATGTGCAGCAAAATCAGGTCTAGTTTAAGTTTTGAAACTCTTGACGAATTATGTTTATTAAGAGCATACTTTTAAAATGAATCAGCAGTTTGAAGCAATCGATATTATTACTTATCACTTGTTTCATTGAAAAGCAATATTATTTTGTAATTGATATGTAAACAACTAAAATGAATTATGGTTTTTTTATTATATTATCGTAACATCCGTTATGCTGATTAAATTTCAATTCGTTTTTAACTAATTTTATAACTAACTATCATGATCAAATAAAGAGCTTTATTGGACAAGAAGATAAGAAGAAATTATATCATAAGATTAATTTAGATGCAATTATAGATTAACGTCTTACTTGCTAGTACCATGTACATATGTGCATAAATTTAACATTATAATGAACTTAGCTTCCGGTTTTATGTATATATAATTAAAATAAAGTTTTAATAGAAAACGAATAAGCCAATATATCTGTTTAAATTCCCTTAATATAGTTTTTTATAAAATCCCGAAATCTCGGGATTATCTCGGGATCCCGCAAATTCTAATCCCGATTTTCGGGATCACCATTTCAATCTCGGGATTAATGCCCTATGTGCAGTGTTTTCGGTTCAAAGTGAGCTCTTATTCTGATTTTGCAGCTTCAATTCCAAACAAAGTGTCCGAAATTAGTTACGAATCAGTATTCACTATACAAATAAGTTCATTCGAAAATTTGGGCGTCAATTCATAGCTGAATCCAGACCAAACGCAGATTGGTGAGATAAACAGCTATGGTGCCCGATTCTTTGGCAGCGAAATAAGTGCCGATTTTTTGGTAAGCAAGGATCAGTTCCGTATAAAGAATGCCACACGATTTTCAGGAGCGGAAAGCTAGTCAGCAGTCGCACATATTCAACGATATTATCGATCTAACTGGAATATAGAGATGTGGAGAATAGTTTAGCAGCAGTAATCTAAGTAAAGCTAGGCTTAATATAGTCCATAAATTTTATAAATACCTACGAGAAATCGGAGCAGAACAGCTACTCAGAATATACTATTGGATCGATCCGTCAGAGATCGAAGGGACCTGACACGCAACACATTTCTATTGTTTCTCGAAGATGGCACCGTCGAGTCTCATCAGCCACATCCATTCACACAGTTTTACGGATTAAGATTATGTAACTGAATATCTCAGCTTAATCTAGTTGAAAATAAAAAAATCAGACCACTTAAGTATAGAGATAAGTAGAAAATATAAGCTACTAAATCTAACGGTTAAAAAAGATACTTCAACAAATAACTGAGCGAGATCGAAGAGGAAGATAATGTCAGATTAACCAAATAATAATGCAGGAAGCAGTTTAGAAAGATTGTTTGTTTCCCAAAAGCAAGTATTATTTGAAAGAGAGGGACTTCCCCACTTTTTTGTTCTTTTTTTTAGGCCGAAGTCAGTGGATGAAGTCACCTCGCCAACATCTGGGGTTATGGCCCAATAAAATCTGGGGCCTGAGGCTGTCTGCCTCTTCTCAGGCCTGCTAAATGGAGGCATATTTCCCCGTTTAGGTTTTCTTGTTATTTTTCAGTCCCTTTTCAAATGCTGGCAAACGGCTTCGACACGTCTCGGCTGGGTGTGGCTTGTCCGTCCATGCCTGAGAGCTACTTCTAGTCCTTAACGAACAAAAGGTCCTTCCCTTTCCTTTGTTATATTGCGGCTACTTTATCTTCATGATGGATGCAATAAACGTAGTGTCCTACCTTTTTTGGGATCAAATCAGCCCCATGTTTAAAGACTCACCCCTGCCGCGTAGAGCTAGCAAAGCGACATACCAGCATCCTTCGGGGTCGGATTAAAGGGTGCTCTGCTAATGCTGACGAGGGGCCTTGACGGCCATTTCTAGAGTGCCATGCTCCCGGGGAACTTGTCTTTTTTTTTGTACCCGGCTAGGCAGGCTCTCTACTGGACTTCGGTTCGGTTGAGGCGTTTGCCAAGAATCCTATCATTTGATAAATCGCTACAATGTCACCAAGGAAGACATTTATCCGCTTCTACGAATTGACGATAAAATGGATATCTTAGTTGACGCCAAATAATTGTCACGTTGGATCTTAGAAGTGGCTACTAGCATGTAGAAATCGACACAAAAGATCAAGAGTAAACCGATTTTTTTAGGTACTGGATCATGGCAATTTGTATTTACGTCATTTAGACTTTGCAGCGCTCCACAGTTTTTGACCGGCTAATGGATTGTGCACTGCGATGGTTAAGCTGAAAGACAGGTTTGGCATATCTAGACGACATCATCGTGCTAGGAAAATATGCGAAACTTGGATAAACTATTCTCGAGTTGCCAGCCAAAAATTCAAAACTCAGTCCCAAAAAGTGTCCCTTTTCGCAGCGGAAGTGAAACACTTAGGGCGCCTTGTATCGCCTGGGGGTATCAAAATGGATAATGAGAAGATAGAAGCTGTCGAAAATTGGCCCGCACCAAATAAAAAACATCAGCTACAAGGTTTTGAGTTGGCGATCGATTATCCTAGATTTGTCAAGATCTTTGCCAGAACAGCACCTACTTATTCTAGCGCACCGGAAAATAATCGCCTTTTTATCTGGGAAGAGCAATTTCAGATGGCTTTTGAGACGTGAAAAAGGAAACTCTGCGAGTTGCCGGTGCTGTTAAGGCGGCTTTAGATATGCGGTGTTTGTCAAATACCGAGCACCTAGTTTGGCAAACTTCGCATGTGTGGTTGGGTTGCTCGCCTAGTGCTTGCCCTAGGCCAAGTACAAACATTCGGGTGCTCGCTATTCCCGTAGTTTGTTGAACTTTGTCGGATCCCCGCAGCTCGTTCATCTTCCAGTTTTGGCGAACATTCGGCAATGTCCGAATGTCTAATTTACTGTGCTTGTCATTCTGCAAGCACCAAGCCAAATTACTTGACTAGGTGTTGGGTATTTGGCGAATAGGAGGTGTTTGACAAACACCGCATATCTAAAGCCGCCTTAACAGAACGGGCAACTCGCAAAGTTTCCTTTTTAACGTCTCAAAAGCCATCTGAAATTGTTCTTCCCAGATAAAAAGGCGATTATTTTCCGGTGCGCTAGAATAAGTAGGTGCTGTTCTGGCAAAGACCTTGACAAATCTAGGATAATAGATAAAGGCGGATGTTCATTGTGGACACCGAATTGGAGCAGTGCTTTCACAATAATTTGATGTCGAAAAACAAGTTCTATCGGATTTTAGTCGAGTTCCTTCCAACAGTGAATAGTAGCTACTACTAAAAGAGCTGCGTGCTTTAATGGAAGCAGCAACCTAATTCTCTAAAAACGTATATAGGCAGAAATTCGTCCTTCGAACTGTCCCCACTTGGCTAAAATAGTTGCATCACTTCGAAAATCCTCAACCCCGCAACGAATTGGAACCTGACAAGTTTTAGAATTCAGACTTTGTGGACGTCGTTTTTCGAAAGTTCGCCAATAAAGCAGCATTTTAAAAATTAACTAGAGTGTCGAAATTAACTAGAGTGTATGTGGCAGATAGTAGAATTCAGAGTCAGTTTTAGTTTTGCCATTTAGATACTTTTCATTCAGCTTTTACCAATATACTTTCGGAAAGGAATTTTAAGACATCTGATTCATGCTAGGGAATTCCGGTCACGTTGAACTTAGAAGCCCAAGAACATGCCATATTTTATTTATTGTATTCTTATTTTAGGAATGGCTTTGACTAGGTCCATTGACTTGGATTTTCATTTGAATCTAATATTTTCAAAGCTTTCTTATAACCTCATTTTGCTGGACTGCATTATATAATTTTCGCACAGTTGTCCATTTTAGTTGCAGACTTAGTGTTGGTGACTGTTGGTATGTGTTTTGTAAGAGTAAACATATTTTTAATACATTGGAACATAGCAGACTCTGTAATTGGCTGATTGGTGGTTTCCGCATTTGCTGAATATTTGTATTTGAGCTGTTTTTAATCATCGAATATATGTACCTTATTTTCTATGAAAAAACAGTGCTGAGATCAAATATGATTATATTTTGAATGAAATTTCGTTCTCTTGTAGTGTTTTGATTATAAATTGTGATTTCCCGTCAAATATGACTTGGGAAGTTTTTGAAGCGCTTTATATAGTTTAAAAAACACTCTAGGGGAAGCTAAACATAAACGAAAAGCTATTTAATTTTTATGGTTTTTTTGCAGTATATTGTTTTAATATGATTGATAGAATTCACCCACATCTATCTCAGGAGAGGAATGAAATTAAACATTTTGCAGCACCATGTAGAATATTTATTCAGGTCAATACTTTTAGAAGGGGGATACATATGGCTACAAATTGCTGCTTATGAGAACAATCAGTGTGATATGAGTGTGTTAATTTAGAGAGGTTTCTTTTGATCCAATTGGCTTTTGATTTAAAACGATTCACACTTTTTCTAAATCCTTTTTCTAAACCCTTTGATCAATGGGCTAGTGGGTAAAATTCCAGAGACTTAGTTAATCTAAATACTTTTCATATTTAACCATGTAATGAATTTCTAATTTATGCCCACGTAACTAATCTTTCAGATGTTTTCTCCGTAAACTGTAAATTAACCTGTTTGCGAATTATTTTACAGCAAACTTGGACACAAAACCTGCTTTTTTGCTACTCAATACTAACTCGATTCGTCAGAATTGTACAAACTAGTAAAGTAAATTTGAATTACCAGTTTTATTTGACTTGATTAGAAACTTTATTTTGATGTTTAAGTCAGATGTGTCTGATTAGCGTAGCAATCAAGATTAGGATACGAAGTTTAATCGAAGATAATCTCAATATAAAATTAATAGCAGTTTGTGCACTCGAAATTGATATTGTTCAAACTAGTCGATAATTAGTTTATACCTGTATAGTGTGAACTGAGCATCGTTGTATTTTAAAGCCAATTAGCTTAATATATTAATAATGCTCATAAAATGGATAATAAAATGAAAATAAAGCTGTATGATTGCATAGTAAAATTTTCTACGAACAGTCTCTATTTATAAACTTAGAATATTTCATATTTATTTTTTATTTTCAGCTGTAATTTCATTGACAGTGTACAATATTTAATGCAAAACGTCATCGCAGCATGGAAGAAAAAACACTGAAACTTCGAAAATAAGCACCACAAGCCAACAAGTAACACCCCCAACACCATTAATTTTTCTTATGGTGGGTTAAGTGGACTTGGCAATTTTTATACAAATACACTAACACGAATCTCATATCTTTTACATGTAAAATTAGAAATGATTTTTCAATTCAACCATTCTTTTGACTATTTTCGTTTTCATATACACGCATGCAATAATTTCAAAGTCAATTTTTCACTTTGAATTTCAACCTTTATATAACCACCCACACAATGCGTCGAATTGTCGTACACGTAAGATTGAAATTGGATTCAATTGGAGGCAATGACTGATAATAGCGCTCGCTGGACAATCAGATAAATTGTAGAATTGTCATGCGAACTCTGCTCGTCTTATTCAACTGCTTACAACTGGCAGAGTACAATGTCCGTTGATATCATTAAATTCATAAAAACTGAATAAGACTTGCAATTTTTCGCACTTGTCAAATTGCACTGTTCGTGACATGATGCAAGCAGATTGCTCATTACATGGGGAAATTTGCAAACCGTTATGACTTTTTCGACCGCATGAAATCCAGAGCCAATTCAACTGACATGATGTTTTCAGCAAATATCTGGAAACACAGTATTTTTGTAGATGTAAGAAAGGTACATCTATACGTACATATATTGCTCAAATATGTACTCATACGAATGGTAGTAGTATAATTGCAGGTTCTAAAATCACATGTCGTTTGTCTCTCCGGTACAAGACAATCTTTATAATATCTCAGTGGAAAATTATACACACGACTGCGCGTTACGTAACTGCAAACATTTTCAATTTACAGCAGTGGCAGCCAACTGATCTGAAGTTGCAATTAAAGTGAAATTGCAGCAGATTGTTTCATAAAGAAAGTACACGTCTATACGTATTGTGTCATTGAGTATTGTTGGAATTCAGTTAAGTGCATGAGATTTGCACAGGTAACTTGTGATATAAATAATTTTTACGAGATTAGTCGGAAAATCATACAAAATATATTCAGCTCGTTTTATGGAGAGTCTACCTGTTATCCAACTACCGGTAGAGGGATTTTGCAAATGGTGAGCTTTGATGGTTGGATATTCATAGATGTGAATTGCAAGATAAGTTTAGATTTTGATGGAATATTTGAGTTCTTATTTATTGTACTAATACAAGGCCTGCCAAATATAGTGTGTCAGTCTTAGAATAAATAAAGGATTGAGAGGAGTTTTGATTAGAATTCGGTTAGTGCTAATATTTCGTGATATTACCATATATGAATATTTTCGTTCAGCGGTATTATAATACCTTATCTAATATCAATATACTATGAGCATCAAAAGTGAGTGCACACCTTCCAAATTTGTTTTTGAGCTTCAATAAAAAATAGAATACCGATTGAAAAATATTTCTGATGAAGGAATTAACTTTATTCGTTGAAAACAATATACTAAAAAATCAGTTCCATGTAATCACAAACAAAAAATTTACAGAACAACGAACACAAAAAGTCTATGAAAGACGAGTCAAAAGTAAGTGCACACTTCATATAATAAAAATTCATATAATAATTTTAAGAAAAACTAGTATTTAATTTGACCGCCCTTTGCCTTTGAAACAGCTTCCAGTCTTCTAGGCATGGATTCTACTAATTTTCAGGTAAATTCTGCTGGTTTATTATCCCATTCTTCCTTAAGAGCATTTTTCAAACTTTCTTTGCTTGTGATTAGACGTTGCCGAATTTTCCTGTCTAAATAATCCCATAAATGCTCAATGGGGTTGATGTCTGGGGATTGGGTGGATGATCCAATACCTCGGGAGTTCTATAAAGCAGCCAAAACCTCACTAAATAGGAAGTGCGCCTAGGATCGTTTTCTTATGCACGTCCTAGGCAATTCGAATTTTGGAACACTGTCAGCCATATTTCGCTGCAAAATATTCAGAAAGCCTTGCTTATCTATTGTACTCTCAATAAATTCAAGGTTTCCAACTCCCGATGCTGCCATACACCCCCAAACCATAACAGATCCTCCGCCATGCTTCACTGTGCCGGAAACATTTTTTTCATGGAACTCAGTATTTTTAGTTCGCCAAAGTTTTTTATTTGTATGCCCGCCAAATATTTAAAATCTACTCTCATCAGAGAATAAAATGTTTTTCCAAAAATTATAAGTACAGTTTTTATATTTTTTAGCATAATTTTTGGGTTTTTTCTTATTCGCTTTAGAAATCAATGGCTTCCATCGTTGTGCTCTGCCATGTAACCCATGATCATTCAATATTCTTCGAACGGTGGAGGCTGAAACGGATTGATTGTGTGTCGCGGAATAATTTTCAGCTATTTTTGCTGCACTCGAACGGGGATTACCCTTAACTTCTTTCACTATATTTCTCATTTCTTTTCTATTTAATTTCCCTGGCCGTCCAGATCTTTTAAAATTGACCCATATTTTGAATTTATTGTGTTTGTCAACAATTTTTTTAACTGCACTGTGTGGTCTTTTTACCATTTTCCCAATTTGCCGTAAATTTTTACCTTCACAATGCAAATTCACTATAATTTTTCGTGTTACTGGCTCAGTTTCTTTCCTCATTTTCACACCTTTCTTCTAGCACGTTTTAAATCAAACTAACTCCTTCAAAAATGACTTTACCAAGAATTTTTGCGATTGCTGTTTCCTAGAAATGAAATTGAAGTTGTATTCCGTTATAGTAAAAGATCCGTGACTTTGCTTGCAGCTAGAATCTAGCAACGTTTGAACACGTGTGCACTTACTTTTGATTCATATTTCATTGACTTTTTGTTTTTGTTCCTCTGTAAATTTTTTGTTATCAAATATATGGAATTGATTTTTTTGTATATAGTTTTCAACAAATAAAGGTTTGATATTACTCAATCAGAAATATTTTTCATTCCCGTTCGGGGAATATTCCCGAAATTTTCCAATGTACCGGGAATATTCCCGAAACATTGGGAACTTAAACAAATTACATAAATGTTTGTTTCATTCACTTTTTGCTTTTAAAGCTTTTTGTGACGTTCATTAAAAATTAGATTGAGCAGGCTATAAATTTTTCAGCTTTGTAAGTTTTAAGTTGTTGTGTTTTATGTTATTGCATAAATCCATATTTCTTTATAATCCATTCATTTATAATCCAAAATTCATTTATAATCCATATTTCTACAAAAATCTGCAGATCAAGAAAACTATTATTACTTTACAATTCAAGTCGATTACTTTTGCTTCATTTATATGTATTTGAAAATACTTTTTCCGCAATACCAATTTTTCCTATGTTTTTCAAATTTATCGAGGACGTGATCGGTGCGCGGTGAAATGGGCATTTCAGCAAACACAGAGCTTTTCGGACGCGTGCCACTTCATCACCTCCTCTCGCCCGCTTATTTTGTTACCACTCCAGTTACCTTTCAGTCAACGACTTGAAAAGTAGAGTGAATTATTGTATACTTTATTTATTTATTAATCTTATTATTATTTTTATGATCGAAATATTTTATATTGAAATTAAAGTTTTTTTCTTGTGTGATACGATATTTTTTTCCATTATAATGAATAAAGATGAAAAATAAGTTATTGATTATGACTTCTGTAGCTTCATGTTAACCACAAACCACATAAAAACTAACCGTTTTGATTTTGAATTTCCGGAAATGTTCCTTAAATTCCCGGAAATGTTCCTTAAATTCCCGCGAATATTCCCAATCAGGGGAAGTTACCGGGAATTTATTAGATTTTGAATTTGTTTCGGGTATTATGTAACAATATACTTAAAGATAATAAAAACTAATAATCAGACGGAATCTTGGCACTGTTCTTTAAACTCAGTTTTAAATTCCCGTTAAATTCCCCAAGTGGGAATGTTTCTGGGGAAGGTAACAGGAATATTTCCATTTCGGGAATATTCCCGGGAACGGCACATCATTAATCATGACCACCTCCGTGTTTCACAGTGGCCCTTAAATGTTTTGCATTGAGCTCTGTATTTGGTTATCTCCAGACGTATTTTTGCCCATCAGATCCAAACAAATTAAATTTAAATTGGTATTGTTTTTGCGGGATGATCAAAATTGAAAAATTTTTATTTACATTGAAAATTTTGTTTGACGAAGTGGTTAAACATCCCGCAAAAACAATTCCAATTTGATTCTGCCTCGGAGGCTTATTCCGCAAAACGATCGAGTTTCCCGTATCAATATTCTCTGTTTTAATCAGCTTTAGAGACGATATACGTTGTCTATGCTGATTTATAGGAACCATAGGGAACCATGATCACAATTCAATAAAATTAAATTTACTTTCATCAGAGAAAATGACGGTTTCCCAAAAAGCAGTATCCTTTCTCAGATGTTGACGAGCGTAATCATTCCTGCACAATCTATTTTTGTGATTGATGAAAGGTTTCTTCCGGGCAACTCTAACATTAAATTGGAATTTCTGAACATCCTCCTTATAGTTTGGGGGTTGCTCTTATTGCCGACAGTCCTTTCAGCAAACTCTGCCAATTTGGGAGCACTCAATGAAGAAGCCTTTTTTGAATGTCTCACGATCGAAGGGCAATACGTCTCAGAAAAAATGTATTGTGAGCTTTTTTTGACTCGATTTCATACACGATTTTCGCGCACAAAACGTTCAATAATGTGCTGAACTGTTAAAGCACTCCTTTTAACAATCTCAGCAATTTTATTTTTTGATATTTTCCGTCCTTGAAATTGTTTATTATTAACTCTCACTCTTCAACAGAAGTGTGACGACCCATCACTCATTAAATATCGTATTGTTCTTTACAGAATAATGATTTCGTTCAAAAATCAAGGTCTGATTAATAGCCATCATGTCTGCAATGTTATACTTTTCCCTCACAAACGGATTATTGGAGCTAGCGTTACTTTTTCTAAGAAAAACCATTTCACATCATTTTGGCTGTAAGGTCCAAATCAGCTCTTATCTGGGTTTTTATTAATTTTTATCGTAACGGAAATTATTTTTTTGTTATTCTTTACTTAAATACACATTATATTTGCAATACCTTAGAAGTGTTTTTCTTTATTTCACTCAAAAGCAACCAGATATTGATCATTTTTCATAAGTTACCAAGGTACATTATTTTGGCTGTCAGCCACTGTAGCCTTAAAAGATCTAAATTTAAATTATTTGCATCAGATAAAGTTCAGTAATTAAGATACCAAATCTCAAGAGTGGGTCCAACAAATAATATAATTTACTCAAATTAAGGAAGCAAATTTGCATATGTCAAGATGCTATTCAAGCGTTTTTTTTTTTTTTTTTTGAAAAAAAAAAACGACTCAACGGAGCATCATTCAAAGCAATGACGAGTACTTTACCATTCAGGCGGCCAAGTGAATTGACAAAAAAGAAGATAGTTGAGTCTACCATCTTGCTAACTCATATTTACATAATAATAACGCCTCAAGCTGTAACTGTCATCCGTTTAAAATCTGAAGGTTCTAGCGAAAGTACAATCAATCAAACTTTACAAAACATCGTTTTCACTTTGAAGAAATCGAAAACGAAAACACCTTATAGCGTCGATGAGCACAACATGTCGCTAGTGATTCCCTGTTCAATTATTATCGATGAACAATAAGATTTTAATAGTGTTTTTTGCTCTCTCCACAAAAAAGAATAAGTATGCAAACATAAAATGAAAAAAATGCGGAAATGTGTGGGTGTATAAATGTGTTGTGTCTATCAAGTTATGCAATTTGAAATAAGCATCTTAATTCTATTCATACTAGATAGCACGTACACATATTTTTCGAAACGAAAATAATTGTTTTTTCTCCCATAAAACCTGATCACATTCATTTTGCTATTTACGTAACACAGAGGCGGCGGGCTACCGTTCTATCTGTTACACTGCTAAATTCTACGCCAACTAGTAGATACACAAAAAATAATAAATAAACACGACGACATCTATTTCAGTGGTATAACAGTAGCGTTTCGTGCCGCATTCGAAAATTATGATGAATTTTCGGACTTGCTAATTTATAATACTTACAGACGAGTACTCGCATAATTCATACTGGCAAATGGTTTCCATTCCAGCTGCGTGAATTATCCGCTGCTACTGGTGGTATATGAATAGCGAATCCAATCCCGGGATCCCGGATCCCGGGATCCCGGGATCCCGGCCTATTTTTGGTCCCGAAAATCCCGGGATTGATGGTTTCTAATCCCGGGATTTTCGGGATCAGAAATTGGCTGGGATTTCGGGGCCGGGAGTCAAGCATTATCGGCAATCAGGTTACAGCAAGACTCGAAAAGTGCAAATAGAATCCATATTTATGAGAAAACAATTAGCTCACATCATAATGCGTAAAGAATAGAGCAAAACAAACCGATGTAACAGTTAACAAAAGAATACAAAGGGGTTTGTAAATAAATAAGTATGGACTGTTTCGCATTTAGTGCATTCGTTATATCGAATGATTTGAGGAAATTAATACTAGCGAATGTATACACAGATTTACCAAAATCCTTAACAACAATTAAAAAAAAGCAGGATAAGGAAAATAATAAAAAATAAGATATAACAGGCTAGTATCTCAGGTGAACGGTTCAGTTTGATGTTTGATGAATGGACCTTGACTGCAAACAGGCGCTATATAAATATAAACATCTACTTAGTTAATTCTTACTGGAGCTTGGTGCGAGTAAGAATATCAATGACAGCTGGAAACTACCTAGATATGAGTTTACTGTTTCTCTAGGAAAAGACATTGTTACCATCGTAACTGATGGGTCAAACGAAATGCGAAAAGTAGGCAGACTAGTTGGTACAGAGCAACATATTTGTTTGGCGCGTAGCATCCACTTGGCAGTTTGCGATGTTTGCTATAATATGAGGTCCATTCCAGATTAAAGAGTTGATGAAGCAGCCGATAGTCTGAACGACGACCACGAAGATTTGGATGGTCCTGAATCAGCTAACTACGTTGAAACCGGTCGCCTGCAAGACACGCTAGATCAGACGAAGGACATCAGCGCATGCATAAAGAAAGTTCGTTAGGTAGTTTTATATTTTAAAAAAGCTCCAACGAAAAATAATAACGATCTTTAAAACTATGTCGGATCCGAGCAAGGCATTTAACTGTCTCCTTTAAATGGATTGTAAAACAAGATGAAATAGTCTCTTGACAATGCTCGAATAGTTTCCCATTTTAAAAAATAGTATACATTAATAGGCCTGCAATATTCAGAGCAATTAGAAGCAACAGAGTTTGATTCGATTCAGACAATTATTGAAGTTTTACTCCCTGTAAAATTGGCTGTGACGGCCTTTAGTCGCAGACTTGCAAATTTATGCACTGCTAATACTTCATCAATATTTGTATTTAGGCTGTTAGGAGAAAAACGGTCTATTCTTCTGAATGCTATGAAAATTGCAATATTGGACCGAATAAAAGAGCGTCAGTGTACCGAGCTTTCTGGTATGCTAAGCTATCTCCAGAATCCGCATTGTACCAGCAAAAATTTACCAAGTGAAATAAAATCTCTATTTTTGAAACCAAGGAACGCAAATATTAAAAAAAAATACTTCAATGATCTAGATGCTGAACCCTATGCTTGGTAGCCAAAGAAATAAAGAGAACCCAGTAGATAACCATATTGAATCCAGAACAAGGTAGTCGTCAATTAACGCTACAAGAGGAGCTGCAAAAGTATGAAAATAATCAATCATGAAATGCCGCCAGAAACTAATCTAATTAAAACCATTGCAAAAGAATTGAATCTTTTCGAAAGTGGTGGCACTTGCATAGTTTGGAGCAGGCGTACCAATATTTCTCGACCATTTCCGCGGCGTCCAAAATCGGGAATAAATTTAGAAGCAGGCTTGGAGACGATACCTTAGATGCTTTGCTATTGCTTCAATGTTACTTCCGAAAAACCCAATGAACTTTAGCCGAATTTTTTATATGTTACTTAATTATGTATCTCAATTCTAAGAGTTGTGTTTTGTTGTTGTGGTTTTTGGTCGTGATTTTTTGTTGTAATTTGTAAAAGATGTCATGTTTAATATATGTCTTCATACTGTCAAAGTTTTGGATAATTAAAATTATTGTTTTTATTTGCATCAATAACATAAATTAGTAATAATGCAATTTTTTATCCAGTTTTGAGCTTACTTATTGTTGTAGTTTTGAAATGATGGTAAATTATATAATCTGTTTACTAGAAACTTGACTTATTTTGTTGTGTTGCATTTTGAATTTCAAATCCCGGGATCCCGGGATCCCGGGATTTGAAATTTTTTAATCCCGTAATCCCGGGATTGAAAATATGGTTCGGGATTGGAATCCCTATATATGAATTAACGATCCGTTGTGCGTTGTCACGGCACAGATCTCTCTAGAAGCATGAAAAGCTAAAGATCAATGCACGGAAAGTTGGCCGACCAGCCAGCTTACGTTTCATCGTTCGCACGGTGAACACCTTGAACTGTAATTTAGTCGCCGGCATTTCCAGTCGATTTGCAGTATCTAACAATTCATTAAGAGTGCAACTGAATTGCAGTTTTCCAATGCCGGAGATTTATTTCTTTTCGAAAGTAGTTACTAGAAATACGGCAAAATTTTGGAGTATCTTTTTTTTAAATAATAGTAGCCACTCTGAAATAATTGTGGAAAAATCCTTACTGATAAAATTCGACAAAAAAAAACACTTGTCATCCGCAAAAAATTTCGCTAAAAATAAGTATATTTACCGAAAATGTGACTTGATTAGGATGGAGAATTCTTGGCTTTTGTTGCGTTTTCGAATCGATCGAGCTACCGCTAAGTCAAATTATTTTTCCCTTAGACCATAATCCATTATTTGCGGACATGCCAGCAATTACTGGCTCTTGTAGCCTAGGAGATAGAGCTTGTAGTGTATGGGGTCCCTGGTTCGAGCCCATGTAAAGTCAGGGACCGCACAACGATCTTTGAATTAACCTAGTCTGGTATCTTAATCAAATCTAGCGTGATAGTAATCGTTTCACACTCGTAAAAATGTCGATTATGATTATTTGGATATCTTATCACTTCTAATCCCCAAGACGCAAAATGCGTTGTTGCGGGCAGGGCTGTGGAGTCGGAGTCGTGGCTCTGTACATTTAAAGCGGAGTCGGAGTCGCATTCGACTCCGACTCCGCTTTAAATATACAGGGGGCACGACTCCGACTCCACAGCTCTGGTTGCGGGACAACTTGCTTTTTGCACGAAAGGAAAAGTTTACATGATTTTCCTTCGACTAATTTGGTTTAGGACATTAATTTCATGGCCTCACAGTTTGAGTGATTCTGGACAGTATTGTCCAATCTATCCGTTTGTAACACCTTTTCGTCCTGGAGCTCAGATCTCTATCACACTCCGTGGTTTTTGGTTTAGTGACCTTCCTACCCACCTTCGGAACGTTCATATACTTCCGCAGATTCTTAACTTATGCGATTGCAGCTACAGGCCCCTGTGCTCTTATTATAGAGTGCTGTACACTGAAAGAAAATCTTGGTAAAATCAACAATTTTCCTTAGTTGTTTTTGCGTCAACTACGGGCTATAGTTAAAACAACCATAAAAAAATAGTTGATTACTTTTATGCACCATGACGCGTGGTTGATAAACAACGTCCGTGGTGCAAAAAAAATAAGCAACCACAAACAATGGTATTCCAACCATATACAGTCTGTCAAGAATGAGTTTACACATAGGAAAAAAATTCAATTTTTCATCTTTCTAATTATAAAATACTACTTTTTATTTATGTAAATGAATGTTTTTTTCTTAATTATAGTTATTTACATTATTTCCAACCGATATATACAAAAAAAAGTACAACTTTAATGCAAAACAAGAACGAAAAGACCAACGAAAACAATTATTGCAATTCTTGAAGTGTCAAGAAACTCTTTACACAAATTATTATTGTATTTAATATTTACATATTTACAGGATATTTAATATTATTTGGTATATTTAACATTTGGTATGGCCACCTTTGGCATCCACCACACATCGCAACCGATTTTTCATTGAATGAACCAACTTTTGCAGGTCACACGTGGTTGGTATTTTTTGCCATTCTTCGAGAATCGCAATTTTTAAGGCAGTTCGGTTTTTGGGTTGCCTTTTAGCGACTTGTTGTTTTAAGTAAGCTCATAAACTCTCGATGGGATTTAAGTCCGGACTCTTGGCTGGCGTATCCATCACTTTTCCGCAGTTGTATAAGGGCCACATTCGCACCATGTTCGCCTTATGTTTGGGATCGTTGTCCTGGTAAAGCTTAAAATTTGGTTTGCTGTTATGCATAAACCCGAATTTCTGCGCACTGCTTGCCAAATATGTTTTAAGGATATGCAAATATGGTTGGGCGTCCATGGTTGACTCGATGAATGCCAAGTCTCCTATTCCTCTGCTTGAGAAGCACCCCAAATCATAACGGACAACTTACCAAATTTTACAGCCGGAATGATATTTCGATTTTCCAACGATGTTAAAGGCTTGCGCCACACTCTAGCCGGTCCATCATTATAGTACAACATCATTTTCGTCTCATCGCAGAATATGACGTCGTCCCAGAAGTCAACGGGTTGAAAAAGGTGCATCATAGCGAAAGAAAAACGCTTTTCGATGTTTAGTGCTGAAAACAGTGGTTTCTTTCGTGCAGCTCTTGATGAGAACTTATTTCGTAGGATGGCCTGTCGTACTGTTTCATGGGAAACAGCAGCATCACACTCTTCCTTGAGTTCCCTAGCAAGTGTTCTGGTCGAAATCCTGGGGTTTTTATCAAGCTTCCTTATCATAAGGCGCTCTATACGTTTAGATATTTTTGGTTTTGAGCCACCTCCACACTTTGGCTCCAATCTATTCTCATTTTCAGCATGATTTAAAACGTTATAGACTGCCATTCGTGCTACACAAAACATTTCCGACAGTTCCTGTGCACTTTTACCTAATTGGTGATTATAGTATATCATCTGAACTAACTCAAAGGATAATCTTTTGCCTGGCATTTTAAAACACAATATCTCACTTATTTATGCGTATTAGCCAAAAATTAATCACACACTAATGATCAAATTTATAGAGCTTTACAATACAGACCAAAAATTATGGTAAATTTACCGTATCGTTGCAGTAATGCAAAAAATTAACTTTTGTGTAAAGAGTTTCTTGACACTTCAAGAATTGTAATAATTGTTTTCGTTGTTCTTTGCTTTCTTTTTTTGCATTGAAGTTGTACTTTTTTTGTATATATCGGTTGGAAATAATGCAAATAACGATAATTAAGAAAAAAAACATTATTTACATAAACAAAAAGTAGTATTTTATAATAAGAAAGATGAAAAATTGAATTTTTTCCCTATGTGTAAACTCATTCTTGACAGACTGTACATAGTACGAAATATAGGCAGGGGAGGCGTGAATGCCGCAGTTGAATTTGGTGAATCACAATGCAGTGACAATGTCGCTGTCAATGCAACTAAGGCACCTACCAAATTATTTTTTTTTTTCGTATTGCTAAATCCTGTTGTGCGAGGATTAGGTTGGCTTATCACAATACTCATCAGCCATTGCTTGTCTATTCCACCAGACCATTCAACCTAATTCAAATAGATTTAATTCAACCTAGTGGTGATGCCAACCTATGGCAGGTATCACCGCTAGCGGTGCGGCAAAATTAGAAATTTGGCAAATTCTGCCGCTGCCGCAAATTCAGCCGCAGCCATTGTGCGCGTTACCATACAAAACAGTGCATTTAATTTTTTGACTGCGCTTTGCCGCAGCCCACTGTTTTGCCACAGCGGAAAACGCTGTATTGTGAACAAAATAGCGTCATTCAACGTAATATAAAGGCTTCACAGCATAACATGAATATGAATTATATCGAACAGCAAACCGAACACAATTTTGCCATGTATCATATGAAACTTCTATGATAGAATAGGAGCATGAGTATGAGGAGTATGAAAAATCAACAGTTTTCTTAGTTGTTTTTGCATCAACTAGGGCTATAATGAAAACAACCATAAGAAAATCGTTGATTACTTTTATGCACCATGAAGCGTGGTTAATAAACAATTAAACAATTGATTCATTCGGAGCATGAAAAGCGTCCAAATGTTGAAACCATTCTACTTTGCGTAGAATAATTCTAAAGACGTTGCTCACTGAATTACGTTTGTTGAAATCAACTATTGCAAAGTAGTTTAAGTACCATAAAAACTGCTGATAATTCGAAACGTTGAAGTTTGAACTATTTTTCGTGGTTATGAAACAATTAAAACAGTTGATTTCATGAACGTTGCGATATTTTTTGTATAACCAGAGCCAACTACTTTTATATCGTTAAATTAACTATATTAACATAGTAAAAATAACTATTTTCCTTAGTTCGTTTAACGATTTTGAATGAATCGTTGCAATACTACTAAAAATAGTTGAACCAACCAAGAGTTTTTCTTTCAGTGTATGATATCTCTTTAACCTCTTTGTCCCTATTATAGAAAGATTCGAACTTCTTCCTTTATGTCCCTTTGCTCACTATCCCCATTCAACAACATACCCAATATTAACAACAGGATTTTCGATTTCGTTTTGACTAATCTTCACCCTTCTTCCTTTTGCTTGAGTCCTTCTCTTTCTCCGTATGTGCGCCCTGATCCTGATCATCCTTCTCTTTTTATGGAGTTAACTCTAAACCGTTTGTCTAAAGTCGAATCTGCTTCTACACTTCGTTTCAATTTTCAAAAAAGCAAACTATTCCGCTTTGTCCAGTGAAATAAATGGTACTAACTGGTATAATTTCTTGAGAGCGCTAAGTGTGATTTGTTGCACACTTTACAGTGCGCATCGAAATTTAGCGTCCACAAATTTCGAGTGAAATTTTTGAATACTACATACTGTTGTCAAGCGTGGTGGCTTCATTTTAGGTACGAGGACCTTTATGCTGTCCTCGAATCCGTCCAAGATCATGCGTTAACTAAACGTTAACATCTTTTAACTAAAATTTCTTTAAGCTACGTATGGTGAACGCCATTTTTGCTCCTGAGTGAATTTTCTCTAACTTCATAACCAGCATACACCATCTGATCTCTTTTCCTCAAATTTATGTTCTTGGATCAGATTTTTACGACAGATCCGCAAACGTGTTCTTCTACTCGCCTTTATTGCAAAACTTGAGGAAACAAAATAATCTTAATCTTGGCCATTTACAGCACTTAATGTGTCATTTATTTTTTCATCAACTATTTTAAAAAATAAGATAATTTTCTTCTCGGTTGACTATTAATTTATGCAATAATTTCACTATGTCTTTTGCGTTCCATTGAAGTAAATAAATACATTTTCTAAGCTCGAGTGTAATTGATATAATAATTATAATGATAAAATAGCTAATGATAGTGGCATTATACTGTGAGCGTCAAAAGTGAATGCACACCTTTCAAATTTGTTTTTGAGCTTCAATAAAAAAAATTACCGAATGAAAGATATTTCTGATTGAGTAATATCAAACCTTTATTTGTTAAAAAAAAAATATACCAAAAAAATCAATTCCATATATTTGATAACAACAAATTTAGAGGAACAAAAACAAAAAGTCAATGAAATTCGAATCAAAAGTAAGTGCACACGTGTTCAAACGTTGCTAGATTCTAGCTGTAAACAAAGTCACGGATGTTTTACTATAACGGAATACAACTTCAATTTCATTTCTAGGAAACAGCAATCGCAAAAATTCTTGGTAAAGTCATTTTTGAAGGAGTTAGTTTGATTTAAAACGTGCTAGAAGAAAGATGTGAAAATGAGGAAAGAGACTGAGCCAAAAGCACGAAAAATCATAGTGAATTTGCACTGTGAAGGTAAAAGTTTACGGTAAATGGTAAAAAGACCACACAGTGCAGTTAAAAAAATTGTTGACAAACACTATAAATTCAAAATATGAGTCAATTTTAAAAGATCTGGACGGCCAGGGAAATTAAATAGAAAAGAAATAAGAAATATAGTGAAAGAAGTTAAGGGTAATCCCCGTTCAAGTGCAGCAAAAATAGCTGAAAATTATTCCGCGACACATAATCAATCTGTTTCAGCCTCCACCGTTCGAAGAATATTGAATGATCATGGGTTACATGGCAGAGCACAACGAAGGAAGCAGTTTATTTCTAAAGCGAATAAGAAAAAAACGCAAAAATTATGCTAAAAAATATAAAAACTGTACTTATAATTTTTGGAAAAACATTTTATTCTCTGATGAGAGTAGATTTTAAATATTTGGCGGGCATACAAATAAAAAACTTTGGCGAACTAAAAATACTGAGTTCCATGAAAAAAATGTTTCCGGCACAGTGAAGCATGGCGGAGGATCTGTTATGGTTTGGGGGTGTATGGCAGCATCGGGAGTTGGAAACCTTGAATTTCTTGATAGGACAATAGATAAGCAAGGCTTTCTGAATATTTTGCAGCAAAATATGGCTGACAGTGTTGCGAAATTCGAATTGCCTAGGACGTGGATTTTCCAACAAGATAACGATCCTAACCACACTTCCTATTTAGTGAGGTTGTGGCTGCTTTATAGAACTCCCAAGGCTGCTTTATAGAACTCCCAATCTCCAGACCTCAACTCCATTGAGCATTTATGGGATTATTTAGACAGGAAAATTCGGCAACGTCTAATCACAAGCAAGGAAAGTTTGAAAAATGCTCTTAAGAAAGAATGGGATAATATACCAGCAGAATTTACCTGAAAATTAGTAGAATCCATGCCTAGAAGACTGGAAGCGGTTTCAAAGGCAAAGGACGGTCAAACCAAATACTAATTTTTCTTAAAATTATTATATGAATTTTTATTATATAAAGTGTGCATTCACTTTTGACTCGTCTTTCATCGATTTTTTGTTTTTGTTGTTCTGTAAATTTTTTGTTAGTGAATATATGGAACTGATTTTCTAGTATATTGTTTTTAACGAATAAAGGTTTAATATTCCTTAATCAGAAATATTTTTCAATCGGTATTTTTTTTTAATAATACTCGGCGACTTCAATGCTAAAGTGGGGAATGAAGAAGTACATCGGGGAACAACTGGAGGGCACATTCTCCACGATGTAACTAACGACAACGGCCAACGCCTGATTGACTTTGGATGTACTAGGGATATAGTCATAAGTTCGACATGTTTCCCACATCGACGCATCCACAAAAGAACATGGGCATCACCAGATGGCAATACCTTCAACCAAATTGACCATGTCCTTATTCAGCAGAGATGGTTTTCCAGCATACTTGACGTTCGGACGTTTCGAGGAGCAAATTGTGGACCACTACGGACCACTACCTGGCCAAATCCAAATATCGATGTCGCATGTCAAAGGCGTATGGGACGAAGACCAGCCCCCCCTTCGTAAGTTTGACATCGAAAAGCTCGAAACGGCACCAGTAGCAGAAAGCTTTTCAAAAACTCTTGAGACTAAGCTTACCCCCATCCTACAAAATAACACAGTGAGGTCGGTTGATGAGGTTTGAATGGGGATGAAGACAGCAATCAAAGCCGCTGTAGAACAGGTAGTTGGATATGAAGCTCGGCGCAAAAGAAACAGCTGGTTTGACAACGAATGTCAGAAAAATCAGGCATAGAAACAGTTCCTTGAAAGGAACACCAGGACGAAGAGAGAAAAATATGAAAACCTCCGACGAGTAGCAAATAAGATCATTAGATGTAAGAAACGAAAATATTATGACGAGCAATTAAAGAGCATTGACGAAAACATGGCGAGCAATAAAAATAGGCAGGCTTAAAAGCTAGTGAAATGTTTAAGACGCGGTTATCAGCCCAAGACGACACTCTGTAAAGACGAAATCGGCAATATCATCGCCGAAGATAGCCAGATTAAGGAGAGGTGGGCCTGCTATTTCAAAGAACTCCTTAATCTTGCACAGGGTTCAATAATATCAGAACCGATAGACGTCTCTGACGAAGTCCTGATCGCTCCTCCAACGCTGGAAGAAGTCAATTCTGCCATACAAAGCTTGAAAACAATAAAGCGCCGGGCATTGACGAGATTCCGGCTGAGCTAATCAAGTACGGTGGAAGCTGCCTTATAAAAAGCATCCACAAATTGATCCAGCACATCTGGGGTCAAGAAAAAATACCGCAGGAGTGGTGCAAATCCATCATATGCCCTATCCACAAAAAAGGAGACAAACTTCGGTGCGAAAACTACAGAGGCATATCGCTACTGTTGTGCGTCCTATAAGATACTGACGAAAATATTAAAAAATAAAATAAATATATACGCTGGAAATGTCTTTGGGGAGTACCAAGGAGGCTTTAGGTCTGGTCGATCAACTACGGATCAGCTCTTCACAGTCAAACAAGTGCTCGAAAAATGCTGGGAATTTAGCATCGACGTCCACCAGATTTTCGTGGATTTTAAACAAGCATATGACAGTATTGACCGAAACGTACTGTAAAAAATAATGCTATACTTCGGCATCCCGGCAAAACTAGTCCGACTGACCAAAATGACGATGACGTCGACAGCATCAGAAGTCAGAATCAACAACAGTCTGACTAACGCCTTTGACACAAATGTCGGACTAAAGCAAGGCGATGGGTTGGCTGCTGGTCAACTTAGCACTTGAGTACGTGATAGGCAAGATTCCTGTTGACACAGGGGGTACGCTTCTGTGTAAGTCGAACCAATTAGTGGCCTGCGCGGATGACATTAACATCTTGTCACGTTCGCCATCCGCATTGGCACATCCGCCAAAGAACTCCTGTTGAAACTTGACCAGGAAGCCAAAGAAGTAGGCCTGAAGATCAATCAGACGAAAACAAAAATCATGACGCAAACAAAAAAGAAGACCTCCATTAGACGAAATATAATTCTGGACGAATATAATTGAGAGAATGTGGACGAATTTATATATTTAGGCTCGAAATTGACAACGAAACGCAGTGAAACTGATGAAATTAAACGGAGAATACAGCTCGCTAATAAAATTTTCTACTCCGTTCTGGCCCTACTGAAGACCAGCTGCATACACAGGAAGACGAAGCTCCAAGTCTACAAATCAATCATCACACCTGTGTTATGATCCTGTGACTCCCAAGCATCCGCAAATATGTTGAACGCCTTCGAGAAACGGGTCCTTAGGCATATAATTGGAGCTAAGCAAGAGTGCGGTGAATGGCGGATAAGGTACAACCACGAGTTGTACGAGGTTTTTAATGAGCCAGAGGTTGCTACAATAATGCAACTGCGGAAGCTGCAATGGGCTGGTGACGTGCAACGAATATTCGACGGAAGGGCCGAGGGTCGAAGACCAGTGGGAAAACTCAGAAAACGCTGGTCTGACTCTGTCGACGAAGACTGCGCAAAGCTGCTCGGTTTTCGAAATTGGAGGACGCGGTCATTGGACCGAGACAGCTGGAGGCGCCACCTGCGAGAAGCCAAGGCCCGAGAGGGGCTGTAGTGCTACGACGACGACGATTTTTTTTTATTGAAGCTCAAAAACAAATTTGGAAGGTGTGGACTCACTTTTGATGCTCATAGTATGTCGGGAGCAGGGGCCGAAAATCTGGTTTTCATCGATGGTATCATGAACAGACACTAGTACTCGAATAATTTGAAAAAGAACTTACTGCAAAGTGCAGACAAATTGAATATAAGGTATAATTTTCAATTTTATCAGGACAATGATCCTAAGCATCTTTTCTAACTCGTTCAAAAGTGACTCATTTGCAATTGCTCACATGTTATTCAAACACTTCCACAGTCTCCGGACTTAAGTATTATAAAGAATTTGTGGTCTGAGTTGGAGAAAGGCATCAGGAAACACACAATTAGCAACAAACATAACCTTAAAAGAGCTTTTCAGGAAGAGTGGAACCAAATCCAACCAGAGTACACGAAATATTTAGTGGAATTCATGCCACGCAGATTGGACGCAGTTCTTAAGCAGAAAGGCTACCCCACGAAATACTAGAAGTAATGTTTTTTAGTTTTATAAGATATTAAGAACTTGATACAAAATTTTTGTTCTAGGGGACTTATATGGATTTTTGTTAGTTTTTTTCGTAATGCATTATTTTTCTCGTTATTTTTACACTTAAATGATAAATAAACATTAAATCTGTAATTCCTCATAACTTTTTTTCTTTATATCATTCGGAAGCTGACAGATATTGACCATTTTTCATAAGATACTTGGCCACATCATTTTGGCTGTCAGCCACAGTATATACATTTTAATTTCTTGATGGATAACCATATTATTTGTCTTCTATCTAATCTGTATGTATCAGACTTATCTTACGCTTCATTGCTTGCACAAAATCAATCTTATCATTGTTTTGGTTCCGTGGAGCATAAAATTGCAGGCAAACTAAACCGTGTTGAATATTGTATAATGGATACCAGCAGATCGATATAAGCTCGCCATCGAAAATCGATTTATTCAAATAATTGCCTGGAATTGACTGCTATCGTCGTTGTCGGCCGATTCCATTATAATCGACCAGCGAAATCAAATATCCAAACATGCACATAATTCGAGAAAAAAAAACTCATTCACATATGATTGCAAATATTGCTGTAGGCATCTGACGACGACTGGACTGGCTAATTATTATTATTTGTACGGAAGATCGATCTTGTCGACAAGTGCGAATACGGCAACAAGCTAGCTTCAGAGCTATATCTAACTTAGTCAGCAGCTTTGCGAGTAAAAATTGATTTCTCAAGGTTTTTTCAGCGTCATCACATCGTTTTCCGTACGTTCGCACTTCACTGCCGCAAATTATATTTCCGTGTTGGAGATTTTTTCATTATTTTCGTTTACGGCATACACGGAATACTCGTAGGCTCGTGCGTGCGAAACGAACAATGCAGGCTCACGTTGGAAAAATTACCTGAATGCACACATACGTGGAGCTACGAAGATGGAGACGTTAGTTAGGTTCAGCAAGATACATTATAGAGCGCGCGAAAAAAGTGGTCCATGATTCAAATGATGATGATAATGATTAACTGTAATGGTATTGATATGACCTTCATTTTCATTACGAAAACAGTTTATTGAACTTATCCGTTGTCTATTCGTTTGATGGGCATTTTTTTTGAAAATTATTTTCACGCTCTAAATCAGATTTTAATTTGAATTGCTTGAATGAAATCTGCAGTTTACTTCGTTGGAAGCATCTTTCAACACTGACATTTTGGTGAAATCGATGCAGTTGGTAGGGCTTAGAAATACCACTTGTCAATCCAATTAAACCGTTAGGTTGAGTAATTCAAGCTGCACATAAATCGGTTAAAATAATTTAAGGCACAAACACTCAGTAAGAACAAACAACTTATTTTCAATGCTACTTAAACAATACTGGATGGTTTTTTTGCATTTAATTAAAAGTTTTGCATGTTTACTTTAAGGAGAATATCAAAAAACCCCTAGTGCATCAGAACCGCCAAAAACACTAATGTTCGAAGAAAAGTAGAGGATTTCTGCAGATTTTGAGTGTATATTCTACCACTAGCTACTGAAGACAACTACCACTAGCTACTTCTCCCACTTAAGACCAATACACCATAAATAATAATAGATCCTAAGCCAATTTAATTTCAATGAGTTCTTCGAAAGTTACAGCGATAGACAGGTGGTTGGGGCTGCCATCCGAAGAATGTGCAGAACTTTACTTATTTTCATTTAAAATGTTTGCGATGTGAATACTTTATGTAAGCATTTATTGGTACGAATATAACAAAAATGCCTCGTGCTGGCAACCCTTTACTAGCACTGAAGCCAAAAACATGTCACATCTGCCTCACGTTGAAGTCAACCTACTCAGCTAATCTCGAATTGATCCGATGACTGCATTGGAAGTTATAGGGATACAAAGAAATTCAGGGCTACCACTAGCAAAAGTTCTAATTTTCTAGTTCTTAATTAGTTGGTGTTTATTTTCACTACAAGATCACTACGATTTGAAAATGTTATGATAAAATTACTTGCTATAGATATGCCAAACAAAAAAAAATACAAAAACCACCATAGCTGGCAACCCTATCATTGTTTTTCCAACTAGATTTCTACTGAATATTGCTTATAATAAGTTTAATTTGCCATATGAATTTCGTTCTGATTCTATAACTGTACTGGAAGCTATAGGGTAAAGAGCTTTATTTTATTGAGCGAATTTTCAAAATTTAAGACACTAAAATTACCATAGCTGGTAGCTCCAACCGAATTTTTCAACCTAATTTTTAATAAGATTCAGCTACTGTGTAAATTTCGTTAGAATCTAGAAACTGAATCAGAATTTATAGGGCTAAAAGCAGTTCATTATCTTAGTATTTTTTTAAGATGGCACTACTGGCACAGAATTGCCCGCATTTCAAAATCGCTTCTATCAGACCTGGTCCCACTTAAGACCAATACATTCTGTAAATTTCAATTGTATCTGATTACCGGATCGTGAGTTCCCGTGAACAGAAGTTTTTGATGCTAAAAATATAGGTAAATTGGGGAAGGGTTACCGTTCTTTCCCCCTGTAAAATATCAAATGTTTTAATTTGGCTATGTAGACAAAGCATAATATTTATATATGGATGGCTTTTTTTTCCAAAAAGCGACAATTTTTTAGGATAGTCGATGATTTGAAGGTTTTCACTTACAGCGTCTGCCCTAGCTAGAGGGTTGCCAACATGCTAATTAAAAGCAACACAAATTTACAACTTAATAGCACCAATATGTCCTAAAAGTTTCATAATGATTTGATAGCACTGTGAAAATTTATCGCAATTTAAAAATTTTCCGATCTCTTTTTAGGCACCTAACGCACACATGGGGTTAAATAATTCCAAAACATTATCTGATTCACATTCAAAACACGTTCAAAATTTATTTCGCTTACTTAATTTTTGCAAAAATTATTTGTTGACGCATACATAATAATATAATAGTAGTAGTATATATAATAATAATAATAGTAGGTATATTAAAAATATCACTCAAATGGCCGCCGGCGCCAAAGGGTTAAAGGTAATTGACATTTGGTGAGACCTGGACCTATTCTGCATATACACCAATGTATCCTGAAAGTTTCAACTCAATCAGATGGCGCGTTATCGAGTAATTGTCACTGGATTTTTTGATTATATATATATATATATATATATATATATATATATATATATATATATATATATATATATATATATATATCATTCGCCTCAGAGTTGAAAGTGATCCAAGATTTTTAGCCGCTTGACCCAGATCCTAACAGCAATCGATGCTCCCCACTGAAATGATGAGTTTTAGAGTTAGCATCTAGAATAAGAGGTTCAGTATGTCAAGAATGAGTTTACACATGGGGAAAAAATTCAATTTTTGATCTTTCTAATAATAAAATACTACTTTTTATTTATGTAAATGATTTTTTTTTCTTAATTATAGTTATTTACATTATTTCCAACCGATATATACATAAAATACAACTTCAATGCAAAAGAACGAAAAGAACAACGAAAACAATTATGACAATTCTTGAAGTGTCACGAAACTCTTTACATAACTGTTTTTGTTTGCATTACTGCAACGATGCGGTAAATTTGCCGTAATGTTTGGTCTGTATTGTAAAGTTCTATGAATTTGATCATTAGCGTGTGATTAATTTTTGGCTAGTACGCATAAATAAGTTAGATATTGTGTTTTAAATTTCCAGGCAAAAGATTATCTTTTGAGTTGGTTCAGATGATATACTATAATCACCAATTAGGTCAAAGTGCGCAGGAACTGCCGGAAATGTTTTGTGTAGCACGAAAGACAGTCTATAACGTTATAAATCGTGCTGAAAATGAGGATAGATTGGAGCCAAAGTGTGGAGGTGGTCCAACACCAAAAATATCTTAACGTATAGAGTGCCTTATGATAAAAACCCCCTGGCTTTCGACCAGAACACTTGCTGCGGAACTCAAGGAAGAGTGTGATGTTGTGTTTCCCATGAAACAGTTTGACAGGCCATCCTACGAAATAAATTCTCATCAAGATCTGTATGAAAGAAACCACTGCTTTCTGCACTAAACATCGAAAAGCGTTTTTCCTTCGCTATGATGCAATTTTCTCAACCCGTTGACTTTTGGGACGACGTCATATTCTGCGATGAGACGAAAATGATGTACTACAATGATGGACCGACTAGAGTGTGGCGCAAGCCTTTGACATCGTTGGCAAATCGAAATATCATTCCGACTGTAAAATTTGGTAAGTTATCCGTTATGATTTGGGGGTGCTTCTCAAGCAGAGGAGTAGGAGACTTGGCATTCATTGAGTCAACCATGGAGGCCCAACAATATTTGCATATCCTTAAAACATATTTGGCAAGCAGTGCGCAGAAATTCGGGTTTATGCATTACAACAAACCAAATTTTAAGTTTTACCAGGACAACGATCCCAAACATAAGGTGCACATGTTGCGAATGTGGCTCTTATACAACTGCGGAAAAGTGATGGATACGCCAGTCCAGGGTCCTGACTTAAATCCCATCGAGAATTTATGGGCCTACTTAAAAAAACAAGTCGCTAAAAGGCAACCCAAAAACCGAACAGCCTTAAAAACTACGATTCTCGAAGAATGGCAAAAAACACCAACCACGTATGACCTGCAAAAGTTGATTCATTCAATGAAAAATCGGTTGCAATGCGTGGTGGATGCCAAAGGTGGCCATACCAAATATTAAATATAACAAATAATATTAAATACCCTGTAAGTATGTAAATATTGAATACAATGATAATTTGTGTAAAGAGTTTCTTGACACTTTAAGAATTGCAATAATTGTTTTCGTTGGTCTTTTTGTTCTTTTTTTGCATAGAAGTTGTCCTTTTTTTTGTATATATCAGTTGGAAATAATGTAAATAACTATAATTAAGAAAAAAAATTCATTTGCATAAATAAAAAGTAGTTTTTTATACTTAGAAAGATCATAAATTGAACTTTTTTCCTATGTGTAAACTCATTCTTGACACTGTATACAGGTTCTAGCGCCTGCACCCCTACATCCTTGATGATTTTACAGGGAGGATATGCGCCATGGTCGTGTAACAAATCCGCGTGTCCTCTAATAGATTTCTTCTGCACCAGCCTAGTTATTCTTTCTCGAAAACTGTGGAGAACAAGTAAATGAATGATATTCTTGGCAAGAACGTAAACTTGTGCTTTCGCCGCACTGTCGGGAGTAATCAATATGTATCCCCTACGATTAATACTAACTCCTCTCCTACCTTAGATAGCGGAGAAGTAGGGTAGTTGTTACCACTTTAAAACAATTTCACCATTATCAATGAGGATTAAGTCGTGGTCCTTCTCAAACACTAGGGCTGGCTCACTCCTCTCCTCTGTTTCCGAATTCAGGAGGTCCAGACAGCCGCTCAAATATGAGATAGGTCCGAAACTGACACCACCAAATAAGGAAATTCCACATATGATTTTCGTTCAGATGCACCCCCAGGAAGAGTGATCGACCCCTTTTCGGATGGTTTCGGATGTCCGAGGTTCTTGCTTCAGGTTTTATTTGGCGGACTAAGGATTCTTCGATCCAAAACTCTTAGTTTTGTCACTCGCGTAAATTCACTGGGACAACTTTAAGACCCGGTACTTAATGATGGTTTTCCGGGCTTCTAAAAGCGTTACAACCTCTTCATTTAGGGTGAACCTCCCATAGATTTTCAACGGGATCACCAATTTTGACCTCCCTCCAATGTTCCGTTGAAAGATTAGGTTTGAAAATTTCTTCTGGATGAGAGTGGACCTAAGCTCGGTATTTGGGCAAACTGGAGATATCATCTTTCGGCACTGGCTTTAGCCTGGCGCCTGGCCAGTTACTCCTGTTCAGAGATCGCTTGCATGTCGAAGTCTACTCGTTGCTCTTCACACGCTATCAACTCGTATTAATCACCGTAGGCGGAAGACACGAGCTGGCTTTCGACAGATTACAACAGGCTCTGAACAAATCCTGCCCCATCCCAAGGTTTTTGCTGGCATTAGATACGTCTGAGATGAAGCTTTCTTTCTCCCGACTCAGACCTGGAGCAACCGACTTTTGTCGTTTATGAGCAGACTCTGCAGGATTACGAGGGAGTGAGTGCTCCTAAAATTTTTTTGTTAATCATTGACAGGACTTGTTGTCCTTGCAAAAAAAAAATGCGACAGGTGGGATGTTTTTTTTCCACAATTTTGAAGGCTGCATATCTAGTTTCATAAGCCCGAGAGAAGTTGATGGATGAACTTTGAATGCCTGAAGAGGGAGCGACACTGGAGGTAGCACTAGCAGAGCAGCAAACTTGTAGGATGAGCATCAAACTAAATCTCTAGCTTGAAAACTTTTAATCGAAATTAAAGCAAATTGCATTTTAGATTAATGTAAATAAGATGATTGTGGATTGAACAACTAGATTGTTTGGAATTGCTTACTGTGAATGAAACGTCATTAGTAAATATATTTTAGTAAAAATCTGATCTAAAGTGAAAAATTGTTCTAGTCGTCAATAGATTCAATACTAGATTTTGTAATTTCAATCCAGTAATAAGTGACACCGAGTGCAAATAGCTTCGACAACGCAACAATTTCAATGTACCACTGGAAATGCGACACGTTCTCGGACTTACAATATCATAACGTTATATTGCGTCAGCGCAATAGTATTCATTAAGGCCATTGGAATCGACTCCCATAAGAATAGCAACATGAATACCAACATCAAATGACCCCTTTCGATTGCTTACTGCATGCAACCTAGGCGATTCAATAACAATGCAACACACACTATATGTCATGCTGCCGGCTGAATTTCATATTACGTGACTTGTTAATCATGAACGTAAATTATTGGCACGATCACATTTTATATTCAATGCAATATAAATAGAATTTGATTTGGCACAGGAAATATGAATGTATTTGAATTCATAAATCTGAGTAATGATACAATGTAAATATTATAAATTTGGCTTTTCGAATTTTTTCGAACTTTTTCTTCGAATCACGTTGCTTTGTATGGATGCATTTCAATTGTAAAATTCAAATAAATATATAATACCATTAAATATAAAGCAACTTTAGGTACAGCATGCTTTCTCTTTCATTATTCGTTTTGCGTAAAAGATATCGATGTTATTCTGTGGGCAGGTATGAAATTCGAAGCACATCATTAGTAAATCCAAAGATATAACTATTTCAAGAATAAAAAAAATAATGCGAAATGGATAATCCCCAGATCAGAATAGTTCATAAGTTTGATTCTGTTAAACAAATAAGGTTCCCATCTACGAAACAGTTTTTTCATGAAGATTTAGTGACCTAATCGACAGCAGATTTATTATAAATATTTTAAAATTCAAAAATCTTCAACTTTTCAATTCTTACATAATTCATCAATATGCAAAAGAGCTTAATTTTTCAATCACTTATAAATTCTCTTGAAAGCTCGACGATACAATGAAAACATACAGTTATGTGGTGGTTTTGACGAAAATAAATCAAACAAAACGAAACTTGGCGGTATTCTCGAATGTTTTTCAAAAATATGTACCTATATATATATATATTTCACACAAATATAATTATAAATGTATGGTTAGTATCGTATAAGCACATCGTTAAACGCCATATTCAAATTATTTTGTTTGTATTGACTTGAGAAGCGTTTTAGTTAATATAGATGACGAACGACCAACGGAAATATTTGTTTTGCCACAGATTTATTTTTAAAGAATACAGTAAATAAATTTGATTTCAAGCACCAAATCGATTTGTATAAGACAAATATGTAGATTTATGGACGTTATACTCACACTTTAAATTCAAAATTCTTATCGTTCATGGATAGATTCGAGGCAGGGACTGCACGCACTAACAATCAATGCTTTACCCAAATCTACCGAATGTTGGAATCGTGGATGGAGTATTGCCATTTTTAAATAGATTCGTCGCATCCGAAAAATTTTCCACCAGATAAAAAAATATTAACAGAAGTGGTTTATTAAAGACGACACGGTGCGGTATTGAATACTAACAGTTGGCCAAAAATATTTGCGTATATGTTTCTGCTTGAAAAGTCACGAAAATCCTATGAGAACTCTATGCAATGCAAATAAAATGTATTTAAAGTTAAACATAATGAACTAGCAACTTTAGCATAGCAAGAGTAATATTCTTTGAGTAAAATTTATTCATTTTGTTAAAATAGTCTTGTGGTACCTATTACCCAATAACAAAGACGTGAAATTTTATTATATGTCTTATAATAATAAAACAGATCTTTAATTTATCTCTTAGAAATTATTAGCTACTACGGAAACTGTAAATTAAATTATTTAAACACTTTAATACTAAATATTTTTTTATTATATTTAAAAAGTTAATAAAAAAAATAACAGTTGGCACAGTATACAAAGGTTAGGTTGTACTGGCTGGCACATGGCCACACATATACCTACTGGTCCATAGTGATATAAAATAAATGGACCTCGAGAAAGAAAGTTCAGTCCAAGCGGCCATCAAAGGCCCCGGACTTTTTCACGAACTGAAGGATGTCCTTCAGCTTTTGCTCTGCCACGTACGAGAGATCCACCAGCCAGGGCTCAACAAAGTATCGCAATCTGGTTTTCCCCAGTGCCGGGCAGTGACACAGGAGATGCTGGATTGTTTCTGAGACCCCCGGCTCTTGCCACATCCTACAGGTGTCGCTCGTAAGGAGTCTCATTTTCATAGCATGTGCTGCTACAAAACAATGGCCAGTACTGATACCAACGAGTCGTTTGCAGTCAATCCGCGTTAACTCGAGAAGGTACTTGGTCGATGCGAGATTGTATGACCCCCACATGATTTTGGTTACCCTGCAAGTCTGAGTTGCACCCCATCTGCACGTCGCACCCTGCATCATTTGGGAGTCGATTGAGTACTTAATCGTTTGGATAGGAGTAAGGATGTCTACCGATCCCGAGAGGGGAAGACTAGCCCCATACTTGGCTAACGTATCCGCCTTCTCATTTCCATCAATGCCCTTATGACCGGGAACCCAGAAGATTCTGACTTTTCTGCTGTTACCCAGTCTGTTCAGGGCCGCACACCGTATACAAATAAAAAAAAAATATCACTCTGATTCATAAGATAAATGATAACTATGGCTTGAATCTGAATCTGTAGCTTTTGGTTCTTCAGGAGGTTTTAGTAAGCCTACTACCTCCCTAGAAAGCGTTTTAAATTTCTGTCGCGGTAATTGTCCGAAGCTGGTAATAAATGGATCGGATGAAATCAGCAAATTATTTAACACATCTTCGTTGGGCTTGGTGCGAGATATTTCTCTCGATTAACTTTCTCTGTATCGCTTCAAATCTTTGTTTCGAGCTTCTTGGGCTTCTTCGCTTAGCTTACCAATAAGTAATAAAGCTTGTGATATGACTGCAGGTCCGTTAACTAAAATTTTGTGAACAGTAGGAGGCATTATATACCAAGGGTATGTATCAACAAAAAGTTGTGATGTTTCCATACTGTACGCATTGAATTTATCGGGGCCTATTTGAAACTCACATGTGATCGCCTGCATTATTATGTAAAATATGTGTATAATATTTTCGTCGATACCAGTGATACGAGCAGAAACACTGCCGTTTTAGAAAAAAAGGCTAGCGGTATTACCATCATTGGTATTTCCTAGCCCTACTTTTGGTTGATCTATCAGTAAACCTAATTCGTTTTTGAATGCTATTTGAAGTTCTTTTTTTCCTTTTTTAACAATTTTCTTGTCCTGGTCTCCACGAGTTTGCCAGTTTTTCAATTGAAGTTTGTATCACAAGTGAATCAGACACTCCATAAATCGTATCCAGGCGTGTAATATAGACAAGCCAAATGTTAAGTTTTCTTCTATTGTTAGTGTTGATAGTGTCAAGTAAACAACTCAAATAATTAAAAAAAATCTTACGTTTTTAGTATTAATCGTCTCAATGAACGATAATCAATAAAAAAACTGAAAAAACATTGCTCATTAGAGAAGTTTTTTTTAAACAAACAATCTGTATAGCAAAGCAAACAATTCCATGTTTAGCTGGAAACGAGAAATGTTTGACATGAAACATGTAGCCTGTTGAAAACATAGTACGATTTCGGAGCGCAGTCACTAGCACAAGTAATCTGGAAAAGGTACAAATTGCGACTGGCGTAGAAAAAAGTGGCCGCTTATCTGCAAGCTTATTGCTACGGCGTGATATCCGTACAGGTCTCAACTAGCTTTAAGCGAGACAGAGTCATCCTATCCGTCTTTCACTATTTGGACTTTTGGCCAACTTTTTTAGATAATTACTCCTTCGTGCGTTTGTATGATTTAATGATCAGATTATGTTCTTGGGGCTCTAGCTTCTTCTTATATGATGAGCTTGATTATGTATCGTCTTTATATATGAAATTGTTACTACCTGTAAGCCTTGCATCACTTTGATGATGACAGAAACCACAAAAAAAATCATCTTAAAATATAAACTACTTCTGTCTGAGGGATGTTGTCCTACTTATAGAACACGAGGCTCATTACCACCTTGAACCTGAACGATGGGTTCAGAAAAACAATCATTTAGGGAAAACTTTGCTTTGCAGTCCTTAGCAGACTTTTGTACTGCCCGGTGTGTCAAACCCCCCCGCAAACCATGTGCTCTTAATGTACAAAGTCATACCATAAGAGCTGCAGGGCAAGGTAATTGTTTTTTTGACGTCTTGCTCACTACTAGTTCAACATTAGATGATCATTTGGGGCTCCTGACCACTGTAGCTAGATGGCTCAAGGACATCAAACCTGGTCGTCAAAGTTGAAAGGAACAAATTTGCCTAAAAAAAGAGAGACGTGGGTTATGTGATTAGTGATAATTTTCTCAGAACTCCCTATGACCAAGCATCAGATATGATGTCGCTAGAGATTGCAAAAAGCGTATTTCTGAAAAAACAAAAAGATTTTTTTAATAGACTTCAAGTTGGTGTGCGTTAAGGATTCGAAGGACTCGAAGTAAAATTCAGCTGTCACATCTTTGCAACAAGGCTACATTTTGAAGTTGGTGTGACCTATTGTTCAAACTTAGAGAAATGACTTATTTCGAAATGACAACGCGAATAGCTAAATTGTGTACGTGATAGACAAATTTGTAATTGCTTAACTTTAAATTCCATAAGTCATCCGTTGTACAGATTATTTGGATGTTATTTATCCACTTGTTTTGTGGATATTCAAAAGTGCATACGATTGTCACACTTTTCGCGTTCGCTTACGTACACCGAAATGGCCAGAGATTGCTCACTAGTCATGGCGCTCCCCGTGAACTGATTTCGAATATCTAGTTGCAAGTATTCGGTGAAATGAGCATGATTTAATGAAAATGAGCAAGCTGTTAGGAATACAAAAAACGAGAAAAACGCAACTTCATCCTCGGTCTGGCGAAATGGTCATACGATTCAACGATACACTCAATAAGCATTTGACCGAGGTGATTGAAGATCTGAAGCCGATCTGAAGTTCGGAACACCTTCTAAGCAATTTATAAAAACGCAAATTTGGTGTCAGAAGTTGAATTTTTACGAAAATAAATGACTATTTATCTGAATTTTTCGAAAAATGCTTTGAACAATTTGGACTTGCAACTTTATCAATAAAAATTAATGCCCAATCAAACTATGCTTATTATTTCCAAACATACATGCAATTGTTAATACATTATAATCTCAGAAGAGAGATATAAGGAAATGAAAATGGCAGTCAGAATTGAAGCAATTTGCCTGAATCTGAACCCTAGTAGTAGTGAGGGAAAACTATGGAACTATGGGCGAATTTGACAATCATCTACTCTGCGAACAGAATGATCAAGTAACAACTTAGTATTGTAACCAAAGGGAATATCTGAGGCAGTAGTTCTCTCGATTTGTTAAATTTGTAGATTTTAACTTGGTAGTAAAATTGCTTCACTAAATATCGTATATGTATATGCTTGTTTCATTTCCTTCAATTTCTCTGTTCTGAGATTATAATAAGAGCTTTAATAAGTGCTCTCCATTAGAAATTAGTGAACTGGTTTAATGTACAATATAATGTCATTTGCGTCTCCAGAATAACTACAATAACTGTCACTATAACACACTATCTCAGACCATAGGTTCCAACAAAACGTTCAAGGTACACTCAGAAAAATGTCATTTAATAGAATCAAATTTAAATCAAAAGTTAAAATCACTTTGAAATAAAAAGCGAATCTTATTTTAATTCCACTTTATTATAAAAATTTTATTTTCAAATCGAAATTTTTCATCATTGAATTAAAAAGAAACGTATATGGAGCCAAATCATATTTGAAAATTTTTGAATCAAAAATTTTCAAATATGATTTGGCGATATATACGTTTTCTTTTTAATTCAATGATGAAAAATTTTGATTTGAAATGAAAATTTTTATAATAAAGTGGAATTCAAATAAGATTCGCTTTTTATTTCAACGTGATTTCAACTTTTGATTTAAAGTGATTCTAAAAAAGTGTTAAGTGGTGAAATTCTTCTGAGTGTAGTTGAGAATCAATATTTTAGCGGTGATTTTTGATCTGCTCCAGAGTTTAGCTGTAGAATGCACAAATTGAATTAGGCAAAGGGAAAGATATGTGACACTGTATGGACGTGGCGTACAACACCCTTACACGTACAAAACAGGAGACCTAGAAGGCTACCTTAGTATCCTGAAAAAAATGTTGTTGGTAATAAACATTTTAAGTGAGCAACCTTCGGAAGAAAGTTGAAGGCTACAATTCTATCAAGAAGCAAATAGTTGGATGGCTTTACACTCTTTCAACAAAGAGACAACAATGTTGTAGCATCAGTGCTCATATAACCCAGGTGCAAAATGCACTTCCCTCTCTTTAAGAAGGCCATTATAGACCAGGGAGAGTTACACACCATACTTAAGGCTATGTATACGAGGTCTGGCTATTAAATAACGAGACTGGTTACGAAAAAGGGTTTTATTATAAAAATTATTCTACATTCGAATGCTCCCCTTCAATATACTCCCCTTTCCTCGCCACACACCTTTCCATACGTTTTTTCCATTGATCGAAGCAGTGCTGGAAGTCTTCTTTGGTGAGGGCCTTTAGGAGCTCTGCCGTTTTTTGCTTTACCGCTTCCATCGACTCAAATCGGGTACCTTTCAAAGCAGATATTATCTTCGGAAACAAAAAAAAGTCGCACGGTGGCAAGTACGGCACGTTTTCGAGCACTGGAGTGCGCTTACCGGCCAAATACTGCTTCACAGATAGCGCGTTATAGGCAGGTGCGTTGTCCTGGTGCAAAATCCACGAGTTGTTCTTCCACAACTCGGGCCGTGTCTTACGAACTCGTTCTCGCAGTGTTGCCAAAACTGGCAAATAGTAAGTCTGGTTGACAGTCTGACCCTCTGGAACCCATTCAGTCATCACGATACCGTTAATGTCGAAAAAAACGATCAACATTGCCTTGAATTTTGATTTGGACATCCTTACTTTTTTGATTCTGGGCGATTCAGGCGTCTTCCAATGCATCGATTGCCGCTTTGTTTCAACATCGTATTGAAAAATCCACGTTTCGTCGCAAGTAGTAATGTTTTTCATCAGTCCGGAATCTTTTTTTAACCTTTCAAGGAAATCTGAGCAGACCTGTTGACGCAAGAGCTTTTGGTCAGGAGTCAGGATTTTTGGCACAAACTTCGCACAGACTTTTGTCATGTGTAATTCCTCGTGTAAAATTTGTCTAACCGTTTCTTTATCGGCGTTTACAGCCTCGGCAATCATCCAGATGCTCATTCAACGATCTGCACGCACAATTTGGTTGATTTTGGTCACTGTTTCCGGAGTTGAAACAATGAGAGGGCGACCTGGGCATTGGTCATCTTCAGTGCTCTCTTGGCCCTCACTGAAGCGCTTACACCACTCAAAACACGTGCACGAGATAGAGAATTGTCCCCATAGGCCTCTTGCAACAATTTATAGCATTCAGTCGGAGTTTTTTTCAATTTAAGGAGAAATTTGAGATTGATACGTTGCTCCTGTTTTTCGTCACACATGGTTTTCGGCACGAGAAAAAAACACGTTCGTTTCAAACCGCTACTGCACAAATAGAATAATAGTGACGAGAACGTGTTTTGGTACGTGCATAGACAAGATATCTAGATACCCAACGCACTACTCGTTTTTTTCCCCACCCCTCGACGGCGCCCTCTAGGCGCGCAGTCTCGTTATTTAATAGCCAGACCTCGTATAATAAAGAAAATGAGCACTAAAAAAGTCAAATGAATAGCCTCACAGATTGCCAAGTGGTTCTCAAAGCTATCAATCTTGATCACATGAAATCAAATATAATTTGAGAGACGAGGGAGGGCCTTAATGAAATAGAAGCACAGCGTAGCATTGAGCTGAAACATGCATTACATTGATCCCATTCCATACCTGGGCTTTATGGACAGGGAAATCAAAACAGATCGAAAACTACTGGACGGTTTGAAAATGATAAAACAAGCAGTGACTCTCAGCAAAAGTGCCAAATCCTATGCGAAGGCTTGACTGGCCAGCAGGGGCGGATTTGCCACTAGGCCCGGTAGGCACGGGCCTAGTGGCAAATTTCGGGGGGCGGCACATTTTCGATTTTTTTTGGGGTGGCCACTTTTCGATTTTTTTTTTGGGAAGGCATTTATTTTTGTCGTATATGTACATATGTCTGGGTTGGATGAGCCTATCACCTCAAGCCAACCGAATTCTCTAAAAAAAATCAATGCACGCAAAAATTCACCTCTGATGATTTTTTTCGGACTTTAAAAAGTTTAACTTATAATAAATATCGAAATGCAATCACGGTAAAGGACCAAAGAAACTCAAAAATACCTAAAAAGTACCTAGAAAGTATCTGACAATACCTAAAAAAAAAGCTTAAAGAGACCTAAAAAGATCCTAAAAAGAACCCAAATAATACCTCTTCAATTTAGGAAAAGCTCATCAGAGGTAAATATTTGCGTGCATTGATTTTTCAGAGAATTTTTTATTTATTTTTATGGTACAGGGTAGATCAACTGCATGCGAATCTCTATATTTTTGACGTGTTTTTTAAATTGTACTTCATTGCTGAAATTAATTTCTATAAAAAAAATTTTGTAAAATGAAATCTAGAACATCATAGGTCAAAATATTTCGGGTTCATCCTTAACTAATAATATATCGAACATTAATTTACAGTAGTCGATCTCCAGTTAAGTGCGGAAGCAAACTTTGAACGGAATAGTAAACTTACTTATAAAAGTATGAGCGAAGATGTAAAGATGTATACTGTTTTGGACCGTTAAAAATTGGTATTTTTGGATTCTTTTTTTTTTTAGGTACTTTTAGTGTTTGTATTTTAATAATAAAAAAAAAAATATATATATATATATATATATATATATATATATATATATATATATATATATATATATATATATATATATATATATATATTGTATATATATATATATATATATATATATATATATATATATATATATATATATATATATATATATATATATATATATATTTATATATATATATATATCATCAAAAAATTTCAGTGAGATAATCTCGGGAACGCGCCATCCGATTGAGTTGAAACTTTCAGGATACATTGGTGTATATGCAGAATAGGTCCAGGTCTCTTTAAATGTCAGTTATTGTTAACCTTTTGGCGCCGGCGGCCATTTAAGTGATATTTTTAATATACCTATTATTTCGTGCACAAATGATTTTCGCAAAAATAAAGTTAACGAAATAAATTTCTAACGTGTTTTACATATGAATCGGATAATGCTTTGGAATTTTTTAACCCTATGTGTGCGCTGGGTGCCTAAAAAGAGGACGGGAAAATATGAAAATTTTTAAATTTCGATAACTTTTGACAGAGCTATTCAATCATTACGAAATTTTTAGGACATATTGATATTATTTAGTTATAGATTTGTGTAGCTTTTAATGAGCGTGCTGGAAACCCTGTAGCTAGGGCAGGCACTGAAAGTGAAAACCTCCATATCATCGTCTCTCTTGAAAAAATGCCGTTTCTTCAAAAAAAAGCCACTCATATGTAAATCTTGTGCTTTGTTTACATAACCAAAAAAAAAAAGATATGGTATAACGGGGACGCCTGGTAACCCTTGCCCAATTTACCTATATTTTTAGCATCAAAAACTTCTGTTCACGGAAACTCACGATCCGATGAGCAGAATTATTTGAAATTCACAGAATGTATTGGCCTTAAATAGGACCAGGTCTGATAGAAGTGATTTTGAAATGCGGGCGATTCTGTGCCAGTGGTGCCATCTTGAAAAACCACTAAAAAAAGATAACTGTTTTTAGCCCTATAAATTCTGATTGAATCGTTCGATTTTGACGAAACTCACACAATTGCTGGATCTTACTTTAAGCCACGTTTGGTAGAAATTCGCTTGAAAAATTCAGTTGGAGCTGCCAGCTATGATAATTTTGGTGTCTTCATTTTGAAAAAAAAAATTTGGAAGTGAAAACATTCAAACCATCGAATATTCAAAAAAATGTCCGTTTCTTACAATAAAACCAATCTGTATATAAATCTTATGTTTTATCTACACGTTCAAAATAAAAATTTGGAAATTTCATGTCGGACAAGAACGGTAACCCTGTCCCAGTAAACCTATATTTTTAGCATCAAAAACTTCTGTTCACGGAAACTCACGAACCAATAATCAGATACAGCTAAAATTTACAGAATGCATTGGACTTAAGTAAGACCAGATTTGATAGAAGCGATTTTGAATTGTGGGCAAGTCTGTGCCAGTGGTGCCATCTTGAAAAATTACAAAGAAAAAAAACTGCTTTTTGCCCTATGAAATGTGAATAAGTTATCAGATTTTCATGAAATTGACACAGTAGCTAAACCTAACTCTAATCTCTGTTTGGTGGAAATTTGGTTGAAAAATTTGATTCGTGCTGCCAGCTATGGTAATTTTTGTGTCTTTGGTTTTGAAAATTCGCTCAGGAAAATAAAACTTTTTGCCCTATAACTTCCAGTGCAGTCATGAAATCAATACGAATTTCATACAATTAATGAAACTTGTCATAAACATTATTCAGGCCAAATTTGGTTGAAAAGCCACGATAGGGTTGCCAGCTATTGTTGGTTTTGTGTTTAATTGCAATATCTTTATTAAGCGGTTTTATCGTAGAATTTTCAAATGGTAATGATATTGTAGTGACAATAAACAGCAAATATTAAGCTTTCGATCATTTGAAAAAACTCGCTGCAGGTAACCCTAAATTTCTTTATACTCCTATAACTTCGAATGTAATTAAACAACGTGAAGCAGATTTGATATATTCTTGGCTTTGATACTGGCGAAAGGTTGCCAGCACGAGTCGGTTGTGCTACTTTTGTATCAATAAATGCTTACAGTTAGTATACATACCGGAAACATTTACAATGAAAATAAATAACCGATGTTACAATTCGCAAAGTTCTGCAAATTTTTCGGATCGCAGCCCCAAACACCAACTTCAGTTACAGTGCTGCAGGCACTGAGCATTTTCTTCATTGATGTTATATGAGATGCTGCTTTCAAAATTATGTGAAATAAGCAACTGATAACGAATATAATTAACCCGTGTTTTGCTCTCATAAACGTTGAAATTCATGCCAGTGGTAATATCTGAAACCTTCCACCATATGAGTTATAATGCATTCTTAAGACGAAAGTAAAACATGGCATTTGAAACAGTTTGGCCATAATAAGCAGCACATGTGGTGGAATATGCACTCAAAACCTGCACGATTCTTCTACTGTTCTTCGAACATTAGTGTTTCTAGCGGTTCAGGTGCGCTAGAGTTTTTTTTACATTATAGTCAGTTTAAAATTATTGAACGCATGACATCTCTGAGAATCTTTCCTGTGTAGACGTCAAAGGGATAGGTTAGGTTAGGTTAGTGAGGAGGGCTGCCGGGAACGCGGCCAGCGTTAGGCCACCAGTTTGGGCCCATTTGCCACCCTCATAGACAATCACACGCATTCACACTTACAGCCATGGCACTGGCGGGATTCGAACCCGCAGGCCCCGTAGCACGCCGCTTTTCGGCCTGACGCCTTAGCGAGCAGAGCTACCGGGCCCTCTCGTCAAAGGGATAAGTTTGCAATTAAAGAAATCTAAAAGTTTTTTCCCATCCAGATAAATTTGTACTGCATCGGGTGTCTACACCAACAGCTACAACAATGCTTATTTCTTTGTCTGTACATGACTAATAGAGTCATATCTTTAAAATTATCATCCATGACAAACTCTTTCTAATGTCAGATACCAAAGCACAAAAGAAGTTTTATTATTGAACAGTTACATTCTTTTATTAACCACCACAGCTATATTGTCTTCACAACTAGTATTGTGTACTTAGTTATCGCACCAACAGTTATCTTGAAACGAAGGTGTACATAACGCACTCACATTTCTAAGAAATACTTTTCAAACAACATTCGCATCGACAATTTTTTCGATAAGTTTCCTTATCTATGGTATGCTATATAGTCATTTAATATATTAATTATACTCGTTTTGTTGTGGTTGAGAATATGGCAATAAATTTCAATAGCACATGATATGGTGAGATACGAAAATTGTTTTTAACGCCGTTTAGGTGCGGAAGTTTGATGATAGGAAAAAAACATGTAAGAAAACAATTTATAACAACGTCAACGTCAAAAACAAACTAAATACAATTGAAACGACGACTTTCCTTATCTGCAAATAAGATAGCTTTTACATATAGGAATAATAATAATTAAAAATGAAAGCAACAAAGATTATTATGTATTTTGGTCTTATTATTATTTTATGTTTATCATAATAGATCAGCTGTTTTTTTAACATTTTTTTATTGCAACAGCCGAAAATAAAGACGAGATATTTTTCCCCTTAGTGTAGATGGCCCGAAAAAAATCTGCATACCAGATCCCCGCGTGACCTATCAGCACGGGGTGTGTGAGTTTGACTCACTAAAAAAAAGGACCATCTACAAGCCCACGAAGTTCCGAGTCGGGACCCACCTAAGCACTGCTTCAACCCGCTCGTGCTGACTCACCTATCGGTAACCACGTACTTCAGAAACTACCACAGCTCATGGGTTGGTAAGGTGCCCGCTTTGTGCAGCACTTTTTTAATGTATGTTGAGACTGTGCGCCAGTTAGTTAGACTCAATGATGCGCCTCTAACTTAGGAAGCAACTGCACATAAAGAATGTGTGCTTGCTGAGCATCATCGAGCTCAGTGACACAGTACCGACAGTACGGTGTGACCAATTTACCCATTCGGCTCAGGTATTTCCTGAAGTAGGTAAAAAAAGGTAAAGTTTATCTCTCCGTAGCTCCGGTTAAGACAGGGTTCAAGAGGATCATTTAGCTTAGTCGTCCAGCGTTCTTTATCATTTTCACTCCAACGTTGCTGCCAAAGTTGGAGGGGAAGAGCCAGAGCTTCAATTCTACGCAGCTCTGAGCGAAAGAGGTACCCTTCCTTGCGTTCTCGCGCTAGTATTTCGATCGGGATTACTCCCAATACCACCATCACAGCCTCTTCTGAGACCGTGCAGTAGCTACAGGCGATTCGCAGTGTACCCCTGCGCTGGACACTGACAATGCGCTTCCGCAACTTCTTAGTTTTAAGCACATCCCTCATATTTCAGCTCCATATAGCAAGATGGCGTCGGTCGTTACCATCAGTAGCCTTCGTTTCATCTCACTGGGTTCACCGACGTTGGCCATTTGCTTACTCAGTGAAGTGACGACTACTAGAGCCCTGTCGATATGATTCCAATACAATAGCTTGGTCTGCAGGTGTCCAGTTCCAGATACCTGACCGACTTGCTGGTGTGGACCACCACGGAGCCAACTGTCATGAGTATGGGAGTTGGTATCTTCCGCTTCGTCAGCATAACAATCTCCGTTTAAGAAACAACCAACTGGAGGCCGTGTTCCGTCATCTACCGACGCTACCTCCTCATGACTTGGTTAAGTCTGAGTTGACCGAATTCGGCAGATCAGGAAGTGATGGCTCATGCTGTTGAATATTTTGCAGCATCTATTTATTGGCTCATTACCAGCATATGCGGTGCTATGCCTAAATTCAACTAGTATTTGTCGGGATCTAGTGAATCTCACGGGCTGGTTAAGCACAAATTTTTCCTGTATGTAGTCGACATGAACAACGTCTCTAATGACATGGAAACTGAAGCAGGCAGATAACATTAATCTTCTGGCTGCAAGCGGTGACAGGCTTAGAAGTCTAAGGCGAGATTCATGTGGCGGTAAATTGCTAAAATCACTAGGATAGTAAAGACCTCTAAGAGCGAATAGCAAGAATTGCTTCTGAATAGATTCAAATCTCTGGCTGTGAATTTCGAAAACTGGGTTCCATATAATGCAACCCAAAGGTGCTGAAACTCCCTGGCGCGTCGTTTAATGAAGCCAAGTCGTTTAATTGCTTGAGAAATCATTTTGTCGCAATACAAATTAAAGCGGAGCTTTTCATCCAGCACCACACCGAGGTCTAAAACATTGTCGACCCTACTAAGTGCCGTATTGCTTAAAAGGTACATATAATGTACGCGCGTACTTTTCGAGAAAAGCTTATCACATGACATTTTGCGATGTTGAGAGGTAAGTTGTTCATGCTCGAGGGAATTTAGTTTTAATTGAAGAAAGTTGGCATCTGAAGGCGACTTTATAGTATAATAAATTTTCAGGTCGTCCGCATAGAGTAGATGAGGTACATCAGATAAAACCTCTGACAAGTCTGATATAAAAATGTTAAAAAGCAAAGAGCCAAGATGGCTGCCTTGGGGTACACCTGAATTGACATGCATTTTTTAGAGATAAGCCCTTGGAATTTTGCATGGTGTGAGCGGTTGTGGAGGTAAGAGCGAATCCATCTTAGTAGAGATCAGGCAATGCCGAATTGCTGCAGCTTGGAAATCAAAATGGAGTGGTCAACACGGTCAAACGCTTTGCTAAAGTCAGTGTAGACTCCGTCAATTTGATCACTTTTCTCCATTTTACAAAGAACATGGGAAAACAGCACCATTAGGTTGGTAGTGGTAGAACGACCTTTCCTAAAACCATGCTGCTGTTCGTTAAGTCGAGAATCGACCAGAGGGGACAGTTTACTACATATGATTTTTTCAAAGAGTTTAGGAATAGTGGATAAAATGGCAATACCGCTATAATTTTGAATTGATCTTCTATCGCCATTTTTGAATATTGGTGTAACGTAGGAGGCTTTCCAATACGATGAAATGTGCCCAGAAGAAAGAGATTTATTATATATGATATGAAGAGGAGAGATTAACTGCGCGACACATTTAATAAGAAACGTCGGAGGAAGAAGATCGGGTTCAGGGCCTTTTTTACTATCAAGCTCCAAGATAGCTTTAGAAATATCATCTCTGGAAATAGTTATAGCCTCAGCAAAAATTGGTCTAGTTTCTCTTCGGGAATAACAGGATGATGAGGTACTTACTGGATTAAAAACGTCTTGGAAGTTATCTGCGAAAAAGTTGCAAATTTCTTGAAGAGAAAAAGACATTGATGTGTTATAACACATAGAAGAGAGATAGCCAGTTGTTTTCCGCTTCATATTCACAAAGTCAAAAACTTTTTGGGGTTGTGAATTATATTCTCGCCAGTAGTTTTAATGAATCTGTCATATGCTTCATCAGACTTTTCCTGGAATTTTTTTGGCCACTGCAATGTATTCTTCTTTGATACGGTGGGTAGAGTCGTCATTATTTTTTATTGATTTGTAAAGCTTATTTCTATGATTTCTCAGACGTCTAAAAGTCTTGTCAAGCCAAGGCCCAGAAAGTTTATCCTTTCTCCTAATTTTAGGGACATATCTTTCGACCGCGTCAAACAGTATATTGTAGAATGAATTCACATTGGGATGCAAGCGTATCTGTCCAATCGACATTGTCAAGAGAATGGTAAATGCTATCATAATAAGCATTACGGAAATCGTATACAATAGTATTATTGTACGTTTGAAAGATATTAGAATCTGTAGTGGATAAATCAATAGTAAGAGCGGAATGGTGAAGGCTATTAGAGAAAAGATTCTCCGCGTCGATAGTCGGGCTAACCACTACTTTGTCATAAGCGTTTGTAAATATAAGGTCTAACCAATTACCATTACGATTGGGAGTCGGAGCAACCTGCTGCAAATCATTCCCATACAAAGTACTCACAAGGTTAAAATCAGAATAATCAAGATGGTTAATAGGTATTAGGTAATTATCAGTTTCATCAAGAACGAAACGTAAATTAGGGCGATTAAAATCTCCTAGAAGAATAATTTTATCCTCAGCGCTACGAGATGCCATGAAACTAGATACAAATTCGCATATATAATTATAAATAGAGTCCTCAGATCTAGGCAGAACATAAAATAAACCGATATATACCGATGTCCTGTCGAATGATATTCGAATAATTTTATGCTGAAACAATTTATGAGGGGTTGTGTTGACAATTTCACATGAGAAGGTGCTGCTAACAGCAAGTAAAACACCACCTCCTCTTGACAGGCCAGTGGAGACGTAATCACGGTTATTTCTGAAGATTGTCCAGTTACTATCGAGGATCTCTTCATTAATATGTGAGTGATTTAATCAGGTTTCAGTAAAGGCAAGTACAATTCTAACTATCAAATGACGTATTATCAAGCGATGTAATGCGAAATTTAAGTGTTTCTAGGAAATCATTATCTGTGCCAATATCCATGGGACTGGCTGTATATTAAAGATGTTTCGTAGTTCAAGGCTTAAGTAATTATTTTATAATTTATGCAAGATTTTTTTTTCAAAAATAGTCAAAATTTGTTCTACGGTACATGCAAAATATTTGACAAAATACCACCTTAACTAATCGCGAGTCTCACATTTCTTATTTTCGTCAGATTATCTTTTCAGTTAGATTACACTAGTTTACGAAATTTTGCTTAACTGCGTGTACCTCGTGAAAAAAAGTTTTTTTTAGCCTAATTCGAGGTCGCTGAAAACGAAAATGACACTCATTTATTTGTTCAAAGAAGCGTTTTCGAGATATTCGTAAAAAACGTGTTTTTCGGTTTTTTTTTAGTTATATTAATATTGTAATTTTTTGATAATTGAAGTAATATTGTTCAAGTTTCAGGCGTTTAAAGTTGAAAAAAAAATGCTGTTTTTCGAGCTTTTTTGAAAATTGCACATGTTTATTTGTTCTATTAAGTTACATAAAATTGTTTTAGACATATATTATAATCATATATATTATAAATCGGACAAAAAATGCAGTAGATATGACTTATTGTTGATAAAGGCACAGTGTCAGCTATTTACATAATCAAACTCTTGGACTGAAATATGTTTTGTTACTCAAACTCCTACGTTTATGCGGTGACTTATCTTCTCGAAGTTGCAACCAGCAATAGTCACTCATCATGCCCTGATCCCAAAAGCCTTGATACCACTTTTCGATATTAGCAATGTCCTGGTGAAATCTTTTGCCTTGTTCGTCGCTTTCAGCTCCCAAATTTGGAGGGAAAAAGTCCAAATGGCTGTTGAGAAAGTGCATTTTAAGAGACATGCGGGCACCTGTAACCGATAAAATTGTTGTTTTTATTATAACAGTAGAACTTACAGATTTCGAAATTCTTCAACACTTTACTCACCAATGGCATGGAAACTTTTCATGATGTTTCGGATTAATTGACAATCGTTAGGGCTCCTGTTGTTTCCCAAAAAACCATTAACTATTTCTTGAAAATCATTCCAAGCTTTTACCTCTGCCTTGTTCAAGCATTTTATAAACTCTGTGTCATTGAACAATTTCTTGATCTGTGGACCGACGAATATACCCGCTTTAATCTTTTCCATTGAAATTTTCGGAAACTTCGTCTTTAAGTAAGCCAGGCCTTTGTTTTGTGGATCTTTTGCTAACGCTTTCACAAAATTTTTCATAAGCGCCAGCTTTATATGTAATGGAGGAAAAATAACGCTTTCTTTGTCAACGAGTGCCTCTTTTAGAACGTTGCTCTTTCCTACGACGTGATCTTCACGCTGTGGCCAATCGTGTTGGGAAAAATGTTTTTTATCTGCTCTACTATCCCAGAGACACAAAAAGCAGCTGTATTTCGTATAGCCACCCTGCAAACCCATGAGTATAGCTACAACTTTCAAGTCACAGCATATCTTCCACTTGTACGAATTGTAGTTCAGCAGTTCAAGAAGCTCTTTCATTATCTCGTAGGTTTCTTTGACATTTGTGGAATGGCCAATCGGAATCGATGGTTTCTTGTTACCTTTATGGAGTAAAACAGCTTTTACACTGTATTTGCTGCCGTCAATGAATAGGCGCCACTCATTTGGTTCATGATTTTCACCTAATGCGGCAAACAACTCGTTTGTATTGTTGCAGTAGCAAAAATTTTTTGTCTTCGAAAAGTACTGCTCAAATTTCTTGCTGCGATTTCGATAAATACGTGACATTTGTCTTTGATTCTAGAAATCCGTGTTCTTGTAAACGTGAAGCGAGCAATTCAGATTTGTTTTTCGGTAAGTTGAGATCACGGCATAGGTCATTTAAGGCCATTTGGTTCATCAGCTTCAGTTTTTTACTACCTGTTTCCGTATCACTGCTGGCACTTGATTCCGAATCTTCGATTTCTTCTGGACTACTTCTTGTTGTTTTTGGCGCTGGTGGCTCTCGTTTTGGGTAATAAAAAGAATGTGGTGCGGTTTTTGTCACTGATATTACGTTGGGATAGATAGCCTTGTGAAATTTTCCTCCTCGAATTTTTGTTAAGCAGAAGTAGCAGACATGATCTATTGAATTTCTCCACTCAACTGGCTTTCCAAACGACAAATACTTCTTTCTGCCTTTTCCAAATTCGTTTAATCGTGCAAAACACGTGCCACAGACTGAGTTTGGTGTCCACAGTTTTTGAGTATTGATTGCTCGAAATCCAAAATAATGCTCATAAGCAACTAAAATGTTTTGAGTTATTTTTTTGCGACAATTTTTGTTGAAAATGAACGACCCGCAAACAAAACAAAACTTATCTATTGAGTGCTTACACATTTTGGTGGAAGTAAAGTAGCTGGTGCTACAAAACTGATTTTCTGCCGCTCTGCATAGACTTATATGTGGCGTGAACGCGAGAACTTTTATTCTTTTACATAATGAGTCATATCTACTGCACTTTTTGTCTGATTTGGGCAAGTGTAGGCTTTATATTTTTGCAATTACATTATCTGTTACTTGCAAATGATATTATATGTCTAAAACAATTTTATGTAACTTAATAGAACAAATAAACATGTGCAATTTTCAAAAAAGCTAGAAAAACCACATTTTTTAAAACTTTAACCGCCTGAAACTTGAACAATATTACTCCAATTATCAAAAAATTGATATCGTCGTAAAGGGAAAACACGTACTTTTTAATCAGTATACTTTTGATATTGGTAAGGTCAATCGTTCTCGAGATATTTGGACATAACTAAAGAAAAAACCGAAAAAAAAGTTTTTTACGAATATCTCGAAAACGCTTCTTTGAAAAAATAAATGAGTGTCATTTTCGTTTTCAGCGACCTCGAATTAGGCTCAAAAAACTTTTTTTCACGAGGTACATTTTTTGTGTAAACTAGTGTTATCTTCTCATGACATTTCACTGTATTATCTTCAACATAAAATAAATACGGCATTCCTATCTTATTGTTTATCTTTAAAGATTTTTTTTGCATGATTACACGTATGCATAGCAGAAACAATAAGATTATAGCCCCGACTTCCAGATAATCTTTATTTCGGGTACGCCCTGCACAACATCATCCTAGAATTAGATTATTGGGCTCCGGATTCCTAATCACAAGCCTAATATTTTGACATTAACACTGTGTAGAAAGATAGATAAGAAATTTCCATGCGAGCATTTGTTTACTCTCGGCTTATTTGACGTGTTACCTGGCAGCGACTGTACCAGCAATCTCGTCGAAAGTGTGTCACTCGCTCGCTCACTCACTCACTCACTCACTCACTGGCTGTGGGAAAGTAGGTAAATTGTGTCGGTCCGGCAGATCTATCGCGAAAACAATTCCGCAACTAAGTAAAAGTCACGTAGGTACGAAAGCTATCGAAATGTTCTTTTGAGACATTCCGCTGGCCAAAAGAAATAAAACGTTCACTGACTGGCCACTTTTGCACTCGCTCATTACTCACATCACGATCTCTCGCAAGAAGCTGGTCTGGTTCGACCGGTTGGCGCCGCAAAAAGTGGGTCTCGCCTTTCGCAACCAGTTAGTATCTGCTGATCTAGCTGGGACTCCGAGAGCTGCGGCGGTACTCGAGTCATGAATCCAATCAGTAATCGATTCTTCTGTAAGCACTCGACGGCAAAGAAGCCGTCGAGACTTCCTCCTCGATCGTTTCAAGGACAAGTCTCGAGTTCTAATTGCTTCGCCATGCTCCGCGGCAAGGTCAAATCGATACTCGCCAAAAAATCGCTTCCTGCTATCGAAAAATCGCTGGCATGTGGTTTAATGGCCTACGCAAAAAGAGGCATCGGAGTTGCAGAAAAAATAGCAAAGGTAGTCATCTGACCAATTCAGCGACGCTGTGGGACTATTTGTGAATGTTGGAAAACCAGAAAACTAGAAAAGGCAAGAAAGGAACAGCCATTATGACAACAGAGAAGACTATTCCTAGGTTCCCGCGAAATAATAGCTAAGCGAGCGGGTAATTGGCTATGTTCGGAAGTCCGATTATCTGCCACAATACCAATTTATCGCCATAAATCTGACGTGCAGACATTTGTCCGATACAAAGACGTCCGAATGTCTCGAACACACTTATGTCACACATTCTGCGCACTTGTACTCACCTCGAAATCTATGGCCAGACACGAATTCCCACGTCAATAGTTTGCCCGGTATGTAAATATATTAAATCGATGATGTATTTTTCACAAACTACACTACGTAGCACAACTTAGATCAACTTCTTTAAAACTCCACTCACTCAAATTAACACTTACGGCACTTTCCCGACCACGATTTTCCTATTCCCGCACTAGCATTCAGACCGATGGCTGGCTTCTTGCGCTAACTTTGCGGTCTCAGCAACTTGTAAACCACCTAGCCACTTCGAGGACAACTTGTTTTCCTATGTATGACGCACCGAAATGCGGCAAATGAACTTGGACGCGGAATTCGAAAATATTCGATTCGACTGAACGGGCCAAACACAAATTTCGGCCAAGCAGAAAGCAGTGAACTGTCAAATTGGTAATTTCTTGGCAACCTGTCCGTTGCACGCCAAGGTTTCTTTCCCAAACGCCGTATTTCTGAGGAATCGTGTCCTGGTGAATTGCTGCGGGAACGACTACAACAATGGTAAGATACTTTTCAGTCCTTTCAGACACACTTTCAATATGCAAATTTCTTAAAATATCACTTCACTGCTCACACACCAACGTCGCCCGCTCGATATACTGTCGGAAAGTAATTTGCGAATTTCATTGGATCGAAATCGAACTAGAAAAGAGTTTGGTGACGGCGAATCCTTTCGAGTTCGAATGACAAAATGTCACAAAAACGATTGATTTAAAGCGGCACTGCACGGCGCCCCGTGTGAACCACAAAGAAGACAACGGACGAATGATGCGAAATGAAAAATGTCTTATTGGAATTAACGTAACGTCAAATATGCATCTGATGCGATACGATGCGTTGGAGTGCTTTACATCGAAGTGAAACTTGACAGATCTTTGCAGATATTTGCAGACAAGCTTTAAATACATGATGGTAGGGGCATTTGTTTGGTAGTTAAGAGAAAAATTATGTAAGAGAGTACAAAGGGGAAGTAAATTGCAAGTGAAAAGCTGACATTTCGGTATACAGACATCAGCTCAGCTGATTAAATTGGTTTGATGTGGTTTGATGAGAACAAGTGTATGGTATGCAGCAGGGCTGCCGAATAATATGAAATTAGTGAAGTAAAAAAATTGTGAAAAAATATTGAAATAGGACAACCGACATCATGTTTATTCGTCACATTTTTAGAATATAATTTTGCAGCTTACGTCTCATTCCAGTGAATCGACAGAGAAAAAGACACCTTGGAAAATGAAACTGAATGGCGTTGAAAGTGTTGAAAAAGTTTTTTCTCAGGTGTACATTCGAAATAGATGAACATTTAATTCGATAAGCTGTTTTAAAAGCGGTATACAACAAAATGGATGAATATTTCAAGAATGTTTCAATGAAGGGAATAATGTTAGGTAAAGTGATTTGTTTTTTTAAAAAAATGTTTTTATTTCACAATCATTTTCAGTGGAGACTGTAAAATAAAGTCCAAATTCCCGAATGACCGCTTTATTTGTAAGTTGCAGTCGGAAGCCACAAGTCATGCTCTCTGTCAATTTATAGATTTGCTCTGCTCAAATCCTCTATCGACAATTTCAGTGCTTTGGATATTTTAAGCTATTGGCAAACGTAAAAAGATTAATATGATAATCAACTTAACGACAAGAGAGAAGACACACTCGACAGACAACACATAATAGGTCTGTTCCCGTACTTAATCTATTATAATATATTAAAATAGATTCGCAGCAAGTCGTTTTCGTACTTTTGTTGCAAGCCAAATGCAAGCCAAATTTTGCAGCAAAAAGAAGCCAGCTGCCAAATTCTGTTACTGCTGCAGTTTGCTGAAGTACGGGAACAGACCTAATGCTAGTGCCATATGCGATTGGATAAAGTGGAACTTATTTCTAAAAAATGAATTTTTACAATTATTTTGTCTCAGAAATTATCAAATCGAAATTTGTGATCATCACAGCGCAATTTCTTCGGAGTTACAGTAAGGGAGGGTACGATTTCGTACTTCAACTTCGTAAGTATGGTCGTTTTTCGTTCTTAATTACCATATTTTGCGCGATTAACTTTCGTCTTTCGTCTAACGTGTTAATGATATTGGCATATCAGCAGTGTTATACTTAGTAGCCATCTTTCTATGTGATTGCACTTTTGAATATAGCTCACTTGCTAATATGTGTTCATCGAATGTATACTAGTGATGGGCGATTGCGAGATATTTTAACAATCGAGATAATCGCAATCGGCCCCACAAAACAATCGAGATAATCGCAATCGAGAGAATCGCAATCGATGCGCCAAAACAATCGAGAGAATAATCGAGACAATCGAGATAATCGAGACAATCGCGCGATTCGAGATAATCGAGACAATCGAGCGATTCGAGATAATCGAGACAATCGAGCGATTTGAGATAATCGGCCGATTCGAGATAATCGAGACAATCGAGCGATTCGAGATAATCGGCCGATTCGAGATAATCGAGACAATCGAGCGATTCGAGATAATCGGCCGATTCGAAATAATCGAGCGATTCGGAAATATTGATGTATAAAAGGATATGTTTATCTTAAGTTAAAATTAAGATATCTTTAACTCTTTGGTGGCGGTGGGCATGTTAGTGTTTAAGCACACCAGTATACACAGTACGCTTGTAGAACCGCTTGTGAAGAATAGATTTGAATGGATTGGATATACTATTTAGTAGATTTTTTTACGTGTGCATACATATGGAATGTAATGATCAGATATGCATGGAAATTTGTATGGCTAGCATTTATCATGTATAAATGGCTGGTAGTTTTGCTAAAACTATTAAGTCTGATCAAATATTATATGAAGTTGAGTTTTGTCATGCTGTTAAGTATGTTAAAATAAAATCTGCTTTTAGATAGTGCAGTTTGAAAGCATATCATTTATCCAGTATTTTCGTACTTGCGAGTATTTTATTCAAATATTCAAAAAGTTTTTAGGGCAAAAGTACCTGAAATCGGCCAATTTTGGGTTAGAGTGGTTTCGGACATAACGGGCCAAGACCTATTGCTGTGATACAAAGATTTCGGTTTTGTAGGGGAGTAAGGGGTTTTTTGGCCATAGTTTGGCAAAAACTGCCTTTACCGCGCTTTCAATGATTGAAAGTGGTCGGGGAGTACAATAGTGATATTTTAAGGATGAAAAAAATTTTTATGGGGAAAATTGGGCAAAAACGTCGAAATTTTTCAAAATTTTTTTTTTTGCATAGCTTGAATTCGGGGACACTTCTGAGCTGTTTCGGGCGAAATGTCCATACAAGTCTGTGAAAAAGTGGCCTAGTTTAGAAGATATGGCAAAATGAAACCCGCCGGAAAACCGACTGGAAAAACTGAAAGTAGCACTAAAAGTGCTAAATAAGAAAAGGTTGAGATCCTTTTTGGTTCGATGATTGGCTTCTCCGGCTGTGCCTTATGCCGTATCTTCGAAACTAGGCCACTTTTTCCCAGACTTGTATGGACTTTCCCCCAAAACAGCTCAGAAATGTCCTGGAACTCAAGCTACGCAAAAAAAAAATTGGAAAATTTCGGGTAAATGCTAAAATATCAATATTGTACTCCCCGACCACTTTCAATCATTGAAAGCGCGGTAAAGGCAGTTTTTGCCAAACTATGGCCAAAAAACCCCTTACTCCCATACAAAACCGAAATCTTTGTATCACAGCAATAAGTCTTGGCCCGTTATGTCCGAAACCACTCTAACCCAAAATTGGCCGATTTCAGGTACTTTTGCCCTAAAAACTTTTTGAATATTTGAATAAAATACTCGCAAGTACGAAAATACTGGATAAATGATATGCTTTCAAACTGAACTATCTAAAAGCAGATTTTATTTTAACATACTTAACAGCATGACAAAACTCAACTTCATATAATATTTGATCAGACTTAATAGTTTTAGCAAAACTACCAGCCATTTATACATGATAAATGCTAGCCATACAAATTTCCATGCATATCTGATCATTACATTCCATATGTATGCACACGTAAAAAAATCTACTAAATAGTATATCCAATCCATTCAAATCTATTCTTCACAAGCGGTTCTACAAGCGTACTGTGTATACTGGTGTGCTTAAACACTAACATGCCCACCGCCACCAAAGAGTTAAAGATATCTTAATTTTAACTTAAGATAAACATATCCTTTTATACATCAATATTTCCGAATCGCTCGATTATTTCGAATCGGCCGATTATCTCGAATCGCTCGATTGTCTCGATTATCTCGAATCGGCCGATTATCTCGAATCGCTCGATTGTCTCGATTATCTCGAATCGGCCGATTATCTCGAATCGCTCGATTGTCTCGATTATTTCGAATCGCTCGATTGTCTCGATTATCTCGAATCGCGCGATTGTCTCGATTATCTCGATTGCAACAATCGAGTCCAACTTAAATAATCGAGATGTTTCGAGATATTTGAACAATCGAAACAATCGATTTTAATATCTCGTAATCGCGCATCACTAATGTATACTGTTTTTCCATCCTTGCTCAGTATGGTTGCATTAATATTTCCGGTTTTTTTCAATTAAGGTTTTCGCTAACTTTTGAACAATTGTATTTAACCTTTTATTTTATTTTAAGTATAGTTTTTAATCTAACCGAATTAATTGACCCCTCGATTCATCAAATAACATGTTTGCGGTTTCCTTTTGACAGTATTTATCTCCAAAATATTTCATTTAACTATTTATTTCCAAAATATTTCATTTAACGGGTTTTTTCTTTGACAGCTCATAAATATAAAATATTCAGATTGTGAACACAGTCATAAAAATTTACATTCAATCCACACACTATCTACAACTCTCCACACAGCACTTCCTCCAGCTTCAGAAGATGAAACATCTAGGAAGTTCTTCAGTGGGAGATGATTTATTGACGACTCTCAGACTGCAGCGGCTTTCAGAACAGATACCGACTATTTTAGCCTGTTCACCGGAATTCTTTGTTAATAATTTTGCGGAGATGACTGACAAAATCGTATGTTTTTGATCAGCCCCAACAACAAGAGGATGCCATTTCCACACCGCAGTCAGCGTTAACCGTCCTAGCCAAATAAATAGCCATCCTCACGCAACTGGTTGTCTGGCACGATCTGGATCCTGCACGAAATCCCGCTCTCCATCACAAAACCGGGAACAAAAATAAAAGTCTGCTTCTATCACCAAAAACTTGGCTTAAGGACTTTCAAGCGCACTCCTCCATGTCCCTACAAGACTTATTCTACTTAACCAAAAAATGAGTCGCTGTTTTCTTCAGACGGTAAGCAAATGCTACTTAAATTTAGGTAAATGCGTTAAACTATTTTCGACAGATTACCTAAACGCCATTTCCTTGTACACATAGGTGCAGAGATTTTAGAATAGCTGGAAGACTACGTCCTTCTGGCGGTAAATCAGTAGATTAACAACACTTAATGGTGAAATATGGTTAAACTGGGACTCCGTCATAAGTTCTCATGGGACTTCATCATTGCCGATATCTCTAGTATCATTTTAGGCGCAGAAATCCTGTACCAGGATAAACTTGACAAATGCTGTCCTGGTAGATAACCTCAGATCCCATTGCACTAAAGGCATGAGCACATCGTACAATCAATCAAAACATAGCGTTTTGATTCAGCCATCCATTGATCCACATATACACACTCATCCCTAAAAAGACCATGCCATCACTGTCAACACAGGGCTCTATCAGCACTGCAAAAACAAGGTAATTTTATCATAAGTTTGGAGAAATATAACTTTCTTCAACCTTCAATCAAATACCTAGGTCATGAGATTTCATCGAAAGGTATTAAGTCCTCCAAAATACGGTTTGAAGTAATTTCAACAACTTTCCAGGACGGTTAGAGACCTAAGATTTTTAGGGATAGTCAACATCTACTGGCGATTTCTTCCTCATTTGCAGCAGCCACTTAATGCTTATCATACACTGTTGAATTCCGATTTCGGATTTTGAATCATAATATTCCCCCTGGATGTCCCAATTTCTAGATTTGTGATTATACTTTTTAGGGTGTGGAAATATTTAAACTTCGACTTGACCCCAAACGATTACAGTTAAGCATGGCCCGTTAAGCCTAAGCGTGCGTACCTAGAAGAACAAAATTGTATATTGTGGCCAAATCCAAAAATATGCGAAATTTTATTCCATACTTTTGAATGTTTCTATAGAAATTACAATACATGGTAGCTAAATACAAATATCACACAAAATTTATATGGAAATCTAGGGAAGTTCCCGCCGAACTCTGGAGAAACTCTTTTCTCACTGGCTGGTATACACTCTCTCAGCAAAAAGAAACCATTCTTTCAACTGTACCGCAATCGGTAGGTAGGTAGGTTGAAGTGGCTGCCGATCGACAGAGGCCTGCCGACAGACACACCTAGGAACAAGAGAGGCCCATTGTGATGCCAAAGTGATTTGTTATTCTCTTCTACTCGCTGAAATCAGAGCACCATCTGCTTCCTTTGACGAACCGCACTATTCCCTTTAAATTGACCAGCGACAGTATGTCAGATTTGAGAGAAAGGGTGCACCAAGCACCGCTACCCTTTTTCTTGCCAAAGCCAGGCATTGGCACATGAGATGGAGGACAGATTCCTCCTCGTCGTCAGAGCAATAACTCCGACAGAAGTCGTTGAATCCTACGCCCAATCGTTGCACATGCCGTCCTATAAGGCTGTGGCCCGTAGGAACGTCCACAGTACAAGGCAGAGCGCTTTGAGTTAAGCCTAATAACTGCCTGGTGCGATGCGGATCCATGTATATCCAGGACTGCCTTGTTATCGTTCAGGATAATTCATCCGTCCAGGACTTCCTAGCGTCCTCCAGATATTTTTGACTGATGGCCAATTTGACCGATGTTATCGGTATTTCTATTGAGAAGGAGTATGAGTCCTGCGGTAGCAAGGTACCAGGCCTAGCTAGTTCATCGGCCTCACAGTTGCCTCGAAAGCCCTTATCTCCCGGTACCCAAATCAATTGAACAGCCGAAGGCCTCGATAGCTCCGTAATAGATGCACGGCATTCAGCAACAATCATGGACACTGTATAAGGACCTGCAAGGGACTTAACAGTCGCTTGCTGAAAATACTAATATTGACTCCGAATATACGATTATAAAGAAGCCTGTTAATTGCTTGAAAAATAACCGCAACCTCCGCTTGGAAGACACTACAGTGGTCTGGTCGACAGAGGGACAGCTTGAGATTCAACTCATCAGAGTATATACCACACCCGACTCTATTGTTTAGTTTTGAGCCATGGGTGTGCACATGGATAAGCCCACTTCCGATTGTGACACCATCACGCCATTCATCTTTGCCAGGAATGTGAGTAGTTAATGCCAGATCTAGTAGGAAGTGCGGAGCGATGTAGTCAAAACTCGCTGGGGCGGGAACTCCCTCAGTCAAAATTCTCGCATGGCCGAACTCTCTTCTACTCCATGCTGAGATACAATTCAGTCTCACAGCAGCAAGATTAGCTTGCTGTAAGATCAGTAGATTGGTCGGTATCCAATGAAGCAACACCAAAGTGCCTTAGAAGAAGTGGAACGGAGCGCTCCAGTAACTAGTAGTGCAGCCATTCTCCGTACTTTTTCAAGCTTACGTTTGCACGTAGCCTTAAAAGCTGCCTACCACCAGAACGCCACCCCAAACAATAGAATTGGCTCAACCACAGCACTGTATAGCCAAGCGACAGTACGAGACTGTAGTCCCCAATTCGCTCCTATGGCTCTTTTACAGCAGTAAAGTGTGTTGAAAGCCTTCCGAGCTCTTTCTGCTACATTGTAGCTCCATAGTAACTTTGAGTCGAGGATAAGCCCTAAATATTTGACCAACCGGCTCAGGTCAATGGTAAATTAAAACGACGAACTTTGCACCTCCTTGTAAACAGTACTAACTCCGTTTTAATAGGATTCACATTTAAGCCGTACTCACGACTCCAACGTGAAAGTATGCAAAGAGAGTGATTTAGCGTCTCCGATAGCGTAGGCAAATACTTTCCCGACACTACTACAGCTATGGCGTCCGCATAAACAATCACTTTGCAACCGGCACTGTCCAGCCTCATTAGGACAGTATTCACCATGATGTTCCACAGCAGGGGAGAGAGAACTCCACCCTATGGTGTGCCCGTACTAACCCCTCGTCTTACGCGATCCTTTCCCAGGGAAAAGATTACCACTCTATTCTTCAGAAGCTGCACGATAAAGGCAATCAGCCGCTCATCCACATCTAGCACCAAGAGTGTCTCAACAATTCAAAAATATCCGAAATTTGATTCAATACTTTTGAATGTATATCAAATATCTAAATACAAATACCACACAAAATTTCTTATATTATTTGATTGGTTCTCATTTTATTCTATACTGGTGTTCCTTAAAGGGACTAGTTATCACCATTTCACTATTCAGGAATTCAACTCTCGTAACGCCTCTAACGACATTGAATGTGAAGCAGACCGAAATCATCTTTCTTCTGGATGCAAGTGAGAATAAGTTTAGATGACCCAATCGAAACTCATAAGGAGGAAAGGTATTAAAAACGTAAGGGCTGTATAGTTCTCTCAAGGAAACTACGGAAATCTAGGAACTTTTCTACGGAAATCTAGAGAAATATTCACTGAAATCTAGAGATATTCGTTTTTTTCTCGTTGGTATACGATACACTCTCTCAGCTAGAAGAAATAATTCTTCCCGGTACTCTCGACTTTGTCGCAGTAGGAATGTACCGAAATACGCACAAAAGGATCTTAAAGAATTCAAAATATGCCTTCAAGGGAAACCCAATCATTGGTGCCAAATACGATCTTTTTTCTAAAGTGTCTGGCCCAACCATACAAAAAAAAAATTTTTTAAACTTGCTTAGTCACAGATTTAACAGCATTAAATTTATAAATCGTTCGCCATTTTCCGGAAAGCAACAAATTTTCTGAAGACAATGATTTGAAGAATTTTTTTCCCACATGGCTGCTGTAGATCCGCAAAATCTCCAAAAAACCATCCATGTCTACTTCTAGTCAACATTAATATGTCCTCTGAATCTCGTAATTTTGACGTGACAGCTTCTTTCACAAATAAAAATTTTAAAGAAAAATTTTCGTCTGCTTTTACTTATGCTGCATTGGTTTAAAAATTTCAGAAGCTTTATCATAGCCAAGCATACCACATTTTCAGTTTTAATTTCTTATGCTAGCTTTTTCCATAATTCTTCTTTTCATAGCAATCTAGAGGTAGCTGGAAATTCACTAAAATATCTGCAGTCGCCAAACGGTTAAATATATCTTTTATGTTCAAATTGAAATTAACCTACTCGTTACATTCATTCATTCCATTACTCCGAAAATTTCAGCTTGATCAGGTTACGACATACCTTCGTAAAAATTCATTTTATTTCTATTTGTAAGAATTTGCTTCAATCGAATCTTTTAACGAGATCTACATCTAAGCATGCTGATCTTGTTAAAAAAAAATACTGGATAGTCCAAAAAATCAAATTATTCACCCATACTGTTTCCAGGAAAAGGGAATGACGTAGAACTCCTATCTTTAGTATTTTTTCTTGCTTTGTGAAAGCAATCATAATCCTCGGTCCTTTTGTCAATACATACATTAATTACGAGGGGCATTCAATGTATTCTCGGTATCGGGATGATTTGATATTATTGTGGGTGATTAAAATATATCATTAGCTAACAACATTTTCTGAGGGTGTTTATATAAAATTTCATGTTGATAACTTCATTAGTTTGTTTGCGACCTCCAGTCAGAGACGACGAAAATGACTGACGCGACAATCTTGAAGAAAATCGAGCATCGTGCGGCGATTAAATTCCTCACTAAACAAGGAAAACCTCAAAAAACGATCCATGAAGAAATGGTAGCCGTTTATCAAGACTCTGCTCCTTTATTATCGACCGTACAGAAGTGGTCAAGTGAATTCAAAAGAGGCAGGGAAAGTATCGAAGATGACCCCCGCCCAGGTGGGCCAATCATGGCGGCTACCGAAGAAAATGTGAAAATTATTGAAAAACTTGTATTACAAGATGCACGTGTAAAAATCAAGATGTTGGCAGAAATAACTAAGCTATCCGTTGCTACTATACACACTATACTACATGATTATCTGAACCTTACAAAAGTCAGTGCAAGATGGGTGCCGCGCATGCTCACTGCGCTTCAAAAGCAGGCGCGGGTTGACACTTGTAAGGAGTTTTTAGAGCTGTCTGACGACAATCCAGCAAGTGTTTTCGAAAGGATAGTTACAAGTGAGGAAACGTGGGCTGATCACTATGACCCCGAGAGTAAACAGGAGCCTATGCAGTGGCATAAAAAGGGATCAGACCCTCCGAAGAAGTTCAAAGTCACTCCATCGGCTGGCAAAATCATGGCCACAGTTTTCTGGGATTCTAAAGGAATACTATTGATCGAGTACATAAAAAAAGGTGCAACTATCAACGCAGAAAAATACTCAACCACTTTACGGCGTTTGAGAGAAGCAATAAAAGAAAAAAGAAGAGGAAAGCTGACAAAGAAAGTGCTGCTTCTTCACGACAACGCACCGGTTCACACTGCGCGGCTCACCAAGGCTGCTGTACGAGAGTGCGGGTTCGAGGAAATTAACCGCCCACCCTACAGCCCAGACCTGGCCCCTAGTGACTACTTTTTATTCCCAAATTTAAAAAAAAGACCTCCGAGGAAAGCGATTTGCTGACGATAATGAGCTTAAGTCCGCTGTAAATGAGCATTTTTCAGGCCAAGAGGAGAATTATTTTTTTTGAGGGAATAGAAAAACTTGTTTCCCGATCAAACAAATGTATTGATATCTTGGGAGACTATATTGAAAAAAAAACTCTAGCGCACCTGAACCGCTAGAAAACTAATTTTCGAACAAATTGTCTTTGAGTGACAAAAAAATGTGGAAAGACGTAATTATTTTTATCGCAAATGCTTTGCATATGAGTACGTTATTTGAAGCATCTGTTGGTGCAATATTTACGAAAATGGCTAATGCTGGTTAGCCTGTGTCAGCAGCAAGACAAAAAATATATCAAATCTGCTTCACGTTAAGTTAAACCCAACCAGTAAATTTCGTTTCGATTGAATCAGTGCGCTGGAAGGTATACGGGTGAAAAGAATTTTAGGGTTGCCACCATCAAAACTTCTCAAATTTTTAAAACGTTAATATTTCTTGTTAATTTTTATTGCAGGATCATTCTCAATTGCAAATCTAATGACATAATCGCTCAGTAAAGAAATTCCACAAAATTACAAAAATGATCATAGCTGGCAGCCCTTTCATGAATTTTGTACGAAATTCCTACGACATTTACTTCACATTAAGGTCCATTTACTGCATGAACTTCGTTTTGATTTCTACACTGGACCGGAAGTTATAGGGAAAAAAGCTTTATTTTGCTGAGCAAATTTGCAAGATTTAGGAGACGAAAATCACCACAGCTGGCAGCCCTATACTAATTTTTCAACCAAATTTTCGCCAAATGTTACATAAAGTAACATCCAAGTACTGTGTAAATTTCGTTAAAATCTGATGGCTGAATCGGAAGTTATATGCCAAAAAGATGTTTTTTTTCTCAGTTATCACTGCCACGGGGTTGCCCGCATTTCAAAATCACTTCTATCAGACCTGGTCCTAGCTAATACCAACATGTCCTGTAAATTTCATTATGATCGAATTATCCGGTCGTCAGTTCTCGTGAACAGAACTTTCGAGTGCTGGAAATGGAGGTAATTTGGTGATGGGTTGCCGTTCTTGTGCAAATCGGAATTTTGAAAATTTTATCTTGAGATGAAGGACAAAAGATAAAATTTATCAAAGATTTGAAATGTTTGTCAAAAATCGAAAATTTTTCAGGAAAGTCAATGATTTGAAGGATTTTTTTTCAGCAGCCTGCCACAGCTACATGGTTACCCATTTTATGCTGAAAATCTATATGTGCCAAATTTTAGTCAACGTCAATACGCTCTGTAATTTTCACGATGATCCATTGTTTTTCTTACAAGTAATGACAAATCAAAATTTGAAAAAAATTCCTTGCCTACTTTTAGGCACCCTGCACCCAAGCACGGCTCAAAATTTCCAATTCTTTATCATAGACAAGCTTAGAACATAATTAGTTTTCATTCCCAATACTTTTCTTTAACAAAAATGTACACTGCTTGGAAATATAGGAGTTCCTCAAAATTCACTAAAACGCTCGCCGCCGCCAAAAGGTTTAGGATATCTGAATTTGTCATGGACCTACCTACTATATACATCTACGTTCTCCGAAAATTTCAGCTCAATCGGATCGGCCACTCCAGAGATTATCTCCCTTAATCATTTTGCTGATATATATATATATATATATATATATATATATATATATATATATATATATATATACATATATATATATATATATATATATATATATATATATATATATATATATATATATATATATATATATATATATATATATATATATATATATATATATATATATATATATATATATACATATATATATATATATATATATATATATATATATATATATATATATATATATATATATATATATATATATATATATATATATATATATATATATATATATATATATATATATATATATATATATATATATATATATATATATATATATATATATATATATATATATATATATATATATATATATATATATATATATATATATATAAAGAAATATGAATTTTCGGCGCAACGAGTTTAATACTATTGTTCTTCGAACATTAGTAATAAATTGTTTTCAAGATTTTATCTTTTGTCTAACATACACATACCGCGAATACATTGAACGCCCCTCGTACCGATAAAGTTGAAAATCTGTCATTAATCAATACTTACATTGAAATAAAACAAGATGAGTTTTTTTTTAATAAAATGTTTCATTTCTTATTTTCTTTAAATTATCTTTTGCATTTTTTTTCTTCCTGTCGTCGTTCTTTTTTTTTTTGTTTTTGATTTCTTATTCACACAAACATGCTCTTGTTTATTCTCCTAGTCCATTTTGAATTGTTCTTTCTTTCTTTCTTTTTTTGTAAATATATAATATATATTTTATTATGTATATAATTATTTTAATAATATTGTATGTAATGCTATATATATGTGTGTGTATAATTATTAAAATTAGCAAAAATCACATATCATTGCACATTTACATAGCAAATATTCATGTTTTTTTTATCTCTTTCGTTCACAAAATTTCATCTCGTACGTAGTTTTGTATGTTCATTTTATATTTTATTTCATTTCTCCATTAGAAGAATTTTCTTTTATCTTAATTTCGTAAATAAAATTTTTTCTTCTAATTGCAAGTTCGAATTTTTCTCACAGATTTTATTCAGTTGCAATCGAACTTGAAACTATTTTTTGTTGTTGTTCAATAAACGCAATTTCGCAGTTAATTACTTAATTTTTCCAAAGTTCGATTTATTTCATCATAGTTTAGACGAAATGCATGAAATTGTCATACAAATGTGCTTTGTTTTCTCTATAGCTGAGATAAACAGCTTCTAAATCAATAAGGTTCATGTGAAAATATTAGATATCAGTTACTTAACTACGGTATTAACTACTTAATTTTAAAAATCATATTTACAACAGTTTATAGTAGTTATCTCGATTTACTTTCAAGGTAAAAAAAAAACTTAAAGAGAAATTTACAATGTTTTCTTTTAATGTTTATGAACATAAAACTTATTTCGAAACTATTACGGTATTTTGAGACGTATCTAATATGTCGTCTTGCAATTAATCAAGTAATAAAAATTAATATTCAACATGATTACAATGCACAAAATTTACAAAAATAAAAACATTAAAACTATTTTGATTATCAAAGAAAAAAAAAACAAATAACATATAAAATAGAATAATATGCACGTGATCAAATAAAAGGTCGAATTATACAAAATTAGGCTTAATCATAGGCCAAGCAAAGTAACGTTGCGTGCAAAATAAAACATCAACGTTCCAAAGTCATAGAAACGTGATGTCACGTCGTCTTACATCTCCGACTTCGAATTGTATATTATTCGGGTACAGAGTGTTCAACAATAGTGTTTTTTTTTATATGAAAGTATTTTCTTCTTCTTCTTATTAGTAAAGTATTTGTTGTCGTAAAAACTTACAATTATCCAATTTGATTTATCTTTTTTGTTTTTAAAAACAAACGAAACCTAGCTAAACGTTATTTGAGTCTTAGCAACTATACGGTATAAATAAAATGAACAGCACATATCAAGGCCGAACTTTAGTGTATTTTTTTTTTGTTTGTTTAATAAATTACTATTTTCTCACAGTTTGTATTCCACTTAGATGGTTCACAATATTTTATTTAAAGATTTTCATTCGATTGTTTATAATTTTAAATTAGTTTTAATGGTAATTATTTACTTAAATCTGTGATAAACATTTTTTTGTTTGCGATGAACAGCTATACAGTTTCAATCAAACTGTTTGTGTATGAATGAATAACTTAAGAATTTTTTTCTAAAAATAAATCAATAACATAATCTTGTCTAATCGTAAAAAAATTGTTTTCAACAGATTTATATTTACTTAGACTTACAAAGTACGTTATGCGTAGTTAGATATATTTTCCTTCTTTCTTTTTTCAAAAAAATTCTCTTAATTGAAACATGTTTTTTTTTGTATATAATCGAGTTTTTTTTACAATTCTAATTCGTTTACTATGTTTATTTTCAAGCTTACCAATACACTGAAGCTTGGAAAATGCACGTTCACCCAGTGTTAAATAGTTTTCTCAAAAAATAAGCTTTTACGATCCTTATGTACGTATGTGTGTGTGTGTGTGCACAATTAGCTTAAATTTAAGTTTTTAATCGGTTTTCATTTCTTTCTGCCATCAAATATCTTGATTTGAGTCACTCAAGACAAACTTACAGTATTTATTAATCATGTATTTACGTTATAGCTAGTTTTTTTTTAAGGTTTACTAAAATAAATAATCAAGAATCTAGTCAGAGTGATGTTTTTTTTATATAGTTTTTTTATGTTGAAATTTCCGGGTTCCATCGTGTTTCAATGATCTGAAATTACGTTTTACTTTTAATGCTGTACAGACGCATTGGAACGGATCAGACAACAGAGATTACGAGATAAGTATTAGTTTTGTTTTTGAATGCTGTTTTATATACACAGTACAAAGAGGACATTTGCTTGTTTTTTTTTTATTGCAAATGTAATGCTTAGAAAATATTTTCATTAGACCGATAAAACCGCTTTCAGTTCTGTTTATATGTACAGAGTGTTTTATTTTGTTGTATATTTCAAAAAAATAATTGAAGTTGTTGAAATGACAATGGATTGAGTTAGGTAGGAAATGTGTAATAAGAGAAATAGTTTTTTTTAGCTGTACTATGAGTTTATTTTCGATCAATATTTTTATCCTTCGAACCTAAATTTAAAAGAGTCGATTCGTTGAAAATTTAAATCTGCTCTTGCAGGTCGATACATTTCTCTCATTGTGATAAAAGGATTTTTTTTAGGATTTTTTTTGCTATGGGTAGCGAATACACTAATTGATATTCGATGCTTTTATTTGGTATTTTTGTCAATAGGACAGGTTGTGGGAGCGCGTTAGCCAGTGGTTGGTATATGATTGGAATTTTTGGGTTTTCATGGTTCTACTATTTGGGAGCTTAACATATAGCATACGTTTGAATAGAACTGCAATATATAGAGGCGTAAACGATGGTAATTCAGGACATACATTTATTTCAAACAACTTATCTTATGTGAAAAAATTATGCTCATGACAGATGGTAGATACTTTCTCAATTTTCTATGCGGATACGCCTAAACTTTTCAAAGTGATTAATTTCCATAGGTGTGGAGTGATTTTCCGGAAAGCAACAAATTTTCTGAAGACAATGATTTGAAGAATTTTTTTCCCACATGGCTGCTGTAGATCCGCAAAATCTCCAAAAAACCATCCATGTCTACTTCTAGTCAACATTAATATGTCCTCTGAATCTCGTAATTTTGACGTGACAGCTTCTTTCACAAATAAAAATTTTAAAGAAAAATTTTCGTCTGCTTTTACTTATGCTGCATTGGTTTAAAAATTTCAGAAGCTTTATCATAGCCAAGCATACCACATTTTCAGTTTTAATTTCTTATGCTAGCTTTTTCCATAATTCTTCTTTTCATAGCAATCTAGAGGTAGCTGGAAATTCACTAAAATATCTGCAGTCGCCAAACGGTTAAATATATCTTTTATGTTCAAATTGAAATTAACCTACTCGTTACATTCATTCATTCCATTACTCCGAAAATTTCAGCTTGATCAGGTTACGACATACCTTCGTAAAAATTCATTTTATTTCTATTTGTAAGAATTTGCTTCAATCGAATCTTTTAACGAGATCTACATCTAAGCATGCTGATCTTGTTAAAAAAAAATACTGGATAGTCCAAAAAATCAAATTATTCACCCATACTGTTTCCAGGAAAAGGGAATGACGTAGAACTCCTATCTTTAGTATTTTTTCTTGCTTTGTGAAAGCAATCATAATCCTCGGTCCTTTTGTCAATACATACATTAATTACGAGGGGCATTCAATGTATTCTCGGTATCGGGATGATTTGATATTATTGTGGGTGATTAAAATATATCATTAGCTAACAACATTTTCTGAGGGTGTTTATATAAAATTTCATGTTGATAACTTCATTAGTTTGTTTGCGACCTCCAGTCAGAGACGACGAAAATGACTGACGCGACAATCTTGAAGAAAATCGAGCATCGTGCGGCGATTAAATTCCTCACTAAACAAGGAAAACCTCAAAAAACGATCCATGAAGAAATGGTAGCCGTTTATCAAGACTCTGCTCCTTTATTATCGACCGTACAGAAGTGGTCAAGTGAATTCAAAAGAGGCAGGGAAAGTATCGAAGATGACCCCCGCCCAGGTGGGCCAATCATGGCGGCTACCGAAGAAAATGTGAAAATTATTGAAAAACTTGTATTACAAGATGCACGTGTAAAAATCAAGATGTTGGCAGAAATAACTAAGCTATCCGTTGCTACTATACACACTATACTACATGATTATCTGAACCTTACAAAAGTCAGTGCAAGATGGGTGCCGCGCATGCTCACTGCGCTTCAAAAGCAGGCGCGGGTTGACACTTGTAAGGAGTTTTTAGAGCTGTCTGACGACAATCCAGCAAGTGTTTTCGAAAGGATAGTTACAAGTGAGGAAACGTGGGCTGATCACTATGACCCCGAGAGTAAACAGGAGCCTATGCAGTGGCATAAAAAGGGATCAGACCCTCCGAAGAAGTTCAAAGTCACTCCATCGGCTGGCAAAATCATGGCCACAGTTTTCTGGGATTCTAAAGGAATACTATTGATCGAGTACATAAAAAAAGGTGCAACTATCAACGCAGAAAAATACTCAACCACTTTACGGCGTTTGAGAGAAGCAATAAAAGAAAAAAGAAGAGGAAAGCTGACAAAGAAAGTGCTGCTTCTTCACGACAACGCACCGGTTCACACTGCGCGGCTCACCAAGGCTGCTGTACGAGAGTGCGGGTTCGAGGAAATTAACCGCCCACCCTACAGCCCAGACCTGGCCCCTAGTGACTACTTTTTATTCCCAAATTTAAAAAAAAGACCTCCGAGGAAAGCGATTTGCTGACGATAATGAGCTTAAGTCCGCTGTAAATGAGCATTTTTCAGGCCAAGAGGAGAATTATTTTTTTTGAGGGAATAGAAAAACTTGTTTCCCGATCAAACAAATGTATTGATATCTTGGGAGACTATATTGAAAAAAAAACTCTAGCGCACCTGAACCGCTAGAAAACTAATTTTCGAACAAATTGTCTTTGAGTGACAAAAAAATGTGGAAAGACGTAATTATTTTTATCGCAAATGCTTTGCATATGAGTACGTTATTTGAAGCATCTGTTGGTGCAATATTTACGAAAATGGCTAATGCTGGTTAGCCTGTGTCAGCAGCAAGACAAAAAATATATCAAATCTGCTTCACGTTAAGTTAAACCCAACCAGTAAATTTCGTTTCGATTGAATCAGTGCGCTGGAAGGTATACGGGTGAAAAGAATTTTAGGGTTGCCACCATCAAAACTTCTCAAATTTTTAAAACGTTAATATTTCTTGTTAATTTTTATTGCAGGATCATTCTCAATTGCAAATCTAATGACATAATCGCTCAGTAAAGAAATTCCACAAAATTACAAAAATGATCATAGCTGGCAGCCCTTTCATGAATTTTGTACGAAATTCCTACGACATTTACTTCACATTAAGGTCCATTTACTGCATGAACTTCGTTTTGATTTCTACACTGGACCGGAAGTTATAGGGAAAAAAGCTTTATTTTGCTGAGCAAATTTGCAAGATTTAGGAGACGAAAATCACCACAGCTGGCAGCCCTATACTAATTTTTCAACCAAATTTTCGCCAAATGTTACATAAAGTAACATCCAAGTACTGTGTAAATTTCGTTAAAATCTGATGGCTGAATCGGAAGTTATATGCCAAAAAGATGTTTTTTTTCTCAGTTATCACTGCCACGGGGTTGCCCGCATTTCAAAATCACTTCTATCAGACCTGGTCCTAGCTAATACCAACATGTCCTGTAAATTTCATTATGATCGAATTATCCGGTCGTCAGTTCTCGTGAACAGAACTTTCGAGTGCTGGAAATGGAGGTAATTTGGTGATGGGTTGCCGTTCTTGTGCAAATCGGAATTTTGAAAATTTTATCTTGAGATGAAGGACAAAAGATAAAATTTATCAAAGATTTGAAATGTTTGTCAAAAATCGAAAATTTTTCAGGAAAGTCAATGATTTGAAGGATTTTTTTTCAGCAGCCTGCCACAGCTACATGGTTACCCATTTTATGCTGAAAATCTATATGTGCCAAATTTTAGTCAACGTCAATACGCTCTGTAATTTTCACGATGATCCATTGTTTTTCTTACAAGTAATGACAAATCAAAATTTGAAAAAAATTCCTTGCCTACTTTTAGGCACCCTGCACCCAAGCACGGCTCAAAATTTCCAATTCTTTATCATAGACAAGCTTAGAACATAATTAGTTTTCATTCCCAATACTTTTCTTTAACAAAAATGTACACTGCTTGGAAATATAGGAGTTCCTCAAAATTCACTAAAACGCTCGCCGCCGCCAAAAGGTTTAGGATATCTGAATTTGTCATGGACCTACCTACTATATACATCTACGTTCTCCGAAAATTTCAGCTCAATCGGATCGGCCACTCCAGAGATTATCTCCCTTAATCATTTTGCTGATATATATATATATATATATATATATATATATATATATATATATATATATATATATATTATACATATATATATATATATATATATATATATATATATATATATATATATATATATATATATATATATATATATATATATATATATATATATATATATATATATATATATATATATATATATATATATATATTATACATATATATATATATATATATATATATATATATATATATATATATATATATATATATATATATATCTATATATATATATATATATATATATATATATATATATATATATATATATATATATATATATATATATATATATATATATATATATATATATATATATATATATATATATATATATATATATATATATATATAAAGAAATATGAATTTTCGGCGCAACGAGTTTAATACTATTGTTCTTCGAACATTAGTAATAAATTGTTTTCAAGATTTTATCTTTTGTCTAACATACACATACCGCGAATACATTGAACGCCCCTCGTACCGATAAAGTTGAAAATCTGTCATTAATCAATACTTACATTGAAATAAAACAAGATGAGTTTTTTTTTAATAAAATGTTTCATTTCTTATTTTCTTTAAATTATCTTTTGCATTTTTTTTCTTCCTGTCGTCGTTCTTTTTTTTTTTGTTTTTGATTTCTTATTCACACAAACATGCTCTTGTTTATTCTCCTAGTCCATTTTGAATTGTTCTTTCTTTCTTTCTTTTTTTGTAAATATATAATATATATTTTATTATGTATATAATTATTTTAATAATATTGTATGTAATGCTATATATATGTGTGTGTATAATTATTAAAATTAGCAAAAATCACATATCATTGCACATTTACATAGCAAATATTCATGTTTTTTTTATCTCTTTCGTTCACAAAATTTCATCTCGTACGTAGTTTTGTATGTTCATTTTATATTTTATTTCATTTCTCCATTAGAAGAATTTTCTTTTATCTTAATTTCGTAAATAAAATTTTTTCTTCTAATTGCAAGTTCGAATTTTTCTCACAGATTTTATTCAGTTGCAATCGAACTTGAAACTATTTTTTGTTGTTGTTCAATAAACGCAATTTCGCAGTTAATTACTTAATTTTTCCAAAGTTCGATTTATTTCATCATAGTTTAGACGAAATGCATGAAATTGTCATACAAATGTGCTTTGTTTTCTCTATAGCTGAGATAAACAGCTTCTAAATCAATAAGGTTCATGTGAAAATATTAGATATCAGTTACTTAACTACGGTATTAACTACTTAATTTTAAAAATCATATTTACAACAGTTTATAGTAGTTATCTCGATTTACTTTCAAGGTAAAAAAAAAACTTAAAGAGAAATTTACAATGTTTTCTTTTAATGTTTATGAACATAAAACTTATTTCGAAACTATTACGGTATTTTGAGACGTATCTAATATGTCGTCTTGCAATTAATCAAGTAATAAAAATTAATATTCAACATGATTACAATGCACAAAATTTACAAAAATAAAAACATTAAAACTATTTTGATTATCAAAGAAAAAAAAAACAAATAACATATAAAATAGAATAATATGCACGTGATCAAATAAAAGGTCGAATTATACAAAATTAGGCTTAATCATAGGCCAAGCAAAGTAACGTTGCGTGCAAAATAAAACATCAACGTTCCAAAGTCATAGAAACGTGATGTCACGTCGTCTTACATCTCCGACTTCGAATTGTATATTATTCGGGTACAGAGTGTTCAACAATAGTGTTTTTTTTTATATGAAAGTATTTTCTTCTTCTTCTTATTAGTAAAGTATTTGTTGTCGTAAAAACTTACAATTATCCAATTTGATTTATCTTTTTTGTTTTTAAAAACAAACGAAACCTAGCTAAACGTTATTTGAGTCTTAGCAACTATACGGTATAAATAAAATGAACAGCACATATCAAGGCCGAACTTTAGTGTATTTTTTTTTTGTTTGTTTAATAAATTACTATTTTCTCACAGTTTGTATTCCACTTAGATGGTTCACAATATTTTATTTAAAGATTTTCATTCGATTGTTTATAATTTTAAATTAGTTTTAATGGTAATTATTTACTTAAATCTGTGATAAACATTTTTTTGTTTGCGATGAACAGCTATACAGTTTCAATCAAACTGTTTGTGTATGAATGAATAACTTAAGAATTTTTTTCTAAAAATAAATCAATAACATAATCTTGTCTAATCGTAAAAAAATTGTTTTCAACAGATTTATATTTACTTAGACTTACAAAGTACGTTATGCGTAGTTAGATATATTTTCCTTCTTTCTTTTTTCAAAAAAATTCTCTTAATTGAAACATGTTTTTTTTTGTATATAATCGAGTTTTTTTTACAATTCTAATTCGTTTACTATGTTTATTTTCAAGCTTACCAATACACTGAAGCTTGGAAAATGCACGTTCACCCAGTGTTAAATAGTTTTCTCAAAAAATAAGCTTTTACGATCCTTATGTACGTATGTGTGTGTGTGTGTGCACAATTAGCTTAAATTTAAGTTTTTAATCGGTTTTCATTTCTTTCTGCCATCAAATATCTTGATTTGAGTCACTCAAGACAAACTTACAGTATTTATTAATCATGTATTTACGTTATAGCTAGTTTTTTTTTAAGGTTTACTAAAATAAATAATCAAGAATCTAGTCAGAGTGATGTTTTTTTTATATAGTTTTTTTATGTTGAAATTTCCGGGTTCCATCGTGTTTCAATGATCTGAAATTACGTTTTACTTTTAATGCTGTACAGACGCATTGGAACGGATCAGACAACAGAGATTACGAGATAAGTATTAGTTTTGTTTTTGAATGCTGTTTTATATACACAGTACAAAGAGGACATTTGCTTGTTTTTTTTTTATTGCAAATGTAATGCTTAGAAAATATTTTCATTAGACCGATAAAACCGCTTTCAGTTCTGTTTATATGTACAGAGTGTTTTATTTTGTTGTATATTTCAAAAAAATAATTGAAGTTGTTGAAATGACAATGGATTGAGTTAGGTAGGAAATGTGTAATAAGAGAAATAGTTTTTTTTAGCTGTACTATGAGTTTATTTTCGATCAATATTTTTATCCTTCGAACCTAAATTTAAAAGAGTCGATTCGTTGAAAATTTAAATCTGCTCTTGCAGGTCGATACATTTCTCTCATTGTGATAAAAGGATTTTTTTTAGGATTTTTTTTGCTATGGGTAGCGAATACACTAATTGATATTCGATGCTTTTATTTGGTATTTTTGTCAATAGGACAGGTTGTGGGAGCGCGTTAGCCAGTGGTTGGTATATGATTGGAATTTTTGGGTTTTCATGGTTCTACTATTTGGGAGCTTAACATATAGCATACGTTTGAATAGAACTGCAATATATAGAGGCGTAAACGATGGTAATTCAGGACATACATTTATTTCAAACAACTTATCTTATGTGAAAAAATTATGCTCATGACAGATGGTAGATACTTTCTCAATTTTCTATGCGGATACGCCTAAACTTTTCAAAGTGATTAATTTCCATAGGTGTGGAGTGAGAGAAGAAGAAAGAAGAAGCAAGGAAGATGTGATCCTTGAGGATTCTTCTAATTATCTTGCGCATACATATACAGCTAAGCTGAGAGTACGCTGCGCATCACGTCGCACATTAAAATTGTCAAACATAGTTTAAATAAACAATACTTTATAAATACAATGGAATCTCTATAGCTCGAGCCTCGTTAAGTCGAGATCCTCAGTAAGTCGAAAAAAAAATGCAATTCCCTACTGCTGAACCCCTAAATACGCGGTATCTCGAATTATTTAGACTTTGTAAGTCGAATAAAATGTTATTTCCCTACTAAGTATTGATAATACATATTTATACTATATAACTCGAATTTCAAAAAGTAGACTCCGTAAGTCGTAGTTAGTAAAATACAATGACGTCTTACTTGGAATTCCCCGAAATATGTAATAGCAATAAGATTCCAAATGAATGTTCGGGTTCGGGGCTTCTAATCTATTGTTTTTTTTTTGTACACGTGCAATGAATGAATACACTTGTGATAGCCCTGTAGGGAATCCAGGCTGCAGGCGGAAGTTCTGTGGCAACCCGGTAGGAAAGGCAGATTCCCACTACTCACTCCAATGAGTGAACACAGTGTGAAGAGGATATGATGCAAAGAATTAATTAGGTGGGGATACTGGAGAAGTATATATATTAAAAGATTTGATTTCGTATAAATGTTAGCGCATTTGCGCTGAAAGCTTCATTTTCAGTGTACAGTTAGTCGCGCGCAGTTTGAAGTGTAATATTATTGAAAGTAATAAAGTAAAGTTGTTGTGACGATCATTTATTTCTCGATCCGGCAAGTCAGGCCAAGGTGTATTCACGACACATTCAATAAACTTTCTAAGTAACACAGCTGTGAGCGTTATGTTTGTTCCTTTTCGACACAGGACACGATTACTTCTAGCGGAGCTTGTCCGTCAGTACTTATTTGGCTGTTAACTAACAACAACATGAGTACAAAGCGGAAACTAAAGACTTTGACTCTACGTGAAAAAAGCGATGTTATCAAGGCGGTAAAAAGTGGCATGGAAAAAAAGACGTAGCAGCTCAATACGGATTACCAGCAAGCACTTTGTCTACAATAATTAAGAATGAAACCGAAATAGTGCAATTATATTATATATTGCAATATTGCATTATGAACCAAAAGATGTCTTTAATGACGACGAGACTGGCCTTTTTTTTTCAAGTGCTTACCGGATAAAACATTTATTTTTAAAATTGAAAAATGTTATGGCGTTAAGCACAGTAAAGAGCGATTAACAATATTGCTGGCAACAAACTTGACAGCCTCTGAAAAACTAAAATCATTAGTTATAGGAAAGGCTAAAAAGCCTCGTTGTTTTTCTGGTTGTAAATCTCTACCACTAGACTATGATGCTAACAAGAAAGTCTGGATGACAGCCGAAATATTCAATGGATGGCTCATTAAAGTCGAAAAGAAAATGATTAACGAGAAACGGAAAATATAACTTTTCATTGACACAACATAATTCCGCCATTGAAAGCAGTGAAAGATAAATATTTTCCACCCAATACAACATCTAAATAAACTACAGCCCTTAGATCAAGGAATAATAAAAAAAACTTCAAATGCGCTTACAGAAAGGAAATTGTTAGGAAACTGATAACAAATATGGGAAAATAGTCAGTATGTACTGCATGCAATTAGGATGACAGACAAGGCTTGGAGAAGAGTATCTAAAACTACAATAGCTGCGTTTTTTTATGCATCCGGAGTAGTGTAGGATAGCAATTTGCACGCAAAACAACAACAACATCTAGAGTACGAACACTCGTGAATTCAGTGGAGTTCGTACTCGTGCGCTGTGTGGAACGTATTTCAATAATTCATGTCAGCTGAAACAGTTGGCTGCAGTGATAAATTCCCGAAAATTTCCCTGTCAATTTAGCAGCCAGGAAACATTGAAATGAGGTCTGTTCCCGTACTACAATTAATTGCGATTAATTGCAATGAAGCCGTTTTTTGTACTCCGTTTTAGTACACTTCATTGCAATTAATTGCAATTAATCGTAGTACGGGAACATACCTATGGATGAATATGATTCAAAAATCAATGCTGTCAACAGAATTCTCATCCTACGAGTCGGAAAATTCTTCGATTACTTTTTAAAAAGAAATTCACATGATTCTAATTTTCTAGGTAGACATTTGTTATTTCGAAATTTCAATTTTGAACTGACAAATGTCTGGCAAGCTAAGTGCTGCCAACCAATTAGGAATGAAATAAACTCGCATGCTACTCCGGATCGTTTTTTATGCATGCAGGATACCTACTCCACTCTGAATGAAAATAAAACGCAGCTAATATCAAATCGCTTCAAAAGCTGTGGATTTTCGATGCCACAAGAAGAAGCTTCGGAAGAACCTCTTGAGCCGGACATGAGTGTAGAGGGTGACTGGAATAAACTTCAGAGCATAGAAGTTCAATTTGAAGATTATGTAACATGTGATGAAGGGCTAGCTACTACTGGAAAACTAACTGATGCTGAAATCGTCGACATAGTTAATCAAAATATGGATGACGATGATGTTAATGGACGTTGATCATAATGATCCAGCAAGTTTTGAACCACGGATAATAAATAAAGAAGACAGAGCTGCAATCAACACACTACGAACTTATGTTAAAAGATTCATTATTTGAGCTTGGAAAAATAATTGATAAAAAATCTGTAAATTGTTTAAATCAAAAGAAGATAACGGATATGTTTTAGTGTACAGTTTACTTGACTTATGTAATTTGTTTTAATATGTAAAAAATATATACTATGAAACTTAAGTTGACTTGTTATTCAAATTTGACTCTACAAATCGAAAAATATACTTAGAAATCGCGCCTTTGTAAGTCGAAATTTCAGCAGTTAAATCATATGTATCTCGAAATTCTTGTTAAGTCGAAAACTCGTTAACTCGATTTTTTTTTGCATTTCCTTTGACATTCGAGTTATAGATATTCCACTTTACGAATATATATTTTTTTTTGAGTGAAAAGCTTTAGAAGGTTTGTAGCAATTTACGAAATAATGAGAAGAGGGCCTGTCAAGCAGGAAATGTGATGGCGGTCTATCAACAAGGGCCGGTAAAAAAAGAAATGCCCCGGGAGCAGGGTAGCCTAGAAATGTCCGTGAAGGCCTCTCGTCCGCACGTTTTGTTCGGACATTAAAGGAAAATATTGAACAAAATTTAGAGACCTACAATTCCAGAGAAAAATATTCACGACTAGATCAAAAGTAAAAACGAGAAATAGTGGCTGCTTTTTATGTTTGAATCGATTAGAAAGTAGAGTAAGTAACATCAGCGAAAACATTAAGTAGATTTGTTAATAAAATCAGGAAAATGATTTGAAATTTAATAAGTGATTCCAGTGGTAGTTCGAAAATAAGTTATGCCAATCAATTGGTATTGCATTATCACATAAGACAAGCGAATTCTGCCAGGATTGGAAAATTGTACGAACGGTTTTTTTTCCTTTTTTGATTGTATTGAAAGGTAAAGTGATAATACTTCAAAAGGTTTTGGAAATTCTGCGCAGCTTTTAGCACAATTTCATGTTGATTTGCATTATTGAAGATTTAGTTTGTGCAAAAATTGAATTTAAAGTTCCTTTATTTGTATCCTCATACTGTTAAACAGTATTTAAAAGTTACTTATTTCGTAACCAATGTATCACAGTTTGAAGCTATTTTTCACGCAAAGCGATTTAAGGAAGCTGTTCTGCTAAAAAATTTGACGTTAAGTTGGATGATTACTGGGCCTTTCGGAGTAGTTTTAAGTTAAATTTCAGTTGCATGCTGAAAGGTTTATATGGTGTGCAAAGGCAGAACCTGTCTAGATAAGAATTTAAATTATGTAACTTGACAATTGAAATTTTGTTCAAAGACTACGATGATTTAGACATGAAACTTTATATTAACAATAGTGAAAGCTTGAACGTAAAGTACACATCATTTAAACCCAGTTGGGAATTTTTAAGCGATAATATCGGGAGATAGCATCGTTTTTGCATGGACTTCGACGGAACGGAGTGTTTATAAATATTTTTTTGCATTTGTTTTAGTCAAAAGATGTTTTCATCCAACTCGTTATTTGGATAGGTTAGGTTAGGTTAGGTTAAAGTGGCTGCCGGTCCACAGAGGTCTGCCGACCGGCACACATAGGCACAAAAGAGGCCCGTTGTGATGCCACAATAATTTGTGACTCTCTCCTACTCACTGAATTCGGGAAACCATCTGCTTCCCTTAACAAATCGCGTTATCCCCTTTAGATTAACCAGGGACAACTCAGTCAGGTTTGAGAGAAAGGGAGCACCAATTGCCACTAACCTTCTCCTTGCGAGCGCCGGGCACTGACACAAGAGGTGGAGGACGGACTCCTCTCATCCTCAGAGCCACAACTCCGACAGAAATCGTTAAACTGCACTCTCAATCGTTGTGCATGTCGTCCTATGAGGCAGTGGCCCGTAAGAAGTTATTTGGATAAGTAAGCACAGAAAAAAATCGCATCATATGCCAGTATTATACTTTATTGAAATTTAAGTTGTTCTATGAACGATATGCAAAAATGCACCTGCGCAATAAATTTTCTTGAATACACGTGTTACACACAATTGTGACTAATGTCAGTCGTACGAGATCTTTAGAGCAGACTTTGAGAGAAGGGTATGACGTCATATTTTTCTTTAGATCTGTACATAACGTAATGAATTAGAGGACGATGTTTGTTTTTTTTATATCACGACCATCAGACCTCGAAGGCAAATGTAAAAATAGTTGTTTTGTGTAAGTGCGGCTTGTACCGTTAATCAATTGTTATTCATACATTTGTTGAATTTACGACCGGGAGCTTTGTAAATGATCATAATTTGTGAAAAGTAAAAACGGGAAGGCTCAGGATTTTCAAAATATTTCTCATTTCATAAGATTTCGTAGATAGAAGAAAATAAATTGTTAAAACTTAAATCTTTTGGTCTTCTTATTTGGCGAAAGCCCAGGAAGACTTCGCCTTTCAGGGTTCCTTGAAGGCCTGGCTGACTAATGAGTAAATAGTTTTTTTTGGATTTTCAGCTTTGTTTTTATAAAGGGAGGAACCTTGGCCACGTAGCTTTTGCTTTTGATTGATTTGTTTTAGGCCAAGGGCAAAGAGACCGCTCAACATCAGGGGCCTGTGGATGTCTGTTTCATCCCCGGGCCTGTCTAAATAAAGGTAGTTTTTTCCTGTTTTCAGATTTTCGCGTGTATTTTGGTTCCCTCTCTGTTGGTTAAGGCCCTTATTCATCTGACACTTATTGGATTTTAGTTGACGTAGAAAAATTACCGACAAAAAGTGTCATTTACAGAAATCAGATGCTTTCTGGCTAAAAGTTAAGGATAAAACTATGTTTGATTTGATTTGATAGTCTTAGACAAAATTACTAACTTTCATTTTCTTAGTTTTATACGCGTAGGCCGACACAAATAACTCCATTAAACTGAAAGGATCGAAAGAATGCTATTCAAAATTATTTACAGTCTACAAAATATTTCATGGATTCTACACATTTTTAGTCTTCAAACTCCTAAACATAATAATAAACTTGAATAAACTTGAAAAATTTCTTCGATGAATGTATCACTTGCAGATATGATCTATGTATGGAATCCTCAATTTAATATCAAACAAGAACTCCACAATAATAATTCATTATAAATTTCATTTCTCCCAAATAATTGACAGTTTAATCTATATTCGAAACTCGATCCATATAATCTATATTACTTGATAAGCAACTATCACATTCAAATTACTCAACAAAAAACCAAAGAAATCGTTTATCTACTCACTTCATTGCAAAAAACGACAAAATTACCTCTGAAACTTGTGATTGACTGTGAACAATGCATTTCAATTAATATTATCAACCACTCTATCGGTCAGCAACCCCTTCTTTATACTTTACGCCCCCGAAAAGAAAAAACGTAACTCAAAACACGTCAACATTTCAACAAAAACAATTATTCCAATTGATATTAGTATCATATAGGTAAGTCTTATTTTCGTAAGTAAATATTTATAATTGAGTTCATGTTTTCGTCATAATCTATTGCCAGAAACAAACAGATTTCTGTAGGAAAACGAAATTATGAAAAATTCTTTGAATTTTATGTTTTGTTTTAGTTACTGTTAGATCCCTGAGGTGTTTTCCTTTATGTTTTCATCATTAACTATTTCATTTTGTTGTTTTGGATATTATAGCAAAATGTTTGATTTTGATCCGGAATATGTGGGTTGTGTAGCGATGGAATTTCAAAAATCTATTTTCATTGTTAATTTGAATTAAAACAAACAATTCGACTTAGACATAATCTACATAAATACGGTAAAACTTTTCGTTTCGCCAACATGATCATTCTAGCTACCTATTTTACGCATTTCTTATTCTTCTAATCATCTAGCTCACTCGTTTAAAGCCTAATCTAATTCATTTACTTTCAATATTTTGTTCACTCTATCTTTTCCCTATAATCACTTCGTCGTCATCGTGTTTATATTCTAAAATATTTTGTTTTTTTTTTTTAAATCAATTTAGTCTCACGGTCTTATGCCTAGCTTTATCACAGGTTTGATCCCTTTCTCCGCTTTATGCGCACATACAACACACTCAACAAATTAAAATACAATACAAACAAAAAATATAGCACTAGCTGCTTTAAAAATGAAAACCGATTGGGCTATAACAAAATAATAGCTTATAAAATTGCAAAATGTACTAAATAATATTCTATTAGATTCGACGTACCTATTATTTACTTGGTAGAGTTTAGATCTGATTTCTTTCAAATATCTAATTCTTCGTTCTCCGCTCAAGCCACTTGGGTTGTCAAATTCACATTTTCTTATTCTGGATTCGTGTCAGTATCAAAATCACTTTTTTCCCTTCGTTCGCTAGAAGATTTTTTTTAAAGAATTGATCCTTCCATTGCACAGTTATTATCAAGAGTCTTCTTCTGTTTCAGGAAAGCAATAATAGCACCTATATTAAATCACCAACAAAAACATTTTGCATTTGTTTCGCATTATTCGTAGCATTATTTGTTGTCTCAACAGTTTTGGATCCTTTGTGATGATCTTCGAGTCTGTTTGCAGCTTAGAATTTCATCACGATCGTTTTCACGCCCAGCAGATTACGAACGCTTTCGTTGTATTTGACCAGGACGACTTTCGACGATCGAATGTTGAGTTTTTCGCCAGCGCAGAGAAGTTGTAGGCATGTTGCTTTCTCGAGAAAGTCGGACATTTTGAGTTCGCGTAGAAGCTCCTTGTTGGTCGGTGGTGGCAGTGATGGTGATATCTGAAAGTAATTGCATTTGATGAGTATATGTAGATGCTTTCGAGTATTATTTGTTAAGAAAAGAAGATTAAAAAGTCCTTTATCGTTTTTTGGTTGATTTTTTTTTGTAATTTAAGATTGAAATTATGGAAACGAAACTGGATTGGATTTAATACTAATTAACATACAGTGAATTCGTACCCCCAATGATGAAAAAGCAAAACAACCAAATCAACTATAATTAAAGCAAGAAAAATGTTAACTCTATCACAATTTTTTGAAGGCAGTATCAGTGAAATCATAGTTCAATAGAATGATTATAAAAACCTTCAGCGCAGTTTAAGCCAAATATTATGAAGCGAAAATAATTGTACTTCAGAAAAGTATACCCTGTACCCTGCGAAGAATTTTAAAGAAAAATGTTCCAAACGAAGGGAAATATGTTTTTGCATGTTTGATAAATTTTGCTGAAATGTCGAAATCAGGTCAGTTCTCAAGTTAGTTTTCACAAGTATGGGAATAGAGGTGGGACTAATATATTCATATTAGTTAAGATATTACTAATATTTGAATATATTAGGTAATAGTAATATCTTTATGTGTCGTATTATAATATATAAATATTAGTTTCGCGTGAAATTTTTTTATTCTTGTTTTGTTGTCATTAATCAATTTGTTCGCAATGACGTGTCTTTTTACCAAAGCAAGCATTGAAAAACAAAAATGTGTATAGAAACTGCCGCCATTAGTTGCATGCGGCTGCAATCGAAACCTTTGACAATTAAAACGAGGTATTTGTATGAGGATGCATATTAAATGTACACATGTATATGTTTTACATTCACATTTTCATGGATATGCATAATTGCATGGATGTACCTCATTTGCACCCTTATGTCGACTCTAATTATCTTCTTTATTTATGAATCAAAGGTGCATAGTACAGCCGAAGCATGTTCACATTAAATTAACGGCGGCATTTCAGTGATTAGTTTTGTAGAAAGGACCGGCACTACGAACAAATTTTATGACATTGGATTGCCACTAATAGGTAACGAACCGACCCATCGCAATGAAAAAATAAGATAGTAGGCAACAGGAATCGTTTTATAGTATATTCAAATAGATTCGCAGCATGTCGTTTTCGTACTCTTGCTGCAAACCAAAATTCGCCACAAAAAGAAGCCAGCTACAAAAATAGGTTGCTGCTGCAGTACGCGAACATAGCTAATATCTACACATAATTATATCACCATCAGCTACCATTTGTTATTAATCTTCGCCAAACTTTTACTGAAAATATTATCATTTTTCAGTTTAGCAAGATGCCTGCATCCGAAAACTATTCTCCGTTTCGAGTCATAGAATTTGAAAATTACTCCATTAATTGCATTACTTCACTCAAGAACAAGATCAGTTTATTGATTCACCCAAACATACGTACGAACATACATAAATCGACAAAGCTTACCTCCAAATCAACTCATTAAACTTGCCTGATTCACATTTGCGCTCATACATATACATATCATTATAGGAGCAATCGTACGTTATCCTAGCCATAACATGTATCCTGTCAATAGTTAAATAACTTAAGGCAGTATTCTGGTCTAGAGGCTTGATTTTGAGGTGATTTTACGGACGCCATGAAAAAAAAACCATTAACATTTTTGGGATATATTTGTTTACCAGTCTTTTATTAACATTTTGAAAGTACAAAAATGTATTCAAAAAATAAAAAAAATTTAAATTGATGTAGCGTAGGGCGGGCGAAGTGAATGGCTCAAAAAAAAAAAACTTGTCTCATGGTTGACATGATTCCAACCTGCCTGGTGGTCGGAAACTTACATTTTAGGTGAATTCTGTAATAAAAAGAATGTGAAATTCGTCTGTCGTAGGCGATTTGAAAAAACTTCTTTTTTACAAAATGGCGTCCATGTGAAAAAAAAGTCGCTTTTTTGCCCCATTTTTTCAACTTTGGGGATTTTTAATAAATAGTAGAAAAAAAAAATTTGAAAAACCCCTACGTCAGACGATAACCAATAGTGTTAAGAGGGTTTGTGCAAAATTTCACGTAAATCGGTTTATTGCAACTAGAGATATCATGTCAACCGTATCGGGAAAAGTAGTTCCGAGAAAAACGCGTTTAAATCTTGGAGTCTCGTTTCGGCCAGTTAGTTGGCGTGTCACAAAAATAGCTGTAACTTCAAAAATAATTCGAATTTCCGAAAATCATTTTAAGAGCTTATTCTTAAAGGTCTAAACTTTGTAAATATGCAAACAAAAAACAATCGATTTGATCAAATTTCTAGACCAGAATACCTCCTTAACGAAACATTCATTAGCATCACTAATACGATATATTCACTAAAGCTTGAACTAATGCCTTAACTAATACCAAATATTAGTTAAGGCATTCACTAATGCCTTAACTAATGTGAAATATTAGTTAAAGCATTCACTACTGCCTTAACTTATACCAAATATTAGTTTAGACATTCACTAATATCTTAACTAATCTCAAATATTAGTTTAGACATTCACTGATATTTGATATTAGTTAAGAAAATACTCCCTTTTAGTAACGGATACGGCTAGTGACTTTTAGCTCAATAGCTCAAAAATAAGGAAAGATGCACCTCAGCAGCTGACAGAAAAATTCGGGGAATGATTGAAGTTGAAAATTTCAAATTCGGATTGTAGTCATGCACGTGTTTAAAGGTTTCAAAAATTATCACCACAAAACAGGAAAAAGGACGGCACACCTGCAACATTGATCTACTTTCCACTTGTATGTTCCAGCATTTTTTGAAAATTATGCTTGAAGAGGAATGACAAATTCAGAAAGAATTGTTTCGCTGAAAAATTAACAAAAAATTACATATTTTAAAAGAAGACTCAACTCTGCAAACTTTAAAGGCTACATTCCACTTAATTTAATCTGGTTCAATTTTTTATAGCTTCCAAAGCAAAATAATTTAATTTAAAAGACCAATTGATTCCTTTATACATAGTCCAGCCATAAATATTGTTACAAGGTTTGGCAACCCTGCAGAAAGGAACCGTTATATTGCATTTCTTAAAAATTGAGCTAATCGCTATAGTACGCTTGTGCTTGATGCATTTGTCATCATTTGAGTTTAATTTTAAGTGAAGTGAACATGGATTGAGGCGACAAAGAAAATAGAATTGCTGTGATTGCACTTCATAAAGTAGGAATGCAACCAAGTGATATTTTTAAGACTCTGCATACCCTTGGTATAAGCCGATTGTTTGTATATCGGGCTATTGAAAGATTTAATGATACGTCTGGAGAAAGTGACCGTGAAAGAAGTGGCCGTCCGCGAACTACTCGAACACCTCAAGCGGTTAAAGCCGTGCGCGAGAGAATTCGCCGTAATCCTCTTCGGAAACAAAATATTTTATCGCGTGAGATGAAAATACCCCAAAGAACAATTTCACGTATCATCAAAAGTGACTTGGGGTTGGGTGCTTATCGTAGATCTACCGGGCATTTACTAACAGATTCGTTAAAAAAAATAGAGCGGAAAAATCAAAACGATTACTTTACCGGTACGCAAACCAAGAACACCGTAATATTTTGTTTACGGACGAAAAAAATTTTACTGTCGAAGAAACATTTAATAAACAAAACGATATGGTTTATGCTCGCAGTGCCAGAGAAGCTTCTCAAGTTGCCCAAAAGGTTCAAAGAGGTAATCATCCAGCCTCAGTAATGGTTTAGTGGGGTGTTAGCTACAACGGGGTGACAAAGTTGCATTTTTGTGAGAAGGGCGTCAAAACGTCTGCCAAAATTTATCAAGAAAGTGTCCTTGAAAGTGTAGTGAAACCTCTCAACACGTCATTATTCAAAAATCAGCCTTGGAGTTTCCAGCAAGATTCTGCTCCAGGTCATAAGGCGAAGTCAACCCAAAAATGGCTTGAAGAAAATGTTCCAGATTTTATTAAAGCTGAAGATTGGCCTTCCTCTAGCCCAGACCTGAATCCGCTGGATTACGAATTATGGTCTGTCTTAGAGCAAATGACGTGCTCTAAAAGACATTCAAATATCGAATCCATAAAGAAGTTTCTTACACATGCAGTCGCCAACTTTCCGATTAAAGTCGTGCGTGCTTCCATAGATAAGTGGCCAGCTCGATTAAAGGCTTGTGTAAAGGCAAAAGGCAATCACGTCGAATAACTTGTTGCAATTTCCGTTGTTGACAATGCATTTAATAAATAAACAATGATTTCTTAACATATACCACCTCTTTTATTGAACAGTGCTTTAAAAAGTTTGTAACATTATTTATGACTAGACTAGGTATTTCTTTATATTTCAATTTTTTTATATATTTCTAGAAATATTTCAATTTTCCTCTTTTCCAGTGTCCATTAGTCTATTTCATCAAAGTAGGAATAAAGAATAAAGACAGCATATGGCTAGTGGAGGAGTGAAAATTAAAATGGAACTTTACTTCGGATAATAAAATTGAGTTTGGAACAGTTACGTCACAAAGGAATCAAAAATTAATAAATTTAAAATTAATAACAAAAATTTAAAATCAATAAAAAAAAGTTACAAGGATAACAATTTAGTAAAATACTTTTGACGACAGTTAAACACCTGAACATTTCTTTTTCTGAATGGCTTAGAAGCATAGCCAGGGCCTTTAGTAGTAAATTATACAGCAAATTTGGAATAATCCTCAGTTCATGTCAAATTCTGAAATCATCATATCCTTGAAGTTTTGTAAGCGAACAATTATTGGCAGGATTGAAAATCTTTGGAGGGTTTCAGTTATAAGGAGTATTAAAATTGTCCAGACCCGCGAGTTTTTTTTGTTGGAACAAGCACTACTACCTTAATTTCGTTCGTTCACTTTTGAAATGATTCTAAATTTGGCAGACATGGATAGCTGACAAGATTGTTTTGCTACTGGCTCAGATTACTAACACAGTTACGCATTCAAATTAAAAAGGTAAGCCGTACCACGTTTATTCAATAACTAACAAAATTGGGGTTGTTTTAAATCATAACATGCTGCTTTAGGACATACCAGTGAAAAGTTCAAAAGGAAATCCTCATTATTAAAAGCTATCAAATACACGTGTCGTCCATTTTATTTTGCTCTAAATTCATTCAGGACTTTATCCCCCACCCCATTCCTTTTGTAATCGATTTTTTTAACGGGCCGTTTCAAGGATTTTGTGGTTTCAGCGCTTGCCATCAGCCACCACACACCCTGTATACATACACATATTCAGCTATCTATGTTATTAAATCTTTTCTGACCATTCAATTCGATCTAGTTTTTTTTTCCTGCAAAACACAAACAACCTACTTTCAATTTCATCAAAGCTTTCTTTGATCTAGCTCAACATCAGCATCACACAATACTCCGAATCCAAGTAAATTCTCCATGGCAATCATAGATTTTCAATTTGTTGACATCAATTTTGCAAATCGAAAACAAAATCATTTCAACGTTAGAATATATGTAAGTATGTATGTCTAAATTAAATCTAATCACGATACTACTCTCCATCATGCCATATACATCGATACAAGCAGAAATAGATACATAGCATATAAGCAATATCAGCACTGTCGGCATAGCGAATCGTTTCGCACAATATCTATCTGAGGAGGTTGAGCTCCAAGTTCAAGGCTGTTTACATTGTCGGATTATCATGAGCTTGGGGGGTTCGGGTCGTGTTTTTATGTCAAGGATAATTTGAGCGTTGTCGTCAAGGTTTCATGCAAACATCGTATCGTAGCACTTACATAAATATCATAGCGGAATGAATGTAAAGCCTAATGCCGAGCACAATGTTAAATATTTTATCTTTTATTAAGTTGAAATATTGCTGTAATCAGTGTTACAAGAATGATAAGCAGTCTCAGAGCGCTATTAGGCATCGCGTTTAGTTTAATTGTTTATTTTAATTGAATTGCGGATGGCTATTTGCACAGTACTTACTTGTTTCAGTAGCGTGTCTTTGGATTTGACCTTCAGCAAACTGCAAAGATCGCTCAACATGACCCATTTCTCAGCGCCTTCGTCCTTTAATAGATACAACGGTGGTAAGGGAATTTCCGATTCTTCGAATTCGAAAATTTCGCCATCACCGTCCGTTTCTTCGTCTATGTCGCGGCCACCATCTCGCCCCTCATTCGTGGAACGTCTCCGTTGAATTGCCTGGCTCTGAAAGTCCTTGAATGGTTTCATCGTACTAATAGGTTCGAGTGAATTCATGTTGCTCAGGACAACCGTACAGTTTGATTTCAATTTGATTTTGCAACTTTCCTGGTCGACCATTGCCGAGCGGTTTTTTTCATCGTATGTTGTTGTCGACACAATGGAATTTGAGTTCGTATCGCATTTATCCTGAGTTGGCTCCATTGGCACATCCACATCCTCAGATTTTATCAGATTGGCGACGACGATAGTTTTATCAGTTTGCGAATCATCCATCGCTTCGTCACAATCATCATTGGCATCTGGTGCGCCAGCCAATACGTCGTAGCCGCAAGAGTCAGGATCTGTGAATAGACGGAAAGGATACATGATTGTATGCTCATTTACTGTGGGATTTAGGTCAGGGACGATATGGTATCTGGAGCATGTTAATATATTTACCGTAAATGTACCAAGGTCCTGCAAACTTCCACGGTTGCTTGTGCGGCCCTGTATTTTGCACGTCCTGCAGATGATTTTTTATAAATTGCTCCATTTCATTACTTTCGGCAAGCATGAGTGGTGTTTGTCCTGAAATTCACCCGAAAAATAACATCATGAAAAACTCATTGTCACAATGAAAACGGGAGCGTGGGAAATTCACTAAGCATGACATGACAAAGAGAATATCATAAAATTGAACAAAACACTTTACGAATCGAAGGAAGATGTGAAAATGAATGCCCTATACAATAGAACCGAAATGCTTACCTGAATACGTTGTCACAAGTGGGTCCGCGCCATGCGACAGTAACAGACGGGCAATCTCAATATATCCATTCTCGCTGGCTTCATGCAATGGCCTTATTCCCGATGCAGCAACTTCCGAGTGGTTTGCACCGTACTCCAGCAACAATCGCGCGATCTCCAGCCGACCCTTCGAACAAGCCTCATGCAGCGGTGTATAGCCCGCATTGTCTTTTGGATCCGGATTCAGTCCCATTCGTTCCAAGCAATAGGCAATTACATCGATGTATCCTAGCCTTGCGGCCTTATGCAAGGCACTCTGACCGACACCCTTATTCAAAACCCACTTCTGGATTTCTTTGCTAATATCATTTTCATCTCGAGTGATCAACAGCTCCACTGGCGAAATGCGCTTCTTGCGCACCACCTCCTGCCCGTTGACTGTATGCGGGGTCGGCTTCTTTTTCTTGCGAATATAATCGAACCCCGAGCTTCCCTTGCGACGGCTACTTCGAATCTTGTTGTTCTTTTTTCGCTTGAATAGTATCGGTGTGACAATGCCGTCCCCATGCTCTGATATAATACTGGGGGTGTCTCTCTCATGATTTTCCACTGGTTCAGTTTTGAGCTCCGCAGCGTTTTGAAGACAAGCGTTGAGCTCAGTATCCTGGGTCTCTTCGTCGTCGTGATTTATGACGAACTCGTCCAACTTCTCCTTCTTTATGGGAATGTCTAAAATACTGCTGCGACTTGATTCCTCCACGGATGCGTCGCCCGGAACTTTCTTATTCTTTCGAATCGTGCTTCCGAAATCGACGTCGTTCATCGCAGCCAGGTATTCTTCGTACTTTTTCGCGAAAGTCATCCTGGACTCGATTTCTTCTTTCGAGTCGGTAAGGTCAGGAGGTGCGGACGCAGGACGATCTTCGCCACCGAATATTTCCCGAATATGATGGTTCTCTCCCCGCTGGATGTTGCCGGTCTTGGGCGTTGGTAACATTTCCAGTTGGTTGCCAGTGCGAGGCAGAAACTTTGGCTCGTTTCGGCCCAGGATTCTGTTCACTTTCTTATCTTTCAATCGCCGAGCGAATGGAACACGTTGATGCAAAATATCAATGATGGACCTTCCTTGCAGCGACTCCGGAACATCTGCTGACGCTTCGTCATCCTGAATAGGATTCTTATTCGACTTTTTCTTATCTTTGTGATTCCCCGAACGCGATTCTTTATTGTTGTTCGTTAGTTTTTCAGAGGACTGTTTCTGATTGAGTTTTATATTGTCGATGGGGAACGATTCGGAAGCATCGGACGAGTGCGGGTCGAGATCTGGTAGAGAAGTTGAGACTCGATGATGTGCAGGCCCTTTGATTGTGATCAGACTTTGCGGCACCTTGAGAGCTCTTTTGTACTGGTAAACTTCAAGCTCCCAGCCCGGTGGAAACTTGTCTGTATTGTTTTCAGCGGGGGCTGGTTTTTGTTTTCCTGGCGTTATCTGCTTCTTGCATGGCGTTATAGCTTTCGGTGGCACTGAAGGTTTCTTTTCAGTGTCGACTTTTGCGCGATCAGATGATCTTGTTTTTCGTGGCTCCACCACTTTTTCGTTAGGCAAAGACTCGTTTGATAACCGTGACCGCCGCAGCAGCACCCGTTTAGATACAGTTTGAGATTCCTCCTCGGCACTACTACTTTCACTAGAACTAAGTGATGATTCTTCTTTCGCAGGGCGTGAAGGTTTTTTCCTTGCCTTATCGTCTGACTCATCGCCACAAAGTTTTCTTTTCGTGTCATCCATCTTATCAGATCGTGCGCTTCTTGTGCTGATCTGAGACTTTGGCTTCTCCTCGCTGGATTTCAGTTCAGTCGATCGAGTCACTCGGACAGGAGTTTTCTCCGTCTTTTCTGCCAATTTCTCGGAAGTTTTGCTTTTGTTTTTGACGGGCGTTGTTTGAGCTAATTTTTCGTTCCTAGGAGTGATTTTTATAATTTTATCATTTCTAAGAATCTTACTGTTAGCAAGTTCTTCCTCGAGCTCTTTCTTTCTCTTCGATCTGGTCATGGTTTCCTCAATTTTGGGGGATTCAGGTCGTCTAGCTTTTCGCGCGGCAGATTTTGATTTCGATACAGTGCCACTGGTCTGATCTTGATCTTTGCTTGTTTCTTCCGCAATATCATTTTTTGTGCTATCTGACATATCACCCTTTCTTCTAGCCTCCTCCTTTTTTGGCTCTTCTTTCTCGTCATCACTGCATTCACTTTCTTCGCTCGGCAGCTTCATGCACTTTATTTGTGCTTTGGTAATGATCTCCCGCTTCAATACAACCGAACTTGGTGTTATCGGAAATGGCAATTTGATTTTTCGATCCTCCTCGCCAACCACAGACTTCGTTACTAGTTTTTTACCAGTTTGTGGCTCGGACTCCGATAGAGACTTTTCTGCCGCCATTTTTCGCTTCCTCGTTTGGAAACGCTCACGAAAAAGATTCCGCTTTTGCTCATCTTTCTGTTCTCCATTAGAGTTACCAGTGTCTGATGTATTACGCGTTGTTGTACTGGCTCCACTGGTCCGCGAACGAGCCTTTCGCGTCAGTTTCTTCGGTCTCTGTAAATTTCTTTTGGTCTCATCCTCACTATCGGAACTGGAAGTTTTACTGAAACGGGCTGCTCGACGTCTTTCTTGTTTGAGACGCTTATTTTCTCGTGCTGCCCTAGCCGCTTGTCTCTCAGTATCAGACCCTGAGCCAGAGACCGATTTTCGAGCAGCAGTTGACGCCTTTTTTTCCACATCAGCCAATGGCTCCTCGGTTTCGGCTTTCGATGGAGCTGAAGTATCTTTATCTGAGCTCGCCTTACCAATATCAGACATGCTCTGCTGTCGCAATAAATGCAACGGTTTGTCTTCGTCACTGGAGCTCCCTTCTCCTTGAGATTTATTTTCAACTTTTTTATCCGCAACAGCGGGTTTGGCGGCCTCTTTCTTAATTTGTTCGACCAACCTCTTGTTAGCCTCGTCATCGAAGGCTATGCCAGGAAGGCTCTCTTTCATTTCAATTTTTTTCATAATTTCTTCTGATGAGTCGTTCGCCGCACTCTGAGGCTTACGCTTTTTGCCCGATCTCTTCTTCGCCCCGGTTTTAAGTTGCTCGACAAAATTACTACAGGTGCTGCCCCAGTCCATCAGGTCGAAGGCAGATTGGTCGCAGCCCTCATCGGAAAAACGGTCAGTGACTGGTTGTTCTGGTCGTTCTTCCAAGTCAATTTGCTTCTCTGGTTTTTCTTCGGGTTGTGGTTTATCTTCAACAGGTGCCGGAATGGGAGGAATCGGGGTGTACCCTTTGAGTTCGCCTTTTGTTCGGATGCGAGCCGCAATGATAGAAGCGATGTCAGATTTCGGTGGCTCTTCTTCCGCCACTTCGCCATTGGCTTGGGTTCGCGTCAGCAGTTTCTGCTTCTCAAATTCTCTCATCTCGATACTCGTTCGAAGTTTGTCGATGACGTTTTGATCGGCACCACGATGGGGAGCTGCGTTGGCAGAATGCGTACTGGCTGATGGAATCGAAGGTGTTATTTTTTGTTCATTATTTTGGGTAGTGCTGCGGGCACTACATGAGATTTGACATGGCTGCAATGGGATTTTCGAGCAGGGCTCATTGATTTGTGGAGTGACTACCACTGCAGTAGGAGGTGATTGAGTGGTCAGTATTGCTGGTGTAGGCTCAGGCAGAAGCTCTTGTCTCTTTACTATGGGTTCTGAAGAAGGAACCGGCGGATACCAGGTTTGATTCTGTGGTGGCGGAGCTGTTGGTTCTCGGACCTGGTACGCATGTGGATTGGTTGTTTTTGGCCGCACAGGATATTGTTGGTCCTTGTATTGACTAGGAGCGTCAGCCCTCGCATGCACGTTTGGGTTAGAAGGTGCAGATGTATTTGAAGGGTAGCTCAAAACCTTCTGGCTCGAACTGTCATAATATTCATAACGACCAGGCAGAGGAAGCGCAGGCTGCTCTTCCAGTTGTTTACGCGAGTAATGAGGTGTATAATATGGATTAGGTCGAGGTCCATAGTGATGAATGTGCCCATAGCGGCTTGTCGATATTGCAGATTCACGATTTTCGTGAGGAGTTTGCCGTGTATGGTTGCGTGATGCTTCATTCTGTTGTTGCGTTATTTCCAGACGTGAATTATGGTTCGGCATAGGGTAAGAGTTTGGAACTTGCTGATATCCTGGCTGCATGTGGTGATGATGAGGTGACGTGTGACGATGATGATTTGGCGGCAGGGGATGTGAAGACGGGCCAGAACGCTGTGGCGCAGTATGCGTTGTTTGCCCTTGGACATGGTGTGGTTGAACATGAGATTGCTGATTAACATAATTGTTAGGTGGCGCAGTGTTACTTTGACTGTTTGGAGGGCGCATGTTATGCGCTGGATAGTTTGGATGCAATATCTGAGCACTAGCGTGCTCTTGTTCTGGCTTGGAATAATTTGCCGACATTTTTGACGGGACATCACTCCTTGGACCTGAAACATCTCTGCGCTCATAATGCCCTGAAGCTGCAGCTACATGACCTGGATATCTATGGTCATGCAAAGACTGCTCATAGTTTTGGCGCTGTTGGTGGTGAGCCATCATTTGTTGATGCTGTTGGTGCACATACTGCGTTTGTGCCAAATGAGCACGATAGAGTTCGTCCACTCTAACTTGTTTTTCTGGTGGATGATAGTTGTTCGTACTGTTGTTTGAAATAGTGGGAGTTGGCTCCAAAGACCGTTTTCTTGCATTATTTTGCTCAACTGTATAGTTATGGCTGCGTCGATCATTTGCGGCCATAGCACGCACTTCTTCTTGCCTCTTTTTCTCTTCCTCAGCACTATAGGGTTGGGGCTTACTTTCGGGCTGGTTTCGACTATGCTGGGCAGTTGAAGGACTTTGCTGTGACGGAGGCTCTTTTTGCCGCACAAATTCTACTCTCTTAGCCATCTCAGCCGCCTGAACTGGTGGATAAAATTCCCTCGATTTCGAAGGGTTAGTTTCATGATATCTTTCGTAATTATAGTCAACAGGATAGTGATGAAGCTGAGAAGGAGATTGTTCATATTTTTGCGTCGGTGGTGGATGTCGCGGATAGTCTTGATTATATTGAGATTCTTTAGCTGGAGGCGGCAGAATTTTCCTAATTTGTTCGACTTCAATTACTTTAGGCCGTTCTTCAGGTACCCTTTGTCCATATTTGGAAGTAGTTGGTGCAGCAGTAGGCTGTAGCACCTTATTTTGGGATGAGTGGTCCCCCAGCTGAACAAGAGCTGACTGCTGGTTCACCATTGAATAAGCTTTATGCGTATGCGGTTGACCGTACGGAGGTTTATATGGATCGATTGCCGGTTCTCGAGACATGTTTGGCTGCTCTGAAGGGTAGGTTGTCTTCAGAGCATCCTTTTGAGGCGGTATCGATGAGGTTTTCTGAGAATACGGAGTTACCATGTTTTGTTCTATTGCATATTGCCGTGGTGCGCTTGGCATATATGTGCCACGTTGCGTTAAACCATAGTTCGCTGGTGATTGGGCAGGCTGAGGATCTTGATGAGTGACATTCTGAACGTGCTTTGAAAAATTTGGTGCAAAATCCACTTTCAGTGTACTCGTTAGACTGTTTCTTGAAGTGTACACAGAATCGTCACAGCCTGTGGAATCGGCCTTAGTCTTAACCGTTTTCACTGACAGATCCAAGGGAGATTCACGTTTTACTGTGCTCGTTGGTAACGTGGGAGGTTTCGGAGCAGGAGCAGGGGCAGGCGGCGGTGGTGGCTCGGGTGGCCGCGTGCGCGAAGAGTAAGCATTCCTAGATTCTGTGACAGGAGCAGTTTTCATTTTAGAGATAACCACCGTTGACAACTCTTTGCTGTCTATATAACTCGATCTCGGTGCACTATGAGCCTCATGTTCTGCAACGTTTGGCCGCTCTGCTGGACTTTTCATTACTTTTGAAACTGTTACACTGATATCATTCCTTGTCAGATCATTGCAAATAGGCAGAGCGGAAATTTTGCTTTCGTTCGGGAATCTCGCGGTGCTACTAGTTGTCGCTGGACTGCTGCTAGTACTACTGTTTCCAGGATACCTTTTCGATGGATCGAAATTCTGGTGGTACATGTATTTCGCATTCGGGTCAGGCACACGAGGGTGGTTCAGAGCTTCACTGGATCGAGACAAGTGCAAGGAACTTGAATTCTTAGGAGGTCCTGGCATTGTGTCGAATATGCTCTTGCTGAGATCATTCTCGGACCGTCGGATGGATATGTCTTTATTTAAAGTGCGTCGGATTATTTGATAGTTCAGATCTTCTTCAGAGGTTGCACTTCTGATTGCATAAACGTTATTTATCATCTCTCGATAATTTGGCTTTTCCTGAGATTTACCGACATTCGGTTTGCCATAGTTATGCTGGGGTTTTAAGGCCTCAGTATGAGTGGGTGGAACGTTTGGTGGGTAAACACTGGCAGCTCGGTCAGGTTGCTTTGGCGCGCTTCCTTTAAGTGGCAGCTGACTTATCATATACTCGCTAGGCAGGAGAGGCAATGCCTCGGTTTTGTGTGCAATCGCAGGTGGAGCATCCGCATATTGTCGGTCGACTTGTATACTTTCGGGCTGAGGGCCAGGCACTTTGCTGCCAGGACTTGGGTCCCGATGCGGTGGGTACATGTAAGGGTTTTTGTAATTTACTGATGGAGGAATATTTTGCACAGGTACAGGAGTGGGGCGAGGGATATTCGTTGGACTTGGTGACGGTCTGGGAGAAGGCTGGAGGAACGATGGGCTTTGTGGAGAGGAAGCATTCATGGCCACTGGGCTTTGTGATATCCGATACGGTGTATGCGGTGAGGCCGCTGGACTATGACTGATTCTTGAATTTGGCGATTGGCTCGGCCAGCCACACGGTGGATTCATCGTTCCAGGACTTGGCGCTGATTTGTTTGATGATGTAGCGCTAGCTGTATTGAGAGGCAATGATGCTTGCTGAAGTATGGAACTTTGAGCAGGATATTGCCTTGCTGATATAGCTGACGACGGTGAAATGCTGTTGCTGTAGGGCGACCCTGGTTGATGCAGTGATTGATGTGGAGACTGATGTGGAGATTGGTGAGGAGACGGGTGTTGTTGTGGTGAATATTGGTAGTAATTGCTATTGACAACAGATCGCTCCTGTGGTTTTTGCTGAGGATACTCCACAGCATGTTCTTTCGGACGACTGGTCTGTATAACAGACGTCGGTGCTGTTGCGACGCTTTGCTGATGCGACTGCATTGGTGGTGGATGTTGTTGTGGCTGCATTTGTGGTGGATGTTGTTGTGGCTGCATTTGTGGTGGATGTTGTTGTGGCTGCATTTGATAATAGCTCGGATAGGCATACCTTGATTGATTTGCAGGTGTCGGGTGTTTTTGCGAGTATCCGTAAGCATAGTCACGTTGCTCAATATGTTTGCTGTTAGCCGTAACAGGTTGTGTTTGTTGGCTACAAGGCGTGGAATGTTCCCTCTGTTGCAGCTGAACGCTGCTTGGTTGACTTGTTTTATGCTGTTTATTATGGTAGTTTGTTGGTTCGTGCAACTCAGCTTTCTTCTTATCTTGCGATGGCGTTGATGATGACACCGGTTTGGTTGGAACCACTGACATAATTATGTCATCCGACAGCTGTGGATACTTTCGCGTCAAAATAGTTTCTACTTCTGGCTTACCACTTTCTTCTGCTTTTTGGTTGTGCGCATTTGCTGGAGCACCAGCAGATTTACTTTGGAATTTCTGCATATTGAACTCAGGCGCTTTTACATAAAGATTGTTGTATGCTTTTCCTTGAGCTGCTTCCTCCTGTGGCGGGTTCTTAAGCCGCAAGTCTTTCACATAGTTGAACTTTTTGCTCATCTCAACGAACGCTTCATGAGAAATAGCTGGAGCGTTGTACTTTTGATTATCGGGCTTTTGCTTTCCGTCATGGAGTTTGCTAAAATCAGGTGGTTTCATGTGCAGTTGGGTCAGATTGCTGGCTTGGTAGCTTGAAGAAGTAGACACAGGTACTTGGTGTGCATGCTGTGCTATTTTGCTAAAGTCAGGGTTTTCGACATACATCGAGTTTCGTCTCATCGCCGACTCCGCCATTTCTCTACTGCTGTAGCTTGGTTGAATTTGGTGGCTGTGTGTGGACTCTGGCTGTGCGAAATGATGTACATTTTTCGGCTGTTGGTCGAAACTAGGCTTCGTTTTTTTCATTGCGAGAACGGTATCAACCATGGCTGGTATTCGTGGGACACTGTCTAAAGAGGATGTTGGTTCAGTTGCGTTTGAAGATGTCTCAGCACGATTACTACTACCAACAGTTCCCTTGTTTTGGGACGCTGGTTTCGCATAGTTGTTCCAGTTTTCGGCATTTGCTTTCGAATAGTGGTAGTAGGCCGAAGATTTTTGATTTGGATTCACTGCAGTTTCATTTTTTGCATTTGGTAGGCCTCTAGTCGACTGCGTGGATTGTTGTGGTTGCTGCTGAGGTGGATAATGTGGTTCGAAATATTTTTCATGCGAGTTGTAGTATGGTTGCATATTCGGCTGGGGTGTCTGATTGTCTCGCGAGGGTGGATCGTACGGCTTCTGTACGCTACTACTGAATTGTTGCTGAGAAGCGAAGTTAGGTTTCAGCCTCGATTCGATCCTTCCGTCTTCCATGGCGCTTTGTTGAAACAAGTGTCGTATCGTCGAGGCAACAATCGCTTGATTAGATGTCTGATATGTGATTACTTTCGGGTGGCCTTTGACGTCCATTTGTTCTGAACTGTTTCGTGTATCAGTCTGGGGTTTCTCGGAAAAGCTGGATCGCCTGTTTTCACCAATGTTTGGCCTGGGGTGCGAGTAGTTTGTCGATGAAACGGGATCTGTGTCATTCCGTTTACGTTCGATGGTATTTGGGGTGGATGACATGTGAGTTAGATTTTGAACACGATTGCTTTTCGACTGATCGACACTGTCGGCCGGTACGCGAGTAGCCGATAGAGGAGAAGCTTGGTAATAACTTTGGTTTTGAGTGTTATTGGTGGTGTTTGCCATGCTTCGTCCTGAATACTTGTCATCCGCTGTTGAGCTTCGAACACCTTGTGATGTACTATAGTTGACGGATGCGATCACTGATTTTGCAACAGGTTGTGGTGAGGGTGACTTCGTTGTAGAACACACTGTACTACTGTCTGCCACAGCATTACCATTCGGAGACGGACTGTGTGAGCTGCTAGCGTCTTGCCTCGTTTCGCTAAAACTAGCACTACTACTACTCGTACAATAGGTCGGATGAATCTGTGGCGGATTTGGATTTTTATCGCTTGATAATGTCGGGTTTTCTCGTAATCGAACATTCTTGCAGACTTCCTTCTCCGAACTATTCTGGGAATGTCTACTCGCATCGACGAGTTCCCCTCTACTACAATCAACTGGAGTTCGGCTTTGACTAGAACGTCTGATTGGAAATGATTTATTGGGCATTTGTGGTATAGGGCCCGTAAATCTTTGTTCCGCTCCCGATCTTCCAGTCAAACAAACTTCGAATTGTTTAGACCTATCTAACTGTGAATTTGTTGTTACGTAGCTGGTATGCCAGCTATTTGTATTAGAGCTAGAATAGCTGGTACTGACTGATTGCACAGGTTTTGACCACTCTGCGACCGATTTCGTAGGAGTATTAGAAATTTGCTTTTGACTTTGGCCATGTGAAGACAATCTGTCTCCATGGTTTCCAGCATTTTCTTCACTGCTACTTAAACTACTGCTTGGTGCCTCTTGTGCTGGTGTCGGAACGTTACTTAGAGGACCTGTGCTAGTAGAATCTATGGACGGTCTTTTTCGTTCGATTGTACCCAAGTTTTTGAAAGCCTCTGGATTTTCTTTGAATTTACTAGTTTCCATCGAGTTTGTTGGTGTGGCTGCCGCCAATATTGGTTCTGGGGAGCTCGTTTCGGGAGAACAGGTTTTACTGCAGCTTGTTAGAGTTGCAGTCGAAGACGATGCTTCCATTGGCAATGCTATTGTTTCCTTGTTTTTGTGTTCATGATAATGAATCTCCGCTGATGAGGATTTTAATTTGTCGAATGAACTATTTACAGTACGGCTTTGATTCATCTCAGTGCTATTGACATTTGCAGGCTGCGTTGTGTCAACCTATGGATTGAGATATTATGCAAAACGTTATTTAAAATCATTTCATTGCTCAGGTTACAGCTGATGGTTTAAAATAAACGAAAATGAAATTGAAAAATACCTTATCTACAATATGGTCGTCTGTGCATGTTGTCAAGAACGTGGCATCTGGTTTCGATGACGATGATGACGATGAGAAATTATCTGTAAAGTTTGATGCTTTATTTTCAATCTCACACGGATTTGCTCCTTGTGCTGCTGTTTGACTGCTAACATGCTCGGATTCGCTTGATTCGTTTATTTGTGATAGCTCCTTCGATTCGACGGTTCCTCTTCGATTAGCTTCAGCTTCTGTTGGTCTTCTCTCACAATTTCCTTGCCGATCCTTATCATCGCCACCAGGACTTGCCATGTTATCATCGGTTTTAATTTTGCTTCCATTGTGTGTCGAAAGCGAACACGATAGGGAAACCGATGACGATGATGATGATGGTAACGGCGGCGACAATGACGTTGATTCCGTTGTAGTCACCTGTGTTGCTGTTTGCTTTGTATCGTTTTCCTCATTCGTATCATTCGGTGTCGAAGATGATGGTGAGGATGCTGATGAGGTTGTTGACGATGGCGCTTTAGCTGTTGCAATCGATGGCAACGATGATGCGGTTGTAGTTGTGGATACTTGTGTTGTTGTTCCTGCTGGCGGTGGCGGTAATGTTGATTGATCAGGTGATGGGACTGCAGTTGGGGATGATGGTGGTATGCTAGTGGTTGTTAATGGTGATGCTGCTGTCGATGTGGGCTGAGAAAGTTTATCGTCCTCATTTTTTTCTGTTGCCTCTGCGAGTTTCAATGCAGGGTCCATTTCGATTGTTTTCGAAATGATTGGTTCTGGAATGAGGAAAAATAATTATCAGTAAGAGAGGTGTCCAAACAAGTGTACATACACGAATAATCTTAAGATGAGAAGCATAGTTTATTACGAAACCTGAAGTGGAGAAATAATAACATGTTATTATGGAAGAAGAAAAGGTTTCAAAGTTGTTTTTATCTGATAAAAAAAAGTTTGCTTTGAGCGAAAATTCGTAGAATTCTTCGAAAAACAATTTCTATCCTTATCAAAATGATAGCTTTCGATTTATTACAGCACGTGTGTATTAAGAACATGTTTTTTTCAAACCAACCTGTCGATTACACTTTATCTTACTCATATTTTATTATATTCTCGACTGAACACAAAAGAAGAAACAAAATACGACAAGGTTCTGGCTACAGTATTGAGTTAATTTCAATCACGTAAATAATTTTTCTAGCTCCGGTTGACCTACTTTCTGCTGTGCCAATACTATCTTCGCTGTCCGAATACTATCTTTTCCCATCTCTGTTATGTAACACCACATACTAAATTGTTCCAACTATTTCCCTTCACAGTCCCTAGCTGGGCGCTTTTACTTACCAACCAAAGTACACGTACTGGCGATAAAGACCAATTGATAAATCTCTACCAAGAGTACGTCTAGTGACTTTGGGATTATTTTTGATAATAAGAAATGTTTCAAGATTGTTATCTTCGCGTTTCCAATAACAATAGAGGAATTGTGTGTGTGAAAGAGATTCCGCGAGCTATAAGTGCACGTTGAAGAAAATACCGTCGCTATGTGAAAGTTGTAAGCTATAGTAGCCTGAGACTTACACTATACTTGAGAAATCTTTGTTTCTTTGCCGTCAAGTAGGTATTAGTTGAGGCCTTTTCAATGCTACGGTACCAAATGACTTTGAGTTTTCCAATGATTTCGTCGTTGTCGTCGTCAACGAAACGACTTTCTTTTCTTTCGATTCGATCATTGTGCGCTACAAAACAGACTTGAGCTCGAGTTTGGGTAATTTGGAACTTCTTACATGAACTCATTTCTGGTACGTTCATTGTCGTTCGAGTAGAGTTGCAGCAGTGTTTCGGGTATTTCTAAAGGGAGTAAGCGGTTTTTGTAATTTTTTTTTTATTTTTGTATATGGTAATGAGTAGACATTTTTTTCAGTATTTGTGATAGTAGTATGGACTTATTTGTCATAGAGGTTACATAAATTGTGGAAATTTTCCAAGAGAATGTTTTTGAGTATTATGTTATTGTTATTATGAAGTGTTTTGTCAAAGTTAAGGTACTTTGAGGACAAACTATAGTGAAAGAGTAGAAGAAATCTGTTTTTTTTTTACTTTCCAAAACCATCTATTTCTTCAGACTATCTAGTCCTATTTGCATGCATTTAAGGATGGAAACAATTTTTTTTCGTTCATAGTTCATTTTTAAAATTATATTGGTCATAAGGCAAGTAGAGGAAACTGCTCAAATATAATTTAATAAGACAAAAGGCAAGAATGGCTCAACATTCTTCATAAAATAGGAAGAATGAAGCAAGAAAATAAGCTCAATATTTTTTTGCAATTTTTCATGGCTTCTTTATACCATTTTAGGGGTTAAGAAATATGAGAGGATGAGCTAAGTCTAGTGGAAAAGAGCTGAAATCGAAGTTCACTATATGCTATATGCCATTGAAAATAGCGGAATGTGTTCGCCCCAATCCTGTTGATTACCATCAACTATTTTCGCGCGAGGCATTGATCCAACGTTTGATCAAAGCTTTCAACCACGCCATTTGTTTGGGGCAGGAGAGTCATCTTTGTTTTTTATACCCAATAGCTTCCATATCTTGCTAAACAGTTGAAAGCTACTATCGGACACCAGATCTCTACATCTTTTCGATCGTGTATCCCGTACCGTTTTTCACTTCTAGATCTTGTCCCGAAGAATCCTCGTGAAGTTCGTTGAGGACGTTGCTATTTTGGCGGGAGAGTCCATTCTTTATGAGCGGCGAATCTGCGCATAGATTAGAAATATGTTGTTACTTATTAGAAATATCCTGTTACTTTGGTCGCTCTCCCCGATCCTTCTAAGTGGTTATAGATTCTAAACTACCGCTGGTATTGCGTACATTGTGGATCTCACTGGGTGACCAATCTTAATTTTAAGAGACATTGTCAGTATCATCAATTGTTCTTGTGAGTATTTCCCCATGACCTGTCGACAATGGTAATAGTTTCGATAAAAAAAAGTAAAGCAATCCCACGACAACCGTTGTACGGGTCTAGGGGTTGAAACTGGTAGATAGCTTCATTACAATTTTTTTAATCATTGTGGATACGAGTGTGGAGTGATTAGTTCCACGACTCACTTTACCCCTGATTTAAATCAGGTACCTAATCAGAGCTAGGTGAACTCAAAGCTTGGTGCGCGGACCCTCGTCCGAATCTGGATTCGAACCAGGGACCCCACACGCAAGAAGCCAGTGCTCTACCCACTAGGCTACTCTACTATAAAGCATCAGACTTTCTATGGACTAGTCTTTTTTATATCAAAGTTTGGGGACGTCTTTGCGACAAATGAAGGAGATTATGGAAGCACAAATATGATGACCTTTTGCATCGACACGAAGAGCTTAAAACCGATTCGCCAAAGATTGAAACAATAGTCATTGTCCAAGTAGGTTGAAGTCGTCACGTTGATCAAAACTACAGAAATGCAAGGAATATCATCGAGCCATCGAAAAGTCTATGGGCACCGCCTGTAGTCCTAGTCAAGAAACAAGATGAAACCACTCGACTCTCTGCAGACTAAAGACAAATAATTGACGTAGCAAAAGGACACGCCGCAATAATAAAAAAAAATCACCCAAGAATAGATAGCAGATGCTTTAACTAATGCGAAATGTTCCTCGACGCTAGACTTAAAGAGCGATTATTATTGGTATCATGACCTTTTTCGAAAGAAATATATGCAGAAGGAAATTAGCTTCACTTTGGTCTCCTTGAGGCATTTTACGAGACAATGATCAGCGTGCCCAGTGACTGTGGTGGTAGAAAGATGATAACTAAACCACAACTCCATTTAAACAACAAAAAAGTTAAATAAGGTTAGTTTTTCATAGCAAACCTCTTGCCTGTAACGGGAATATTTTGAAATTTTCTCCTAGTGGATTGAGCTTTAGAGCCAGAGCCAATTCGAGAAAAAGAAGCTTCAGATGCTGAAAAATAGGGCACAATCATACAAAGATCCTCAAGGTCCGTTGCCATGAGTACTGAAATGAATCAGCCCCGGAAGTCCACTTTAATATATAGGTTGCCATCACCAATGTCGACTGCCACAGCTGCCTCTAAACTTGTGTTTTGATTGCTTAGTTATCAACATATCCTGAGGACGGTAGCACCTAGAAGTTAAAAAAAGCTTTTCTCATGTTTTGACGCCGGTTAGTCTTACCAGTAAAGTCGAAAAAATGAAATACTTAGATTTAAGGGTATAGGAGGAAACACAATACATATATGTGGAACGACCAAAGTTGTTATAATTTATTTACAAAGCAAAAGTTAAATAAAACTATATGTCATAAATAAGGAGAACTAGTGTTTCCATTGACCTATCCACTGCATACGTACATGTTCTAAATTAATCCCCAATTAGAGGTGCTACCACTGAAGAAAGTATTGACTGCTCCTTACAAACAGCTCAATCTCAAAACAAAAGCATCAAACAGTTCTGCTGTAGTTGATTGATGCGTTAGTGTTCAGAAAAGAAAATGACAGAATTTCACTATATATGTATTTTCGGGCATGGATAAAGCTTTATAAGAATTGTAACATTCGCAAATTTTATTCTAAATTTGCTGCTTACAAAATTTACATAGCTTGTGACAACTGGTTCAAATCCATACCTCTAGCTAAATCTTTACTACAGGAGCGTTATAAATTAACTATAGTTGGAACAATTCAGGAAAAAGGGAAATACCGGAAGAGCTAAAAAAATACTAGGTCTAGGCCTGTTGGAAGCTCAATGTTTTACTATGATGCCTCGCTAACTTTATTAACATACAACTCCAAACCTTCAAAGATGGTATATCTACTATCATTCTGTGATGAGGAAGGTGTCTTAAATTCTATCTCCGGAAAACCAGATATTATTGAATTCTACAATCAAACAAAAGGAGGAGTTGATTCGTTCGACCAGATATGATCCCAGATGTCATGCAGCAGAAAAACAAATAGATGTTTTATGGCATTATTCTACAGCATGCTGAATATGGCTTTTGTCAAAAGCTACGTCATTTATTGCCACAACATGCTTTCCAAACAGGAAAAACCCGTAAACAGACCGGCATTTATGAAGCAGCTGAGCACTGACTTATTAAAATTATGCATGGAGAAAAGGCTTGAAACTCCTACTCTGAGTCGGAAATTGCATGAAAACATTCAAAACATATTACCAAATCCTCCTGCTGCCAACTCGCTACAAGATGAAGATGAACCTGGTGCATACAAAAGGAAATACTGTGCTTTTCGCCCGTGGAATCTAAGAAGAAAAACGCAGTCAAAGTGCGAAAAATGAAAAAAAACGGTCTGTGGGGAGCATAAAGTGTTGACATGTTCAGACTGTATATAGTTCCTGTTTAGAGACTGATGTGTTATTATTTTGGTTCTCAAGCCTTATTTTTATGATTATGAAAAACTTGAATTCGTTACTAATCCTTGTCTGGGTTTTACTTAAAGAAAAAGAAATGTATTTTTTTTATTGTCATAATTACAAAGATTTTTAGATTTTGTTTGATTTTAAGTAAAATAAAAGTAACACAAATTGAATGTTAATTTTTTTTTCATTTGTTAGATTAATTTTAAGGTACAATTACATTTACTAAACCAAAATGGCGCAATCAGGTAGAAATGATGCGTGCGTCTTATTGACCTCACGTTATGCTGTGTAGCGATAATGTGTTGAATGAGCTGGCTTAGCATAGCTCAGAACCAGACTGAAGTTCAGAACCAAGCTTTTAAGGTCCAAAAGGGGAATGACTGATGCCATTCAAGAGGCAAATTAAAAAAAAAGAATTGCTCCGAGAGCAGGGTACCCTAGAAATAGCCGTGAAGGCCCCTCGTCCGCATTAGCGGAGTACTCCCTAACTGACCCCGACGGATGCTGGGGTACCATTATGCTAGCTCGCTGCGGTGGGTTCACGAAAAAAATGGAGTCGGTTGGCTCTCAAGAAACCGGGATGCTACATGTATTTCATCCGTCATACATGGTAGCCGCTAACTGGTATAATAGATATACCCAAGGAAAAAGGGGGCTTTATTCCGTTAAGGAAACCATCCGTGGCTCTGCAACATAGGCTGACTACACTGAGAAAACACATGGCGCCAGACGCCATAATTTATAGCCATGTACATAGTCGATTTAGGGATTGTGATAAAATATAGCGACACACGCCATAATACATGGCGAAAAGTACATAGGCCTACACGCCATGTACTATAGTCCTCCACGCCATGTACATGGCGTGGAGGACTATAGCACATGGCGTGGAGAACTATAGTGCATGGCGTGGAGAGCTATAACACATGGCGTGGAGAGCTATAACACATGGCGTGGAGGACTATACTGTATGGCGTGGAGGACTATACTACATGGCGTGGAGGACTATACTACATGGCGTGGAGGACTATACTACATGGCGTGGAGGACTATAGTACATTGAAGAAGCAAATCAGTCAAAACAAAGCTACCATAAATGAGCACACGGAGAAGTCACTTGCTTGCAACAAACAGAGGCAGGCTGCTTTTAGAGTCACCGAAAGAGCCATTCAATAATATGCGCCCTTAGCCGATTGAGAATGTTCTCGATCTATCGACGATACTCCAGTATCACTTGCTGACATTTATAGATCCCCTCACACAGTATGGCTGCGAGTTATAATTGTAGTGCCATGAGCCATATTACATGGCGTGTGGGGCCATAATTTCTGCGCCATGTAATTATGGCGCTGGGAGCCCTGACCCCCGATGGTCTGGAGTCCTCCACCCACTGACATTGCCCTGAAAAAAAAAACGCTAGAATGCCGAAAGGATAGCCAATATCCCGTCCTTTATTTTCTGGGAGCGAATCCACCCCATTTTCAATCGACCCACTCCAGCCGCGTAGAGCTAGCAAAGCGGCAAACCAGCATTCGTCAGGGTCGTATTAAAGAGTGTTCCGCTTATACAAACGAGGAGCCTTCACGGCCATTTCTAGGGTACCCTGCTCTCCGGCCAATTCTTTTTTTTTGAATTTACCTCTTGAATGGCATCAGTCATTCCCCTTTTGGACCTTAGCACTCTTGACTTTGGACTTCGGTCTGGTCCTGAGTTGTGCTAAGCCAGCTCATTCAACACACTATCGCTACAAATGGCGCCCAACGTGGGGCCCGATACTTCTTTTTGGGTAACCCACCCAAGTGAGAAAATAGTTTATGAGTTTCGAATCATACTCCCTTCAGACTTTACATCTTTTATCCTAAAAATTCCATTCTCACTTGTATGTCTTAGAATCGCCTCCCTTGCGATTCAATTTCAATTTCGTCCAACAGGACTATCGCTTTTAATAAGACATACACAGCTCGCTCTTCCCGCCGCAAACATCCTTTCCCAATCCAATCCCTTTAGCTTCTTTCCCGGTAGTTTACCTCTTGGGTAGCTTCCCTTTGTGTTGTTTTCTTTCGAGCTTTTTGAGGTTGGCCTTGGACTACAAGAATTGGTGGTTTACCGCCAATCCTGTCTAGGTCATCCGAAGAGCCCCTGCCCCACTTTATGTCGGGAAGCTATCCCAAACCATATTTTGATTTGCCTTTTTGACTCAGGTTCGGCCTTTGGCTCGGCTTTGGTTCAAGCTGTGGTGGATTACGTGGAGTTTGCGTGCGCTACCTACACGTCTATGCAGCTTGGCCAGACTTAGACCAATGGCTGGATTTGAGTCAAAGAACAGCATAGTTGATTTGTTCTCTCTTCTCCTCTCTTTCGTGGGATTCCGGAGGGGCCGACAGACCTCCATTTAGGGCGTTTTCCCCTCAGGAAGCGTTCCTGTTTGAATTTTCCATTAGTATTTAATTCAGCTTAACCATCTTTCTTAGCATTCAATTTTCAATAGTATTGAATTCATCTTTAAAGTAAAGTTTATTTCTTTAACGAATGAGCCAGCTCATTCAACACATTATCGCTACAGCTGTGAGGGGTATCAAAGAACGTTATGTATCTAGGGGTTAAAAGAAAAGTTTCAACTGGATGGAAAATACAAGTTATTATGAGAAGTACACTACCTTTATTATTTTTTTTTACACAAAAGTGTTGAATGCAATTATAAAACATTTTGAATAGCATACGCTAATTAAAGCTTTGAATCACTATTCGTCAATTAATCAAAGTGTTTTCATGTAACATATGTAGCTCAAGAGCACTACTCTTCAGTTAACTTTTGAAATAATTCACCATCCAATGAGAATCAAAAACAATTAGCATTACACTATCAAAGACTGAACCTTTGCGTCTTCACCATTAATTAAACTGTCAATTTCAATTTCCAGTTTACGGGAAAAGTTCGACTAAAGTAACTTTCGCTCAGACGAAAATATTCAACTTTCTCTCGATGCTACGATAGAAATATGCTGCTGGGCAGCATGTTCTATTGGGCGTTTACTTAATAACAAGCGAAGAAACTATACCAATCTTTATCTTACTGCTGAAAATGCATGCATAATCACTTTCGACATAACAGTAAATATATGTAACTATTTTATTATAAAAAATTTAAGCTCATTGTTCGATTTAGTCAAACCACTTCAGTATTTTTCTGGCAAACAACGAACTCATTTTTCCGTTAGATACGAGTCCCGTTCGAATGATGAAATTTTTATATATTTCGACTTTGAATGTTGTTCGTTTATGATTTGACCAATTCAGCATTTTACATCACAACGAAAACTTCATAGTCATTAGAAATTAATTACAGATCGTTTTTCAAAGACTCTAAAGGCAAAAGCGACTCTTCGATGGTAGTATAGTATAGAAGTGGGTCATCGTTCCCAAAAGCGAGTTATATTGTCGATTGTACTTGTATGTACATACATAAAAGTGTGTATCTGTGATTTGTACATGAAAAGGGGGTCTAACTTTCAGTGTCCGGTTCGGTTTGTAATACTAAAAGCAGTCAATGTGATGCTGCTTTTAGTCGGTAGACAGGAGTTGTAAGTTGTGTTAGACCGGATTGAAGTGAATTCGATCGGTAAGTTTCCATCGAAACTCGTCCGAAAAAAAAAAGATTCATGAAACGCGAATAACGAGTTCAACTCTCAAGATTCCAATGCAAGATTGCTGCCGCCGTTGCTGTTGGTTGACCTATTATGGCCATCAGTGGTTCAAAGAATGTAGTGCGAGGGGATTTTTCGTGGCGAAAAGTATTCAGCATAAATCGCTGGGAATTTATAAGTACATATATAAATGACGTTTACATAATTTTGTGGAGTTTCATTGGGTGCCTGTAAGAAAAACAGTGTCAATCGGTCCATTGGTTCTTAGACACATTATGAAAATTGTTTCTGATTAGTTGGCCCCATCTCCAACACTATTCGTGGAATTCAATCATTGCTTCCTCGATTTCAACAGAAACTACCCTCAACATCGAAAGTATGATCTCGCAACATCAGAATATTCCGAGATGTCCATAGTAATCACGTACTCGGGTTTTGTCTTTCACATCTCAGACCATCAATGAGTTTCGCACCACTGCTTCGAACGATTTTGTAAACGCCAGAGTTCAAAGAAAGAAATTTTTCGGCCATTTAACAGATCAAGCAAACTAAAGAAGTTCGCATGATGGTAATCGACAAAGTCCCGTTAGAAGCCAGCAAGACGCCCGTAGAACTCAAGCACCGAAACTAGTAAGGTAGTCGAGCGACTTCAGCACAAAGCACAACGTTTTGACTTGGTATGCGACTAGTGTTGAAAGGCCAAGTGGTTTGGATAGTGGTATGATGCGGCCGAAGAAGCAACAACACAGTCGCGTCATCAACAAAGATACATACTTACGCTAACGAACTATGTATGTAGGTCACTCTCTCTCAAGAATAAGAAAATATCGTTGCTTAGTGTTTATTCTTTGCTTTATGATTCGCATCGGTCTATAAGACTAGGCATGATATTCGAGTGGTTTATTCGATGTAACGGTAAAATTGCTATAGCGAACATCCCACACACTAGCGAATAGCACACAGGTTCGGTTTAGATAGACACGAACGTTTGCAGATTGGTAGGTACGGTAGGTGGTTGTTGGGTGGGCTTGGTGAAGCTAACGTGGAAGTGAAGGTGTAAGCTAACATCGTTTTCTAGGACACCTAATTAGAGAGTATTAGCATATAGACACTGGGGAAAAGTTACGATCTAACATGATTTATGAGTATCTAGGCCGGCAGATTGTATTAGTTTGCGTCCTAATTAGTGGAAAAATGGTTAAGGAAGTTGCGGATGAGATGCTGAGATTTTGTTTGATGTGAAGCGCTTGCTGAAACAGGAAGTAAAATACGTAATTGGCATTTGTGGTTTAATCGACCATCATAAGACTTCATTCTGGAAATTAATGTCACAGCGTAACAGCAAGTAGTCGATAAATTATCCAGGAAAATAAATTTATGAACTGTATATAGAATTGACTGTCTTTTGGCATAAATAATTTCCGAGAAACGTTTAGAATTTCATCTCTTATTCTCAGCAAAAGTTTGAATTTATTTATTATGTATTCCACTCAAGGATATCACGAATGACAAATTTCTTCTGAGGAAGCATGCTTTGCATTTATTTGTACTTTGAATTTCCTCTTTTTTCAGTGTTTCAATTCTAAGAATCATGAGAAGATACTAGAGAGTAAGTCCTCTTGCGCCAGTAGTCGAATCTGACTGAGAGAAAGAATATTATTTCTTTTGAATAACTTTTATGTAATCGTATTATTGAACTGCTTCTCATCAATTGATTTTCAGTTTTCAATCGAATTTTCATACGTTTCACATTCTGAGAATGCTTCGACTCGAAGTAAAATGAATCTTGATTAAATATTTAATAAAGTGAAATACATTTCCGAAGGTTTAAATTGAGTTGTTTTCAATTTCATTGGTAAAAACCCACTGGAGATAAGTGAATATAATACAGTTTGAAATTTGTAAATGGCTGAACAATTTAACAATTCAAGAGAATTGTAGATGTTTTTTTTATTAAGTGAAACAATTTAATTCAATGCAGTTACAAACAGATTTATAGTAATTGCACTAAGATTTGTAATCAATAGCACTATCGGCAGAAGTGGAACTTAAATAAAATCTTACTATTAAACCATCATTTTAAACATTAGTATGTGTAATGGTATTTTCCCAGCTTCTTGGAAAGTGTTAAGCATTTTTCCTATCTTCAAGTCTGGTGATGTAAACCTAGTCACTAACTATCGCCCGATCTCAATCCTTCCTTGTTTTGCTAAAATTTGTAAACGTCTGGTTTTTAATCGCGTCTATGATTCTCTTCGACACGTTTTTGCTGCTCAACAGCACGGTTTCGTGAAAAGCCGGAGTAGAGTTTTAGAGTGGAGTTTTCTCATTTTGTTGCTTCTGCTTTAGATAGTCGCCACCAAGTAGATGTCATATATACTGACTTCTCTAAGGCCTTTGACCCAATCAATCATGAGCAACTTCTTCTTAAATTAGAGCATTGTGGTATATCGGAGCCTCTTCTCTCGTGGCTCTCATCATTTGTATTTAATCGTACTTATTTTGTCGCTCTCTGTGGCTCCTCGTCCTCACCTTTTTTTCCTCCCTCCGGTGTACCTCAGGAATCTATTCTAGGGCCTTCGCTATTTAATATCTTCGTCAACGATCTTCTTAATGTGTTTGCTTTTCCTTGTCTAATGTACGCTGATGACTTGAAAGTTTTTGCGTTATCAATGCTCTTTCCGATCATCTTGGTCTTCAAAACGATTTGAATCGTCTTGCTTCCTGGTGTGACTGTAATTACTTGTCCTTGAATATATCCAAATGTTACTTAATGTCTTTTACATTGAAGCTTCGTGCTTTGGAGTTAATTTACTCTATTTGTGACATCACCCTTTTAGATGTGGATCATTTTACTGACCTCGGTGTTACCTTCGATCGGAAGCTAAAGTTTGATATTCATATTCGTACCATCACTCGAAAGGCGTCTCGGATCGCTGGTTTTGTTATACGTGTTTGAAACAATTTTTTTAACATTTCCACTTGTGTGCGTCTTTTTTTTTCCCTTGTCCGTTCTATCCTTGAGTATTGCTCTGTAGTGTGGGGTCCTCGTTTCTGTTATTTGTCTGAAGCGGTTGAATCTGTCCAGCGAAGATTTACCCGCTGCCTTATTTTCAAGTACAACCTACTATATTGTCCTTACAGTGAACGTTTATCAACCCTTAATATTCCTCGACTTTATTTACCTCGATGAATGTTTTCTTTTTAAAGTTCATTGCATCTATTTATCTTCATCTTTGGCGTGTGTTTTTACGGCACGCCATCATGACAGACCTATCAGGCCAACCTCAATGCTTAATGTACACGAACAAAATTTTTAGTATACTTTACCCAATTTTATGTATTACTTATCCTATAGTGTCTAGGGTATATATGGACAGTGACCTTTTATAGTATTTTTAGACATAGTTGCATAGTACATATAGAATGCTATGAGATATTTTAAGGTAGTTTTATGGATAAAGCTTCCATAAGCTATAGGACTTTCGTCTGAGAATCTTGGCGAACGTAGAGATATTTCTTACAACAACTTATTTGATAAAATACAAAATTATTTAAATTCCAATAACTGAAACATATTAAACTTTCCTATGTTTCCGTGAACAAATTGCCAGCAAGCATAGCCTCAATTGCCAGTAATCATCGTTTACTGCCGCGTTTACACGCATGGAAAATGTTGGCGAGCCAAGTGTGTAAATGGTCATCTTGTCTATTGTCGCTTGTTTTTTTTTACATGCGAAGACATACTGACTTTTTTCCACTCGCCTGTTTTGCGTTTACTGACGACGCATAATAATCTTCAGCTTGGTTCTCTCTCACAGTTTATTGGAGTTTTCAAAATTTTAATTCGTAGTGTACTTTTTTCGCCTACTTAATTATATTTTATTTATATATTTAGTTTTCATTGTTTTTGTTACATCCGTCGTCCTTTTTTTCTCTCTATTTTTACTTTCCTGTGTTCTAATTTTTGCACTTCTGTTTTTGTTATATTTTATTTCTTTATAATATTTGTATTCATTTTGTAGCTAGGCATCTTGCCTGTTAAATGAATTATTCCGAATAAATAATAATAATGATAATAATAATTTTTCTTTCTACGTCGATCTGCTAGCTTGTCGTTAGTGAGGGGGATCAATGCAGAGGTCCACCAAGCCAGATGTGTTGCTGTATTGCGCTGCGCATCCCTAGGGGAAGGAGACCTTAAATCCAAAATCCAATATGGAAGACAAGAAGATAGATAAACTTTCGGTGCGAGGAGTTAGATACCCAGTACCGGCGGGCATCAGGGGTGCGCAAACCGAAACAGGGTCGTTGATAGAAAGCTACTGCAATGCTATGAAGGCTGACTACTTGGAAATCATGGGGTCGATAGCTTAGCTCACTAACGCGCCAGTCCGAAGCAGCGTTCTATTGTCCACGGGTTCGAATTCTGCCGTGCTCATGGTTGTATTAGTTCGTCTTGTGTTGTCTTAGCAGCCGCCGACTGAGCATAATACCAGCGCTCCATTAATTGACACATTAAAGCTTTAGTGGCGACTAGGCATAACACTAGCGCTTGAGAAAATAAGAAAAAAATGTGGTACTTAAAGAATTATGGAATAATTGGTATCGGCTTCTCCTATATGTGTCTCCCTACCGCAACAGCTAAGCATTCGCTTCAAAGGGTAACCTCAGGGGGTCATAGAAAAAAAAGATAATGCTACAAAGGGCTGAAATCAAAGCAAATAGATGACGGACCCTTTAAGGTCAAACTCAAAGCTACAAAGGTCCCACTCTTAACAACACTAGAGGCAGATAGTTTCATTGGCAGTCACCCAAACCGCTGGCACTGGACCTAAGAAGAGGAACATAACTAAGCCAACCACGGCAGACCGGAAAGCGCTAGTGGAATACAAGGTGAACCGGCGCATTATCGACAGTCTTCGCGATAGAATATCTCGCTATGCCGAAGAACAGGAACGACTAAGCTGTGTTAGGATTACAGTAGCGAAAGGCCGTTAAGACTTCACCGGCAAAGACAAGCTTGCGCTGGAGCACTCTGTCATGTATAATAAGGTGAAGTAGAATTTGAACAATAAACTAGCAACAAAAAGGGAGGTCCGTACAGGGTGCTAGACCTGCGGACCAAGAAGCTGAAAAATGACAATAGTCAATTAGAAGTCCAACAACCATCCACCTGAAAGCTAGGAAGGGTCAAGACTGGCGCTGATTGACCGTCGCAGCTGCGAGAAGTTGGAAGATCGTAGAATCAGACCTGCTCAATGCGATGATTGATCGAAATGAGAAACATACCGAATTGGCTATACCCTCGTTTGACCAGGCAATCTGATTCAGGGGTTTTAAGACTATTAAGTGCAACAACGAGTTTTAAAGACGTGGAAGTTAAAGCCTCAAGGGAGACATTTAATTAATCGAATCATGGCCTTCCGCTGAAAAAAAGATATTGATTTTTTCAATGATCGCCGAACTTAAGTTCTTTTCTAATACTTTTTTTAAAAAAAAAACCAAATGCAGTTTAAAAGTCTTTTTGTGCGTAGTGTGTAGCCAAATCACTACTGAAGCTAGATGGTTACCTCATTTGACTCTTTAAGTTTACTCAGCCGCAAACATTGATGAGACCGACTTGAAAACGCCCTTTTGTTTGCAAAGGACTTGATATCAAATCAATTGTTACCAGTAAATAATTCTCAAATGTTTTTAATTTGAATTTCTTTTTTTCGTTTGCGAACGTAGAAGAATGTAGGTCCGCTAGAAAAGAAGGAACAGCATTTTGACGATGTTTTATGTTTCTGTAGATCTCTGGGCTTACTTAACAGATGATTCATCAAAATTGTGTTCGTACAGCTTTTTTTAGAGGGTGCGAGCATGCATGTAGCATGAAATATATATTAACATGGCATTTTGCTAGATCGCCTACAGGAGAAGCAACCTGGGTAAGTCCAAATGATCTAACCTTCTACGATGATTTTGGTGGTGCTGAATGAAAGGCTGCTTCATCTCAAGCGGACGCTGATTAGTATCACTAGAAGAATAACTAACTTGGCCTACTTTTCGTCCACAGAATACTCTATGAGACTAACTGCTAGTAATTTTGGTATTTTGGACTTAGTCGTCTAGCAGTTTAAATCTGCTCGCGAATCGATTCTGGGTAACATTATCATCTTTGTACTAATATAATCGTGGCATTGGCGCGTCTCAAAAAACGCTCTTAGCATCGTAGCCAGTAAGTTGGGCCTGCAGGTTCAGTTGCATTGTATATCTTATTAACAAAAATCCGGTTCGGAGTATATCGTTGCAAGGCCTCCCGATTTTGCATAGACAACCAAGGAATCATTCTGGTGACTATACATTCGAGCTAAGATAACAGACCTGGGTTTCAACGAACCTGTTCAGCTACATCGATGTTTGGTACACTGAAACTTGTCGGACAGAAATTAAAAATCCAATTCAAATCCCTTTCGTCAATTTTTTGGTGGTGTCCCAATCCCTTCCCCAATTTTTCGGAAGGTGTCCCAATGATGGTACAAAAGTGGCTGCATTTCTCTTTCTACATTTCACGGACACATGGATCCCTACCTCTGTCCAAAGATTCTGAAGAAGTGGCTTCCAAGCCTATTTTAAGAAAGACGAACCATCGCAGAGCCAACGCAATGAAGCTGAGCACTGATGAGAGAAAGAAGCTTGTAGAAGAAGACGACTCAGCGGAATGCACGAGTACTGCCAACTAAGCCGGCTCTTGAATCTGCTGCAGCTATCTTAGCTGTCGCCTCCACTTTAGGGACCCAAAGCACCAGTTCTATTCGGACATAGAGGAATGCCTCCCGGATATCCTAAAAGGGCAAAGATACCATTATGTGGACAAAATTAAACAAAAGACTTGTCATGCAGCTCACGCTTTCGCAAAATTGACTGCTCAGAAACGGCAAAGGCCAATTTACCAACCGACAGGAGTTAAAAAAACGAAAGACTAACCAAACTAGAATAGCTCTGCTGTTCAATGAAATAGCCAAGGAGGATCTGGTAACATAGACGGCATCATCTCAATGAATAACTGGAAGTTGGTGCAAAAGGCGTTTTCTGTGGGATTCAAGGACTTGCTTAGGACAAATCCTGGGCCATCACTAAAGCTGTCTGTCAGAATCAGCACTTTACGCATCTCCTAGCGTGCAGTAAGCAAACTGAGATAGGTATAGCCAAGCGCGAAAATGGAAGTGGAAAACCAGGTTCCAGAGCACCTGAAGAAATTATGGAAATTATGAAGCTTAGAAACAGGTAATGATTGAATGTTGGCCAAAGCCAGCGAACTATCTGCTGATCGACGACAGGCTCTCTTCACTGTCAATGAGAAATCGCTTCCATACTTGAACAATCGTAACTATACCATCGGCTATGGGTTCGACATCATCAAAATCTTGGCTACAAAGGATTCAGCAGCCTTTATGGAGAATGAAGAATGCCCCTACGGCCCCTAATCTAGTTAGTTGCCCAGATCTTCTGGATCTCGAATCGGGTCAAGAGATGGAGAACCAATTAGATCTGACGAGAATCTGGACGGCGCTATAGTTGACAAAGGTGCAGATTCTTTACATTAACCTTCACTACACGTAGGCTTCATAATCGAAAAATCATTGGTCGTTAAATACCGGGTTGGCGGATTGCAAAGACCAAAGACCAAAAACCTGCATTTTCATTCTAAAGTTCATAAATGCCATTGTTCTTTCAAGCTTCAATGACAAGAACTATTGTAGTCAACGCAAAGTCAACGTAAAGTCAAAGTCATTTTGGATCATTTCATGGCACACAATGATGGTTTGCACCCTCTCAGCTCCAATGTCAGGGAAGCGGCAGCCGCCGCCAATATCTAGTGAATTTGGCTCATAATAGATGCAGACGCGACTAAAAATAATGAATTATGGGGTAATTTGAACGCCAATGAAAGAAGTCCTGTTTTTCTACCAACCTAACCATTGTAAATATGGGCCATGAACCTATCTCCAGGAACTTAAACAGAAATGAGGTTATTGATATAACGCTAATAAGTGAGCACTCTGCAGACCTTCTCGCGTGGTAGAGAGTTTTGCGGGAATATTCACTGCGATACCACGCATATGTGACATTTACGTTAAGGAGATTGCTACGTAAAGAACAATTCTTTAGCTAAACAGGAACCAATATATGATCGAGAAATCGGAATTATTTTTCTACACTGAACTGGACTGGACCCTGTACCGGAGCTCACCAATCAAGAAGATCTGAATAAGGCAGTGGACGCTCTTACTGCTTTGTTCGAGAATTTCGCATCGAACTCCTGCAACTGATTTAGATCTATGAATAAATCAAGGCCGCCGTGAAAGAGTTGTGAGATTGTGGCTCTTCGAAGTGAATACAGGAATGAGTTGAATTTTGCCAAAAGAGTCTACAGTTGGTCCTACTACAAAGTTAAACTAAGGCTGTTGAAAAGTGCTGCACGCAAATGCTTCATGGAAATCTATGTTCAAAAATATTAAAGGTACTAATGAGGCCAGGCGCCTCCAGAAACTGCTAAGTATAAATCCTATTGCTTAGGATTTCGTACAAAAGTCCGATGATAGATATTTTTTTTCGGCTACTTTAAGTCAGCAGCCCCAGATTATATAATATCGGCTAACAGTCAGCTAACATTAGAACGCAATATCCCTCAGATCATGGAAATAGGTATTGCCAGATTAAAATTTTCGTACATTTCTACCAGCTGCTAGGAAGCAGAAGTGATATTCGTCCTTTAGGCATGGAAACCATCACATAGTAAAACAAAAGACTGTAGAAGAATTTTTTAAGCTTCTTTCTATCAAAGATTACAGAGAGGATTGTGGGTAGAAGTATCTTCGGTGGATTTAATGAGGATCACCTGGTTGGTCAAGGGATCTTCACTCGGTATCACAATGGACCCTAAGTGAGCCTTCTTCGGAGTCTGTTGGGAGGGGTATTCGCGGAATTTATACACCTGCCTACTCCTGCGTCTTCTTGCTAATCCTGCATGCAATACATAATCGGTTACTTGAAAATAATAATCGGTTTCCGAACTAATTTCATTTCAAACTAGTAAAATTGTCTATTATCAATAACCCATAAACATATATTGCTACCCAATATTTAAAATCAACTTCCTTTCACGATAACATCTAAAAACATAATAAACACCATGAATCATTCAAATACTATCTATTGACTGATTATACTTGAATTATGCACACTATTTACCGCGATATGCATCACATCGAACGGCAACCTTCAATGTTATGATACAGCTTGATAGTGCTATAGCGTGCCAGTATTAAGATAGCGAGTATAGTTACCGTCCAGCTACTCAAAGCATAAACAACTCATCAAAACTTTGGAACAAGAAAAGAAACTCGAAACGTTTTTCCATGTACGAGTGTTGTATCTTGTATCTACAACTATGTACAATGAAGTCGGTCGAAGATTTAGCTTGCTAGATGGCATTAGATAGTATAGAGCTAGCTGGGAACTATAGCTAACGTCGACTGCACCGTTCTCGCTCAGATGAATGAATTTTGCGAGCGCTAAGTGCTCTATTGTGGTGGCATCTAGTTTGCAGTACATAGCTAGTAGACTGGCATGAATGATTATGTTAAGGTGAAGTCGCACGTTCGAGTTGTCTCCACGAGTCGGATGACAGCTGAAATCGTGGCGAATATCTATCCAACCAGGCCTGTTCCTTGTACATAGGCAGTGTACAGGCACAATGGATATCTTTAAGATACATAACGTACAGAGACGACAGAGCCTGAAAACATGCCAGTATGTGGATAAACAGAGTAGATACAAGTATGCATGTAGATTGGCTCTTATGCAGATACTCTCGACGTTACGCCGAGTGAACTGAACGGTAGATGGATACATTTTTCGTTTTCAGGTTTTCTATGTCACTAGACAACGTAATCGTACCGGCCCGTCGTTTTTATCGAGTGCAGCAATGAACGGGCTATACTAGTATGAAGCCAATAAAAAATTACTTGGAAGCTTATTATATTTGAACTTCCATAGAGGCTTATCGCTTTTTACATACATACGTGAATATATACTTGAGTACATATGTAAACGTATGAAACCAGCTAGCTACGAGTATGCATGAAAGTATCTATGTATTACAAGCATGTACAAGCATTTATATCGAGTTACTAGTTTTGATGGCGTCAAAATATTACGGTACGTCGAGTTTAGTAAATATGATATGCGAAGAAATTAGCGCTTCTAGCTTAAAGCTGTGAAAACTAATTTAGCATATGTGTTACATGAGTTATTTTTTTTTGCCCTTTTTTTGCGAGCAGGTATCTATGTATGTATATTTGTATATCACTTGTAAATATAGGGCGTTGAAAAAGAATAAAGTAAAACTTGTATGGAAGTAGACTAAATGAACAAGTATGATTTCATTTACATAAGTAAATATGACCCATGTATAGTGAGTTTTTGAAATTTAACCACTAAAACCTTCAAATATCATCAGAAGACTTAAGGTACATGTGACTAACTTATGTGCATAGATAGGAGATATGAATTTACAAACTGAATAATGGTGCTACACGCGAAAAAGATCACACACACACACACACACATTACAATTGAAGATACAGCAATCGTGATGTTTATGACACTTAATGTGCTAATGAATTTAGTTTTAGTTTGGATGGGCGTAGATCTTATCGCAATAAAATTTGCATTTTGAAGATGTTTTGATTAATTGTCGCAATGTATTTATAGATTCTGTTATTAGTCATGGTCGAAATACGAAACTTAGCACCTATCTCGACTTTAGATCTAATCTAATTCGATTGTATTTATCTAGGAATATGTTAAACAACAAATTTAGCACACCTGTCAATTTCAAGTTAGCCGATAGCAATAACAAAATTAAATATATACAGTATTCGCTTTCGAGCGATTCAAGAAACTTTCAACTGGCTCTGTTTGGCATTGAATTATCTAGTCATGTAGGTTTTTGAAGGATTTATTGGGCATATCAGGATGCGCTGTTTCTTGATAAGTGATTTTCAGTGCTTACATTTATCAATAGTTTTATCTAAATATTGTCAAAGAACCCCCGTTTCGATTAAATGGGATCATCTATTGTTAAATTTATAGATGCAGTACTTTTTTGTCGATAATGGTACCTATCACTTTGTTTCAAGTGGCATTAACTAATTCCGGTTTAGTGGTATCAGTTCTTCCGGCTACAGCCGTAGATTCTCCACTTAACAAAAGCCCTGTCAAACTACTTGCCGTAAACAGCATCGTCATCGAGATTTTCGGACAAAACAACTCTGGGAGCAAATTTTAACATCTAGACGAGCTTCATATGGCCTTTCAATGTTGCGCATGTAAACATCGCGATACTGGACGCGGACTTTTTGACCTATTTTCATCTTTTGGTAGCTATCAAGGACAAACAGCTCCTCAATAATAAAAAAAAAATACTTCACACAACAACCGAAGAGTATTACAACAGAGAGCACTAAAATAACTTATTGACGGTTTCACTTAACCATCGAAAGTGATTACTGATACTACCTCAAACAACAAAATCAATCATCACATTATAACGACTGGACCATCTGCTGCTAAAAGACATCAGGAGAAAGGTTAGAAGCCGCAAAATCAGAAATCGAATCAATGCTGCAGGAAGGAATTTGCCGTCCTAATTCAAGCATTATATACATCTTGTAAGAAAAAAAATGGTGGCCGAAGAATCTGCGGCGACTATTGCAAACTAAACTATGGGAGCCGTTTAACTGATTGCAGGCCAATGACAACTACTTGGTTCTTTTTTCGCGCGAGCAAAGCGAAATTGATACGTGGTACAGACCTTACGATAGAGAGCATTTGGCGATTTGTTCAAGACCACAATTTTTTGTTTATAAAGTTTTTACAATCCTACACGTTTAGCATTCAAACAGATTTTTCATTTATGCAATTTCTCAATAACTGGAAAAAGTATCACAGTGATAAATAGATTAGATATCTCACCAGTGGCTGCTGCATTATCTAGAAACAATGAAATTTCTCTGACAACCACGATAATCGCCGAAGATTTTGAATGAAACGATGACTAAGACCTGCAAAGGACCTTCCAGGAAACTACCGCTATTCAGCTAAAAAAATCACAGCCAATAATGCTTCGGTGACGCACACACGCAACTACAATTACCAATGAGTTTTACACAGAGTTTCACCAAACTAACTCCAATACCCCATGTAAACAACATCCTCATCAAAGTCCTGCACACGTACCACAGTATGTTATCGGTCATACACTGTTCCACAGAACTCAACTAACCCGTCGTACTCGTATAATTCCCCATGGTTGTTCTGCTTGGTCTATTTGTTCCTCACACGAAACAGAGAGGTTGAGAGCAACGGAGCACGAAATATTCTCTGACAGTGCCTTAACCTCCACCGTATACGCAACTCTCATAAATTCCCAATAGATTTATTACTATCAAATCTACCTATGAAATACTTTACCAAATGGTCTGGCGATTCTAACAGCTTATGTGAGAAGTATATACCAACATTCTTACACTCGCAAGGACGTTAGCTCAACCCACATAATTTCCTTGAATAAGTCCTACACATTTTTTTCCCCTAGTGAAAATCTGCTAACCAGATCCCCGGATGACCTATCACCTCGGGTATGTGAGGTTTGACTCACTAAAAAAAGGACCATCTACAAGCTCACGAAGTTCCGAGTCGGGATCCGCCTAAGCACTGCTTCGACCCGGTCGTACTGACTCACCCATCGGTAACCACGGACTTCAGAAACTACCACATCTCATGGGTCGGTAAGGCAACCTTCCTCCCGCTTTATGCGCAGCACTTTCTCAACATGTGTTGAGACTGCGCGCCAGTTTTCCTCGCTTCGCAGTATTGCATCCACGATCGTCTCAGGCGTTGCCAGGCCAATCGTGGACTCAATGGCGCGCCTCAAACTTACGAACCCACTGCACATAAAGAATATGTGCTGAGCATCATCGAGCTCAGTCACACAGTACCGGTAGTACGGTGTGACCACCTTCCCTATTCTTTTCAGGTATTTCCTGAAGTAACCGTGCTCTGTCAAGAATTGCCAAAGGTAAAAGTTTACCCATCTGTGGCTCCGGTTAAGCCAAAGCTCAATGAGACAAATTAGCTTACCCTTCTAGCGTTTTTTAGCACTTACACTCCAAAGTTGCCAAATTTGGAGGGTAAACGTACCTGCGTGCGTCAGAACCTCAGTTCTACCCAGCTCTGAGCGAAAAAGGTACCCTTCTTTGAGTTCTCGCGCTAGTAGTTCGATCGGGATTACTCCCGATACCACAATCATAGCCTCTTCTGAGACTGGGCGGTAGCTACAGGCGATACGCAGGGCACCCCTGCGCTGGATACTGGCAATGCGCTTCCGGAACTTCTCAGTTCGGCGCGCATCTCCCCAGACCCATTAGGTCATGCTTGAGATGCAGGACTGGAACGGAATACCCTGCGGCCCAATATATTCCGACAGCCTGACGTAATTGAACGTAATATTTCCCCACACAGAAGTTTGAATGTAATTGTAACCTTACTATGACTCCCTGTCATCCCACCTCTAGTCCAAATGTTTTTTCACTAAAATAAATCACTAATCGGCTCCTAATGTTGATCCGAAAATGAAGTTTTCGAGGGGTTTTACTGGGCTTTCCCCTCTAGGCTATAAGTTATGTTAAGAATATCATACAGATAATAAGTGCACATTAGATTTAGCCTAAGATCCTGGTATGGTTATAAAACTCTTAGACCTAAGACAAACTGAGTTAGTACAGTCGGTACAAGTCAAATCTATTATTTCATTTAAGCCAAAAAAAAGAAGTGATAAATAGTGTTACAAAGAGTTTATGCGCTGTATTTGTGACACAGCGAGAACCGAATGGCTGGATTTGTGCTTCATCCCAATAGCCAACACACTTATTTCTCACTATTTTATTCATAGTTTCTTAGCCAAGCAGAGGACTGTTGGGCTTGTCAGTCTCCTTATTTTTCCTTTTTTTCTTTGGCGTTTTTAAGTGGGGTTGCTGCGATCATATCGCAAAGAACCTCAAATGTGAAGCACTTAATGAGAAGCTGCATAGTTGACTGACTTCAAAACTCAATATAGGTCCAGGAAACCTAATTTCTACTAAATACATTAAATTAACGCTTATTAGCTTTTATTAGCATAATCTCTAATGAAGACTGCAAACTAAGTGGATGGTAGCATCCCTTTATGCGTGCAGATGAAATCCGCATTCATACCAAATTCTGTAAATTTTCCACCTTATTAGTGAAGAACTAAAAATTTAGATTAGACGATTATTTCTCGTAATTAGTCTTTGCATTAATTGCCATTTTGAGAATTGCTTCATGTACTAACTGTCATGGACATGTTGATGATTTTGTTTACAAAGCGATGGTAGCTCGGGATTAAAAAAAGGTATAGGTATGCATATACATTGAAGGCAGAGAAACAATCATTCAACCATCCAATTTCAGACGCTTCGAAATGAGCTGGGCAACCTAGTGCGGAAACTAATGTTTCTAGATAGTTGGAGAGGCCTGACGAACGTTTTTATCTTGACCTGTTATATTTACCAGTAATATTTCTAGAGGCTCTTAGAAGAGCTGTGGGCCCATACTCAAATTGCTTAGTAAAAGTAGCGTGTTTTTAGCCTCTCTCGGGATCAGGTCAGAATAGAAGCATTGAAAACAACTCTTTACCCAGTTATTTGACCAGGTGTTAATTAATATAATTTGACTAGGTGTTATCATAATTCATATTTAATATAAGTGATTGGTATAACTGTACTTGATAGTTTTCAGCCCAGTAATTCTCTGAAATTTAAACTTGCTTTTATAATCATTTGTATATCAGTGTTAAGTAATTAACTGCTGAACAAGCGTTACACGCAACTATAGTAATTCAATAAAATATACAAAAATTAGGAAACAATTCAGCAATCTAATTGACGAGAATGATTCCGCTCTGGATCATATATTTTTATTTATTTCATTTTGAATTCGTCGTCGAGAATCAAACACATATACATACATGTTTAAACACACATACATATGTCGAAATTCGTGACACACTTCATTTAATGAACTGAGGAAACATTCACCATTTCATCATACTCATGCTTGTATGTTGAATGAGGGCTCTGTTGAAAAAAAGAATATCTGAAATGCGTGCAACTTTTTATCCACACTTTTTATAGTTAGTTTCTAACATGAATTCACCAACACCCATGAATACAAGTTTATTATATTGCATGCAGTTGAATAATCTCATTTGTCATAACTAGGCCCTCAGGCAGTGCCGAACACTGGTATGCGAGCGGACAAGAATTTACAAAGCAAACTATTCTTTATAAAACTACATATTTGAATTGAATTTTCTGCTATTTCAATCATCACTTTGAATTTCAAGAGAGAGAACGAAGTAATAACATGAAATTGGTTAAATGTAATAAAAAATTTAAGAAATTAAAAATATAGGTCAGATAAGAACTAACTAAAAGTTAGATAATAAAAATAAAAATTAAAAAGTAAAATTAAAGAAAAATGTTTACATCAAAAATAGATAAAAATGAGCTGTTTTTCATTAGCTTTTAAAATAGGTTTAGAACATACTGCTTCAGCTTCCTTCTAGTAACGAAATACGATAGATTGTTTTTTTAATCATCAGACATATCATTATACAACGAAATAGCTGAATGAATCGGGTCATTAAGGGTTCTATTGGTTCTGACTAGAGGCAATTTTTAAGAATTTGCTAATCTTATTTCAAAGCTATGCATTTTTCTGTCAGAGAAATAGAAAATTTATTCTTCCCGTGGACGATTTTCTATACCGTTATTAATTTTTGAAATGCTAACAATTGAAAAAAAGTAATTTTCCCAGTTATGAAATGTCGCTGATTAGTGGGAGTCAGTGGACTCAGATTGTGAACTGCCTTAATTGCTTGACTTAGAATCCTGCTCAAGGTGGCCAGGTTTGTTGAAGAAGTTTGACTCCATTTAAGCATAGCATATCTAATAGATGGAATTACAAAAGCATGGTAAATCATGTTTTTCAAAACAATGTTCAAGTAGCTTCGTCTTCTTAGGAAGCTTTTTTTAAGCTGATCTCGATAGAGGTGCAAAATACGTGACTCAACTAAATCATACAAAAAGTTCTAAAAGCTAGTTTTATCAAATAATCCTCTCTCCGTGCGTAGCATCCACAGATACAAGAGAGAATGGATTAGAAATCGACCGAGAGAAATGTGCTAATTTTCGACTTTTTGCTTACTGGTGTGAGAATGAGGTACTGGTGTGTGCCCTACACAGTTCATATGGTAACAAAAAGCAGGAGAGATCGCCATTTTGAACGTCGTTTGACATTTCTTTCCCCGAACCGGCGAGTAGAGATTAAAATGCTTTTTGTGAATGAAATTAATTATAATTTCACACAAAACCAACAGAAATTGATGCCAAAGGTTAATTTTACTCACCCGAAATACGATGTCCCCTGCGAAGCACTTCGATAGCTACTTTTGCAGCCTGGAACGCGGCACTTCATTATCGCACTATTTTATAGTTTTTTACCGCTAATTTACTCGCGAAACCGACACAAATGATTGCGCACAAACGTAGATGTAAGTTTCCATCGAATTCGCCTAAAGATTTCCAAATTTTATTTGAAAAATTTTGACTGAAAGTCAATGCTCAAATCAAACTGACATTGACGTTTCTTTCCGTGTTGCCCGTTGCACGCTTTTACACCGATCTGGTGTTCCCAGCATTAAGACACAGCATTAAGGCTTTTAGGTTGTGAGTGCGGTAGAAAGGGGCGCACTGAGCGGAATATTTGTGAGAGAGCAATGTTGTGCGTGTATTAAAAAAGGCATATTCACGTATGGGTACACGGATAGCCATTTCGTATCCATATTCTTTCATATCTATGGTAGCATCCTAGTACCGACCAGGTGGCATTGCTAACCATCGAATTCGACCAAGGCTCACTATTTCACCATCTTAACCATCTTATCATAATTACTGAGCAACAATACCCAGTTCTACTTCCATACTCTCAGGTGTTCTTAATGCTTATTTCAATTCCACTAAGAAACCTGCTTCTAAGAAATGTCTCATTAAAATCGTTCCACATCATCCAACTTCCCGTAAAACACTTAATCCAAACATACATCCATACCTACTACCTCTGACACGAGCAGAAAACATCTGGATATTTCTAGACCGTGGAATAATGTGCAAATCTATCTATATCTATGAATATCGCAGAACCATTTGCACGTTTCGCACATTTTAATCCCAAGCCATCCGGCAATCGTTGATTTGCATTCAGCATCTGCTATAATCGTGGGTGCAGTGCAGGCAGCGAAAACAAAGCACTGTAAACATATTAACATTATCAATTACACGCAACATTAGGACAGTAATAAAAGCTGACAGACGCTTATATCTTTTCTCGACTGCCGACTACACGTGGGTCAATAGACTCGGCCGTCAGACAACGGTAGAACACCACAGCCAGCACTATAGCCAACCGCATAGGCATCACACATCACGAGAAAAATATATATATAGTATGTACCTCCATGTGCACTGCACGACGCATCAAGTTTAGCCGCAGCACAGCACCCCACAAAATCAGCCCCGAACCGCCCGGCCATAGTCCACTGCAGCGCATACAGCCAACGCTGAGAGGAAAAAGCGCGCGAAAGCTCTCCCTCTTGTTGTGGGTGTGTTTGTGGCCAATACTCGATCTGGCACAAAACCCGAACCTCACACCTACGGCTCTGTTTCGAAATTTTTTTCCGGACAATGCACAGACACGAATAAAGATACAAAAACACAAGAAAAGATACACGTTCTATCGAAAAGTATCTACAATTGTTGATTTGCCTTGTCTGCTTTTCGGGGGGATGTGAATGATACGGGAGGGGACGGTGCGGTCTCCTCACAAGCCGACGGAATTCTAAGCTCTTTGGGGCGGCTGAATTAACTGCGACAGGTAAACATGCTCCCAATCTTTCCCATGCTCCCAATCTTTCCCATGCTCCCAATTTTCCATCGGTACAAGATGAACTTGTTTCACTTGCCGAGCACAATGAAAAGACGGCGCAATTCGTCTTCCTTCCATATGCCAGCCGAATGTTATTCTTTTCTTCGTACTGCTCAGTCGACGAAGTCGTTGTAGTCGGAGGGGGTTCAGTGACCTTCCCGCCCGCCGAACTCTTATCAACAAGTCGATTTTTTCGGTATGTTTTGAACAGATTAATAACACTCAATTGAATATTTCACAGTTTGACTGAACAAAAGTTTTTAATGGAATTAACGTTACAGATGACGACTGTATGTATGTAAGACGCAATACAATTTACCGCTGACCTAAAAAGATAGTAGTAGCAACCGCTAAAAAATCGACAAAACCGATTCAAGTGATTATTTCGTCGACGGAATTTTTCCGGAAGGGAGAGCAGCAGGTGGTGAGTTTTTGAAGAAATTATCTCTCTCTCTCTCTCTCTCTCTCTCTCTTTGGTTTGACTGAGATTGATGAGAAATTCGATATGGACGTACAGTGTATCTTATCTTGGCAAATTAAATCGTCGTAATAGATTGACTGAAGGTCATTTTCAATGTTCGGTCCTTGATTCCAATTTGATAATTTCTATAAATAGATTGAAATGTATCGTTCCATTAGATTGAGGGGGTTGTTGTAGGCATGAATATGCTTGGCATTTTCTGAAATTGCCCACTAGAAAAAATGTTTGAATTATGGAAATTTCAGTTGTTAATAAGCTACATTTGCATATTTTTTGCTTGTATAAATTAATTATGCAAATATTTGATGAGAAAAAAATGATCGCCTAAGTGCTCGATGTCGTGAGGCTTTAGAGAAAGCACATACAGCTACGATTAAAAATTCAGCGTTTATAAAAGTAGTATCAGATTTTATCACTTATTTTTGTATCGAGCAGTCTATTCTTAGTAGAATCTAAGCATTTCATTAGGCCTATAAAAGACTGAAACCCCTACCCTTCCGTTTATTTCGAGCATTCTACCCGACAAGACAAATCTTTTTACTGTTGGTTACTCCAGGAGTAAGATAATTTACTGTATAAATAGAACTCGTTCTAAACAAAAATTGCTCAACATGTGAATATATTTACATATACTGTAGCGATTATAAAGATGGAGAGTGGCCTTAGCACAACTTAGAACCAGACCGAAGTCCAGAACCAAGAGTGCTAAGGTCCAAAAAAATGGAATGGCTATCGCCATTCAAGAGGCAAAACAAAAAAAGAATTGCCCCGAGAGCAGGGTGCCCTAGAAATGGCCGTGAAGGCCCCTCGTCCGCATTAGCGGAGCACCCTTTAACCAACCCCGACGGATGCTGGGGTGCCGCTTTGCTAGCTCGCTGCGGCTGGGGTGGGTTCATAAAAAAATGGGGATGGTTTGCTCTCAAAGAAACGGGATGCTACGTATTATTCATCCGTCATGAATTTCGTAGCCGCAAACTGGTATATAAAAATACCCAAGGACCAAAAGGGGGCATAGTTCCGTAAAGGAAACCACCCAGGCTCTGCAACATGGGCTGACTAAGCAGACCCAGTGCTCGTGACAACGCACGGAGCCAGAAAATTAAAAATCTACAAAAGGGAAAAAGGAAAAAGTGCTACCTCTCTTTACAAGGAACCCGGGTGAGGCAGACAGCCCCGGGCCCCCGATGTTAGTGGAGCCCTGACCCCGATGGTCTGGGGTCCTCCACCCTCTGATGCTGGCCATTTTTATCAAAAATCAAAAAAAAACTAATCAACAACCAGAAACTACTATATAGATGGCCAGCATCCCTCCCTTCAAAGGAAAATGCTGAAAAAGCCGAAAAATCACAAATTAATCATTATTGGCCAGCCAGGCCAAGCGCAGACCCTGAAAAGGAAGAGAACTTCTCGGGCTTCCGCCCAATAAGAAGACCAAATGGTTAAGCTTAACAATTCATGATTATTGAAACCAATTGAAAATACATGTCAAAACAATTTAAATGCCAATAAATTTTAGAGTTTATAACCTGTTTGAACGCATGATTCGGGAATTGACTTAGAAGTCAAAAACATATGGTGTGTGCTGCGCACAACACATGTGAAAGTTACATTGAGAAAAAAAAACAGAAAGAATATCCACAAGTTTGTTGACATATTTTTGTTTTTCTTTTTTTTGTTTTTTTTTTTTTTTTTGTTGTTCTTTCTTTCAGTATTCATAAAGTCAAATAGTTTGCTCAAAGGCAATACCGTAGATCGAAAGAAAATTAAGTTGTGTTCTATCAACAGACGTATGAAAATCTAAATATTCGTTAATGGTAGTACAGTGTGTGCATAGTGCATCGCATCCCATCTTTGAATGAATATTAACGCTGTCCTTATTCAGTTCAGGTACAGCCCTTGTAGCAAACTAGTTCACTTTCATGAAGCGAATACCAAGATTTCTTTACAAATCATTGTTAGTATCTCTTAACCTAGAGCAAGGCCGGCTTACAATTCTTCTTAAAAAGATATAGATTGCTTATTTTCGACGCCATTACATAACTAATTTTTGAAACATATGGATTTCCTTTCTCTTCTGAAATTACATATTAGACCCTTCAAAGGGTGGTTATTTAAGAAAAATTCAATGTATATGTCGTTTACGGCCCGTAGCCAACCAGAAATTAAACATGAATTCAGTCTCAGCTGCTAGTCACTGCCACACATTCAAGTGGAAAACCACCTACGAAACTCTTCTATTTTTCTCTATTACAAAATTTATACCTGACGTTCGTCAGAGGAAATGGAAAAGCTACTTTAAAATTAATATGTCGGTTCCAAACTTAAGTGAAACTGCAGGCCTGGGGAACGCACAGAATGTAGACGCACCACGATATTGTAGAATAAAATGACTCATTCGCTGTGCGTTTTAACCGATGACCCTCCTTGATGACAGTCGTTTCAGTTACTTATGCTCAGTTGAGCACTGCTTTTGTTGGATGTAGTTGGAAACAATAGGTAGATAAGTGATGTATTGGATTTCAATAAGTGCTTATCGACTGCCAAAATTTTGTGAAAACCCACGAACATGTGGTTATTCGCGACAAAGTAGCACCAAGCCGCATCCAAAGTACTAATCCGAGTAAAAGCCAATGATACCACGTTACTTCGCTCAGTGCTCAATCTTTTCCCCCTTTTACCGCAGCTAGAAATGAACGAAATTACTTACATGAGAGTACCACCGATGAATTATATTTTGTGATATCATCGCGTCGACTTCACGACAGCCAGCATGTAGTAATGCATCACGATCAAATCGGACCAACCAGTTTTCCTTCGATCAACTTACTCGCCGCCTAAACTCATCCACCCGACAACTATTGATCTTTTGAGCTCAAACTTGGGGTGCTGTGCAGCGGAGCTCCTATAATATGTAGCACAACGCCGTTCTATCCATTATATCCGTCACACGGCGAAAGCAACTACCAAGTGACAAATCACTAGTCAACGACGCTCGTCGCAATTTTCACGTTTTCGTTTTGAATCCGCTTCTCGCGCACCAACCACTTAGCACGATGAAAGAACACTGCGTATGGTGCTACGATTTACTTTCACAAAGCACTGCAAGATTTATTTGCGGACCCCGCGAAGTAACTGCGAAATACTTTTCCCGAAAATTTCACCTTTATATTTCAGTTCAGTTTTGCAGCTAGTGGCAGGAAAACACAATAAGACACCAGTCACACGTCTAGCATTATTCCAGTTAACTTCTTTTCCGACCGAAAAAGAAATTCGTGCGGCACACAGCAAAGTTTATGTGTGCGTGTGTGCAATTCCAATGCGATCGAAATGTGTTTGCAATTTTGCAATGCACTGGCAAATTAATGTGGCGTCTTGAAATTCACAATTCTTTTCACTGATTACCCGACATCCCACTACAAACAGCCGATTTTAACGAAACATATCACCATTTACTTCCCCGATTCTCTGCACGACAGCCAACAGGCACACAAGATACAATCCATCACCATTTTACATTGTAGGACTCGCCACCATGAGCATTATCAAAACCCACCCCAACTTCCTTCGCACCGATTCGAAATTACCAATTGGTTATGTCTCGAGATTACGAATGTATTTCTTTTCTTTTTCTTCTCCACAACTGGACAACTCACATTTCCCGATATAAATCACTACTCAGAGCTTAGCTTAGCATCAAGTTAACGTCGTCGTTGTCGCTTTGTACAAGCCACTAGCACTAGTTGCCTATCACACACGACTTCTGCTCAAGCTGAGACTTACAGTAGTCAAAAATTCACCTGCTAGCGACGGAAACCACGTTCTTCAACAAATTTCAACACAATTCGCATCAATATGGTTTTGAGATTTTCTCTCTACACCAGTAAGTTGAACTCTTCACATACACCAGCCAAAACGAATTGCTTGTCTAACTGTAGTTTAGCACCAACGCTCGGCAACTCACGCGGCTTCTATTTTTTTGATTCATTTACAAAATCACCGTCTTCACCGCGACGAACCGCGAACATTTCCTGGCCATTATTTCTCGGCACAAGCTGATAACTAGCGATAAGATTGAATCTTGTTGCGTGCACCCAAAACCTCGTCTAAGATTTCCCGAAATGGAAACCACCAAATGACGCTGCGATATTAACGCGCGCCCTGCGTCTGGCCACGGCCACGAGTTTCATCCGCTTGACTGTCTAGAGTACCGCTAGTTTTTCGTTCTCGAAAATACAAAGCCTTGCGGTACTTCTGGTTTTCGATGACCCTTACAGTGCCACCGAAAATTTAGCGTCCAGAAATTCCGATTGAAATTTCTGAATGCTACAATACATAGCATGTGAATATTAGATAAGATTATGTAAACATAAATATCTCAATCAGTAACCTGATCGTTTCAGAGTTCTTTTAACGCAAAAAAAGTTAGTTTTTTTTTAGTCGGATATTTTCGATAGGAACAAAGAAAACTTTTCGGCATATGCATGAACATACATATGTATGTATGTAAGCGCAAGACAAGCTACTGAGCTTAAATGCCATCATAAATAATATTCTTATCTATTGTTTACTGTTTGTTTGAAATACGAGATATTGACTTTTTTGTTTTGAAAAATCTGCTTTGTATTAATAATCATTTTGTGATTTCGTATTATTATACTGTTAACGTTACGTATATTTTTTATGAGCTGTTGCAGGTTATGATGGTTTGAATATATTTCGGAGATCTGTGCTTCGCTTACAGCGCTATGCAAAATAATAGGTGCAAATATTAGGCTCATGCAAAAAGTATATTTTCTTATCAGTTGTTGACATCTTTTGTATGCAATTACTGTGAAATGAATAACCGTTAACCCTAAATTCATTTAAAAGGAAAAACGCAATTAGAGCTCTCATTGTGGTTTTACTTTTGGCAGTTTATTTATTTATTTATTTATTTATTTATTTAAAAATAATCCATTAACAGGCAAAAAGCCCAATTATAAACAGATTAGCTTAGTACTAAAATGAAATAAAAAAAAATAGAAAAAATTAAGATATGAAAAACAAGAATCGAAAGACAAAAAAGATAAATAAGATTAAATATCAGCAAAAATAGCGTTGCGAATATTTCTTTTAAAGGTGGCAATAGAGTGTGGAAGAGGACCAAGTTGGAGGCCATTATGGGTACGTAATAGGCGCAAAACAGGAGAATGAAAGTAAGTTTCAGTACGGGCAAATGGTACATCAAAGACAACGGAGGACCTAATTTGCCTCTCACAATGCCGTTCATTAACCAGGGATGCAACAGATGAGTTTAGATGGCCACGGCAAATTTTATAAAGAAAGCATTCATCAAGGTAAACTCTGCGCTTTGCGAGGAGAGGGAGATTAAGGAGCAATAAGCGTTCATTATACGGCATATAAGGAAGCTTATATTTAAAGAGTAGGGTGCGACTGAACCTCCGTTGAACAGATTCAATGGCATCGGAAAGATAAGCGAAACGAGGAGACCAAACTTGAGTGCAGTATTCAAGTTTGGAACGAACAAGGGTAGCAAATATCTTGACACAAGTAAAAATATTAAAAGAATTGTGGCAGGAACGAATAGCAAGGCCAGCAATCCGCGAGGCACTATTAGTGATGTTACGAACATGGATATCAAATTTAAGTTTACGGTCAAAGGTTACTCCCAGATCAGTAAAATAATCCACAGAGGCAAGGACGGATTCACAAAGTAGGTAAGGAAAGGTATTAGTCTGGGACTTCAGAGAATAAGACATGGCAAAACACTTTGAAACATTTAACGGTAGGCAGTTAGAGTTACACCAATCAGTAAGAGAGTTCAAATCATCCTGAAGAAGTAGATGATCATCTGAGCTACTGATTATTCGAAATAATTTCAAGTCATCTGCATAGAGCAAACAAGATGACGATAGAATCATAGGAAGATCATTGATGAAGAGGTTGAATAATAGAGGGCCTAATATAGAACCTTGAGGTACACCAGAAGAGGGCGAAAATGGTAAGGACGAAACGCCAGAGAGGGAGACAAAACACGTGCGGCTAGTTAAAAACGAAGATACCCAAGAAAGTAAGGGTTCACAGATGCCATAGTGGTTTAATTTGAGTAGCAGAAGATCGAAATTGACAGAATCAAATGCCTTAGAAAAATCAGTATATACAGCATCAACTTGAGAGTTCCGATCTAACGCCGAGGACACAGCATGAGTAAATTCAATGAGGTTCGTAGCTGTGGACCGACCTTTAATAAAACCATGCTGCTGAGGTGTGAAAGTGTACTTAAGAGAGTCGTAAATTTTGGTAAACACAAAACGCTCAATGATTTTTGAGAAACAGGGAAGGATAGAAATAGGACGATAGTTTGAGACAAGATTGCGATCACCAGATTTGAAAATAGGGAAAATGCTTGCAAGCTTCCAGGAGGAAGGAAATTTACCAGAACTAAGACTTAAATCGAATAAAATTGATAGGGGAACACATAAAGAAGAAGCAAGATTTTTCACAAAAAAAATAGGAAGGCCATCAGGACCAGGAGAGTAACTAGAATCAAGAGAACATATAAGGGATTCAACTTCAAGAGGATTAGTCGAGAGTGAAGAGAGACAAGGAGGGTGATTAAAAGGGACACTATAAGAAGAGGGAACCAAAGAATCAGAGTATACAGAAGAGAAAAACATTGCGAAGAGATCACAAACATTCTGAGGAAGAGCAGCAGTGATATCATTAAATGTAAGGGAGTCAGGGATAGGGGAGGAGGACTTTAAGGAGCGAAAGTATGACCAGAAGTTTTTGGGGTCATTCGAAAGCAAAGAAGATTCAATATGCGACAGATAACTGCGCATGGCAAGCCTTATTTGATTCTTGGCAGCAGCACGAAGACGAGAAAAATTAGCGTAGTCCTGGGCGGAATGAGAGCTCAAAAATTTGCAACGTGCTGCATTTTTAATACCTAGGGCACGCTTAACAGTCTCAGTGAACCAAGGAGCATCATTACGCTTACGCAAGCGAAAGGTTGGAGTATGAACAGTGATTAACTCAAGGAGAACAGAATATAGTTTCTTAGCAGCATCGTCAATATCAAGACCTCGAAACAAGCCAAACCAATTAATAGAGTTGAGATCGAGAGCTAAGAGATCAAAACTAGTTCTTTTGAAATTGAAACAAGGTTTGTCGGAGACTCTGGCACGATTAGATAGATTAACAACAATGTCAACAAAGAGGGGAGGATGATGGGGATCAGGGTTCGTATAAGGCGCAATGGAGGGAGAAAGCAAAAACGATGAAGGTTCAATATTGGAAAGAATGACATCAAGGATCCTATTATTTACATTAGGGACATAGTTAAATTGAATAAGTGAGCAAGATGAAAGGAAAGATGAGAAAGCAATGGAAATATTATTGTGAGAAACAATACGGGAAAAACTAGAGTCCCATTGGACAGATGGAATATTAAAGTCACCACAGATGATGACAGACGAAGAAGGAAAATTTATGTTAAGGTAGGATGATAGCTCAGAGAAAAAACATTCATAATTTGAAAAGGGAGAGTTGCACGGAATATATACGGAGGCCACAAACAACGAAGATTTAAGCGACAGGGACACACAAACTGCTACACATTCCACAGGAAGGCTAGGAACGAAATCAGCGCAGAGTTTACTTTGCAAGGAATTAAGCACGGCAATGAGTACCCCGCCACCATCAGACTTCATAGTTGCGGAGCGGTTACGATCACAACGGTATACAGTATGTAATGGGAAAAATTCAGAGCTGAAGATATCATCAACAAGCCAGGTTTCAGAGAGGCAGATTAGGTGATCCATTTCAAGTAAAGAAGCAGTTTTAAATTCATCCAGCTTAGTCCTCATGCCACGAACATTCTGATAATATAAAGATATTTTTTGTTGCTTAAGGACTATTTGCGGGCTCTTTTGTTGTTGGCTGGGCGAAAATTCCCACGATGTTCAAAAGGCTTGACCAGCGTACCAGGTGGCCAAAACTTCGGATTAGCAACAATGTCAAGCCCAACAGGTAGAATAAGTTTAAACGAAGCAATCAATCGTCGAGGTTGGATGTCCTTAGTCAGTTTGATGCAATCGAAGATGTGAGGCGTATAACCAAGTTTATTACATACGTAGTTTTCAACAGCTTCAGTGGACGTATCACAAGCAAAGCGAGATACAAACACCTGAAGAGGAGGTGAAATTATGCGTAGAGCTGGCAAATCGGCAGAGACATTTGTATCGCTTTGCAGTATCGCTGACAAAGATGAACGCTGAGTACCGTGATCAGACGGAGGAACCGTGTTCAGTATCGTTGAACCAGAAGATTTAGCCGGTGAATTAGGAAGCACCTCAACTAAATTTGCTGACACGACCGGCGACATCCCACGGCTAGTAGGCAGCAGACACTCCGGCGAGTTGATGACGGCACTAGTAGCTGCAACGGATGACGGCACTAGTAACTGCAACGGTTGTGGTTGAGGTGGCAACTGCGGTTTCAAAGTTTTAGCCTGCCCACGCGAACGAGTACGCGAAGCTGTCGGGGATCCAGGAGGGCCAGATACAGCATTACCAGCATACAGTGCACCGAGAGATGAAGTTGAGGGCTGTTCAATGTCGGCAACTCGGACCAGCTCATTAATCTCATTGCTCGTTGACCGAAAATCGTCCGACAATTTGGCAAGAGCCCGAGACAGCACATCAATAGCTGACTTTGCGGAACGAAGCCGAGAAGCATAGGACGCCATCGAATGCTTCCTGCATTTCTCGCAGAACCAGTATACCCCCGAGTCACGTTGCGAAATGACATCGGTGCATTTGCCCGGCAGAGAAACGCATTTCGAATGAAAAGACAGTGCGCAAAAACCAGCACATGTGATCATGGGCGAGGTATCCTTCTTGTCAATGCAGTTATTGGAATCGCAAAGTGCCATTGTAATAAGATCAAGAAGTTAAATGGCAAGAATTTCACACACAAAATAAGCAGGAAAAAAAAAAAGAAAAATGAAAATATATATATATATATATATATATATATATATATATATATATATATATATATATATATATATATATATATATATATATATATATAGCCGCTACTCACGAGGGGTTAATAGATTTCAAAAGTTATCGCAATCACTTTCACAAAGCTTAGCCGAAGACAGAACTCGTCAAGAAAGCATAGAAAGAAACCAAGTTATACAGCAAAAGATCGGCAAGTTTAATGACACGTCCGGACAGTTCGATATACACGATCAGATTATTATATAATTTTATTATTTAATATTCATCTACGAGAGCAGTGTGTAAAAAAATAGGTGTGGAAGTATTAGTCCGGGAGCCAGCGACAATAAAAACGTGCCGATTTCATCGTCAATGAAAGTATATCAGGGTCTTCAATTTGTTTGTGCTTATCACAGAAAGTGACCACTTACATCGCACCTCGAGACCATTTGTTGTCAGAAGTGTTGACAACATGTAATAAACAATGGAAAAAAAACCTGATATAATCGTCGTTCACATTTTGAGGGGATGTCAATTGACATCAGACGTTGTCGAAAAACGACCACTTACAATTATTTGGCGGGACAATCAACCACTTACAAGCGCGGAAACGTGCAAAAATATAAAAATTGACTTATTTCATCGTTGCTCAAATTTCACATGGATACCGAGGACCATATTGCACATGGAAAAATATTGTGCTTACAATCGATTCGTGGGACAAACCTACTTTAAGCGATCCTCAAAGTCGCCGCTGTAAGAGTCCGCCCGCGGTTCTTTGTCATCCACGAGTTCACGTTGAAGGATTTTTTCTGACAAAAAGCCATGTTTTGTGAAGAATAGCATTACTTGAATCATAAATTTATACACGAAAAAAAATTTGATATATGAGCATGAAATTCTTAAAAAAATCAATATTTACCAAATTTATTAGTGACTTAATAAACTTTTCATAATACAATAACAACATATATTGCCACTGAATCCATTGTAAAACGTTTATTAATCATAGATATAATGAACTTAATGCTAATCTATCTTTGTACGCCATTGGCCATTGGAAACTTTATCATTGATAAGGAACACACAAAAGTGATGATAATTGACGCAATTACAAAGGGATTCTACGATAGTTATACGGGCAACGTAGTCAACTTTACCAGACTCCAGCGCACCTGTTTTCAAATACCTCTTTTTTGTTGCACGTGCTTAAATTTTGCCAACGACCTTGAACCTTTTTTCTCTCGCTTTAAAACAACTCAAACACTTTGTATGGTATTCGTCGTGTTGAGTGACTGTCGCGGGCAGAGAGACGTCGCCCCATTTTAAACACTTTAATTAAGCAAATTTAACAAAATTTCAAACACTGAGCGATATTTTCTACTGAAAAGATAAGTACTTTATTTGATGCGTTTTTCGCAAAAACAAAAAACCATTTTAATTTGGACATTTTGCGCGTTTTATAAACAAATATATTTCACAAAACGTGCATGCATTTGAACGTTCAGACTCTGAGTGGGCTCCAGGAAATGTCCAAATCTCCGATTTTTCAGTTTTCCCGGTGAGTTACTTAACTCGGAAAAACCCGTGAAACTCGTCAAAACAGTGTCCAGCGCAAACAAAACATATTTTTACACAGTTTCTTTGCATTCCCACCCGTTGTATCGAATGGAATTTTTCCGAGACCGCGCGCTGGCTATTGCAGCGGCGACTTTGAGGATCGCTTAAAGTAGGTTTGTCCCGCGAGTCGGTTGTAAGCACAGTATTTTTTCATGTGCAATATGGTCCTCGGTATCCATGTGAAATTTGAGCAACGATGAAATAAGTCAATTTTTATATTTTTGCACGTTTGCGCGCTTGTAAGTGGTTGATTGTCCCGCCAAACAAATGTAAGTGGTCGTTTTTCGACAACGTATGATGTCAATTGACATCCCCTCAAAATGTGAACGACGATTATGTCAGGTTTTTTTTTATTGTTTGTTACATATTGTTGACGCTCCCAGTAAACGTTGTCCCGCTAACTGGTTGTAAGTGGTCGATTTTCGTTACTAACTAGACCTTATTGAGGATAATTACATACTTTGATCGACGATGAAATGAGTCGCCAAAAAATGTCGCTGGCTCCCGGGCTATATAGTGTTATACTATTTTCTGGTATTGCTTGTGAAAATGTAAGTAAACCTCTTATTGTTCCTATAGGTGACTTATTTAAGACAGATGATTTATTTTCTTAATGACAAATCTATTCGGCTCAGAGGAAATGGAACGTAAACGGTACTGTACGGAAGAGGTGAGGGAAATCGTCCGCAAACTGCGGAGAGAAGGCAAAAAGTACAAAGTTATCGTCAAAACAACCCACTGTTACCAGAATATGGTAGCAAATGCTTTGAAAAGGCGCGGAGGTAAAGACAAATCTCGGAAAACAGTGTTCGGCAGATAACAAGGTTGGTCGACAGAGAGCCATTTATCAATTCTGCTTAAATAAAAAAAAATCTTGGGCTCGGTGTGAACACGTCAACAATAAGAAGAAGCTTAGAAGCTAATCTGCCAGCCAGAGGTCCTAGGAGGAGCCCATTGTTAACATCCAAAGATAGGCAACAGCGAAAATTGTATACACAAGAGCATATCAAATGGCCTAAAGGAAAATGTCGAAACATATTATAGTCGGACGAGTCCAAGATAAATTGATTTAGTGCAGATGGTACCAAGAAGTTTGTACGAAGGCCTAGTTCAAAAGAATTCTCTCCCGAGTACACCGTCAAGACAAATAAAACATGGCGGTGGCAGCGTCATGGTTTGGGGATGTTTCTCCTGGTCCCATACACTGGATCAAAGATACTATGAACTCTGCCCGATACATCGAAATACTGGAGACAACTATGCTTCCATTTGCAGAAGAGGAAATGCCTATTCGTTGGATCTTTCAACAGGATAACGATCCAAAACACACCTCAAACGCGGCGAAAGGTCTGGTTCGAGCGCAATAGGATAAACGTTATGAATCTTAATCCTATTGAACATATTTCGAGTGATGTTAAGAATACGCTTGGCTACATTAGACACCATAATAAAGAAGAATGATGGCAGTCAGTGGGAGCAGCTTGGGAGTCGATACCTGTTGGAAGGTGCCAATGTTTGTTTCACTCCATTTACAGAAGATGCCAGGAGGTTCTAAAAAACAACGAATAGTATTAGATATTCATACATTTCCGAATGTTCTAAAGCAAAATTAAAAATTAATTTGTGTCTTTTTCAGAATTTTAAGAAATTTTTTGCACAGCCCATTAAACTCAAATAATATTTAGAAGCAACTTTCGTTTTTCTTGAATTAAACTGTTTGTTTTGTTAGTTACATATTACATAAAAGAATAAAATAAAAATGTTGTGTGGGTTAGGTTAGGTTTGTGAAGAGAGCTGTCGGGAACGCGGCCAGCATTAGGCCACCAGTTTGGGCCCATTTGCCACCCTCAGAGACAATCACACGCATTCACACTTACAGCCATGCCACTGGCGGGATTCGAACCCGCAGTCCCCGTAGCACGCCGCTTTTCGGCCTGACGCCTTATCGAGCAGAGCTACCGGGCCCCTTGGGTGGGTTAAAAATACAGAAACATAATTCTAAACATAAAATTTACGTTTTTTAAGTTCACACCTATTATTTCGCACAGCGCTGTATATGTGTATCATTGCGAATTGCTCTTTGTAAAAAACAGGGCGGATCTATTCTAGAGGTCTTTCTCTTTTTTTTGTAGACGTTTTCTAGAGGTATATTTTTTTCGACACAGCAATTTATATTGAAGCTGAGTGTATTTTCTCATTTTCGACGAAAAAAGAAAATAAAACGTTTGGAATGTTTTTTGATAGAGATAAGGAATTAAGTAAAGTAATTCCACAACAACCTTTTTCGGGTTTAGGGGTTAAAGCTGGTAGAAACCTTCATTCGCAAATTTACAGTCAATGTAAAATACCGAGTGTGGAATGATTAGTCTAGAGACAAAGCTTGGTGCGCGGTCATTCGTCTGAACCTGGATTCGAACTAGGGATCCCACACACTAGATCACACGAGGGTACTGCATATTAAGTCATAAGAGATACAGATTGAAGAAAAAGCCTCTACGCACTTTCAAGAAAATTTACGGCGTTTTTTTTAGGAATTAATTTATTTTGATCTATACCAAATTTTTGACTATTTTCCTGCCAAAGACATGATCCCATATAGAAAGAAATCCTTAGTTTATCGGTGAAAAACTTGGACAAATGATTGCGGCAAGCTTATATGGAATCTAACTTATTTTCATTTAGCGTAATCTATGATTGACGAGGTAATTTACAATTTGAGGATGCAACATCAGGACAGTTAGGCGGATGCAATAAAACTTCTCAATCGAACTCGGTAGCGTTTTGAGTTTTAGAGTGCAGGTATCTGAAAGTTCAAACGAGAGATTCAAAGTTCAAAAGAGAGATTGCCAAAGGTGTGATAGAAAACAACTGACGATGTAACGATCCTTTTTGTCCCTTTGGCCAGGATCTTTCTTGCTCTATTTTTTTTTAGAATACCTACATCTTACCCTTTCCAACAAGCTATATTTGAAGGCCGTACGTTTAGTAGAAGTCTTTATTCAATTATAGTTTTAAATATTTCATTTTCGTTAATTAGCTCACCAGCCCTTTTGGATACAAAATTATTTCCGAATTTCAAGGAGATGAGTCCAAAAATTATTTCGAAATTGGTCGATTTTCCATGGAATTACCCTATTCCGAAAATCATAATTTAGTCCTGCATAAATGAAGATAATCAGCCAGGCTGATAAATATCCCCTTAAGGAACACCAGGTCCAATCGTTTACTAAAGGAATATCCACATTCCACCATCTATGCAGCTAATGAGCCAGTGAATAGATGCTGCAGGGTCTTCAATGGCTTTAGCAACCTTTATTCCCCAACGATTTCCAAACTATCCTTCAAGTCTTCCCTTATCCAAGCCATTTGTACACCATAATTTTTAAGCTCTTATTTAATTATCGTTTTTAATTGTTTTTCTTTTATTTCATTGTTATTTTACTTATTTTCAATTTCAAACTTATATGTTTATTCAATTAGTTATTTATTTATGTGTTATTTATTTGTACCGTACACTTGCTTTTTAAAATAATTTATTTGTATGTATTTATATGTATGTATTTATGCCTTGTTTGGCTAATAAATAAATAAATAAATAGTCAGGGACTTGTGTTTTAGCTCTTATATCCATGAACCGATCCAAGCAAAACTGTCTCACCAAAACAACAGACAAATATGGTTTCTATGGTCCGCTGCTCTCCTGGTTTTCTTCTTACATTTATGAACGTGCTTGTGTTGTAACTATGAACTCCTGCTCCTCTGCTCCCTTTTATCCCACCTCTGGTGTTCCACAAGGATCGATACTTGGCCCCTTGTTGTTCTTAATCTTCATTAATGATCTTTATGCAGCCGATCTTAAAATATTCAGAGTAATCAATACAATTAAAGACTGCTTTCTGCTACAGAATCATCTGCACACTCTGGGCATTTGGTGTAGTGCAAATTATCTTACTTTGAATGTCCTAAAATGTCGCCAAATGTCACTCACGCGTAAAACTAACCCTTTAGTATTTTCTTATTGCGTTTCGGGTACCTTTCTCGATGTTGTATTCTGTTTTAAAGACCTGGGAGTAATTTTCGACTCTCAACTCTTATTTGATCAACACATATTGCATATAACTGCCAAAGCGTCCAGGGTCTCGGGATTTATACTTAGATCTTCTAAGCATTTTACTGATACCTCCATTTGTGTACACTTGTAGTGCTCTTTTGTCCGCAGTATCATTGAATATTGTTGTCAAATATGGTGCCCACATTTTCAGTAAATAATTGATGCGGTTGAATCTGTACAACGCTGGTGCACCCGCTCTCTGCTTTTCAAATTCATTTTGACTTACTGTGGGTAAACCATGCTGCAAATTCTATCCCTGAAATCTCGTAGACTGTTCTTCGATGAATGCCTTCTATTGAAACTACACCATCGACTTGTCCCATCTGACCTCTGCAACCTGGTTTTCGTCCGTGTATGGGATCGGTCATGTAGATCAACCATAACGTTTAATGTTCCCTTTGCACGGGCTGATACGTGTTACTATTCACCGCTGTTACGTTTACCTAGGCAGCATAACGAACTCAGACTTGGTTCCCTACCACCGACCTTGTTGCTTTTCAAAATCATCTTAAAAGATAAAGTAATTACTTATTCTGTTTCATGCATGTTCATCTTGGCTAATTGCTTTTTTTTTTTTTGGATTTTTATTTTCTATTGAATTATGATACTCTTGTTTGTTTTATATATATTTTTGTTTATATTTATAATTGTCTATTGCGTACTTGGACTCGATCTGTTGTTTTAGACATTAAATAAATAAATAAATAAGCAGTGTCTCACCAATCCTTTATCGTTTCTGTTTGAAAACTCATCGGACATCAATTTTCCATGAATTCATAAGTGGGTTTCTAATGAAAATCACCCACGACGGTGAATATCTGGCCTATAAAGATGATTAAATACCAACCCCGATTCCTTGAGAAAGTACACTAATTACAGAGAGAGAAAAAAACTAGCTAGCCGAATGCTCATTCTTAGTTAAATGTTTCAAAACTTTTATTGCAGAAGTGAAAGCATTTATACCAGAAAACTTTTGCTTCTACACTAATAGCCTTAAAACACCGGAAATTGAATATATTCTAGGAAATCATCTTCTATATTTCAAAACAAATCTTATTCTACAGCACGTTGTGTGTTGTAAACTTGACAACTACTCGTAACATTCCCTCTTATTTAAAATTATGCTAAATACTTCGCACATAAATTACCCGATTTCCCATCGTTGTGATATTTTTAGACTTAATTGCCTCCATGCTATATGTTACATACACAACTTTACGAAGTCAATCAACAAAGTACACAATCTTTAGCAATGAAAATTCCTCTAAACATTAATTTTCGTGTTGAAAGACTTTTTTTTTTGTATCTACTCGCATATAAAAGTATGTCAGATTTTGAGCTGAAGTTTTTTGAACAGTAAGTCGGAATCTACATACATAGATAGGGGCAATAATTTACAGCACCATTCAAATATTCATATTATGCTCATATCTACCAGGTACATACCACTATAAGATTGAAAAACTTAAAGATTGTAAATTAATTAGCCGACCGAAATTCAAAGCAAATCTAAACTGGTTCGCAACAATTTTTTTCTCGAGGCCAGGGCTATGGAGTCGTCGTCACGACATACAGATAGATACTAGTTACATTATCGCACAAGTTTGTACGAATATACATGTGTAACTACATCAACGTAGACTATACAGGTAATATTTGTCTATTCATATCATGCGTGAGTAAATAAATAGATGTTGACAGCATATAATTGTATTTCATTATCTTTGGCATTGTTGTATCTGCTGGCTTGTCGTATCTTCTTTGCATTAAGTCGAGTTGTAATAGGACGAATGAATAAATACATACATACATATGTATTTATAGGTACAAATAGAATTATAATACACACGTGTATACGTCGGCGATGATATGCATCATTACCTTAACTGCTTGATGATATTTGAAGAGTAAATCACTTCAAGGACAGATTTCAATTAAACAAACTATACACGACATGAGATTTGAAATGATTACGAAAGCTTTTCGACAATCAACAAATGTGTTTGACTTTTGATATGAAAGCTATTTCGGGTCATTAAGAGGCGGGGGGTGTAAAACAGTTATTAATAAAAAAATAATCAAATTTACCTCAACTCACATTATTTACTTTTCACAACCTCTGGATGAAAATATTGCGTCAACCTGTAAAAGGAAATAAAAATAAATATGTTTAATTGTTTTAGCAGTAAAAAATCTAATAAATTGTTAATACAAATTATTTTAAATTTTATTTAAGGACAATTATTCCGGCATAGGTAAGAATTATATTCAGAATTAAATCGGAAGACACTATTTTAAATTTTTGAGAGTCTTAGGCAAATGTGAAGTTATACGAAATTGCGGCGACATAGTGGGGAGACAAAAATCTTTTACAGAAGATGAGATGAAATTGGATAGAGATTTTGATATACAACTATTTCTTGGGTGAACTTAATAGTCCAGGGAAATTTAACATGGTGCTTCGGAAAAATTAGGGGAAATCTGAATTTTGGTGTGATCCTTGATATTGGCGTGTTGAAAAACATGTCAAAAGTCCCCATCGATCCGAGTGCTCCGTTACTTTTTATACGGGGTCAACGGCCACCAAAAATGACCTTTCGCAAATATCTCAGTAACGGTCACGTCTTCAGAAAAATAATGTATGACGAATTTGTAGCTTAGAAAATTTTCTTGTAACCATTTTTGAGATATATTGATCTAAACGTTTGTAACTGACAGTAGCCTCTTTCTCAATGGCATGTTGATATTATCCGATTTTGATTACGACTTGGCATGTTTGTGAGTTTATTTTTCTATGTTTAATTTTTTCTATGTTTAGTGCGGACGTGAACATTGTTAAGAGTGCCAGAAACAAGGTTAGTAAGCTATAGGTTTTTTTCATACAACGGTAAAAGTTAGCGCATCGTTAGTCACGAAATCATTAAAAAAAATTATAATTCACCGATAAATTACTAAGAAAAAGACATGACTAATTTACCAATGGCGAATTTACCAATTAACAGCAATGTAGGTACTTTCGTCATAGTGACGAAATTTAGTTCTTAGAACGTCGTTTTGTCAGCAGAATTTTGCTAAATTTATCAACAATTTTTGCTAAATTAAAATGGATAATCAATGTCAATAGAGTATTTAAACCTAAGACATAAGTTCGTCCTGTCAATCGTTATTATATATTAGTTAAATTTGTATAATATTTTTACCCATTTCGAGAAGATATAAGGATGAAGAATGTCGCGATTTTAGATAATAAATCTATTTTAAATCGTGTGTTTTGTGGCGCAAGAATGTATTATTACCATTAAAATTTATATAATAATACTATATACATAATACTATGCCAAAAAAAATATGTTGAGAAAAATTTCGTTGTCCTGCATGACGATTTTCAATTCTCTCAAATGCATTTTTTCTTAATTTCGTCACTTAATCGACGTACAAAGTTAAAGGAACTTAAATGACTTGTGATTAAAAATTAACCTTAATCTAAGTGTATCAGATTCATCGAGCATTTGCCAATTGAGAAGAGTATTATATTTCTGTTACATATATAGATATGACTTCTAAGAAATACACACAAGAGCAACTTTCAATGGCGCTAAAGGCAATTGAAGATGGGCAGTCTACCAGAGACGTTACCAAAAGGTTATGTATTCTGAGAACGGCGCTTCAAGACAAGAAATTAAAGAAGCATTCAAAACATGTTGGAGCGTTTACAACTCTTACCCAAGCAGCAGAGCAGACTCTTGTCAAATGAATTTTTGAAGTCGCGAATTTAGGTTTTCCTTTAACAAAAACTCAATTAATTCATAGTGTGTAAAAATTAACGAGAGAAGTAAAAATAGAGAAAACAAATTCAAAAACGGTGTCCCCGGTATAAATTGGTACAAAGGATTTTTCAAACGAAATCCGGAAATTTCCTTGAGAATGTCTCAAAATTTGACAACAGGGAGGTCCAGGATTACGGAAGAATCTATTAGAAATTGGTTTACCAAAATATCAAACTATTTCGAGAGTTTTCCTGAGCTAAAGGAAATTTCAAACGAGCCTAATCAAATCTTCAACTGCGATGAAACAGCCCCAAAGACAAGAGAGTCCTAGTTCGCAAAGGTTCAGTCCATACTTATAATCGCACGGCCAACGACGAAAAAGAATGCATTACAGTGTTGATAGGGGCCTCAGCCAGTGGAATGGAAAGCCTATGCCTGCTCTTACTCTATTGCCATATATATATATATTTATATCCCTAAAAATGTAATAATGAAAATAGGACGATCTGATTCGGGCTGGATGAATTGCGAGTCTTTTTTTTGAATACATAGCAAACTGTTTTTATCCGCACTTGCAGAAAAATAATATAGATCTACTTGTGGTTTTGTTTATCGATGGGCACTATTCAAACATTTCGTTGTCTTTTACAAACTTTTGCAGGGAAAAGGGCATAATTCTTATAGCACTACTTCCAAATGCAACGCATCTCCTGCAGCCAATGGACGTTGCAGTTTTTCATCCGGTTGCACAGGTTTGGAAGCAAAAGGTTAGTGAATGGCGACTGCAGAATAATGGCGAAAAGCTTAAACGGGAAGAATTAACATGTCTGGTAGACTCATGCCTAAAGAAAGCAGCAAAGTCAGATACAATTAAAAGTGGTTTCAGGAAATGTGGCTTGTATCCATTCAATCCTAACACTGTTGCATGCGACAAACTCCTCATGAACAAGAACATCAGTGTTTTGCCTGAAGCGAATAAAGAAATTATTTTTAACGAGGTTTTTGCTGGCGACCATGAAAAAGAAATAGGAGATGCGAAGGTTGAAAATTTTAGAGCGAATTCAGAGTATGCGTGGATGGGATGCGAAAAAGATGAAAGTATTTTCTATTTGTGGAAATCTGTCAACGAAAAAATTTCTTGTAAAAATGAAACCCATTTAGACGTGTTCAATAACATAACGCATCATGAACAAACCCTAGACGAAGCGGTGTGGTACAATTCAAATATTTTGGAATTGGACATACAACTCGATGGTTCATTAATCGCGTCCACGCCAAAAGGTAATGTACATCCTAAAAACCAAATTTTAACAGATTAAATATCAGTAGACCAAACAGAAAAAACACCAGAATTTAATATGGAAGAAACGTCTGAAATACCCCAAAAATTTAAAATATCCCAAAATGAAACTACAGACATAAAAGAGGCATCCACAGTTGTCGTCCATTCTCAGTGTTATCCCACTTCTTTGCTGAAGAGCTTTTAAATTATAAGCTTAAAGTAGACAGAGAGAAGAAAAAGAAAAGGAAACCAAAAGACTAAGAAAAAGCAATGGTAAAGAAAACAAAAAAGGGTGTGAAGTAAATGAAGGTGATTTTGTTGCCGTAAGTTATTTGTGAATTCGAATTTTCCAGTATTTTTTTTTTCTAAAGAATGTATTTGTTTTTGTATTACATATATTCATGTATATTTATCGATTTTTTATTTGTTGTATCAGGTATTCGAACATATCATCCAAATTTTACTTTCATATAGAATTTGAATATCGCTATACCTTAGAGACCAATGTCAGATACACTACATGACGAAGTTAAAAAATATGGATAATTGCCCTGACGAAATTGGGTACAAAAATAAGTTTGAAACTAACTTAAAAAAAAAACTTTGATAATGACCAAATCGTGTCCTTTGAATATGAGATTTACAAAAACAACGTTTCGTTTAACTACTTTATGTATCCGCCACTTGAATTTATTTAAAAGGAATATCATTTCACTCTTAACATGACGAAATTATGGTGTTTTACCTTATAAGACGCAAGTGGACGAATCGCAATTTCGATCACTTCATTTATATGCCGTGAGTTAAGTGGCAAATAACAAAACAATAGAAACCCAGTGAGCCATCAGCAATCAATTAATAAAAGGTAATCAATATCTGTAATTAGGTCTTAGGCTTAATTGGGCTAGGATAAAATAATGGTAAATAAGATTGAGCCGAAGATTGTGCTTGAAAAATTATCTTACTACATTACGTTGATATCCAGGCACTTAATTAACCTGAGAAAAATAGCAAACAAATTTGGAATTACAGCCTCAAGAAGAATTCAGCAAAATTAAACTAGAGAAACTAAGAAAAAAAAAAGACCTGACAAGTCACAGAAATCCGAAAATAATTTGGTAAACCATATCAGATTCCTAAAAAAAATTCAAAACAGGTTTCTGGAGGGTGATTTGTTTGAACCTAGCTCAGTTTAGGAAAAGACAGTTCATTATAGCAGTACATGTAGAAATTTAAGTAAACATCCAGAATTTTGTTTAGCAAAAACCGATGTCAGCGTCTCAAAATGAACAGTCATAGCAAGTTACAAGTATTTCAAAGATTTGATACATCAATTCTTCTGAAGAGCTAGCTATCCGGACAAAAATCTTGCCAAAATCCCTCGATTTCGTATTAGTCACTTTGAATTTGAACAAAAACAGTCTACGTCGTTAAACATAATGATGAATCACACAATCCGAAGAAAACAATTTCAGTTCTCTTTGTATCATTAAGAAAAATTTGTGTGAACGTACATACACAAATAAATACACACTCGACTGAGGTTAGGGATATAAAAAAAAAACATACAATTGCAATATTTCAGCAAGCAAACTAAGTATTACAGAGCTTTCTTAACAAATTATTAACAAATATACACAAACAGTCGGTTTTATAGCGTGATTTTGATGAAAATATTTCCCCGTTCTCAAGGACTCGCTTCCGATAAGGCGATAAGCGGACCAAGAATGCAGAACATTACTCTTATCAAATACGCATCATATGAAAATACTGATATACACATACAGTGGGTAAAAAAAGTTAGGGCACGAACACTTAGTGAGCACAAAAAAAAACCTATTTATAATGCGATTTTAATAATAAATGATTGTGTATTTGCATTTAATGAAAAGTGTTGCATGTTTACTTTAAGAACAATATAAAAAAAACCCGGTAAGGAAGCAAATTCCACAACTTTAACGTAACATTTTTCAGTGAAGTACCAAAATAGCGCAAACAAAGTTAAGGCACAGCGCAATTTTATCTGAAATTATTTTAATTGTGTTTAAGTGATCAATTTCAAAAAAATTAACTTAGATAGCGCTAATACTTTGTGGCTATTCCACGCATTTTTATCAGTTCTCGCAGTCGTTTCGGCATCTTTTTCGCAATTTTTTTTACAAAAAGTGGGTGAAATTTTGGTACCTTCATCAATAATGACATCTTGGAGTCCTTTGTTATACTTTACCTTCCGCAATGCTACTCTGGTTTTGAGATGATGCCATAAATGCTCGATCGGGTTTGAGTTCGTTGACTGAGGGGGTTTTTTTAATAGTATTTGGACAGTTACAAATAGCCCAAAGCCAACATTGCTCCGAATTGTGCTTCGGATCATTGTCCTGATACAGGCCAAAATTGTATAAAATGCCAAATTTTTCCGCAATTTCGTTTAATATTTCTTTTAAGAATACACAGGCAACAGGTTTGATCCATCATTCTGTTCACAAAATTTATATTTTCAGGATCAGATGGCCCCATACAGTTCCATAGCATAATGTTCTCTCCGCTGTGTTTTACAGTGGGAGTAGCATGATTCCTCCTAAACTTTGTATTAGTCTTTCACCGAACATATCACCGCCTATCAGATCCAAAAACATTAATTTTTACTTCATCGACAAAAATTATGGACTTTCAGAATGATTTTGGCTTTTTTACGAACTCTTAAGCAAAACGTAATTTAACAATATCATTTTTTGTATTAATATAAGGTTTACTTAGGCACATTCTGCCCTTAAAACGCGCTTTCTTTATTACATTTCGAATAGTTTGATTAACGACTTTCGTTTCAACTCGTTCTTTCACGTTAATTTGTAAAACTGGGACACATAGTTTAGGGTTTTTCTTAATTTTTCTGATAATCCATTTTTTTTTACGCTCAGATAAGATTTTAGTCCTTTCTAACCGATGCTTTGTTTCAAACGATTTGGTTGATTTATAGTTTGTTATTACATTTTTCCCTGAATAGCTTGATTTTCCCATTAGTATTCCAATCTCAGAATACGCTATTCATGTTTTCCAAAGTCGCAAAAAACATTCACGGATTTCTGCACTTCCCGATTTCCTTTTCACAGCCATTTTTAACAACAACCTCAATAAAATTACTTTTTCAAAACACTTTTCAAGCTAGACTGAATAGAAATATCATATTTTCATGATTTTAAGTACATTTAACGGTATTTTTTCCAGGAATTACAAGTAATTTCAGATAAAACTGCGCTGTGCCTTAAATTTGTTTGCGCTATTTTGGTACTTCAGTGAAAAATGTTACGTTAATGTTGTGAAATTTGCTTCCTTACCGGTTTTCTTGATATTGTTCTTAAAGTAAACATGCACCACTTTTAATTAAATGCAAAAGCAACACCATTGATTACTTAAATAGCATTAAAAATAGGTTTTTTGTGCTTACTAAGTGTTCGTGCCTCAAATTTTTTTACCCACTGTACATATGTACCATACAAACCAGCGCTGCATGGCATTTAAAAATTTGCTAGGAATTTTCTTTTCCTGAAGTAAAATAGAAGGGCCTTTTTACACTTGCATTCTTGACGCACTCCTGAAACTGGTTTTACACAATCAACATTTCCACACTTGGTGTGTATCAGCAACGGAAGCGTTCATATACCGATTATGCATATGAATGTGTGCGTGCTGTTGTTTTCTCATTTCGACTTGAGTGTTTCATGAAAAATTCCTGAACCGTGAACTATGTTTATAGTTGTGTTAGTGATTTGCAGCAGTTTCAATCAGTTTCAAACGTGAGGAAAAATTCTCTCCAAGTGCATCACTTTTTGTAGAGATTTCCCCTCGATTCTTCTGCCTCTTGCCCAGATAACCGGTTATAGGACTGTATCAAGAGTACAAGTGTAACAAGGCCCGAAGAATGTAACTGCACTGTTGCAAACATACCTACATATGTTTATTACACGATAAAATATTGAAATTTCTTCAAAGTATCTTGATTTGACGACACAGCACAAGAAAACATCTGCAGAACTCAACACGATTAAGTTTTCCGCATAGGTTTTCCGTAAACCTACATGCATACACACATATCGCGTATCTTCTCGTAGAAGACATATAGAAGATCAGGAAAGAAACGACACGAAGCAAAAATTCAATTTTCACAGTGTACTAGGCAATGTACATACTTGTCGCGAGCGGCCGGTGGCATTTGCTTATCAATTCATTCACACCACTCCGCGCCGCTACACATATAATATGATGGCGATGGCCCGGTCCCGGGGGAGCAGCAGCAAACAGTCTAGCTCAGTATTTTCAAGGTCAATCGTCTTAATGTCGATGCCATCGTTTTGTCTTTTTGACTTTTAGCACAATGTGATTTATAGAGTCAATTCATCACTCCCGTGTTCCGTTTACCACTTGAGTTCATCAGATTAAACATTTTGGTGCGGTTGCAATCTAAAGTGCATTCGGTTTCATTTCGCATAAGTTTCAAGTGCGTCGATCCGCTGATAAACACGATTCCAAACAAATTATTATCGAATTATCATCCAAATAGAAGTTTTGCGTTGCGTTTAACTTTATTGCTTCACATTTTTCACATTATTTCCACACGTTTTTCTTTAAATCGTTCGATTTCGACTTTGCTGCTGCTGCTGCTGTGTTGTTGTTTTTATTCACCATGAAAACCACAACACAAACACATACGCGGACTGCTGGTCGACTATTTAGATTGCTGGCTCTGCTGGCTGGCAGGCAAGCAACTTGCAAGCGAACAGGCAAGTATTTTAAGATCACACTTCACAGTTGGCTATTTGGCTCAAGGTTTTCACATTGCAATATCACGAGGCTGCACACATTTTTTTCTCACTTGTTCACAACGCTCGAATATCATTACGCACGCACTATTCGCGCGGGTACTGTTACGTTTCTTGTTTCTTTCTTTTCTTGTTATTATTGTCGAAATGTCTACATATTGCTGATGTATGAAATTTTCTTCGATTCATTTTACATAATTCGATAGTATATAAGTATTTACGCGCCAATCTGTGAGATGTGCATGTACCCTATGCTCATATTGGTATGAAATAATTAATTCATAACAAAATATTTTCGAATAATTCCACACAAACAGGTCGAATAAAGGAGGACACCTTTCCTGTAAATATTTGGAGTCTGATTGGAAGAAGTTGAAACAATAGGCAGTCTAGCACACATATTTGTAAGTACATTGTGGAAATATTTTTGGTTGTTGTGCAGATGTGTTATCAAGTGTGTTATTGATTTCGAATTCCATCGAGAAGTAGACATGTGGGTGGTGCTCCGGTATTTTCCCGAATATTTAATGATTCATTCATGCTTTGATATTAGAAAATCATTGAAAATAGAAAAGAAATTGTTGGATTCATGCGAAAATAGTTGTAGATTCACGTTTATTTATATTTTATGATTTTGCTAATAAGATCAAGTGCAAAAATACGCGCAAATGAAATTTGGCAGAAGAAACTTTGAATTTAAGATGTATTTTCTAGAAGGTGTTGAGATTCTGACATTGTTTTTTGCTTTGGGTTATTTCATATTTGCTTTCTAATTATTTTTATGTGACTATATCATAAAACATACCTACATACTAAATACAACTTGAATCTTTCAAGCTTATTCGGAAAGACGGTAGTTTTTGAAACTTTTAAACATTAGTTCTCCGAACGTCGCCATTTCTTGACATTTTTGATATGCATACAATAAGAAATTGTCTAAAAACGGCGAGAACTCATTCAAATCCCCCAGTAAATTCAGCAATAGCGCCGGTAAACTCTAAATGTACAACTATGTCGTATAATAAGTATCTTTAATCTCCTGAGACTTTTTATGATAACACATGCCATGCTTGTGAAAACTGACACTATTAAAATTAAGTCGATTTAATTTTCATTCGACATGAAATTATCTATAACTGATTTTTAAAATTAAATTTAAAATAAAATGTATTTATTCGAAATTTCCATCCAAATTTTGTTGCGAAATTAATTGTAAATGAAATAATGGATCGATTGAAAGAATGGCTGAAGCTATGTTGAAGAACAAGGAATTGGGAGATACCGCAACTAAACACTGCAATCTAAAGTTCAAATAATCTCGAAGGCAGCGTTCCTGAAGAGAGTCGTCAATATTGTACGATATATGTATTAGGTTGCTGCAGATGAAATGGCCGATTTAGTAATAAATTTTTAAACAGCTGTAACATTTTATAAAGACAATTTATTTAATCAAAATAGGTACCAATAGATGCAACACACTTTTCTCAATGAGATACAAGTACGTTTATTCCAGTTTTGTAGAAGTCCGAGTTTCTGGTTCGAAGAAACTCCTCGAAGGCATTTTTGACAGCAGCTTCATTATTAAATCTTTTTCCTGTCAAAAAGAGATCCAAATGTTTAAAGAAATGGTAATCTGTTGGTGAGAGGTCTGGTGAATAAGGAAAGTGAGGAAGAGTCTCATAGCACAACTCGTTTAATTTTTGGACCGTTGTTCTCGATACATGAAGTCGTGCGTTATCATAAAGAAGTATCACTCCATTCCTGTTTACAAGCCTAGGTCGTTGGACTATCAATTTCTAATGCATTTCTTCCAGTTGAGCACAGTATTTCTCAGCATTGATGGCTTCGCCAGGTTGCAGGAACGAATAGTGGATAACTCCAGCTACAGACCTCCAAAGAGTTACCATTATTCTCTTTGGACGAAGGCTTGGTTTCGGCATGTGTCTTGGCGCTTCATCGGCATCTAGCCATTGGGCCGATCGGCGACGATTATCGTATAAAATCCACTTTTCATCGCAGGTCACAATTCGGTACAAGAACGGTTCCTTTTTGTTGCGGGAGAGTAGAGAACTTGAAATCTCCATTCGACACGTCATGTTTTGCTCGGTAAGATCATGCGGAATCCATTTGTCAAGCTTTTTCACTTTTCCAAGTTGTTGCAAGTGGCGGCAAACTGTCGAATTGTGAACGCCTAATTTCTCGGCAAGATCCCTTATGATTTGGCGGGGGTCAGACTCCACTAATGCACGCAGCTCATCGTTATCGATCGATGGTCCTGGGTGTCCACGTGGCTCATTTCCAAGGTCCATATCTCCGGATCGAAATTTTTCGAACCACCGCCGAGTGGTTCGTTCGCTAACTGTATCAGGCCCAAATGCGCTGTTGATATAACACGTTGCTTCCGTTGCGTTGTGCTCTAATTTAAATTCGTATAGTAAAAGTAGCCGTTTTTGATTCACTTCCATGTTCACTTTCTCTTTTTGTTTTTACGATCACTACGAAGTGCAAAACAGAAATGACTCCATAAACCAAAGTAGCAGTATTTATGCTTTAATATGTCATATCGTTTGCGCCGCCTTGTGCCAACATAATACACTAAAATTGCAGCCAACTTTATGTCATTGCTAAATCGGCCATTTCATCTGCAGCAACCTAATAGATGTAGTTTGTCATGAAAATGTTTTGCTGATATAAACAATGTACTTTAGGGGGGGTGTGGTGTTTGCACTTTCCAGGGGGGGGGGGGTATTAGGGGAGTGTTAGGGGGGTGTAGGAAAATCTCTGATGATGAATACTGTCACTGGCTGTCTGTCACTCAAAGCAATTAGTTTTTGAAAAATGGAGAAATTGAAAGCGTTTTAAGTGAATGTTGCCTCTTTTATGTTCTAATTAATGTTGTTGTAGTACAAACCGCACAAAAACTACATTAAATTTAACATATAAAAAAAGTAGTCTTCTTCTTCAATGCGAAAAGCGACTTTTTACAAGGGGATTATTTATTATATCGGGCAGCTCTACATCATTTAAGAATAAATCACCAAAGTTTGATGATCATTAGTGATTTGCTTAAATGATTGATAATTTCGTCATTTAGTGGTAATTAGTCTAAACTACCATATGACACACGGCACTTAAATGATCATTTACGACAAATGATTATTTCGGCTGCATTGTCTGTCTAGGCTCTACGGTGATGCGGAGTTTTTCATCTAAGATAACACCGAGGTCAACAGTGTTATCAACTCGAGCTAGCATATTATTGCCGAGGAAGAACGTATTGTGTGTAACCGTGCATTTGCGGCTAAAACAATAACCTTGTCTTTATTAATGTTGAGAGAGAGTTTGTTTACATTGCACCAATGATCAAGTGAATCAATTTTGGATTGGAGAAAGAGGGCATCCGATTTACATTTAATGGTCTGATAAACTTTGAGATCGTCTGCATAAAGTAAATGAGGTATGTTTGCAAGGACGTCAAATAGGTCGGAAATAAATATATTAAGAAGAAGTGGGCCAAGATGGCTACCTTGTGGTACACCAGAGGTTTATGGCAGCCGAAGCAGCAAACAAACACAGAATGAAGGTCTCACAACAAGCTGCATCGGGATTGAGATTTACATACAATACTGAGATTTATACAATATTGAGATTTATATACAATTTCCTGAAATTGTTTGAGGCCTTAAATTAGGTGCGTGAGTAGGTTAACGTAGGTTTGAAAAAAAAAAAAACGATCCCGAGCAGAAAACTTGCTGTGTTTGAAAATGTTGTTGCATTAGTTGAGCTTTCGCTTAGACTACTGATACACTGCTGGTATTGAAACCATGGTATCGTCCATACCACCAGTGTATCACCCAGTTCTAGGCTAATGCCAGCTCGGCAAAGTGGTACATACGGGGTATCTACGCCGTTGGAGGGTATTGATACCGTGAGAATTTTACCCGGTGTATATAAGATTTTACTGCCAGCAGAGACAATTTCCAGCCAGTGGTGACTAAAGCAATTAAACTGTCCAATGCAGATCATTGACAATTGTCACTGAATGGTTTTATTTTGAAAGTGTCGTTAATTTTCATATGAATTAGAAAAAAACTAAATTTTATCAAGCAAATTTGACAAAAATTCAGGTTTGTCTGAATCCCGCTTCACTTTTGATTCTACTCTCAATTTGACAGTTTTTACTTTTGACAGGTAATGTCAAACAGTACCACGTAGGCGCAATGTATCGCCCTCCCAAGATGTCGATACCGTGGTATTAACCCTCCCCAGACACACTACAATTCGAGCACCTCCCTAGACACACCTGGGTCTATGGAGTCCTGCCGTTTTTTTACCACACTTCGAATCGTTTTAAAATCTGAAAAAATTCATGAAGGTAGATCGATATCTATAGAAAAAGAGCGTGCATTAGGTGATGGATATATATGAATTTTTATTATTGTTATTTAATGGAAATCGACACAAAACACGAGAAATACACGTATTCACTTAAAACATCATAGCTTTTTGTTAAATAAGTTTAAGAAAATTCTACTGTACGAAATGTTTCTTGACATATAGTAGATGAAAGAAAAAAATAGGACATAATGAAACTTCGAAAAAAGTATAATTATTATGACAAGAGAAAAAGTACAATTTTTTTAGAGTCGAAAATTCGTTTGAAATTACAATTTTTGGTTTGAAAGTAATGTAACTCAAAGTTTTATACGTTTTTGTGTTATTTATTATTACTTACACTTATTCTTATTAAAATAAATAAAGTAGCTGAACAAAATTACAAAATGCATTCATTGCATACATGAAGCTTGTGTTCTTCGCAAATTTTTATTTCTTCGCTGGTTAAACTAAGTGCTAACGTTTCAATAAATTTATATCTTCCCAATGCAGTGTTCGCTTCATTAAAATTGTACAAAATATTACAATTAACTACCGCTTGATCTAATATACCGAAGAAAAGCTTCGAAGAAAATGCACATTTTTATGCTTCCGTAGACACACCTGGGTCTTTGGTGTCCGCAGCCAACTTTGACAGCTCAGCAATTCACGAAAAACGGAGGACCGAGCGTGACGTTCACTACGCCAGTTCTGGATCCAAGTACAATTTTTTAAGCGGAGGTTAGAACCCGAAATATTGACGTACCTGTGCGCCCTGACGATTTTCAAAAACGGCCGGACACCAAAGACCCAGGTGTGTCTAGCGGGGGTTAATACCAGCAGTGTATCATTAGTCTTACGTTGGTTGTTAAATTAGAATGACACATAGAAAAAACCTGAATGAAATCTTATCTAGGTTTTAATCGAAACCAGACATGAAATTTGCATATGAAATAATCTACAATGTAATGCGGATAGAAACACTCAAAAACAGTCTGCACACTATAAGATTTGATGTAAAATAATTGACAATTGCGGAGTAGTATGCAAATTCATTCAATGCAAACTGCCGGTTTCACAATAATCAACAGCAGTGGTACAAACCGTTTAGAGTACTCTTACTGGTTATCAGTACACTCTACATGTACCGCTTCCTAGTAAATTCTTTTTCAGTGACGTCACATGTGCAGGATTTTGTTGTTGAATTCAATATATTTAACAAAATTTGATCTGCTCGGGTGTGGAAAAAAACGCACGTATTATTCCTTTATGTAAAGTTTGAATTATGAAATTTTCGAACGAAATTTTCCAATAAATTTGTTTCGGTGAAAATCTACCTTGAAATTTGGCAAGCGTGGTACTCACTGCTGTCCGTGAAAAATCTCTTTCGTAATGAAAATTCAGATGGCATAAGCAGTATGTCTCTACTTATTTCACGCAAATTTAGTATGTGCAGTTTATTCTTTCGAGCCGAAATTGACATTTGATGACAATAACTGTTTGAATTTGAAAATTGAATTGTGCCGATGTCTTGTTTTATAAAAAAAAATCAATCGAAAATTGAAATATTGACATTTTATGTAATCAGCAGTCTCAACTTTTCTCTATTCTATTCCACAGAATGACCAGATATGGAGACTTGTCAAAATTTATCTTCACGATTAAGTCAATCACGGCCTTAAAATATACATCTTTTCACTTTGTACTTAATATTTTTCTCGTCAATATTTTGTCTCCATATTCAAATACAACGCCTGCTTAGGTTCATTATTTTTCTTCTGATAAATTGATAGCATTTGAAATGCATTCTCGAATTTCAGCATTCTTTCTCAAACGATTTATTTGGTATCAAGTTGCCTTAGTATCAGATTTCATTATTCCAGCAAGTGTCGTGATATTGGACTATATTTGTTTCTTTACTATGCGCTTAGATGATAAACCATCGAAAAGTTTTAAGGTGAGATCTAAGACGCTATTTAGTAGGCATAGTTTTGCTTTGAAAATATAATTTTTGTGTGGTAGGGGTAAGTCAGTACCAATAGAAAGAATTAGATACGGATTGTTGTTCAGTTGAATAATTCACTTTTTGTGTCATCTACACCTATATATCTTTCCAACTTGAATCTTCTAGAGAAGAATCTCATATAATACCACATTTAAAACCTATCCTACAAGCTGTGAAGGATTGTGAAGAATTTAAACGTTAATTCTTTGTTTATTTTTTTCCAATATGAAATAGTAATCAATCGCACAAGCCTTTGCTAATCGTTGATTGCGATCTTTCTGCCTACAATCCCATAGACAGCATTATCTGCTCCAAAGCTTGAATTCTAAGCGAATACCATTGGTACGGATTTGTTGTGAATCATTTCAATTGATAAGTAATATTTCTTAATTGAATTTGCTAAGATGTATAAGATATGCACCGTTTCTCATCTCAACAGCTCATGGGCATATCTGATTAATGTGACCAATTGGAAGGTGGGAGATTATTGATTTTTATTTACATAGTTGCAACAATTATAACAGGATCGAATTTGATAACATAAAAATCAACATATTTTTTTAGTCAATATATTGCTGAAGCATGTTTTTAATGAAATATCTTGTTTTTATTACAGAAAATAATTCTTGATTTTGAAGTTCTTGTGGAACGTCTTTGATCTGCCAGAACAACAACAACAAACTCAGTGGTGCAATGTCACAGCTTGAAAAATGTTACTAATATGCAACATTTTTGATAACTTTCTCGAGACATTGAAATCATACACCAATTTGAAAAGAACGCACAAACTGGCTTGCCTTCAATTCCTTGCATGGTACTAGGAGAGTTCACCAGAAAGCAAAATTGCCAAGGTAGATAAAATTAAGATTACCGTCTTTACTTTCGTGAAGGATTATAACGTAAACCTAGAAAACTGGCATGATGAAAGCCACGTCTGTAGACATAGTTTACAAAACGTTAAAGTTATACAAGGCTCGAAGAAATTATGAAATTACGCAGAAACAAAGAGATTGATCAAGTTCGCAGACTTTTCAGCGTATCTTAAATACACTCAAATCCACCTTCATATACAATCAAGCCAAAATTCAAGTTGATCTGGAACCTTAAACATTAATCCCTAACGTATGTATTATCTGGAAAACACCTAATATATTTGCTAGAAGTGTCCATAGAAGAGCCATTGGACCGATTTGAAATAGAGAGCAAATTGTAATTCAGGAACAACAACTAGGGGTGTGATATATTCATTGAGCAATGAGCTCTAGATTACAAAAATGCTATGTGAGACTGATGAACGAAAATCAGTGAAAACATTTATGAAACATTGGGTAAACTCAAAGTTAGTGCATCGAAGCTGTGATTAAAGTTGTGGAAGCAACTGTCGACAGATCAAACGATTTGGAGAGTACTCATGAAGAATTTCAAGCCTTCCACCGTTTTATAGTCCATGATCGCACCTAGTAAAACAGGTACTTATGAAAAACATTATATTGAATAAATTATTCTATTTATATTTAAATATTTTAAAACCATTTATCGAATAGTTTTGTGTAAATTTTTGGAAAATTTATACTTCGCATTCTCAAAGGAACCAGATGACCATGTCGTTATCTGGTTCTTCAACTGGTACAACATATTCTGAACAATACCATACAATTCACAAAACTCGATTAAATACATACATATATAACTAACACAAAATCAGCTTCACTAACCGTTACACAACAAAAACACAAAATAATTCCAGACCTTCCGAAAAGAAATGAACAATGTACTAAAAATTAAAAATCAATTTCAAAATCTAGCAATGTCCTTGAAAACAAACATTTTTCAAGTAGGTAATCATATCAAAACAGGATATCTTTTTTTTTTCAACGAATCGAAAGCTGTAAATTCTACAACAAGTGTTTCTATCAAGCTCCGTGAAAGTGTAGAACCGGTTCGATTTGTAAGATGTCAATATCTCATGAATGTTCCAATTATTCAAATTCAATCGCAATGTATTGTTTGAGAATACTAAACATAACTGATATTATATAATGCTTGATATTTAAATTTATTGATAGAAGCGTTATTTAGCGATTAGATGTGTTTATATATTTAATGATGCCGCATGTTGATATGAAGTTGATTTTGACATTTCAATGAATGGTAATATATCAATAATTTTCCTTTCGATTTAAAAAGGTGAAATTCCAATAGATGAGGCTATTTTTATTATTTCTGGGTTGTATTTTATACAAGTTTTTTTGTTATTTGCCTGGTATTATTTTTTTAAGTCGATTGTTACTTATTTCGTCCCGCGAAGAAACTATTGTGGTAGATCAAAAAAGGTCGTGATATCTCTAGTTTCTGGCTACTATTTGGCAAGAAGTGTCAAATTAAGCCGTGGTCTTTTGACGACGCTGAGTCTGATCGCGATTTGTCATTTGGTTTGATTACTAGAATCAAAAACTGAAGGTCATTTAATCATGTCTGGCGATTTTTACTAGAAAAATATATCGATCAAGTTTGGTTGAAATTTTGTGTTGCGAATAAATTTCTTTGTTCTGCAGCGTTGAAAATGTTGAAGAAAGCCTTTGACAAGTGTGCTATATTGAAAACAAGAGCATTTGCATGTTACAAAGCGTTCAAAGAGGATCGTGAAGCCGTTTACGATTCGCCTCGTTCTGGCCGGTGTTGAATGAATGAGGAACACGTCGATGAAGTCAAGAAATTTGTACTAATATATGCAAACCAGTCAGCAATCATCAGAACGGCACTTCCCAAATGAGCCGAACTCCAAAAAACAATCAAAATTCTTCTCATCGTCTTTTTTTTACATTCGAGGAATTATCCACTCGGAATACCTTCTAGAGTGTCAAACAATGAATAAATAATATTACTTTTGTGTTTTAACGCGCTTGAGAGAGAACATTCGAGAAAAAACTATATTTTTGGAAGAAAAATTCATGGATTTTGCACCGTGATAGTTCACCGTTGCACAAAGCCATCATTGAGACGAAATTTTTGAATAAAAACGGCACGAATATCATCGAACAACCACAATATTCACTATATTCGGCTCCCTGTGATTGTTTCATCTCCCTAAATCTTAAATTGCCGCTTTGACGAACCCTTTTCAAATCCATTAGAGACATAAAGATGAAATCGCTGAACGAACTCAAAACAACCCCGGAAAATGACTTCAAAAAATTTATGGATGATTGGATTGTCGGTTGGAAGAAGTGTATAGCTTCAAATGGAGCCTGTTCTGTGATTTATTTTATCATTCCCGAAACTTATTTGTCAGAATGTGTCGGTTCTCATTTTTTGTGGGATCGACGGTTTCTTGGCAGAAGCTTTTAAATTATTAAGGGTTTTCCGATTTTGACTGAGTGCATGTGACAAGATCCAGAAACTGAACTAAAACATGATGATATAACGATCTACGAGCTGCGTATCCTTCAATCAAACAGCTACGCGAGGGATACAAACCGCGGACGAGCCTTTGTAAGGATGAAAGTAGATCCATCATCAGTAACTCGGTCGAGATTAAAGAAAGATGGGCACGGTATTTTAAACAGATGCTTAATCCCGCGCCGACGACAAACTCAGCAGATCCAAATATCCCAGAAGCAGAGCACGACATTTACATCTTTAATAAATAAAGCTCCTGGAATAGATGGAATACCTCTCGAATTACTCAGAAATGGTGGAACTCTTCTTTGCAAGATTCTCCACCAATTAATACTAAAAGTTTGGGCTGCAGAACAGTTGCCAAATGATTGGCGAAAATGTATTATATGCCCCATTTACAAAAACGGAGACAAATTACGTTGCGAAAACTACAGAGGCATCGCTTTATTATGCTCGTCCGATAAAGTGTTGTCCAAAATTATTGAACGCAAAATGACGCGCTTCTATGATAACATCATAGGAGAGTATCAAGGTGACTTCAAGTCTGGACGATCTACGATAGATCAAATATTCTCAGTCAAATAGGTGCTTGAAAAATGCTGGGAGTATAATATCGACGTGCACCAGGTCTTCGTAGATTTCAAGCAAGCATATGATAGTGTAGACAGAAATACACTTTACCGAATCATTCTTGACTTGGGAATTCCAACAAAACTCGCCCGCATGACCAAGGTGACAATGATGAACGCCGAATCTCAGGTCAAAGTCAACAGTGACCTAACCAACAGCTTCCACACTAACTCAGGCTTAAAGCAAGGAGATGGGCTTGCCCCGATGCTATTCAACCTTGCTCTGGAACACATTATTAGAAAAATACCAGCTGATACAACAGGCACACTACTGTTCAAGTCCACGCAAATAGTAGCATTCGCCGAGGACGTCAACATTATAGCACGGACCGTACCAGAAGCAAAGGAAGCTTTCCTAAGTTTGGAGTCAGAAGCTAAGAAAATAAATCTACGAGTCAACGAAGATAAAACCAAACTAATGACCCAAACAAGAAAAATGGCGCCAATCAGACAAAACTTGACCGTAGGAGACTACAACATCGAGAATGTAGATAACTTCATCTACCTAGGAGTCCACCTTGATAAATCAGGCAGTGAAAAGGATGAGATTTTACGGCGAATAAATGCCGCAAACAGGGCGTACTAATCCATACTCCCCATAATCAAGTCTACGAACGTGCACAGGAATAATAAGCTTCACATATACAAAACACTCATTAAACCTAAGCTTCTCTATGGAAGCGAAGCCTGGACTTTGACTACGGACTCCGAAAAGGCTCTGGACATGTTCGAGTGCAAAGTGCTACGACGAATTTTCGGCCCCATACAATAAGGGACAGAGTGGAGAATGCGATACAACAATGAGTTATACCATATATATGACGACCCAAATGTATCCACATGCATTAAATTACGAAAATTACAATGGGCCGGCAACGTCGAAAGCATGGAGGCCAATAGACTACCTAAAAGAACGTGGAAAGGCAGAGCACAAGGGAAGCGTCCAGTTGGAAAGCCGAAGAAACGTTGGGAAGACACGATAGACGCAGACAGCAGGTCAATACTGGTGTTCAATAATTGGAGAACCATGTCGCAGGATCGAGACGATTGGAGGCGGACGTTACTGGAGATCAAGGCCCGATTTGGGCTGTCGCGCCATCGATGATGATGATACGATCCGTTTGAATGTGTATTTATATCCGCTAAACCTCTATTTTTGCTTAATCCGTAACTTCACGTCTTCATTGCAATTTCGAAACGTCGATTAGACGCAGGTCACGTGGCCAGTTCATTCAGTTTTGAATTTTTTTCTTTCGGTGTCGTAGGTTCTTGTTTTTTGGTATTACAGAAAGAAACTGTGCTATTAGTTTCTTTACTTTTAGCTATTGAGCTCTTCTTTGCTTTACTAATCTGCTGACGGAAAATTATTTGTAACTTGCTAAGTGTTTAAATGATTTTTTCTGTCCATATTCATCATGATGCTATCTTCTGTCTTCTACTTTAAAACACTTCCATAGCCTTTTCCTTCTATTGATTATCTTATGCTCGAGGTATAGCAGGACAATTGTTGGGGGCACATTGATTTCAATTCACGTTTTGTTTCGAACAGTTCACTATCCATTTAACTGTTGTACGAATAGTCATAAATTTGTCCATTATTTCATATTTCCGTATTATATTGAATTTCCGTATTATATTATGCTTCAGCAACCTTTTTCAATTTCAACATGCGTAGAACTGATTTACCACCGTGGATAGGGGGAGATCCTTGATGTAACTCAGCTAATTGTCGCTGCTATCGTTTTAGTGGTCTCCGCCAGTATGCCAATTCTCTACTCTTTTTAGCGTTTCTTTATTGATGAAATTCCTTTAATATTCCTGATAAAGCATCGATTACGGCGTGTAGCTTTGTTCCGCAAAGACATATCACACTTGAACACTACACTTGGCACTTTTCACAAGACACATATTTTTTCACACATAAACTGGTTAATTCACCAAAACCTCAAACGAATTATAACCTTCATTATCACTTTGTTCATAAGCAAAAACACTATCGAAATCCACTTTGACTTTGAAGAAAGTATAGTTTATAGCTTGAAAATCAATGTCACAGTGTCCTTGATGTCGAGCATAAAATCACTCGAGCACAAAACTTTTCAAACTGCTTTAAATATATCAAGAATCTGTTACGAGTTTTGTTATTGTTCATAGCTCATCAAATCAGAACCTGTTTAAATCTCAGAAAATGATTTGATTACACCTTCTATAGATCTGGATGTTAGTGTGTAGGTTGAACGAAATTCAATCAGTAACAACTGAAACGTAGGCTCCATTTAACTGCTTGGAATGGAATTTATTCTAAGTTTTGTTGTGACTGGTTAGGCTTTTGTTGTGACATAGTTCATCATTTCTCATTCAGAATGATCTAGAATGAATTCCAGGCATTTATAATTATGCTCAGTAGCGTTGCGTATGCAGGAAATGCAGTTATATATTTAAAGCTTGAACATTAAATTGCCATGCGCGCCGATTTTATCAGATCTAACTAGCACGAAATTTTATCAATTTTTTTTTTAGACAGAATGTCTGGCTGTTTGTTTATGCTTGATATCGGATTAGAAGTAGGAATTTCACGATTCCGTTTTTTGTGAGCTTAAGTAGTGTTTTAAGTTTTGCGCTTTGTGGTCTGTTTCTGGTCTGACACTTCAAAATTGACAGCTTAGTCGCAACGCAACTATAATAGTCCGTCTGCAATTAACAAGCTCAAAATAAGTAATCTTTGTGCTTGAATTGTTTAAGTCCACTATTCACTTAGCATGATGTCCTGAAAGCTGAATCATGAGCTATCATATATTAGCTGCAACTCTAGATTCGAACGTAGCTGGCACTATTACATTGCAATATTCAAGTAAGCCTGGAGTAGTATCGCAAAACAGACTTTTAAACAGTAGGCCTCTAGTTGAACAGGTTCCAACTAGAACTTTCCTATGGTGTTTCAGTACTTCACAACCGAATTGCTGATATTTTCTTAATGACGTTTTCACTATCATAGTTTCATTATTTTTTGATGTACCAGGGATTTTTTTTTCTGATTTTGTCTTTGTTTTCATGTTTCCTTTTAACTCCATCTGGTTCTAAGTTCACAGTGAATTGTGGTTTTCTGTGAAAAATTATGCTTGTATCGGCTGGGAGCATATTTGCGAACCATCGATTTTATTATTTTCCAGTTTACTACTAGCACTAAACAATTTCTAATGATATGCATAGAAGAATTCATTATAATCAACCGAACATGTTCATAACTATGTGAATATCAACTGTCACTGTTCTCTTCGATCTTTGAAATTTTCCTTCGAGTAGAAGGCCAACAATTTCTATAGAATCTTCATTAGTACTGACTTCAATCCTCTCGATAAGAGTTTCAGCTATTTTTCCGCCAGGTTTCACTGACAGACTTATATACTGTCTTTCCGTTTCTCATATTTTTTGCAGTTGATTGAATGCTTGTACGGATGAACTGAATCCACAGCTCAAATATTTTCATTAAAATCCACTAGAAAGTTGTAAGCTTATTAATACACTTCTTGAAGTTTTTCATTGTTTCTTGATGGACAATGTTTCTTCTTTTCTCTATTCCCCCAGTTTGCAAATTCTGATTCTTAGTTGATGTTCTCATTGTTGCAAATCAAAGTCCCCCACCGAATATGAATTCAGTCGATATCCTCTATAGGCCGCGCTACGTTGAATGATACGAGCATTCATATCCTAAATAAACACATCCTTGACACATGTTCGAATTTTCCAATCGAATTTCTTGACAGCAAGAGGCAACAAAAAAAAAACCGCAACAAATTCTCACAGCCAACATTCACGTAACGTCACTTTACACAACACAGCTCATCACGATCACGAAACACATATACACGTTTAATTTCTAATTCACTCACACGTAAACATCTTGGGAAATCTTACAAGAAGAAAACCGATTACTCAAATCATAGGACAAGGGAACGGAGTGGCGGCATCTCACAAAAGGCAACTCTGGGAGTACACCGTGATCAGCAGAACGGGTCGGGCCAAGGTGCGACAACTGGCATTCGTAGATAGAGGGGCACAGTAGCGGAGGTAGGTAGGTCTTAATCGAGTAGTAAAAAGCTTTCTTACAAGTTTTCGAGCTCCTCAAGACGACGGCAGCAGCAGCGAATTTCCTGTTGCTCTGCTGCTATTCAGCACAATACTCCAACAGTCAGCGATCCCGTTGTTTGCTAGCTGTTGCAGCAAGTAGTTTCTCGATGATGACGATGACGATTTCGAAATCGTCAAGTGCAATAAGGGTCTTTCAGGACGTCGATTGCAACGGCGAAGACGAAAATGAAAAAAGAGCCAGACGGCTGGCGGCCCGGAAGATGATAGAAACAAGGACGACAAATAGTCGTACACAATGCAATTGGACATCGGCAGTCCCGTTGTTCACGGATGTTCGTTGCATCGGCATTTATCCTTTATTCACTTGCACTGTGTGTAGGGGGGACAACCGCGTGCGGCTGCGACTCGAGCCGTGTCGCCTATTCGTTGCCTGAACCCGAATCACTATCGAATCCGATTCGAACGCGCGACTCGCTTCTCGCTAGGTCCCCGATTAAAAATAGAACTTTTTCTTAGCTTTGGCTGTCACTCTTCTCGATCTTGAAGATGAAAAACGACGTCCAAGACGAACAAAAGCTTGCGCATTATTCCCGACCGAAAAATTTCTTTTCTTCACTCGGATTTTCCACGCTTCACTCGTCTTCCTTTCATCTCGAGCTCGCTGCTCGACGTATTCCTTTATCCATGCTGTGGGTCGTTATCCTTTATGCTTATCGTATAGTTGTTGTTCCTGCTTTCACTGTACTTAGACTGATACTGTAACTGTTAGCACGACAGAGGACATTACGTTTCACTTGCACTCTGTCCACTCGAAAAAAAAACCTTTCTATAAATCACTTCACGAACTATATAACTCACAGGGTTGTATATTTCCGTTATTTTTAACTTATTGAGACACGTTTTCTTGAAATCTTGCAATTTTTTCTTGAAACACTGACACAATAGAAAAATCACAACGATACGTGACGCACGTCCCCCGTATAACGTCCGACACGAAGAACGACTCAAAGTTGACTGAGCGAGCGAACGGAGCGAGCCGAACCTCTGAAACGTGAAGTGAGTAGGTATTCAGCAGAAAATGAGGTCTCTCTTCGGCGTGGAAAAGCTCAATTTCAATTCTCTTGCGTACTCTTGCACACGTATTTTTCGTAGTGTTTCGTGAATTTCGCGAAAATAAATCAGTTTTCGGAGAAGAAAAGATGAGTAGATTTGTTGTGCTAGCTAGCTGACTTGCCTGCTGCAATTGGAGGTGAAGTGACACCTACACAAATAAGTGACGTTTCATATGGAGACTCATACACACTCCCACACAACACGATCCCATGTCTTCGCAGCGATATCGAACCGATGCGAAAACTGACCTTTAAACAAACGTCAAGGCTGCAGCAGACAAGTGTCGGTGCGGGAACTACGGGGTAAAAAGCCTGTGTAGAATGAGATGGGGGTGCGTCTGGCTCTCTGGCTGCTGCAATCAAGTCTACATGGGGGTGCGGAACGGGGAAACTATTTTTCACTAGTCAGACAAGAGGTTGCAAAAAAATTCGATAATGGTGTAGGTTGTGGACGTGCGACGTGCAAAGAAATCATAGCGAGTTTAATTGCTGTTGAAGTGTAATTACACGCTGTTATTTCGAATTTTAAGAAAATATGGAAATCGGTAGGGACGTTCCACGTGAGGTAGGTAAACATTTCAACAAACTTTGCTGTAAAATTTGAATAATGCTAACATTTTAGTTGTCTTATTGGATTTGCTGGAAGGTAACTTCATTCAAATATGAAGCCAATTTGAGCAGCTAATAATCTTCAAGTAACTGCATGGGATGCTTTTGATTTCTGCATGAACAACAGTATGGAAATCGACGATGTTCGTGGGAAAAAATTCCTGCTTTTATAAGATTCGTTTGCAGTATATGTTTCCGACCGATCAACTTTTTACGGTCAAACCAGTGCTCGAGAAATGCTGATAGCTTAACATCGACATCTACCAAATTTTCGTATACTTCAAACAACTGGGAATTCCTGGGCAGATGAATCATTCTGTGCGATAACAAGGCAGTCTTGGGTATTCACGGATGAGCATCGCTCCAGGCAGCTTTTAGGCTTAACTCGAAGCGCTCTGCGTTGCACTGTGGGCGTTCTTACGGGCAACTGTCTCATATGGCGGCATGCGCAACGATTGGGCGCAGGGTTTAACGATTTCTGTCGGAGTTTTGGCTCTGAGGACCCCCATCTCATGTGCCAGTGCCCGTCTTTGGCAAGGAGAAAGGTGGCAGCACTTGGTGCACCCTTTCTCTCAAACTTGACCGAACTGTCCCTGGTCAATTTAAAGGGGATAGTCCAGTTTGTCAAAGGAAGCAGATGGTTTCCGGAGTTTAGTGAGTAGGAGAGAGTCACAAATTAATGTGACATCACAAAGGGCCTCTCTTGTGCCTACGTGTGTCGGTCGTCAGGCCTCTGTAGATCGGCAGCCACTTCTACCTACCTACCTACCTTAAACAAGCATATAGCAATATTGACCGAAACGTACTGCATAAAATAATTCTGCATTTCGGCATCAACTAGGCAACATCACAAGTCAAAATCAACAACTATCTGACTGACACCTTTGACACGAATGTCGAACTAAAGCAAGATGATGAGCCGGCTGCTTCCAACAGGCAGAGTGTAACGCTTGACGATTATAATTTAGAAAATGTGGACGAATTTATATACTTAGGTGCGAAATCAGCAACAAACTGCAATGAAACTGGTGAAATAAAAAGAAGAATACAGCTCGCTAAAATAACCCTACTTCGTTTTGAATATACTAAAGATCACATGAAAACAGAGTTTAAACTCTAGAAGTCAATAATACGACCTGTGCGCTGCTATTGATGTGAAAAATGGCGTAAACTTTGGTAAAAACGTTGAACGCCTTCGACGACAGGTCCTCAGGCGAATTATTGGAGCAGAACGGGAAGCCGGCCAGTGACGAATAAGGCACAAGCACGAGCTGCACGAAATATTTGACGATTTAGAGGTCGTCACACTCACGGAAGCTGAAAGCTATGGGTAATGTATAGTCTTGTCATCAGAGAACAACGCAGGGAATGCGACCCACCTTCATTAGTTTACGATGCATAATATGGAAAAAATGGAAGCTAACTGATTATCCAAAAGAATATTGAAAGATAGTTCGCATGAAATGTATGTGATTGGTTACGGTAATATAGTTAAGATTTGGTTCAAAAAATCTCTAAACCCACAATGGAGCAATCAATAGACTAGTAGATCAGTCAATAAACAAGCACAAAGGTCAAGTACCCTTCAAACATATTATGAAGGAAAAATTGGCGTGTATCTCTTTGACTAGGGCGTCGTTCATACCATAAGTTTTCATCGCTTCACAGAGCTCATTACAGAATACACAGTCAAAAACTTCTTCAATTTCTACAAATATCTCCATCGCTTACTTACCTTTAGCGATAGCTTTCTCAACTTTAAAAACCAGAAGTAAGAGATTGATCTTAAGCGTCCTAGTTTGTTTGTGTCGTTCAACAAGCCTATCGAGGCATTTGAGGATAAACGATCTTAGGTTGATTGGACTAAAGTTCCTTGGATCTAAATAGTCATCTCTCCCAGGCTTTGGTACAAAGACTACCTTAATCTGTGACCAAAGTGACGGAACATATCCCAGAGCTAGGCATACCCAAAAAATACCCTTTAGATTTGCCTCCAAATTGCTAGTTCCTTCCCTTAGCAAAGCCGGATGGATTTCATCCAGGCCCGGCGTCTAATTTGAAGTTATCAAGGGACATGTTTGCATGCCTGATTTTTCCACTGGTGATCACATATCTATCTGTGAACCGGCACGTCTTATTGTTGCAAAGAACAGAAGGTCAGATCAGAAGCACTGAACCCATCTGCGTTTTAGTTACCGGAGCACCTTGAGCTGATTCGTAAACTTATCATCTGGGTGTTTTATAGAATCTAGTTTTGCTGATTGATCCTTTTTCAGAACCTTCCACAGTCTTGAGGTCACTCGCATACCTTCCGGTCCCTGACCAAAGGATCTGAAAGATTTTTCTTTGAGGCCCTCAACAAATTTTTATAAGCTTCTTGTGAGACTGTGTAGGTCATTCAGTTACAACCTCGATTAAGGAGCTTTATGGCATCTTTTCTGGACTTCTATGTTTCCTGGTTCAGCCAAGGATCCGTCTTGCTGCTGGCTGAGCAACCCTTTCCATCGCTACCTAATATGAGGAGTGCTCAACCGAGATTCTATTGACTACAGCAACTTTATCTTCCCCTAGGATATGTTTTGTCTCCAAGAAGTCGATTGACCTTAGCTAAGTCTATATTTCTTGGGTTTTTTTTGACTGCAGTACGGATGTTGGATCCATTGCATTCATTGATCAGAGATTGCGGTCTCAGCCGAAATGCACCATCCAGTTATTGTTCATGGTTAGAGTTGACAAAAGTGGGAGAAATTTCTGTGATTAGACTCATTTTTTCCGCAGGAGTTACAAAATCAAAGAGTATGACTCTACTGTATATGTATTTGTTGCTGCCCCAACTAGCGTGCTAGGAGTTAGCATCGAAACCCACGAGAATTTCTAATCTCTCCGGTTCAGCATTCAGAATCAGATTCTCAAGGCAGCCAACCTATCTCTCGTTTCTGAAGGTAGGCTGTGATATTCCACTGTCTGGCATCCAGTTTCATGGGAACCACCTGTAGATCTCACTGCATTGATTTCATTGTCGTCCTGCGGCGGTGGCTTTCTCGTTTTGCGCAGCTTGTTCTTTTGCCTGTTACTGATAGCCTCCGTACGTATGCTGAGTTTATTACCGAGAACACTTCTTCTTTCTAGGCTTCTTGCGCACATCTCATTCGCATTAATTGGAGCTGCCCCTTTCAGTGCTTCGATTGCCCTCTTTTGTAAGATGTTTGAGAGGCCATATTTCCCCAGGCACGGCCTTAGTTGCACTACCAGCAGATGCTGTACTTACCTTTCTGGAAAATGCAGTCATAGGAGATGCAATCAGTAAGCTGGAGAACTCACTAGCCATGGGTTCCTCCACGATGTTAATCTGTAATAAAACACTGCAACCAAAGTCCTTCATTGCAGTAGTACGTGAGGAGAATCCGAGTCTTTGCCTTGCTGAGCGAGCTCAGCGCGAGTGGATTTCCAGCCTCAGTCTGGCTGCCATCTGTAGAGATCGAATCATTTGGAATCATCCTCATGCTGTTTTCCAGATACCCTTGGCGGGAAGTCTTACGATACATAAGCCCCAACGACGCAACTAGGTGTTACTCGAGAGGGGAGGGAAGTTTGAACATTTTCTTGGAGTTTGAAAGGGCAATCACATTCATGGACTTCTTGATAGGGATGCAGACTCTGGATTTCAATTTATTTAAAGATTCAGATGTCATTATCCTGTAGCCGTTGATTTGCAATCCTCAGGCCGGTCTTGAGCGACCAATGGTTCCTGGGCTAGCACTATTTACTCTGCGTTCCTACGCAGAAGAGAATGACAAGATTGACAACGCTGTCTTTGAGTTGAAAAATTGTCACCTCAGTTGATTATAGTGCCGTCTAGATACTCCGCAGATCGAATGGCCTCTTTCATCTGATTCCAGGTTCAAGAGCGGTCACTTAACTCAAAGGTCTTGTAAGCAATGTCTTCATCGCCTGAGGCTAATTTTTCTGCGAAAGACTCAGGTTGCAACAGACAGAAGTTATCTTCATAGTTCTCTCTTCCCGTTTATCTCCATCTTCTGTAGGGGATGAATCATGTTGGGTAAAAAATGATCAGATCATCTTGGCATAGGTCAGCTAAAAGGATCCTTTTCTTAAATGAAACATTTTTCTCTTAGGTAATTAAAATTGTTTAACACTAATTAGGTTTATAAAATTAAAAGAAACACTAAACACTTGGCGTAATTAAATGCAACGCTTATAAAAATCTACAAGAACAATATTAATGGTTGACCAATATTAGCAAAGCAATGTGTCATTCAATTTTTTCTTTCATGTCTGTCTTACAAAAGATAAGGTCGGGAATGCTTTTAGTACAATTCACATGCCATAAGGCATTAATGTTCTTTAAACAATATTTTAGATAACATAATTGTGATTATCTGATACTAAATTTCGTTTTTCTTTTTTGCTCGCAAGTACTAGAATACTAAATCTTCATCATTCATTCCGTTCGAAATCATTCCACAATGCATCAATAACAACTTTCCACTTCAACGGGGGCTCATTTTCGATTTCGAAAATTATTTATTCCATATCACGTGTGCAGCATAATTTCGAAATTATTTACGATGCAATTGATCCACTTTAATGAATGATGTTGAAAGTTGCCGTTGTTGTTGCTGCTGGTATCTTTCCGGGCCAGATCTATGCTGCTAGGTGAAATGCACTGCAAATGTATGTATCTTTTGGTCATGCACACATTCTGATATCTCTGGCTCGGTGATGCTGAGCATCGGCGTTGCACTACTATATTCGAGTACACGAACAGTCTCATCTGGTTATCGTCGTTTCGTTACACGCTTTTGGTGTATTTTTCACTGTTGCTGCACTTGTTTTCGGAAGAACGCCTTTGCTTGCTTGCTTGCCTGCATCCACTGCACTTCAATACACCGTCAGTGGAGAGTGAGTGTACAATGCACCACAGATTCCGTGAAATGGTCCATGGACAGAACAAGTTTATCGAAGAGAAGTAAGCAACGTAGCAGCTGCGGATGCGGTGTGTGTGTGTGCTTCCAGGGTTCAGATGAGACATGGAGCGAGATCTCCTGCCGAGAGTATTTTTAGAACAATAGAGAAAACATCAAGTGATGAATGCCTGGTCTGCTCGGTTAGATGGACAAGTCTGGGGATATGTATCCTAGTTAAAATTCAGATTTTTTTCCTGGATCCTTGCAGTGTTTGCTTCGTAAATTTGAGTGAAAGTGTCCTGCATTTAACGGACTGTTCAAATAGAGGTTTCGTATGAGGAGTATGATTATTTTTCCCATTCAGATTCACCTAGGCTGACACAGAAAAACTACATGACTATTAATGATTGTTGCATGTGAAGATTGTTATGTTGATATAATGATATGTTAAAAGTAAAAACCAGTTTAAGTTCCACCTCCATAATGTATTCATTAAATACGGCATTGGAAAAGGTTTCTAGCTACTAGATCTCTAGGGCGTAGATATTGATATGCATATAATTGAGACTCTTAGCTTGTCCACAGAAGAAGACTGAAAGCAGCATATACATGATTTGTTAGATAACGGCCTTGTGAAGTGGAACGTGGTTCGTATAATAAATGGTCCGTTCGATTTAAGCCAGGGAAATAATACCTGAATGCATAAAAGTATATAATGTATATAGTGACCATAAGTTCCACAAGGTCACATATAGTGACCTTTTGGTACCTATGTGGAATAATCATGCACATATTTTACGCAATAACCTGAGTTTCAGTTTCATTTGTGACTTTGGATTGTAAAAGCGAAATTTGATTTAGTCAAATTACTAAATTTGTATAATAAGGTAACGGAAGAGTTATCTGCATATAGAGCAGAATGGGGGTCCGTGATAAGGAAAATTGTCAAAAACAGAACCGTAATGAGCACCAGACAAAAAGAAAAATGCAGCCGTTAATGTAAACACTGATTTTTAATACGAAAAGCTGAAAAATACCTAAATCTGTCCAGTAAATCACTATAAGGTGCTCCGCGACTGGCTGATACGAAAATATCGGGAAAAAAAGTAGGTAAATAGATCGGACAAGTGGCTGCTATTTGGAGAATCCAATCGAACGACGCACATAAGCGCAATAGAGTTGTAAACTCGTATCATGGTGGCTTGTTATATATTTCTGTCAGCCATTTAGTCAGAAAGTCTTCTTTTTTTTGAGAACTAAACTTTAAAATCATCACAGATAATTATTGTTATTGATTGTTAATTAAAATGGATCACAGAATAATTAATGTGTCAATAAGAAGCTATGTAAAAACAAAGTTACCTCCAAAAAAAAATAGCTATTAATATTACATGCAATTTTAAATTTAAAAAATATGTGACCGAAAAATATGTGAACAAGATAGTAACAAATTTCGAAGAATTGATTGGAATTTTAACATAAGCCAAAACCAGAGCAACAACAACCACTCATATAAGAGTACGCCATGAATCGAGGATAACCAAAAAAGTTATAGATATCTCGATAAAGAAGCGAAAGTCTTACAAAATATGCATGGCAGATCAAAATTCCGCAGTGAAGAAGCAGACCTACACACGATTAAACAGGGAGTCGATTCGACTAATAAAGGAAGCTAAATCGGAATTTTCCTCGAAGAAATTTAAAGCATCGGCTGGATGTAGATCAGAATACTGGAGAATTATAAAAGAACTAATGTATTAGGCATATACGACCGCGCTTGAGAAAAGAATTTCACCAATGCTGCGCGACTCCAGCAACGTAGGTGTCCACGAGTTCCGGCAAGAGCTCAAAAATACAATCAAGGATGTGGCAGAAAACGTTGTGGGATACAAAGCCCGACGAGCGCGAAATGAATGGTTAGACGAAGAATGCAGAAACTTACTTGACGCAAAAAACGAGCCCAACAGACAATGGATCCAACGTGCAACCAGATCCAAAGAGGAAAAATATGACGAGCTACGGCGAATATCCAATCGAATAATTAGGCGTAAGAAACGGAAATACTTTGACGAGCAGTTGCTGAACATTAATGTAAACCTAGTTAATAAGAACACCAGACTAGCGTACAGACTAGTAAACACTATCAAAAATGGCTAGCTACCCAGGACTATCCTCTGTAAGGACAAAGATGGAAGTATTATCGGCGACACCGAAAGTATTAACAAACGATGAGCGTCCTACTTCGAAGAGCTTCAGAGTCCACCATCAAACATCCTGGCAGCAAAAGCTGCCAGCTGCCGGCTTTTTATCGAGAGATATAACAAATTGCGATATGTTATATCTGTATTTTATTATTAGTATTAATATTGATTGAAAAACAGCCGGCGCTAGGAAGAATCTGTGGCTGAGCGGCTGGTCAGACGTGCGTATGCTGTTGAACCGCTAGCGGTCAGTAAAGTGTTAAAGTTATGTTTAGAATGTCGACTCTAACACCTACAATTGCTATGTTCACCTGAACAGGATTGTTAAATATCCATCAATTAATTAATTTTGAGAGGGATAAAGTGATCTTTAATATCCTGAACAACAATTTGAAGTAGCCTAACACCCCCCGCACTATGTTGGAGATAGCTAACCGGGAAACCAGGACTGCTAGAAATCTATATATTGCGCTTTCAAGAACGGGTAGATTGAAAATATACCCAATACATCATGGACCCACTACAGCATAGACCCAGTACAAAGCGTACTTGATGATCCTGTTCTAGTCCACCCAAAAATGCAATCCAGTTTCCCATCAGCAAGATTAGCTTGCTTGGTGTAAAATTACAATAGCTTGTTTGATTGCTGTAAGATAAGTAGGTTGATTGGTAGCCAATGCAGCAACCCGAAAAGTGTCTTAGTGTAATTTGTTCGGATTGCCCTTTTCTCTAAAAGTGCAGCCAACCGTTGCATTTTGTCATTGTAGACAACCTTAAGAGCAGTTTTCCATCATAACGCCACCTCTTACTTTAGGATCCGTTCAGTAATCTTTGAAATTTCTACTGATAGAATTCATCTCCTGCATCTAGGCCAACTGTGTATCTCGTCTTTTCTCACCACCTTTGATTTGGCGCCTGGCCAGCGTCCCTCAGTTCTGAGATTGCCTGTTACTGGATATCTGCCGATCGTTGGTCCTCACAAGCTGCCAACCTAACTTCTTTTGCACTAGCCCCTTTCTTTTGCCGTAGGTGGTAGCCCCTTTCGTTTGCCGTAGATGATTCGACCAGGCCTTTTGCAGTTTACAATCAATCTTAAATATATATTTATTTATTTATTTCAACCAAACAAGGCGTAAAAAAAACACTTACAATTAATATTTAACAATTTATATAAATTTGTACAATAAACAATAATGAACGAATTTTAAAAATATAACCACCTTTGGTAGGGAATTGGATAGGGCATTCATGACGTGAGCACCTTGATCAGAGCAGTTTTAAACCTAGGTCGGGAAATGGTTGGGGAATAGTGTTTCGAGAAGCTATTGAATATTTTGCAATATCTATTGATTGGCTCATTGTTGGCGTAAACTGTGTGGTGTCGGTGTTCATTGAGTAAACGTGAGTGCCTCGTCTGCCTTACTGATTCGTTGAAGGTGATCTTATTGGACAGGGACACAACATTCATCAAGCCTCTAATAACATCAAAAGTAAAGCAGGAGCATATGACTATCCTCCGCGAAGATAGACTTGATAGATTTAAAAGATTTAGCCTGTATCTGTATGAAGGTAGATTATCAAATTCATAAGGATTATACAGATCTCTCAACGCAAATAGCAAGAACTGCTTCTGCACCGATTGGAGCCTATCGCTATGGATATCAAAGGTAGGGTGCCAGACAATACATGCATATTCGAGCAATGGCCGAACTAGAGCTATTTATAAAGACTTCGTGACCCATAGGCTTTTGAATTCCTTTGCACGTCTTTTGATGAATCCAAGCTGCTTATTAGCCTTGCTTAAGACTTTGTCATAGTGTAAATTAAAACGCAGCTTTTTATCCAAAGTAACCCCGAGGTCGATGACATTGTGAACATTATTGAAAAATTTATATTACTGGTTTTGCGGGAAAAACTAATGACTTGACATTTACTGACCTTAATGTCGAGATTATTTTGTTTGCACCACTGCTCAAGAGAAAGCAGTTTCGATTGAAGGAACACTGAGTCAGATTTCAATTTAATTGTGTGATACATTTTCAGATCATCTGCATAAAAAAGGTGAGGAATGTCTGCTAAAACTTCAGAAAGATCCGATAGGAAAATATTGAATAAAAGAGGCCCCAAGTGACTACCTTGTGGTACATCTGATAAAACTTCGATTTTTTTTGGATAGGATACCCTGAAACTTAACGTACTGCGTCCTATTTCGAAGATAAGAGTCTAACCAATTTAATAGGAGACCCGAGATACCAAATTTCTGTAGTTTGATTCGGAGAATATCATGATCAACACGATCAAAGGCCTTGCTGAAGTCTGTGTAGATGGTATCAATTTGATGCTCTTTTTCCATGCCACAGAGAACATCTGAGACGAGAATCACGAGGTTGGTAGAAGTTGACCTGCCTTCTATTAGAGTAGTGAGGTTCTATTAGAGTAGTGAGCTTATCACAGACAATTTTTCCAAATAGTTTAGGCAATGCTGATAGTATTGCAATACCTCTGTAATTATCAATTGACCGCTTATCACGACATTTAAAAATCGGGGTCAGATGAGATGATTTCCAGAAGGAGGGAAAAACCCCACAAGAAAGTGATTTGATGAAAATTAAATACACGGGTAAGATAAGCGACTCCATGCATTCGAGTATGAAACTAGGAGGTAGCAAATCAGGACCAGGACCCTTGTTGACATTAAGATCTTTAATGGTCTTTGCGATCTCCTTTCTAGTTAAATACATTTCACAGATGATATTTGGTGGGAATGTTTGAGAGAAAAGAATGTTAGACATGCTTGTACATGAAAAAAATACTTCCTGGAAATGCTCAGCGAACAGGTCACAAACTTCGTGAGGGCATGACGAACAAAAGTTGTTTTTGTACATCGAAGTATGGTAGCCCGAAATTTTCCGTTTGGTGTTCACGAAGTCAAAAACTTTTTAGGACCATGAAATATATTTTCGCCCATAATATTAGCATAGCGCTCATACCCTTCACAGAATTTCGTCAGGTTTTCTTGAGCTAATTCATTATGTTTATCCTTGATATCATCTCTGACATCAGTGCTGGTTGTAATTACTTTGTAAAGTTTATTTCTTTGATTCCGCAAATACCTTAGATTGCTATGAAGCCCTGGTTCAGATATTTTGTCTTTTTTCTTGATCTTTGGGGTGAACTTTTCAACGGCGTCAAAAACCAGCTCATAGAATAATGATACAGCGTCATCTAATTCTAGCGTTGAAAAATTACTAGTCCAGTCGACTCTGAGAAGACAATCTGTAATGCTCTTATAATCAGCATTGCGAAAGTCGATTGATTTATTAGATTGATTTATCTTCAGACATTTTTCCGAGGAAATTGTTCCATCTCCCCAACTGGCACTTTTTGGCCATATCATTGAAAGGGCGAGCTAGTACTGGAAGAATTGACTACATTGAACTTCCCATGATCGCTACTACAGCAGTTTTAAAAGGAGCTGGCTGATTATTTTTATTTGTCGAAATATTACAACATTGTTTATTCAATCTATCTTTTTGACAATGCAGAAATAAATCATTAATTTTCCAACCAATGATAAAATTTGTATTTTTCTGAGGAAAATTATCATCTAATAGACGAGATTCTCAAAAAGATTAAGCTAACTATCCATATCAGTTGTCAATGAACAGTTTGCTGTATACTAATTCATATAATCTCTGATATGATAATATGCTGATAGCATCAGCTCAAACTCAAAACAAAAATAGAATCATATTTGTATAGAATAATAACAGCAGATTTGTATTTATAATTTAACCCAGAAATAAGCAAAATCATTATCTAAATTTATCATAGACCTCAGCATAAAGACACGATATAGCACCATAAACAAACTATAAATACCACCTACATCGTATTCAGGAAAATCAATGAACTTGTCGACGTTGGCTGACTGGCTAGCTAGCTAGCTGGTTGCTTCGTTGGCTGGCTGGTTGGCATGGCTAGTGGAAATATCATCGCAATTTACAAATTCCACATACAAAGAAACAAGCAATGAACACGAATGCCAAGCCAAGGCGGTAGCTTTGCTTAAAATAGCATATTATGTGAGATTCTTTGGCCAAGAGACTGGTCGGTTTGTGGTTTATTATGTGTGCTTTTACGCGCCACCATCATAACTCGAACCAAATAAAAATAATTCAAAATATGTGTTTTTTGCGAGTTGTACTAATGGATACAGGGAAATACTACGAACAACCCGCTATGAGCCTAATGTGAAACTATGAATGACACGAGTAGAGAAGGGGATTGAGTGAAAATGACAGGAGTCGCCTTCGGGAGGTGTTATTGCTTTTGGAATGGTTTAAGAGTGTGCTGAATGCTGATGTATGCTAAATGAGAACTATCGTTAAGACCGTTTCCTGTTATAACCAGCCCGTGGACACGGACGGTATAACTTTCCACCATTATCCCCTTCAATCCTCTTGTGCACAAAGCGTGTTAAAGTTGCCTTTCCGCCATTTCGATCTAATTGTCAAATTGGAGGGGAACTACTTGGATTTGACCAGATTTGACAATGAGCACCCAAAAAATTACTACCATCCCCTTCAATGTAAATTTTATGAGCATGTCAACTCCATTTCTACTATCTCACTGGTTATACCCTTGTTTTAATTGACGTTTAGACGTGATTGACCTCATATGATCTGATGAGTTCTTGTATTAAGAGACAAGTGTATATGTAGAACTTAAAAAAATGATATGCCTGTTCTACTTGAGATAAAATACACCTTTTATGGTGAAATGTCAAGAATGCAGGAATTCAGGTCAAAGAATATCTTCGTCATGATGTAGATCTGCTCGATTCTCTCCCAATACTTATAATCCTCGTTTGTTGCTGTGTCGAAAGCTTACACGGGACAATCTGGATGACCAGCAAATATCTTGTTTCTGCATCACTATCACTCCTGGTGTTACCGATCTTCCGACGAAGAACTTCTGGCGAACTGGAGTATTTGTTAAGGAATTCGTCAAGACTTCTGCCAGAAATTTTCGTTCCAGATCTTCGAACAAAAACAGAACATGAACCAACCTCTGAAAATATATTACCAGAACGTTCGTGGTCTAAGGACCAAGGTTAATTATGTTAATATCTCTTCTGTAATCGCGTCTGATGATATTATCTGCCTAACTGGAACCTGGTTGTCTGAGGATATATTTAGCAATGAAATTTTGCCCCTTCACAATGTTTTTCGCAGGGATCGTAATCGATCTGTGAGTAATCTTGCATTAGGAGGTGGTGTTATAATTGGTATACATAAATCTCTGAACGGAACGCTCTGCAGTGACTTCATTTCTTCCACCCCGGTTGAATGTGCGATTGTTTGTATTTCTCCTTCACCATCCTCAGTGCTGCTTGTTTCCTCAATCTACATCCCTTATAGTAGCCTCGTCCTGGTATATGAACGTTTCTTTGCGGAAATCTCGTCCTACCTCAATGGCCGCTTTCTTTCTGCTTCCTTACTGTTATGTGGTGATTTTAATATTCCGTCGCTGGATTGGTATAATACTCTTTCATGTATTTTGTCTTCAAACAATATTTCTCTCGCTACTTCTTCCTTTATGTCCTTTTGCTCACTTTCACAATTCAACAACGTACCCAATACTAACAACAGGATTCTCGATTTTGTTCTGACTAACCTTCACCCTTCTTCACTTTGCCTGAGTTCTTCTTTATCACCGTATGTGCGCCCTGATCCTCATCACCCTCCTATTTTTTATAGAATTAACTCTAAACCGTTGGTCTAAAGACAAACCTGCCTCTAGACTTCATTTCAATTTTAAAAAAGCAAACTATTCTGCTTTGTCCAATGAAATAAATTGTACTAACTTGTATAATTCCTTCAGAGGGCTAAGTGTGGATGATGCTATCTACAAATTTTATTCCTTCTTGTCCAACTTAATTTCTTGCTACACTCCTTCCTTTCAATGTAAAAGAAATTCCGACCCTCCGTGGTTCACCGTTGATGTCGCGATTGCTCTTAGAGCCAAAGATGCAGCGCGTAGCAAATACAAAAGGTCTGACTCACTTGATGACCTTTTGAATTTTAAAAGATGACGCAATGTGTGTTTACCGTGAGTATGTCGAAACTTCTATTACTTCTGACAATCCTAAGCCGTTTTGGTCTTATAGCATATCCCTTAAAACTTCCTCTGACATTCCTTCTGTTATGTATCTTCATGATAAGTCTGCGTCGTCACCTCAAGATTCTTGTGAGCTCTTTGCTCAATTTCTCTCTTCTTTCACCTCCCATCATAGTAGATCTTCGCCTTCAACCTTTTTTCCAGTTCCTGATTGTACCCTTTCTACTTTTTTTTTTACTAATCGCTTAGAATTGGAATCGTTAATGTTGTCTCTAGATGTAAGCACTAGCTTCGGTGCTGACGGCATTCCAAATTTTTTCACCAAATGACTTTGAAAAACACCTTTGCTTCTGCAATCGACCAGCAAAAGCAAATTGATATCCTCTATACCGAATTTGCCAAGGCCTTCGATTCTGTGAACCATGATATTCTTCTATCAAAGCTAACTGTGTTTGGTCTCTCTGGTGCCCTGTTTTGTTGGTTCTCTTCCTACGTTTGTAATCACCCTTGTGTCGTTACTGTTAACTCTTGCTCTTCAACACCTTTTTTTCCTACCTCAGGAGTTCCGCAAGGATCCATTCTTGGCCCTTTATTGTTCCTTTTGTTTATTAACGACCTTCCTTCCCTCTTTAACTCATCCTGCCTTTTGTACGCTGATGATCTTAAAATTTTCAGAGTGATTGAATCCGCTAGTGACTGTACCATATTGCAGAGCGATTTGGATACTTTGGCTAACTGGTGCACTGCTAATTCCTTCACTTTGAATGTTGCGAAGTGTCATCAAATGTCTTTCACCCACAAAATATCGCCTCTACTCTTCTCGTACTGTGTTCTTGACTCTCTTCTCAATGCTGTTTCCAATATCAAGGACCTTGGCGTGATTTTTGATTCCAAATTGAAGTTCGACTTGCATATTCTTCACGTCACTGCCAAGGCTTTTTGTTTTTCCGGCTTCATCATCAGATCCTCTAAACGTTTTGTTAATCTTTCCACTTCTCTGTATCTGTTTTTTTTTCCTTTGTTCGTAGTGTTCTTGAATACTGTTGCCAAATTTGGTGTCCACATTACGCATACTTGATTGCTGCGGTTGAATCCTTGCAACGCCGATCCACCCGCTTCTTGTTCTATAAGTACAGTATTCCTCTCCATCCTTCAAATTCCTTCCCTTGAGTCACGTAGAGTGTTCCTCGACGTATGCCTCCTTTTTAAACTTTTTAAAGGCAGTATATTGGTTGACCTCAGCATTCAACTTTCAGTTAGGGAACCGGGCTGTCCTAATAGAACATTATTTAAGTTTAATGTTACATTTGCCCGTACCGACACCTATTTCGTTTCCCCCCTTTTGCGTTTGCCTCGTCAGTACAATAGCTTTAACCTTGGTCCTCTGCCTCAAACGTTATCTGTGTTTAAAAGTACTTTAAAAAATAACGTTCTTTCTTATAACCGAAATATGACCTAATTTACTCAATTTGTTTGTTTCTTTTTCAGTCGATTAGCTTTTTATTCCCTTCTGAATTTTATTAATTTTCTTGGTTTCCATGTTATTTTCTCTTTCTTGCATATTTATATACTTGTATGTATTTTTATTTTTTCTTCTTGTCTAATCTATAATTGGATTTTTTCTGTGGATTCGGACAATAAATAAATAAATAAATAAACACACTCAAAACTAACATACATACTTTCCCTGTCAATCAACATTATATCAATCTGTCCAGTTAACACTGCTCTGAACAATAATCGTCACGTCGAACGCAAACAGAAAGTGTGATTCTAAAGCCGGAATTACATGCTCGCCGAGTAATGCCAAATGAAGACAAGGTGAGTGTGTAAACGGTCTCCTTGTCTAGTCTCGGCTGTGTTTTTCATGGCAAGCACGCGTGTGTAAATGGTTTGCTCGTCGGCTCTTGTTTGTTTTACGAAGGGATAATGATCCTTTTACTGCTGTGCCTGAGTGTTTATGACCGTCTCGTCCGAGTTCGAAGCCGCTGGAAGCGAAGTCGGTTTTATGCATCAAGTCAAAGGGATTCGAGAGGGTAGCATGTGCTCATTTAAATTTTCGAATTTTTCGCCGGGACTTCAAACATGTGTTTGCGTGTCCCAGATTGAAATAACTCAACGCACATCAGGCAGTTGCAATAGCCACAGCCCGTACCTCAGTCATCGTTCACTGAACTGAACAAAACAGCTCACAACTGTCGAAAGATGCAAAGTGCAATATCCTAAGTAAACAATTCACCCTATGAAAGGTGCATGGTGTATGGTCCGTGTTGTACGGTGCAATATCCTAAGTAAACAATACACCCTATGTCTTGTTGAGTCTCGTCCAATGTCTTGTTGAGTCTTGTTTACTCTTGTACCCGAGACGCTCGTTCCAATGTATAAATCGGGCATGAAAATAACATAATGTAATTTTGACCTCATTTCCATTTCATATGTTTTCCTATCTGATCAAGCCTACCATAGATAGAATGACCAGCAAAGCTAAACTTTCATTAGTTAGATCGGAAATTTGTTTACCCGACCTGCAGACCACAGCGGCCGTTATTATGTAAACAAATGCACTGTAATAGTTACAACATGGAAATGGAAGTAAAAGAGCAGAGTGCCTAGTGCAGCACCTGCAGGCATGCCTGACAAGCGTTACTTATGTTGTCGAAAAAACACGTTCTGGTTTTTCTGGCTTGCGCAGCTCGCAACACTTGTACGAACACCACAGTCCACATATGCACAGATGTTAGCTCCATCGAAGCTGCCGTTATTATTATCATCATCATCATCATTATTATTGAGGAAGCGAAATTTCCATCCCAGCAACGCTGAAACTGACGCTTGGCAATATCGCGAAGAAAGCGAACCGAACATAACATAACTGCAATCATGCACTTTTCCTGAGTCGGTTTTTCACTCTCTTTCATGAAATTACTATCGTCTTCGGAAGCAATCAGTCTTTGCGAAAATAGCACGTCGCTGCGGCCTGCTTGTCAAATGACGCCACAAACTGGCCTCATTCGAAGCGCGGCCAGGTCAGTTAATTTTTTTTTTTATATATTTTCTTCATTTGATTGTTTAGTGTGCGAAATCAGTACAAGTGTATTTATTTTTCTCATTCTTGCTTGTGTACAGTATTTGCTTTGTAAGCTCCGAGATAAGCCCCGTGACGGGAGAGTGTTTGATGGATTTGATTTTGATTTAAAAGTCAAACAGGCTTCTCAAAGAGCGTGGCAGTAGAAAGGTAGCAAGCGGGGTAGAGTCCAAGGAGGTGGGAGTTGGTTTGGGTGCGGGAGATGCTTGCGTGGATTAAAAATAGCTATAAGGCGATGGGTGAATTTTTGCTTGAAAATAAAGCACCACGGAACGACTTGGATTCGTATGAATTATATGCAGTGACACTGTCTGTCATGTTTATCTCGATGAAATATAGATTTGCTGATTAAACCGGAACAGTTGTATACAAACAATTTAGATTCAATGACATGACGCGAAATTATTTCGTTTGAGCGACATCAAGAAAAATTTACTTGGTAATTAAGGTTAATTGATTGTTGTTGTCGAGGCATTCATTGCGATGTGTGGAGTATTAAGTGGATCAGAAGCGAGGTAGTGAAGCGTAGATGTGAGCAATATTTGATATGGCATTTACTTTATCAGTTGTACTTACTTATATCGCTGAATTAAATTTATTCTTTGCTTTTCCCCTCTTTGGAATTTGACAATACTGTCTAATTGATTGGACGATTTGACCTTGTAGAAATGTTTTTGCATCAGAACGGTGACACATTGCATGCAAGGGAAAAAGACTATCAGCAAAATAACTTCGTAGCAGCCGGAAATTCCAAAAATGGTGACACCGATTCGTTACTAGGGCATGTGGTTTAGCCGTGTTCGATATTTGTTTCTGGAGTTTGGCCAAAAGCGTATGATTAGGTACAAAATCCACATTGATTTGAAGGCCAAAGCGGTAAGAATCCGATTCCCTGTATAATATAACGCAGCACACACTATGCACATAGTAGGTTAAGCTATAAAATATAGCTCCCAATGACATAGGTACTTACTTACAAGTATCTAGCACATATTCCCATATAACATTGCATGACGATTAGTAGATAGAAGCATAGGCAATGTACATTGTTGCCTGAGCTATAAAATATAGCTGCGAGGCCTATAAGGTGGGATGAAAATTTGGTTCCCATACACTATTGGATTTTCCGCTATACACATAGTCTGAACTCCAATGCACATAGTCTGAACTGCAATGCACATATTCTCTGTCTTCTGAATTTCGTGCGAATATATGTATTCTCCGCGAGTAATGCTAACCACAGTGGGCTATACAACATCAGAACTATAATAAGCTCCGTCGCCTAGTCGTTTGAGCTTTGGCTCGTAGTGTTCTAGGTCCCTGCTCTAAATCTAGATTCAAATGGGAATAAATCAAGCTTTACGTAGTCACGTAAAAAATCAGAGTACATTATCAGTCCCGTTGATACTAAGATGATTCTATTGGTTTAAGCTGAGACGGGCACTGCCGTCTCTGACACTGAGCACATATAGGCTTTTTCCAACCCTGGCATGGCGTCTCTACTTGCATAGATAACCATGGAATCATTAAGGCAACTAAACACTCAAACTGCGATAGTGGCTTTGAGTTTGGGCCTATTCGAATGGAAGATAAAAACTACAAACCGAAACTTGTCAGGCAGAAGTCTGGCATAGAATCTATTAAACCCTCTACTATCGTTGGGGTAAAAAGTCGACTTTGCCGTCAGGTGTGGCTTAAGTCTTAGGAAGTGAAGTTATGGCGAATGAGCTAGTTCCGCAAGTTCTGCAGATTGTGGAGATATGACGAGTCAGTCAGCTTCATTGGCTCGCAGCACACCCTCAACCACGACTTCCACAACTTCCAACCTTCTTATTTTAAGTTCGTAGCATTGCATTATCGGAAATAGCAGTACCCTGGCAAAATTAAATGCAAAAAACTATTGTGACGGAGCTGGAGGACACTGTGGACAAAGTTACCAGAATAATCCTCGAATCATACCACGTTAACTGCCCTGAGAAAACCAGTATTTTCAAAATGAGGGCGTCATGGTGGAACAGGGAGTTAGAAAAACTCAGAAGAGCCGCAAGAACGGAGTTCAACCGAGTTTAAATTACATCAATCTGGGAGGCCTATAAAAAGAAACTCTCAGAATACAACAAAGGGCTAAGGAAATCCAAAAGAAAGGCTTAGAGCGCTATCTGCGAAAGTCTCAATAGCATCCCAGAGACTGCCAGGATGCAGAGAGCTCTGCTCAAAGGCTACCAAGGGCATATAGGACTACTTAGAACTACAGATGGAGGGATGCCAATCACCTTTGACGACACACTCTCAAACACAATCTCCAGGGTGCGAAATCAGGAGCAGTAATGAGGTTGAGGAAGAAGAGGAAATTCCTTATCGGATACCTCACTCACTTTTGATTAAACAAAACATTACGTATGAAAAGGTTGAATGGGTGATAAATTCCTTCAAATCCTTTAAATCACCAGGACCAGACGGAATCCACCCAGCTCTGCTATAAAAAGTGACGGGGAAACTAAAAACCATTCTGATACACATATTTAGAGCGAGCTTGCAACTCAGCTATATACCAAAATTGTGGAGACTGGTGCGGGTTCTGTTCATCTCTAAAGGCGGCAACAAACTGGCTGACCAGCCAAAACCATACAAGCCAATTAGCCTCACATCTTTTATGTTGAAGAACATGGAGAAACTGATTGACCTGTACATAAGGAATGATCTTTTGACAAAGATGCCACTTCACAAATTTCAATTTGCCTACCAAAAGGGCAAATCAACTATATTAGCTGCACATAAGCTGATGTAAATAATAGAAAAGACATGGAAACCGCACTATGTGCCTTCATGTACATAGAAGGAGCCTTAGACAATGCAAGACATGACTCGCTGTACCTCGCTCTTCAGATAAGGGATGCTCCTCAAGAAGTTGAAGTGGGCGAGTAAAATACTATGGAATCGAGGTGTGTTTGCGGAGTTGGGGGTAGCGAAGCTAAAAGCAGACACTGCTATGGTCCCTACTAGTTGATGACCATCTTGTGACCCTCAATAGTAAGGGCTTAGCTGCTCTCGACAACGCGGACGACATCACAGTAATAATAAGAGGCTGAGACGTGGATACCTTGAGATCCAGAATGCAAAAAGCCTTAAATGAAACAAGCCAATGATGTGAAGAAGAGGGTTTATCTATTAATCCGCAGAAAACTAATATAATACCACTCACAAGAAAAAGAAAAATCCAAATGGGAGCCCTAAATACTAGGGCCACAGTCGTATGTCTGCAGGAAGAGGTAAAATATCTAGGAATACACCTAGATAGGAAACTCAACAGGAACAATCATCTAGACAAGGCAGTCTGCAATTGGGGACAATCTCCAAGGTAGAAACTTTGGACATACAAATAAATAATGAGACATATCTTCCTATATGGAGCTGCAGTGTGGTGGAAGAAAACCATACAAAAAACTGCTCTATATAGGCTCAACAAACTTCAAAGGATCATCTGCCTTCTGATTACAGGAGCAATGAGCTCCACCCCAATGGCAGGAATGGAGGCCCTTCTAAACCTAGAGCCGCTGCACCTCAAAATTCAGGAGGAAACAGCGAAACGGGCATTAGCCTAGAGCATACCTACAGGTACAAATCAGGGGACCTTAAAGGTGACCTCAAAAACCTGGAGGACATCAGGCCCATAATGGAAATGTTGAACCTTAGCGACCAAATAAAAACTGAAGCATCATTCGGGAAGAGGTTCAAAGTCACAATTCAATCAATGGACAAATGGGAGGATGGGCCACCTCTCTCGTACAAACGACCGCAAATGTGGTTTACGTATCGTTCAAAGGTGGATTGTGGAGTAGGAGCAGGATCGTAGTTCCCAAGTGCAAAATGTATTTCCCTCTCCCAAAAGAGGCCACGATCTATCAAGCAGAGCTATCTGTCATACTAAGAGCTTCACAAATAATAAAGATAAGGAACACTTAAAGGGTCAGAATTAAGATCCTATCGGATAGTCAAGCGGTTCTCGTAGGTGAAATAGGTCCTAAATACAATAGGGGCGCAGAACAGTTTCGAGTTGATATGGATTCCCGGCCATGAGGGGCACCAAGGAAACGACGAAGCTGATACCAAAGCCAAAGAAAGAGCGAAAATACCCTTCATAGGTGTTTCTCCGTACTGGGGTTTTACAAAGGCAGATACGGATAGGGAAATTAAAACATGAAGCAAGAAAAAGATCGAAGACTACTGGCTTAATATTGAGGGTTTAAAATACTAAAAAAAAATACCTTGGCTTCGATAACAAAAGAGCAAAAGAAGCAGTGGCTCTCTGCAAAAGTGGCATAAGAGCCCTATGCGGAACATTGACAGGCCACCTTCCGTGCGAAAAGTATCTGCACAGGATAGGTGAGCAGATACTGTACGACCGCTGCAGATACAGTGCGGAAACGACAGAGTGTGTAGAACATCTGCTCACACTCTGTCCAGCACTAGCGGAAGAAGATTCGAGCTCCTTGGCTCTGCTCTTCCCTCCATCAGGGACATCACAAATGCCCCGTCAAGGAACATATCCAGGGTCATTAGAAGCCTGGACATCCTATAGGACATAACGCAGAGGAGGCACAATAGACCTTGGAAGTCCCAGTGCTCCCTTCTGGACTATCAGCCAATCGTGTATATCGAAAAGTCTTTGTCCCAGCCACAAGGTTTACGTCATAATATAAAAAGCTTTAGAGTACTGACGATTTTTACTAATGTTCGAAGAACAGTAGTATTAAAATCACTCTGGCCAAAAATTCATATTTCTATATGTATATATGTATATATATATATATATATATATATATATATATATATATATATATATATATTTTTTTTTTTTTTAATATATATATATATATATTTATATTTATATATATTTATATATATATATATATATATATATATATATATATATATATATATATATATATATATATATATATATATATATAGATATATATATATATAATCAAAAAATTTCAGTGAAAAAATCCCAGGAACGCGCCCTCCGATTGAACTGCTATTTTCAGGATACATTGGTGTATATGCAGAATAGTGCCAGGTCTCACAAAATGTTTAAAATCTTTAACCCTTTGGCGCTGGCTGCCATTTTTGTGATTTTTTAATATACCTATTATTCCGTAAACAAATAATTTTTGCCAAAATAAAGTTAACATAATTAATTTCGAACGTATTTTAAATGTGAATCCAATAATGTTTTGGAATATTTTAACCCTATGTCTGCGCTAGGTGCATAAAAAGAGATCGGCAACATGTAAACATTTTTAAATTGCGATAACTTTTGACAGAGATATCATATAATTTCATAATTTTCAAGCTTTCAAACTTTCACAACATATTGATAATATTTAGCTGCAAATGTGTGCTGCTTTTAATGAGCATGTTGGTAAACCTGTAGCAAGGACAGGCGCTGAAAGCGCTACAGGTTCAAATCATCGAACCTTCAAATCATCGACTCTCCTGAAAAATTGTCATTTTTTTGGAAAAAAAGCAACTCATTTATAAATCTTATGCTTTGTTTACATAGCCAAAACAAAACATTTGAAATTTTAAAACGGGCAAGAATGGTTACCCCGTTCCCAATTTACCTATATTTTTAGCATCAAAAACTTCTGCTCACGGGAACTCACGACCCAATCATTAGATACAGTTGAAATTTACAGCATATATTGGTATTATTACATATATTGGTAGTATGGTCCTAGGTCTGATAGAAGTGATTTTGAAATTCGCGCAATTTTGTACCAGTGGTGTCTTCTTGAAAAATTACTAAGAAAAATAACTGCTTTTAGCCCTATTAATTCTGATTATAGTAGTTTTATAGTAGTTTTGGTGTCTTAAATTTTGAAAATTCTCTACGGAAAATAATGCTCTTTGCCCTATAGCTTCCAGTACAGTCATGGAATCATAACGAAATTCAAATGGCAAATTAAACTTTTTGAAGGCAATATTCCGTAGAAATCTAGTTGGAAAACAATGATAGAGCTGCTAGCTGTGGTTGTTTTTTGCATTTTTTTGGCATATCTTTAGAATCGATTTTATCATAGAAAGTTCAAATCGTAGTGGTCTTGTAGTGAAAATAAACACCAAATATTAAGATCTAGGAAGTTAGAAAACTTTTGCGAATGGTAACCCTAAATTTCTTTGTATCCCTATAACTTCCAATGCAATGATCGGATCAATACGAAATTCGAAGAGCAAATTCACTTCAACGTTAGACAGATGTATCATGTTTTTGGTTTCGGTGCTAGCAAAGATCTGCCAGCAGGTGGCGTTTTTGTTATTTTCTTATCAATTAATGTTTGTATTAAGTATTCACATCGTGAACATTTGCAATGAAAATAAATAAACAATTTTTTAATTTTCTAAGGTCTGGACATTTTTTTTGAATGGCAACACCAAACACCTTCCTATCGCTGTAACTTTCGATGAAGTCATGGAAATTAAATTGGCTTAGGTTCTATTATTACTAGGGGTAGGAAAAGCAGTTAGTAGTAGAATACACACTCAAAATCTGCACAAATCCTTTACCGTTCTTCGAACATTAGTGTTTCTAGCGATTCTGATGTGCTAAGGTTTTTTTTTTCAAAACAATTCAAAACCATGGCAATTTCTCATCTCATTCTAGAGCGTATCATCATTATTTGTATACAAGTATTTGTTTGCTAACAAGAAATCAAAACTACCATGCTCATTGTATTTTCCACGTCAACCTGCCATCAACAGAGTTCACCCTCTCTTCGTAAACAACATAACACTTTATGTATTTTCAAATTGGCAGGTGAAGTCACGTAATAGGTGTTATACCGGTTAGTTTTAATTGCAATGTCTTCAACCTGTGTCGCTTGTGTACGACCTAAACGCACAGCAGAGCCTCAGGCAATCAACAGTTCGACTACAACTATGATACGCGGAAGGGAAGAAAAAAATTAATAATAGTTAGACGAGGTTGGAAAAAATGAGTGCAAAAGTACGTCCGACACAACAGCCGCACTCAAGCGTACGTAATTGTACACGCAACTTCTCCATTGTTTCGTGCCAGAAGAGCGAATCGGTAAGAAGTCACAAGTCGATGAAGGGAGGAAAAAGTCGTGCTGAATAGGTCATAAGCACGCACTTACATTCGGTTTGAACTTCCTTTCAAGGTCAATGTCCGGAGGACTACTGTTTTTTTTGTGGTTCAAAATAACCTGTTCGTATCCTTTTCAGCATGTATCTATAGGGTTATTGAAGTGAATGATTAATCATTTTGGGTATTGAATGATTCGTAGATTCGTTGCGTTAAAAATACAGTAGAAATTGAAAATACATTTTTCAAGTTCATTGACCTGAAATTTTCAATTGAGTGATAAAAGATGTTTCAGAAAAACAAAAATATTTAAAATCAAAGCTACCGCCAATGTGTTAATATGTTTCGTACAATATATAAGATACGAAAATAATTTTTCAGGATTAAAATCAATTTGATTTAATAGATCAGGTTTGCGCCGCGCCGCTGCAGGCAAGTGACTATGGTCTAACTTTATGCACTGAACAGAGACACAATTCAAACAGTAGCAAATGGTTTATTTTAGATCAATAGTCAATAGGCTTGACATATATTGATGTGTACCATTGAGTTACGTGGGCACACTAATATCTGGATTTATGCTGAGGTTTGGTGTGGAAAACGAAAGCAAGAGGTAGATTGTCCACATCCTAGTCAGTGATATAACTATATTACTAGGAACTGGAATGGTTTCAAGTCAACTGGGTAGTATGACGGCGGCAATGCAGCCACTGCATGACAAATGAATATATTGCAATGGCGAGAACAGAAGATGCAGATTGGCATTATGCTACCGGTAGTTTGATGTAATTAAGGATAGTATTCCCGACCATTGATTGCAATAGTAGCCTTTGCTGTACCCTCAAAACATCGAATTCGAAAGGCTTCTAACGGAAGTGATGTAGAGGACCTACTTGTGAATGCTATGGACAGTTTTGATCCAACATACTTTTTCTCACTTCATGATAGCAGTCAACCTGTTCTTACTCACTTAGTTGTGATGGGATGAACACTTAGCTCGTACAAAGGTGATGCAGATGGTTAAACATAGCGTTGTAGATGAAAAAATGTGAAGTTTAGATAAATATGAATCACGCATCTACAGTTCAACACGATTTCAGGTAAAGATTAGATTGTCTTTGAAGTTATCCAAGGCCTCTTCCTATTCACGTTTTGATTTCCAGAAAACCTACTTCAGTAAAGTGACGTTCGTCCTTAATCATACTACATACTACAACTCAGGACTTGTCTCTGTAAGGACAAAGATGGAAGTACTATCAGCGACACCGAAAGTATTAACAAACGATGGGCATCCTACTTCGAAGAGCTTCAGAATCCACCATCAAACATCCTGGCAGCAGAAGCTGAGCTCCATTATGATCCCGTGCAAGAACTCCCATCCACAGAAACCCCAACGGTAGAAGAACTCGATCTCGCTTTGCGAGCAATAAAAAGGAACTAAGCGCCTGGCGGTGACGAGATACCAACTGAGTTTCTGAAGTCAGGTGGGGCGGGTTTATTAAGTGTACTACATCAACGACTGCTCCGAATATGGGAGACTGGGGTGATCTCAGATGATTGGCGCAGAAAGGGAGATAAACTGAGGTGTGAGAATTACAGAGGCATCTCCTTAGTCTGTACGGCCTACAAAATTCTGGTGAAAATCCTGGAGAATAGAATTAAACCGTTCGCTGAAGAAATCATTGGCGAGTATCAAGGCGGTTTCAGATCTAGTCGCTCCACAATCGGCCAGTTTTTCACGGTCTAGTTAATTTTGCAAAAGCGCTGGGAATACAACGTCGGCGTATACTAAATCTTTGTAGAATTTAAACAAACATATGACAGCATCGACCGAGATGCACTATATAATATCATGCTGCAATTTGGTATACCTGCCAAATTAGTAAGACTCATAAAGATGACGATGGCCAACTCCGTCTCGCAGGTCCGGATCCAGAACAGATTGACAGATCCTTTCGAAACTCCAGTTGACTTGAAGCAAGGCGATGGCATAGCACTCACGCTCTTCAACCTGGCACTTGAGTTCGCTATTCGGGCAGTGAATCTGAACACCAGCGGGACGCTACTCTTTAAGCCGACACAATTGGCAGTGTACACGGATGACATTAACATCGTGTCTCGAAAACTAACCGATGCAGAAGAACTTCTGCTTAAACTTGACACCGCAGCAAAGGAAGTTGGACTACGAATCAACGAGGACAAAACGAAAGTTATGATGTAATCTAGGACAAGGACGCCAGCGCACGCGGCCATCAACGTAGGGGACCTTAGCATCAAAATCGTGAGCAACTTCGTTTACCTGGGTAGCAGCCTACCGAATGACGCCAACGAAACTGACGAAATCAAGCGACGGATACAGTTCGCAAATAAGACTTTCTTCTCGGTCCTCCTTATTATGAAATCGAAGTATGGGCACAGAAAGACTAAGCCCCGCGTTTATAAAACTATCATTAGCCTCCGAAAATATGATTGACACATTCGAACGGAAAGCTATATGGCGGATTTTCGGGACTGTTCGCAACCGAGATGGATGGCGCATCCGGTACAACAATGAATAGTACAAACTGTACCATGAGCTGGAAGTCTCCAATATCCTCAAACTACAACGTCTCCAATGGGCAGCGCATGTAGAACGTATGGATAACGGTCGCATGCCGAAACGTATTATGAACGGAAGACGAGTCGACGGAGCGAGACTTCGTGGAATACCAAGAGCTCGTTGGTAGAGCTCAGTAAATGCAAGCGCCGAGAAACTACTGGGAATCCAAGACTAGAGGGCGTGGTCACGGGACCGAGATAATTGATTTTGAACGATCCAGGCGCTCAAGGCCCGAGAACGATCCAGGCGCTCAAGGCCCGACGTTGGGCCTTGAGCGCCTGTTCAAAAACCAACATATTCAATGCATTCTTGAATTCTAAAAAATATTGCAGGAGAGGACCAAGCGTAAGAGCATTTTGCATTCTAAGAATACGCAACAGAGGTGAATGAAAATCGACTTCCGTACTAGCAAACGGGACAGAAAAACCTCTGAAGATCGACTAGATTCATGGTTATCTGGGAACCAAGATATGACCTAAAAAAAAGTTTGAAAAGAAAACACTCATCGAGGAACAATCTACGCGATTCCAACGAGGACATACGAAGAATGAAAAGACGAAAAGAGTAGGGGCAGTAGGGGATGCTGAATTTAAAAAACAACGAGCGAGTTAACCTACGCTGAACAGCTTCAATGGTGTCAGATAATTACTGAAAGTGAAGAGACCAGAGTTGGCACGTGTGCTTCAGAATACTGCGTACTAAGTAGACAAATAAATGAATACATATGGAAATGTTGGTAAACATATACGAAGATCGCACGATAAAGCCAGCAATCCTAGAAAACCTGACCGTAATATTCATCACATAAACATCAAATTTCAATTTGGAATCAAAAACTACGCAAAGGTCTTTAAAATGTTGGACAACTAATAATACAACACCAGACAAGAAATAATACACCGAAAGAACACATGAGGAACATTTTTGTATGAGAATGACATATGGTGAGACGTCAAAATGTTTAGTGGTAAGAGGTCGTTTCGGTATTAGTGATTAGGGGCAATCAAATCAGCTTGCAATAATTGGTGATAATCGTCTGCAGACTTGATTGCCTTATACAGTTTTAAGTCATCCGCATATAAAAGACAAGAGGAGTTGCTAACAGAAGGAAGGTCATTGACTAACAAAATAAAAAGTAAAGGACTTAAGATATAACCTTGAAGAACTCCGGATAAGTGAAACATAGGAGAGGAAAAGGAACCGTTTAAAGTGACTCTGCATAGATGATTATGAAGATAGAAAGAAAACCAGGAAAGGAGGGGACTAAAAATACCAAACCCATTAAGTTTATTGAGCAGCATTCTATGGTTTACAGAATTAAAAGCCCTCGAAAAGTCCGTATAGATTACATCAACTTGACTTTAATAATCGAAGACAAAAACGATAAAATTAGGGAATACCATAAGATTGTAGTAGAGTGGCCCTTGACGAAACCATGCTGCTCAGGAGTAAGTAAAGATTGTGTAGGCGGAAAAACTTGCTCAAGAAGTACTAAAACAGCAGAGGTGGGATATAGGCCGATAATTGGATATTAATGAAGTGTCACCCGATTTGAAAATCGGGAAAATATTGGCGGATTTTAAAAAAGAAGAAAATGCACTAGATGTAAGGCTAATGTTGAAGAGGATAGCTAACGGAACACAGAGAGAGGATGAGAGAGATTTGACAAGCATATTGGAAATACCATCAGGACCGAACTAGCATTTGAATTTAAGGTGTGGATAAGATTTTCAACTTCCAAGGGATTGGTACTAGACACGGATAAGGGAGGAAAGGAAAGAGGGAAAATGGAAGTTATAGAGGTATTTAGTGTATTTTCCTTAAAGGAAGAGGAAAAAAGGCAGCAAATAAATCGCAAATAACCTGAGCATTCGAGGCAATAACATCATCAAAATACACATAATCAGGAACTGAGGAATCGGACTTAAGGGAACGGATATAGGACCAAAAAGATTTTGGTTGATTAGAACAAATTGAAGCCTCGATGCTCGAGAATTAGTCACACTTAGCCTGCTTGAGCACTCTTTTAGCATTAGAACGCAAACTACGGAAATCTTGAAGATTAGAGAATGATCCCGTCTTCTTCAGCCTTTCACGAGCTTTTTCCTTAGCTTTTCGAGCATTTAAGTCTTTCAATGTGAACCAAGGAACATCATTAGGTTGGAGTAGACGTTTAATGGGAGTAAAGCGAAAGATAAGGTTAGAACAGAAAGAGTAGAACTTGGACTTTTGATAAAGACAATCGACATCCAATCCCTTGAAAAAAGAATACCAGTTGATAAGACTGATTTCAGTGGACGATTTCTGAAAGTCATTTTTAAAGAAGTTATAACGCTAAATACAAGGACATTTATTATTTGCATGGAAGTTAAGGTCAACATCAACCAAGAGAGGAGGGTGATAACGATCAGTTTGCATATATGGGAAAAGAGAAGGAGAGAAAAAAAAGAGTATCTACAGGAATACTAGGAAGAACTAAATCGAGGACTTTGTTGTTGGTATTGCAAAGGTAGTTAATTTAAGAACAAGAACAAAGTGAAAGAAAGGAAGAAGGCGTAACAGAGAGGTGATTGTGGGATAGTATACTCAGGTTATAGGAGTACCACTCCACAGAAGGCATGTTAAAGTCACCAAGAGTTAGAAGCGAAGATGAAGGAAACCAAGAGAGAATGAATATAGAAAGCTCAGCAAAAAAACGTTCCTAGGTGGCGTCAGATGAATTGCAAGAGATATAAATACAATTTAATTAAAATGTTTAATTTACCATATGCACTTTTCTGCGCAATTTTCTGTTCGATTTCATGTAACTTTCAATCTAAATTTCTAAACGATTTCGAATGGCATTTTTCCAACGATTTTCAAGGGATTTTTTATGCAGTTTTCTGTTGCGTTTTCTCAAAAAATTTTCCATTCGATTTGTTGCACCAACTTTTGTGCAATTTTTCACGCCATTTTCGTGCAATTTTTCTAGCAGTTTTCTGAGTAATTTTTTCAAGCATTTTCTCATGCGATTTCTGGTGAGATTTTTATATACGAGCATTTGTTTATGCTTTTTTCCACGATTTTCCATTTGATTTCACAATTGATGTCATGCGATTTCTCGAGCGATTTTCATGGGACTTTTCATTCGATCTGCAATAAGATTTTTCACTGTATTTTCCGTGCAATTTTTGAGGCTCTGTTTCAGGCGAATTTACATGCGATTTTTAATGAAATTTTAAACTTTTTTGCGTTTATAACCAATAAGCTTATAATCTAATGTAGTAGAGAATATACTTATATTATATTATTGCCACTTTTGATTCGATATATTTAAAATATCATGTTAATTTGCCTATTTAGACAACGTGTGGTGCAAATATGTACAAACTGAAATTTTATTCCCCATTAAAAACAAATGATTCGTAACAATGCAAAGCATGACTGGGCACCTAGTGTCCGCACATGTAAATGTATGAGCATATGCGTATCGTACAGGCGGATTTAAGGGCTTTTTAGATGATACAATTTTATTCGTTTCACGTTTGTGTGTATATGTGTAATCTGTCCAGTCATTTTCAAATTAGAGGGACACAAATAGGTCTTACCCATTTTGCCTGGTTTCCATTTCGATCTAAACTTTGTTTTTTTTTTTATTTTACAAGTACGATTTTACACTTACACTTACGGGACTGAACCGATTTGGACAGCAGATCAAGTGTGTAAAAAGCCTATAATGCAAGCAAAACGAAGTAGGTGTGTCTGCTGCTGCTTCTGAGCGAATCTAACATGCGATTGGGCCTTTTTACACTTGCATTCTTCATGCACTCCTGAAACTGGTTTTACCCAATCAACATTTCCACACTTGGTGTGCATCAGCAACGGAAGCGTTCATATACCGATTATGCATATGAATGTGTGCGTGTTGTTGTTTTCTCATTTCGACTTGAGTGTTTCATGAAAAATTCCTGACCCGTGAACTATGTTTATAGTTGTGTTAGTGATTTGCATCAGTTTCAATCAGTTTCAAACGTTAGGAAAAATTCTCTCCAAGTGCATCACTTTTTGTAGAGATTTCCCCTCAATTCTTCTGCCTCTTGCCCAGAAAACCGGTTATATGACTGTATCAAGAATACAAGTCTAAAAAGGCCCATTGCAATGCTTCCAGTTGTTACACAATGTGCATTTGAATAATAATAAATTAAAGGAATGCGAGCTGCTTTGTGGCCATATGCTGAACGCAGTTCGGTATGCCGATTCTCACATGTTTCGATTTATATATATATGCGAAGATACCCAGGTATACTCGACTAAATAATTTGTTTGTATGTAGGGTTGTCTCGAGTTGTAATTTCCATTTCATTTCACGGTCGAGTTGATACTCTTCATTACATCATCGTAAGTTTGCTGCATTCGAATCGATACCATTCATCGGTTATTATAAGTCGAGCTCTTATGCAAACCAGTCACTGAGTCAAACAATAATTTGTTGATGATGGTTTGGCAAAGTATCGATCATTGCCTTGGACTGGTGTACACTAAATCGCCAATAGTATTCCGTCACAGCAATCGAAAATGTGTATTGATAATATTTAGTCATTTTCCATCATTTAGTTTCATCGCAACTGCAAATTGGATATTTATTAGAGATGGACAAAACTCCACACAGCATATATCTATACCAACTTTTTTTTTTGTTTAAACGCCTACTGAAACAATCTAATCATTGAGATGTATACCAGAGTACTAGCATGATGTATTGCTATGAAATCTCGATCACGAACATGTGTACAAATAGAATAGCCCAGCCCGACTCGCCAAGGACAAGGTCAAGAATGAATAAATGCCATTGTTCGTCGTACAATATCGAGAATATGGTGAGCTTTTCGTGTTCACTGATTATATTATAGCCGGTATTGGAGATACAACAAACTCGGTGAGTGAAATGCGAAAAGTGAGTTTTATGCGAATCTTATCCCCAAGTAAATCAAAATACTTGTTGAAATAATGATGCCAGTAATTCATGTCGACCTGTAGACATTTCTCACGCATAGAAGCCGCAAGTTAGACCGATTTTCAGAGAAAAGTATTTAGTAGTGTGTAGATTTTTTGAATGCATGTTCAATGTTCTACCAAACTTGCTCCTTATTACACCCAACCTGTATCGAAGGTCATGTGTCACTTTGATCCGTTGATTGCATCGGAAGCCATAGGGTAGAATGATTTCCTGGGTTACGACTCGCAAGAGATTTGAAATGATAGCTGTTACCAGATAATACTCTGAGAAAAGTTGCCACCGTATGTACTCTTAAGGCTAGAGTCCTTACATTTCGTAATACTAAAATGCAGGCTTATACATTTTGATCGATCATAACGTGTCCTTCCTTGTCGAGATCAAATTATTTACACAAAGACTAAAAAATGTTCTTTGGGTCATTAGAAGCAGCCGATAATAATATGGAGAAGAAAATATGTGGGTGGCTGCTCAAATCCAGCAAAACATATTACAGTCTATCAAGACTATTCAAATCTTGAAATCTCACTCGAATCTCAAACCTACTGTTGTATCAGATCACGGTTTTGCCAGCACTCACGTATGTATCTGACAATTGGCTACTCAGCAAAAGGCACTCTGATTTCTTGACCATACTGGAGAGGAAAATCTTGTGGAGAATCGCTGGTCTCTTATGTCAAAAAGGGCGATTGTGAAGACATATCCAGCAGGGCACCTAGCTCCCATAAGCGAAGAAGAGCCTGCTCGGCGAATGCTTTGCGGCAAATTTTACGGCACACGACAACGAGAGCGGCCTCGTTCAGGCTAGAGAGGCCAGGACGCCAGGACGCTTGGAGCCTAGAGATGTCTAATTGATTGACATAGGCTCGCGATCAAAACCGGTTGAAAAACTTGTTGCAAGAGGCCAGGACCAAACCTTGGTTGTAGTGCTGATGATGATTATAATGAAAAAAAGCTCTAGCGCATCTGAACCGCTAGAAATACTAATGTTCGATGAGCAATAGAAGAATCGTGCAAATTTTGTGTACATATTCTACCACACGTGCTCCAACCTGTTTCGAGGGCAAAACTACTTTGATCTTAACAATGCATTTAAACTCACAGGGTGGAAAGGATTTCAGGACTACCACTTGCATGAATTTCAAGATTTAGGAAAGCCAAACACTGCAAAACTTTGAAAGCAGCATAACATAACCTAAACAAAGAAAACGTTCAGTGCTTGCAACTCTTTACCAGCACTGCAACTAAAAGTCTCCCACAATTGCCTCACGTCAAAATCAAATTACTCTATCAATCTCGATTTAATCCGATGATTTCGTTTGTTTAGGATAGAAACATTTTTGGGATCAAAAACCGAAAGATGTTTGGGGCCGAACAATTTCTAGAACTTAGAAAATTTAAACATTGGTAACTTATTTTCATTGTAAATGTTCGCGATATGAATAGTTAATGTAAGCATTAATTGATACGAAAATAGCAAAAAACACCTCGCGCTGGTAACCCTTTGCTAGCATCAAAGCTAAAACTATAACAAATTTGCCTCACATTGAAACCAACCTACCCTGCGAATTTCGTTTCGATCCGATGACTGCATTGGAAGTTCTAGGGATACAAATAAAATTAGGGCTACCAGTCGCAAAAGTTTTCAAATTTTTGAAAACCTAATATTTGTTGTTTATTGTCACTGCAAGATCATTACCGTTTAAAAATGTTGCGATAAAATCGCTTAGATAGATAGATATTGCAAATAAAGAAAAAACAAACAAAAAAAACTAGTTTCAATTTCGTTCAAATCTGATAACTAAATCGGAATTCATAGGACAAAAAACATTTTTTTCACTTTATAATTTTTCAAGATGGTACCACTGGCACAGAGTTGCCCAAATTTCCAAATCGCTTCTATCAGTCTTGGTCCTACTTAATACCAATACATTCTGTGAATTTCAGATGTGTCTGATAATTGGGTCGTGAGTTCTCGTGAACAGAAGTTTTTGATGCTTAAAATATAAGTAAATTGGAGGAGGGTTACCTTTCTAGTCCGATGTGAAATTTCAAAAGTTTTGCTTTGATTGTATAAACAACGCATTAAATTTCTATATGAGTTGGTTTTCACTGTAAAAGACGAACATTTTTCAGGATGGTTTGAATGTTTTCACTTTCAATGCCTACCGTAGCTGCAGGGTTGCCAAAACGTTCACAAAAACTACACAAGCCTACAACTTAATAATACCAATATTTTCTTTAAATTTCATCATGATCTGATAATCTGGTCATAAGTTATCGGAAATCAAAATTTTTCAAGTTTTCCCCATCTCATTTTCAGCACCTAGCGCACACATAGGGCTAAACATTTCACAATAATTCTCATATCCTCATTAAGAACACGTTCGAAACTCATTTCCCTAAACTTAATTTTTGCAAAAGTTATTTGTTGACAGAATAAAAGGTATATTTAATATATCACTAAAAACGCCGCCAGCGCCAAAGGGCTAAATATTATTAGCTTTTTGTGGGACCTGGCACTATTTTGCATATACACTAATGTACCCTCAAAATTTCAGTTCAATCGGATTCCTGAGATTTTTTCACTGAAATTTTTTAATGATAAAAATAATATATATATATATATATATATATATATATATATAAATATATATATATATATATATATATATATATATATATATATATATATATATATAAATATATATATATATATATATATATATATATATATATATATATATATATATATATATATATATATATATATATATATATATATATATATATATATATATATATAATATATATATATATATATATATATATATATATATATATATATATATATATATATATATATATATATATATATATATATATATATATATATATATATATATATATATATATATATATATATATATATATATAGCTCATTCGAAAAGTTCCGGCACTATTTTTTTTGTGAATTAAAAGAAGAGGTTAAAAAAAGATATTATTTAGTTTTCAACATAATCCACTTCTCGTTATATGCAAATTTTCCTGCGCTCATACAATCGCTGGAATGACCTGGAAAAGTCCTCTTCTGGAATAGCTTTTAGAGCGTTGGTTTGTATCGTCTCAACGTCTACAAAACGTTCTCCCTTCATGATCATCTTCTATTTAAGGAATAAAAAAAAGTCTGCCGGAGGCAGATGTGGTGAGTAGGGCGAATGATTAATCGCGGAGACCGATTTTTTGGCCAAAAATTGTGTCACTAGTATTGAGGAATGGGTTGGCGCATTGTCGTGCAGCAGAAACCAATCACCGGTGCGGTACAATTCCGGTCTCACACGACGAACCCGCTTCAAAAGTCGATCCAGGACACCTTTGTAGAATTTTGCGTTCATTGTGCCGATTACAAGACAGTGCAACGCGCACACGTTTAACATTATCATCGTTAGTCGAGGTTGAAGGGCGCCCTTCTCGTGGATCATCTTCCAGAGACTGTCGACCACTCTTGAATCGTGCAAACCACTCGAAAACCTTGCTGCGGCTTAAACAATCCTCACCATACGCAGTTTTCAATAATTCAAATGTTTCCGAACCACTTTTTCCCAATTTAAAACTACATTTGATCGCGGCACGTTGTTCCATAAAAACCTGTCTAGGTAAACAAACACAGCTGGCACATAGACCATCAATGCCCTTGTGACCGGGAACCCAGAAGATTCTGACTCTTTTGCTGTTTGTTCAGTAGAGCTGTCAGTGTAGATGCTAAGAGCTTCTGGTCACATTTGCTGATTCCATTCCTGCCCATCTCCCACAGTCGCTCGATATCCCCACTCAAAGCACAGAGTGAGAACCAAGTAGTCAGTGCTTCCTGCGTATCCCCGTTCAATACTACTGTGGCCGAAGGATCCTGACTTGAAGTGTCCTGATTTCCGAAGTCTGGCAGCAGCTTTTGCGACATTGCCTCTAACGAAGAGATCAAGCGGAGGGAGATGAAGCAGGACGTTCAGAGCAGACGAAGGAGTCGAGGCTAACGCACCTGTAGTGTAGAGAGCCGCCAACCGCTGAACTCTATTCGCCATACTAGCAAAGGTGGTTTTATTCACTGCTGGCCACCAAACCAAACATCCGTAAACAAGGATCGGCCTAGCTATCGCCAAGTAGATCCAGTGAGTTAGAGCAGGGCTTAGACCCCACGTTTTACCAACACTCTCCTGATGGCATAAATTGCGTTGCTTGCTCGCTTAACTCTTTCCTCTAAATTTGCCTTTCATGTGAGCTTGCTGTCCAGAACAAGACCCAGTTGCTTAATTTGTAACTTGAGACTTAACCTGGAGCCGCCCAGCATGATTGGGTCTAAATTGGGAGTTTTGTACTTCCTAGTGAAGAGCACAAGATTCGTCTTATTGGGATGAATGCCAAGGCCCATGGTATTCGCCCATTCCTCAACCATCCCTAGAGAGTACGCGATGAGCTGGTCAACGGTATGTGGAAAACTACCCGAGATTAAAATAGCAATGTCGTCAGCATTGGCCACAACCGTGAGTCCCTTATTTTCCAGCTTTTCCAGAATTGAGTTTGTAACAAGGTTCCACAAGAGAGGGGATAGAACCCCTTGCAATGTGACTCTGTGGACCTTTCTTGTGATTTGCGCACCCGACCACTCCGCCGATATTTCATATCAGTACTTACTATGGAAGATATATGGCTGAAGGATAATATTTACTAATCGCAAGCAAAGACAAAACGTTTAACACTCCGTTAGCTGCTTGAAAAAATACTTTGGCGAAAAATGACTGTCGAAAAGTGCAGCATGAAGTAGGTAACAAAAGAAATGTGAACTTTGACAGACATATGTATATTTTTTGATTTCAGATTTCAACCCATACTTACGCAGCTCTTCACCTCCTATTACACATATGTTGCCTTTTTAAAGAATTTTATAATAGCTCCAACCCCGGACTTTGAACCGTATCAAGCACAATCGAATCGTTCGAATTCATTGAAATGCTCCTGCACTCGGAACATCTGTCTCAAGCAGTTTCTAAATTTAAATCCGAAATCACATAATCTCAAGTGCCCTGTACACTCTGGCTGGGTCAAAAAACTCGACAGACACGTGTATTAGAGCAGCAACGGCAACCACTTGTGGCGGACGAGAAAACGACTTGTTTATTGAAAACAGTGCGGTGTCCACGAAGTGCACGACTATCCAGTTTTTCTCCTTAAGGTTTCTTGGTCATATCTGGAGCTCTTATCAATAATCGAGTCACTTCAACGCACATTCGAAGGTCATGGAGCGCTCGTACAGTCCATATACACTAAATCAACTTTAACTGTTCCACGTTGAACCGACTCAAACTTCTTCAGGCTTAGTCCATTCCGTAACAAATGTTGCCCAGATGGTTCGCATCCATTGAAAATTCTAAACTCTAACAGAACAGCAACATGTAATTAATTTCAACTTAGTTCAGTGTGGGTCAGTATCTTTTTCAGAAACATAATCAGATTCGAACGTTTTAATTGCCATTTCGTGATTTATTGCGATCGGAGCATATAAAAACGTGTTTTAGTATTCAGCCGCTAGTGGTATTTTTAAATATCCAGAAAACTAATAGGTTTTCACCCTGAATAGGCATCGAAAGTTGAAATCCAATTCAAATCAGGTTACAAACGAAATATCGAGTGGCCAGAATCAGGCTGCCATTGTTTCAACCAGCTCAAGTTCCAGCCTCGCTACATTACTTCGTCTTTAGGCCAAACCGCATTTCATTCCAAACACGGCTCAGATTAACGGAAGATACAACATACAATCCGCCGAGAAAAACCACTCATGAATAGAAAACACATAAGAAACGCTGGCTGGAGCGGAGGCTCCGCTGATATCTTCAAGATGAAAGCAGAAAGCAAAGAGCCATGCACAAGCCATAAGAAAGAGTCAAAGTGGAAAAGTGAGTTTTGTTCGCTCGCGTGGTCGTCGTGATTCGCATGTATAATAGAACGCCCCAGTCGCGCAGGCAGGCAGACTAATTTGAATGGCAAACCGTTATTCCGAAATGAAAACATGGCTCCAGAGTGGCTTATGTATGCGATAATGATCACAAATTTTGTTAATTCGGCCATGGTACCGTTAGCGGCACTTTTAACGCATGGCTAAGTAATTTACACCTGTATTGTGCGGAGTTCGAACATACGTAGAGAAACGCACGCACGCCGAACACTACCATCAATTTGACTTGAGCATCTCTTTGGTGGTATGTTAAGGAAAACGACAGCGATTCAAATGAGAAGTGATCCGAATTACGTGAATCGGATTGCTTTCATTTACTTTCCACTCCTATTGATGCCATTATTCGAATAATGTAGGTAATGTATTTATTTTGGTATTGTTTGCAATACAGTTCGCACGTTCAATTATCACTTTCATCAAGCGTTGGATGGTTGGAAAGATGTGGTTGTGTGACTAGGGACTAGAAAATTTGTTGTGCTGATGATACTGCTCTACTTTTCGTTAGCAGGCTTTGCTTTTCCCGATTGTAAAATTCATTAAAAAAAAAACAAAATATAAGTAAATCAGTGATTGGAACTTCTATTGCTATTTCTAAATAGCAACTAAAAAATAACAGAAAGAAAATAGCAGCCGAAAAATAGCAGCATAAAAAATTAGCAACCTGCTATTTTTGTGACTTTGTTACGTGCCACCCGTGTCACCCAATCAGGGGACAATGTATGTGTAAAAAGCCTGCGTACAGGAAACGGAACATCAATGCATGCTGCTATTGCTATTTAATTTTTGTTTGTTGGTTTCTGATATTACGTTGTTCAAATTGAATTTGACGTAAATAGCAGGCTGCTATTACTATTCGTAAAAAGCAGTCTGCTATTATTGTTTTTAAATAGCAGTCTGCTATTATTATTTATAAATAGCAGTCTGCTTTTAAGCATCCCAACTCTAATGTAAGTAAACAGATAGCAGCGGTTAATGATACGTTTTTAATGGAAAAAAACTAGTTTACGTACAATACACTACGTCATTAAGATTCTACTTTAGAAATAGCAATTACTGCAGCAATTTTAAACCTATTTAGGTCCATTGAAAGCATTTTTCAGAATCTAATTGAAAAATGAATATTCATTGATTAATACAAAATTGTAATACAGTTTTAATGTTATTTTTCCTTTACAGGGTCAACGCTAACAAAACTTAGCTTTTGAAAGAAGCAGTTGAATTTTCACTGGCTCTGAAATTGTATGCTCTGAATCTCCTGGTAAGTCAATAATTTAAAAAAAAAATTATTCAAAGATTTAAATAAGTTTAAGTTGAATGAAAAGGGAATGAGAATTAAAACAAATGGCTAAACAAAATATATTTTTCAACGTAAATGAAATAAGTTCTTTTCAACCGCTAGAATTTGCGATTAGTTGAAATTTTTTTGACCGAATTGTTAAGATATGGAGTAAGAGATGCAATATATCTTCCAATGCGCATTTTGATTTCTTTCGCAATAGTTTCAATTCGTGGGTTCTATGCAAATAAGCGATGCAAAAGCACCACGAGTTCCTGATATTGTATTTCAGATTTTTGATTGGGTTCGCTGAATAAGGGCTCTGCTTGACGGACGAGCTACTCCCCGAAATTGAAAGCCATAAGTCCTAGTTGGCTTCAAGACAGATCTATAAATAAGCACTTTGGAGTCCATTGAAAGCGCTGATTTGTTATTGCTATCGAAGCTGATGAATTGAAGTACTGAGTTTGATCTTCAATTTGACGATTCCAGATGAGCCTGCTGTCAGGCTACACTCTCAAGTTTAGACCTCGTTACTTTGAGGGAAACTTACATGAAGGCAAGTATGTTTTAACAGTGCAAAAGTAATGGGGACGCATTTTGATTTGTTTGTTTGGATTTCCCATTTCGCATATTATTTCTTAATATTGGAGCTTGCAGGATTCGGGATTCCTTATTTGGATCTGAGCTGCTGCTGAAAATATCCATATCAACCGTGAAAGTTGCTGTGATTGCTTTGTTACGTAATGGAGGATCAAAAGTAAATATTAGATAAATCACAGGTCCAGAAACACTCTTATACCGAGCTCCAGCACGCATTTGGTGTTTGGCAGCTGTGAAGTTTATGACGAAACTGAATTGTTGGATCAGTTAAATAGTATGAAAAGATCTCATGAAAATATTTTCAAAGCATTCCCTTGATTTTATAGTCTATCCTTTGGTGTCCAAGTTTCTTTAACGGTTTTTAGCGGCTTCTAGAAAAACTGCTGAGCAGTACTTTCTATCTTTGAAAGTTTCTTTGATGTCTGATACATTTCTATGGACCTGTAGAATAGCAATATGTTTTCTTCGAAATCCAAATTGGTGCTCAGGAATCTGACACATCATCAGCGTAACACATTGGAAACAAATCCGTTGGCATTTGTAGGTGCAGCAGTCGATCGTAATCCAGAATTGATGCCTATGCTGCCCTTGAGATGATAAGCTTCCTCGGAAAACTTTCGTTCGTGTCGAACTGCAGCAATCAATCCCTAAGATAGTCTCGCATAATGACCAACAAATATTCCGGAATGCAGAAGCTTTGCTCGAAGGCCCAAATCACGTTTGTCCACCTTGTCAAATTGAAGGTATTTTGAACACCTAGCGTCACCAGTAACAAAACCTGCCGCAATCACTGTTGGATATTATCGACATTTGAATATGCATTTTGGATGCCACGCTGTCTAACAGATTGATCAGCAGCTGAAGGAATTGCTGACAGCAAACTGTGGCCAACTATTCGTGCAGCTCCCATGCCCTGTCTTCCATGCAGAACAAATATTACATGAATGAATTATCCAGGTCCAATTTTTCCTTAACAATGAGTTTCAATTGGGCAGCTTTCAATCGCGGCGGAAAGACCACCGAGACTAAACAGGAATTATATAGCTCCAGTAATAGCCGTATTTCATAATCACACTTAAACTTTAAATGCTTCGGCTGGAACTCTATCAAAGCCTGAAGCCTCATTGTTGACACTAAGTCTATCAGTTCACCTTCCTTAAAAAGAGGAACTTCCCCACGACTAATGATGATTTCATCATCTGTCCTTGGCGGATGTACCAGGATGATGCGCTGCCGGGTCGCCACTCTCTGAAAGCGCTAGACCACATGAAACCGAGTTTGTGAGTGACCAATTTTTTAGAATGAATGGTTTTGCCTGGGTATGCTACCAGCGATGTGGAAGGTAATGCAATCGACTTAGGCTCTAGGTATCATAAGTTCCACGGTCCCTTAACTTTCGACCTTGGTTCGGATCGAGTTCTGGAGCGTCGTGCTATCTTCACACCTCGCTATTTCCAGTAGAATGTCCCTTCTTTTATCCGCTGTATTTGTATGCCGGGTGTGATCAACACTAAGATCTCTGCATAGGTTTGATCTGGAAATAATTTCACCATCCCAACTACTATCTTCTAAACCGTCAATTGCTGCTGTTTTCTGCTTTGCAAGATACTCGATCTATGGTATATTTTGTTACCTTGCTGATGTCGTGAATTCGAGAACTAGTTTGGTCTGTTTGAGTCCGACTAATTCATCAGAGACGGGCTTGGGCGTCACTCGCTCACTCCAAAAGAAGAATGGACCACAAGCTGACAAGCTTGGTTTGGCTCACCGGTCTCGTGTTTCTCTTGTCAGGATCCGACCTATGCTCAGGCCCACAAGTCAACTCTGATGCGGCGCTTTTCCGACGAATCTAACATCGAACCAAAAAATATGGCCTGGCATACCTAGGGATTTTTTTTTTTTTTTTTAATTCTTGTACTCCGTTTTTACGTCGCCGATGTAAATCGTGGATAAATTTGAAGGAACGCAGGGAAGTTCATCTGGTCAAAGGCCGATCCTATCTAGGCCGATCCCAGTTTAACTTTTGGGGAAGCCCGCCCCCACGTACCCGAGGGACGCAAAGGGGGCTAATTCTTGGAATTAGTCTTTGGGGCAAGCCTTCCCTACGGACCTAGGCCACTCAGCGAGGCAGGCAGTCTAACATGTGTAATGCTGGGGAGGTTACGGCCTCGCCAAATAATTATATGCAGCAACATCAGAACCGTCAGTCTTATGAAGTCTAACATGTGTGCCAATGGAGAGGTCTTTTCCTTTCCAAGCAATGTTGAACTACATCATCTGGTCGAATAATACAAGTCTAACATGTGTGCCACTGGAGGGGTCTTGGCCTCTCCAGCAATACTGACCAACAACATCTGGTCGTACTTGTTTTGATTCTTTGTCTCTTTGTGTGAACGCACGGGGGGTGAAGCCGCTCAGTTTGGGAGGTTGAGTGTAGTTTGGGCTACACTCTGTCTGCCTTTCGGGCTGTTTGGTGGATCCTTTGGGCTCCGAACCCACGTACCCGAGGAGGACCGCAGTGAGGTCCTGGACTTGTTTCGGTTTGTCCAGGTATCATGCACCCACTTCCCGCTCACTAGTGAGTGCTGTGGTCCTATAGGCCAAGTGGGAGACCCCAACGGTTAGGGTATGTAGGCTATCTAGTTTATTTATTAATTGAGTTAGTTTCCTAGTTATAGTTTGTTTTACTTTTGAATTATTTAGTATAGGTTACTTCTAGGAAGGATAGGTTTGTATCGTTTGCCTTATTTGTTTTGTCTTGTTTACCCCTCCAATTGTTTTTTCCACTAACTACATCCAAACGACCCGTCATCAAATTATTTGCTTATAGAAACACATTTAACGCCATGACAGATAAAGAACACCTGGCACTTGAAATATAATGCATAACAACACACATACGCACTTCAACACGAAGGCTCATGAATTACAACACCCTCTGATGAATACGAATAATAGCAAATATGATGAGTTTAATGTTGCGGTGGTGTTGCGGTGAGCGGGCGTGGAACTTATGGGTTGTGTATCATAGCACCTGTTTTGGTCCAGTCCGCCTCCGCTGATTCATCGCAATCATGGACTAAGCACATTACTTTTACGGTATGGTGACGGTGGAAGACCCGGGCGTCAACGCTGATGCATAGTGCACTCAGACATGGCAGTGCACCTCGTTGTAACCCGACCTCCTCTGCACCAACATCTGTTGAAACTATTGTGTTTGTGGCCTGCCTACGGTAGGTTATCACACTATGAATTAAGATTCGGGTCTACACAGGTGTCATTCCACCTTGACGTCCCGGGTCTTATATCGTCCATTCTCTGTTACGAGAAACAGGAATAACACCTTTGGATTAAATTCATATGAAGCACATATTATGTTATTATGTGTTATGTATATATTTGCGTTCCATGGCTATGCCTGGTTCGATGGCGGATACTTGTTTATATATGTTCGTGCCATGTGCTTATGTTAACTTATTCTTTTCATGTATAACATCTGTTTTTCTTGTTTTCTTCGCTTTTTCTATCGTATCCTATCCTTCCCAGGGTAGCTTCTATCTTCTGTTACTTTTTCTATCTATTACTCTCATCTTTGACTCATCTTAACTCATCTTTGATAGGTTTTCTTTCTTTCTTTCTTTCTTTCTTTCTTTCTTCCTCTTACCTCTACTAGCTTCTCAATTTCCTTATTTCATGCTTCTTTCACCTTCCTCTTCCTTGAGGCTTTTCTTCTTCTATTTCTGCTCACTTCTTATTTCATTTCTTCTTTCTTAATATAGCCTCTTAATTGACTTGCCGGTACCGCATTTTGGACCTACGGGAGGGGTTTTTTGGGGTTTTAACCCTTCGCCTCATTGGGTTGCCAGCCCTCTGAAGCATAAAAACGTTGGATTCGAAACATATAGCAATAATCATAACCTGCGGCAGAGGCCTCGGACCGCCGCAATCCAACAGCTGGGTGAATATATCCCAGAACAGCCCGGACAACACCGTGCTAAACCCCGTACAGACATCAAGTCTCAACTCCCTTCCCTCTCAAGAACCAGTATGTGTACCCCAAACAGTACCCTCTAGCGTCGCTGAGCCGGAGCCACCACCTGCTCCTCACACCTGTCCCGAATGCTCGAGGTCCTTCGGATCCAAGATTGGTCTTGGTGTCCACCGAAGAAGGGCCCACGTGGACGAGGTTAACCAATAGGTTAACGTTGAGAGAACAAAAAGACAATGGTCATCTGATGAGATGCCAATGATGGCGAGAGAATAGGCATTGGCCACCATGCAAGGAGTTAGGTTCATCAATCAACATCTTGCCGCCAACCTCTATAGCTCCCGTACCCTCGAGGCTATCAAAGGTATAAGGCGTACCGCAACATACCGCGAGATTTTTGCAGCCGCACTCGCCGATTTACGAGCCGCTCCATCTACGATCCTCATCACCTTATACAAGGGGCGACAGCGCTCCGCTAGCTCCTCCTCTTCCTCGTCATCGTCTTCATTCCACTCGGCCCATGATTCACTTGACCCATTGGAGGCATCCACTAATGATCTAAGTCTCTCGGTCCGATAGAGCACCATGTATGGTGATATCCAAATCGCGGTCCAGGCTCATTTGCTGGGACTTCGCGAGATTGACGGCTACCACACGCAGTATTTAACCGAGGTAGGTGAACGTCTGCTTTGGGGACAAGATGCGTGTGAGCAGCTAGATTCTCTAGATCGTCGGTGACTGGATTTGTGCCAAATAATTATATTTCGTTTCCTAGTTATGTTCCGATTCTTTGTCGGGGTTTTTAGTTGGATGACTTTAATAAATTGCAGCATCCACGACAAGCTTTCTTGGTAGGTTGGTTTTGGTAATATTCGGTTTGGTCTTTGCGATGGAGGTATTTTGCAGTTCTTTTACAATGTGGTTGAAATCGTGGCTTACCAGCTTTCTAACGTCCTAGGATTATAGTATCAGACGGGTACAGCACACAAGTTGGGTGTTATAGAGTTTCTGAATATGCCCTATCGAGTGGTGCTTACAGTCATGTGCCTAACCGATTGAGTGGTGGGTCAGAAAGCAGACAGCTCTTCCCAGAGAATAGCTGACTTTGTTATCTTGGTACTCTGTAAAAATTTTCGCCGTGCTCTTCTTTTGCCCAACGAGTGTTTTTGTCTCCTTGTTTTGAAAAAAAAATCCTTATTTTCTCCTGCGCCATTGTCACCCACTTTTCGGGATCCTGATTGACAGCTTTTTCGGAGCTACTTTTTTGTTTTCTCGATGTAGGGTGACACCCGATACCACTGCATGGGCTGCATAGGCCAATGAAGTCCACTAAGGCACTCTGGGCGACAAAACAAATGCTTGGACGCAATTGGGGACCACCTCCAAGGCAGACCTTATGGGCATACAAACAAATGGTGAGACCTATCCTTCTATATGGAGCTGCAGTGTGGTGGAAGAACACCATACAAAAAACTGGTATCAATAGGTTCAACGAGCTTCAAAAGATGGCCTACCTGCTGATTACAGGAACAATGAGCTCCATCCCAACAGCAGGAATGGGGGTCCTTCTAAACCTTTAACCGCTACACCTCAAAATTCACGAGGAAGCAGTGAACAAGCCGTTAGCCTACAACAGGCCTACAGGTATAAATTAGCAGACCTTAAAGGCGACCTAAAAATCCTGGAGGACCTCAGCGACCATATAAAAACTGAGGCATCATTCAAGAAGAGGTCCAAGATCACAATTCCATCAAGGGACAAATGGAAGGATGGACCACCTCCCTCGTACAAAGGAGCGCAAATGTGGTATATGGATAATTCAAAGATGGATTGTGGAGTAGGAGCAGGGATCGTAGGTCCCAAGTGCAAAATGCATTTCCCTCTATCAGAGGAGGCCACGATCTATCAAGCAGAACAATTTACCATACTACGAGCCTCTCAAACAATAAAAATCAGGAACACTAAATGGGTCAGAATTAAGATCCTATTCGATAGTCAAGGGGCTCTCATGGCTATGAATAGCGGTCAAATAAATTCGGCTATTCTCCTAGAGGTGAGAGAGGCCCTAAATTAAATAGGGGCACAGAACAGCTTCGAGTTGATATGGATCCCTGGCCATGAGAGGCACCGAGGAAACGAGGAAGCTGATACCAGAGCCAAAGAAGGAGCAAAAATGCCCTTCGTAGGTCCTTCTCCTTACTGGGGCTATACAAAGGCAGATACGGAAAAGGAAATTAAAACATGGAGCAAGAAAAAGATCGAAGAGTACTGGCTTAATATTGGGGATTTAAAACACTCAAACAAATATCTTGGCTTCAATAACAAAAGAGCAAAAGAAGCAGTGGCTCTCTACAAAATTGGCATAAAAACCCTATGCGGAGCATTGACAGGACACCTTCCCTGCCACTCATTTATCCTCTACAGTATAAATTAGTAGCACGACGGCCGCTGCAGATACTGTGGTGAAACGTCAGCATGTGTAGAACATCTGCTCACACTCTGTCCATCCCTAGCGAGAAGATTTGAGCTCCTTGGCTCTGCTCTTCCTTACATCAGGGACATTACAAATGTCCCGTCAAGGAACATATCCGGGTTCATTAGAAGCCTGGACATCCTATAGGACATAATGCCGAGGAGGCACAATAGACCCAGGAGGTCGCAGTGCTAGGGTCCCTCTGGACCCACTCCAGGCTATCATCATCATCATGGGTCAGCATTGCAGTGAACTAATACACCAAGTGCGTCTGCTGATATTCTATCCCCACCTTTCGCCAGTTCGTTCGGCAAAATTAAAAAATGAATAGGCATTTATTCCTCGTTGATCTGCTCGTGCCTTATATACTTTCTCTTTTAGGAGGTTTACACTGACGGTTTCAGCTGTGGGGCCTCGCGTTCTTTCGAAATTCTCTCCACACTTTCTATTTGACCTTTTGGTATCTCCGGAGGTTGCTTGGAGCTATTGCTAGCCCCGTCTCTGTTCTGACACAAATTATTTGCGTGAGCAGAATTAATCAGCCAATCGATTGATTTCCCGAAAAACATTTGACTTGGAAGGAGGAGTCCTTTGGACATTCTTATTTTCATTTTCAATTTTGAATTGCCGCATCTTGCCCTGGATTCTTTGTTCGTTTGTTTGTCTGTTTTTTCACTGAAAGCCCACTAAATATCTCCATAGTGTTATCATTACAAAGCGTGAAACATCAATTTTCATTCAGCTTTCTTTTTTCTAAAATTAGTTTGCAGCTTACATCGATACCAATAATATTTTCGGAGCCGGTTTCCGATAGAATAGCCTACGAGGGTCGTTTGATAAGTCTCTGGCCCAAGTATGAAAAAAGCATTTTTTTCCAGAATTTTTATTTTATTTTTCAACATAATCTCCCTGGAAGTCAATACATTTGTTCCAGTGTCTCCCAAGTTCTTTCATACTATCCAAAAAGAAATTGTTGTCGCAGTCCGCAGAAAATTGGGAAACGGCGTCTTTCACTTCTTGGTTCGATGAAAATTTTTCTCCGCCGAGATGGGTTTTCTATTTGGAGAACAAAAAAAATCACATGGGGCCAGGTCAGCTGAATGAGGTGAGTGGTCAACGATCTCATACCGCAAATCGTGTAATTTGGCGATGGAAACTACCCAGGTGTGGACAGGGGCGTTGTCGTGGTGGAACAAAATCTTCTTTTTGCTCAAGCCGGGCCATTTCTTTTCGACTGCCTGGTCCAAACGGCTTACTATCCCAGAAAATGGTGGCCATCACCTTCCCCGCCGATTGGATCGTCTTGGCCTTGTTTGGAGCCGGTTCTCTCCTCTTAGTTCACTGCATCGACTGTCGTTTCATCTCTGGGGTATAGTAATGGACCCACGTTTCATCGCCAGTAGCGAAACGCCGCAAGAAATCGTCAAGATGTTTACGATAGCGTTCGAGAGACGCCGTTGAAGTCACGATTCGGTTGCGTCTTAAATGAAAGAAAGAAAAAGCGATTCGCGCGACATGTTAACTTAGAATGGCTACCTACACTGAAAAAAATCCACATAGCACCCAGAGCCATGTAACATAGCGCATTATTTATGGCTCCATACGCCATGTACATAGTACTCTGAGCCATGCAATATGGCTCCCAGCGCCATAATGTCAGAATCTACATAGGGCGTGGTCC